>JAOXYM010000001.1:8242338-8260449 GCA_028567055.1 Leptatherina wallacei
GGTAATGGGAACACAAACAAACCGGGCGGTGTGGTGCCGGGCCGGGCTGAGTAGGTGCTAGTGTGAAAGGGGCATAATATAGAAAAATATATTTCTGCAAGAACACTGAAGAGAAGCTGGAATTTAAAAGATTAAATGGCAATATTGGTCAAAAAAATTCCAATTGCAGTTTTTCCCCATATCATTCAGGCCTAGCAAGCACCCCGTAAATGCAGCCAGACCAGGTTCAATCCTGGCGTCCCCCTGAACCACTTTCTCATCTACTGTACCTATTGTACAATAAAGAACACTAGAGCCCACAGAATGTTAAAAATATAACAAAGTAAAAACACTCGAGTATGGAACACAAACAATATACAAATAACATCTCACACATGTTTTACAATTTCCCTTTCATTTCATTATTGATGATGTCATGACAAATCGATTTTGAAGGGCCTAACTAGTCAACTTCAAAAATCACCTAAAATACCCATCCCGAGTAAAAACATTTGTTGGCCATCTTTCTGGCTTAATTTAGCAACAATACACCTTCTACTGTAGTCTCTACGTGCAGGCAATATGTTGTACATTTAAGAAAAAAAAAGGAGTACACAACTCTTGACTTAAGGACAATAACATAAAATAAAGAGACAGAAATAAACAAACCTCTTTGTGTTAAAAAAGCTCATGCGCAGGCAGTTGTGTTAAAGCAGAAAGGATTTTAGTGCGACTATAAGCATGCAGCCGCTACACAGTAGTTCAGCAAAGCTCGTGTGAAGCTCACACCACATTCCCACTATGAAGCTGTCTTAAGAGCTGACATGTGTACACACTTAATCGTTGCTCATATTTGAAAGGCTAAAAAGTACATAGGGAATGGCTCAAAAAGGTCATCTTTCAAAATATATTCAGTTTCTTTTCTTGGACAGTTACAGCGGAAGGTGTTTTCTGAGTAAGACTGCAGACGCCAGTCGAAGCATGTCGAGGTAAAACGAACATCTTCTACCTTAACTTTGTCTGAAAAAAGACAAGCCGAGGAAAGCAGGCTACATTTCAGTAATAATAAAATAGCCTTTCACATTTACACTTTTACAAAGTATACTGATAAAAATCAGACTATGACTTTTGTAATCATGACTAGGCTTTTTACACAAAGTTCCACTGGTATGCTGAACTTTTCATAAGCATCCAAAAACCTGCATTTTGAAATTCGCCATATCCATAAGCAATAAGCTTAAAAGCAAACAAGGTTAAACTGCCGTAAACAAACATCATTATAATGTGCAGTACTCAGCTGGTAAACAAAATATTAAGAAGTTAAAACGGATAATTGCAGTGACTCTGCCACTTACGGGTCAGCCACATTTTACTGAAACAACACCTGAGGGTCAAAGCACGGGGCTTAGGAGAGTAGTTTAAATGGAGCAGGCAGCAGGAGCTTGCAGCAGAGAGGAGAGGAGGCGGCAGCCGCTGAAATTCACAGAATAGCTCTACGATGTAACCAGATAAAATAAAGAGACAGAAATAAACAAACCTCTTAAATGTCACACAAAAAGCTGTGACCAATAAATATGACACAAAGCACGTGTCAGATTTTGGTCACACTCCGGAGTTTTAGGTATAAAATAGTAACGCTGTTTTAAAACTAGCGGCACATTGCAATTCAATAACGATTCAGATAGTCGCGATGTGATTGTAAAACACATCTTTTTCCCTGAGCGACTACCTGACTATAACATGGTTTCTCATACTTGCCATGACAAACTTCATTTTAGGGTTGTCACAATACAAAAATTTCAGATTCGATACCGATACCATGGTGGTGCTCGATACTATTTTCAATACTATAGAAGTGGAAAAAAATTTTAATCAAAGTCTGAACAGCACAAAATAACAACACAGCCCAAACAATATAACACAAATATTTTACTAAATAAAAGGAAAAGACATGCAAAAAATACTAAACTAAAATAAACTTCAAGCAAGTTAGTGTACTTATTTACATACATGTCCTTTTCTACGCAATACCTGAGAACATATCAAGTATGCAACAGAAAAAACAAACTAGTTAAGATTATCTAGTTTTTTAACTAGATGGGGATCAGCCAGTAGCAACATCAGGATGGTGATGGAGTAGAGGAACATTTCCTGCTCTGACTCCAGCTCAGAAGTGGATTGTTGTCACTCATGAGAGACCAGCCTCTCGTGAGCCCTTCTGTACGGGGGAGGGGCCAGTGGTCACACCCGCGGCTCGTTGAGAAAAATAAACAATACGTGTTTTCACGTCAGTCTCCAAAAGTCTCCTATAACACCAGAAAAGTAGCTAGAGATGTCGCTAGCCGTTTTTGTTAAAAAAGGAGTCGCTAGAAAAGTCTAAAAACTTGCTAATTATTGCAACAATTTCCTAAGTTAGCAACACTGTAAACAATGGGTCCTCCAGGGAAATGCTGCAGGGGAGGGGCTTTGCGCTACAGTGCCTGTTTAAAATGAGTATGGTCCTTTCTGTGAACTAGCAGATGCTAAAGTGGCATTTAAGTATCGATACTCATGCTAATTAATATGTTGATACTAAATCTAAGTATTGAATAGTATCTGAGAATCTATCTTTTTGACAACACTACTTCATTTATTGGTTAATGCAGGACGTCTGTTTCCACCACATAGGAGCAAAACATGGAGCTGCATCACCTAGTGGTCTTGGGTTGACCATATTTTTATCCGGACTTTAACAGTGTTTATCCACGTCTGACCATGAGCCATTTCTCCCGGCTAAAGCTGCCTTTCACCTGAGACGCGCATTTGTTTTGATTGTGTTTACTCACAATACTCTGCGTTGAACCCACAATTACCTTTGTGTTGTAGTCCGTTTCCTGCATTTGGTTCACTTGGAGCTAACCGAGGGCACCCCACAGACAGTGTGGACGCTGCATTTTTGTGTTCCGCGGCCACCTTTGGGTTCCTAAACATTGTTTTATTAACAGCTAAAGAATAGCTTTTTTTAACATTTGTACATCGATTCAGAATCTACCATATCTGCATCACAATGCATCTAAAATCTACTCCCCCCCACCCCTATTCAAAACTACTCATTGGTATTACCATTGCTAGACTTTTGTTCCTTTCTGGTTTTCCACTCCCCAACCCTCAGTCTCTTATTAAAGCCTGAAGCGACATTTATAAACACCAACAGCTGCAAAAGAGTCAAAGAGCGAGATCATTCTGAAACGGAGTAAAACCAACTGTTCGTTAAAATTCATTTGGCTTATGCAGAGATTTGACAGCCTTGTTTATACATTTCCTGCCACCACAACCACTGGGTCATCAAATCTGCAAGTCAGCTATGCTGGAGTTCAAACGTCCATGACCCAGAAAACTAAAAGAGCACAGGTTTGCTTGCTTTGTCCTCAAACTGTCACTAAAATAAATAAACACTTTTCCCTCAGTTTGCCACGCACCACTCCCATTCTAAAAGGCTGTCTGCTTTCCTATTCGACAACATCTTCAATCTTCTTTTGTGGTGGCTGTCAAATCAAAATGCAAAGCAAACAGATAGCCTCTAACACATGTTCTCCTTTTTATGTCATCATTCAATCTATTTTTCAAGTGGATTACAGAGCTATACAAACCAAAGCTTAAACAACCATTCACCCTATATGTAGACAATGGCACATGGGCTCTTTTACAGCAGCACCACATTAAGTTTGATATATTCACACATTGGAGTATCCCAATATTTCATTTTACTACAAGTAACACTAAAGCTGTATTTATGCTTCTCTGGTGAGTTGTTTCTCCTGTTATAGATGCCTACAGTCTGGGAACTGATTTATAGTACAGTTGAGGATTTAACTCATTGACTGTCGTGATACGGCTATCTCACTAAATGAATGTGACGTACAATTTCAGGTCAAGTATATCACATCCAAAGCAATGAGATTGCCTTCGTCACAAAGTAAGTTTGATCAAAAAGACAGAGTGCAAAATTATAGTACACACACCTGTAAATGTTGTCTTCATTCTCAAAATACTACCCACAATGGAAAAATGTATGAGAGAACAGTAAACAGACCCAGCTGCTCAATTATAGTTCTTATTCTCTGTTACTGTGCTGTGCATGTAAATGCCACAAAATCCCAATACAAAAGGCACAAATCTGCCCTAAGCTGCTGCATGAAATATAACAGTCATATTCTTTTTCAAACCAGTCAGGACAGTCAAAACCACGCATGTTAAAAGTCACATGACTGCTTCTCTAGCGGTTCAGACAAATGTCCACAGTGCAAATGTTGTCATCATGGGCAATGAGCATCATGCACACAATGGCAGTGAAGCCAGAGGAAAACAATGTACGCTCCCTGCAGTCACACAGCATGAACTGTCCAAACCCATTACTGATTTTTTTTATGAAGTGTTGCTTTTTCCTTGTATTTGGTCTTCACTCCTGAGATTAAGGCTTTTTCTATTGATTTTTCTCAGTTGTGAAATTGCATAACGTTGTTTATCAGTGCATGACATACATTTCTTATTCAAATAAAGGTTTCTGTTCCATCACCTTGTCAGATTAATGGGAAAATGAACGGGGACTGATAATGACTTCCTGCAGCCTGATTAGATCTGAAATTTGTCATTTGTGTCTGATTTTATCAGGAGAACCAACCAGTGAGGTAGTTCTGAAAATGTTTATTACACATCTTTAGAGAGTGGTTAGATTTTTTTTAAATGGGTTTTCCTGGAAAACCTGATTTGTTTCCTTACTATTTTAGCTTACTTTTTACATTTTGCAATGTAGTGCTTTGTGGCAGCTTTTATATTCTTTCTTGATTCTTAACTCCACATGTAAACATCGTATCATTTTTTCATTAAATGATGCGAGGTTAGGATTTCATAACTGATTAATCTGACAATTGATAATACAGCGTTCAGACCGCTTCTTTTATTTGACCAACTAATCAAAATATAAAAAATGACCCACTTTGACCCATGACACAGAAATACAGCAGATCAATAACATGGCTATCATAGACAGAGTTGCAGGTTTTTTTTTTCTGACCATTGATCAGTTGATCAACGGACACATGGTTACAGTTTTGGTCTCAGCCTCTTGATTTGGCAGATTTTTATTGCCTTTTTGAAAAGATATGTATTTATTTTAAATTCTCTTGGGAAATTTTTGGGATAGTTTTCTTTCAAAAACAACAGCAACACCATTATTTCCCATAGCAAGCAAGAGAGAAAGATGGAGACATCACCGGTTACAGGAAACAGAAACCATTTTGTACAAGATGGTTGAAAGTAGTCCAAATGTGGTTGCCAAGGGCAACTGGACAGTCACTACTGGGAACCCTGAGGGTCCAAATCACATTTCTTGAAACTACTTGCCAAAACAGGCAATTTTAATTATGACATTTAAGAGGTATTTTCCATGTGAAAAAAGGGTATACTATTAACATAAATGTAAAGAACAAATAAGAATGCTCAAAAGCCTGCCATCTGATTCTTTAATGTATTCTTAGCTCAAAATCGAAATCCATGCCCCATAAACTAGCCACATAATATGTAAAAGAGTCAAGCAGATCGAACAACTTAAGTCTTTTAATCATAGCCCAAAAGAAGCTGGATGTGATCACCAAAAGCACGAAACAATAACCTTTCAGTAGTCCATAAACTGCAGCTTCTTTGATGGGAATATGTTTCAAACTAACCCTCTGTTAAACCACTATACATCTGCTTCCACATGTCCTGGCAGCAACATGAAACCAGATAGATTTCAGCTAACGTCAACAAAGTCGGAGAAATTAAGAAACATAGCTTTTTCAAAGCGATTGCACTTTCAGTTGATCATCCTTTCCTGCTTTAGGCTGCAGCAATTGTGTAATTTGTGGATGTTCTCTCATTTACTCATCTATTTAACAAGTGAAGCTGGTGTCATCTGAGAAGCAGAGGCTTCTCTTTGATTTCACAGATGAGAGTGGATTCTGTGCTATGATTAGGGCAACAGGGACAGATCCTCCCACACACTGCCACCATGCTGGAGTATTGATGTGCTCTGAGGAATTCCCGCACATCACATCTTCAAAGAGCTTTCCTAGTCTACACAAAGCTCAACTCAAAAATGGTATCTTTATACATGACCATGACATCCCTACAGCTTCTGGGAGGACACCAAGCTTAACTGCCTGCTTTCAAGAAAGTAACACACTTTCTCAAGTGTAGAAACAAAAACATCAATCTTCTTTATGCTGGCATATAAATCATATAATTGTAGAAGGGAAATTGCCATGTTTACGTTGTAGTGCAAAGATCACCAGTGTCAGGAGCAAGTGAAGCGCGATTGACTAATGAGGTCATATTGCTCATGAGTGGATGAATGAAAACAGGACTGAATGCAATAGCGTGTTAAATATACAAATGCAATTTGACAGGGCTTCATTAATGCAACAACGGAAAAAAATCTGCTTGAATTGGCCAATCATTTTCCGGACTTTTCTTTCTAAGAACACATAGGGTGACATTTTAAACCAAAAGCAAATGAGACAGCATTTCTGGAACACTCAAGACTGTTCTGCACCACAAAAGCTGACAATGTCTTTATAGTTTGTGTGGGGGAGAGTTGAGTATAACCTGGGCTTGCAGCCCAGGAAAAGATGGATCACCAATTTCTGGCAGAGCAGCAACAGTGCAACAAGCATTTACTGTTCTTTTTTTCTGCTTTAACGTGCAATTCACAAGTGAGAAATCCAATCAATGCTATAAAAACTAGTACAGAGTTGCATATTTCTTGACCCATAAGATGACCTCACACCTCATAGCAACTGTCACAAACTGTATAGTCAATGTTTTTGACAAACGGTAGCCCCAGGAAATAAAGGAGGACACATCCTCACATTCAAAATCTATTTTGCTAGACCGCCCAGACACAACTGCCCCCACTCATGCCTCAAACTCTCCCTCTTTTTAGATTAAAAAACAATCTTATCAGATCAATCAGTCTTCTGAAGCACTATTAACTTAAAGCTGCATTTCAAACTGAATAGAACATATAAAAAAATATAAGATATGTTCAATTTAGTAGCTGAAGAGATGGTCCAGGGTGCATTTGAGCAGTTTAATCCAAATATATTGGAGACAAAGTGTGAGTAACAACTGAGCAATATGAAGAAAAAAAATCAAATAAATACTGCACTGGATTTGAGCTTTAAACTTTGAAGTATAATCAATAAAACACTTGTGCTGCAAAATATCAGAAAACAAAATGATTAAAAGATAAAGACAAAGGTAATGGCACCAAGCTACAAACTATCTAAAATGGTATTAATTCTAATATGAAGATGCAGAAAAGCATTAAATTTTACTATCGGAGAAGATTGAATATGTTTTATCTAATTATCTAATGATCCCTAATTAACCTTTCATAGATTAAATAATTTACCCATCACAACAGAAATATAAACATCCAATAACATGGACAAGCGTCACTTCCTGAGATTCAAACCAAAGGCTTTTTGTTTCTTTTTAATAGATGTATTATGTGTATTATTAATTTTGAAATGGTGCCAAATGTGCATATCAGCAAACTTTAAAACATTCACATTGAGCCGATTTAAACATAAAATGAGCAACTACTGTCTGGAAGTCAGGTCACGTATGTAATGCTGTTTTTCTGCATACGCTCCAGTGTTGGATGTTAGAGCTTCCCGCCCAGCGCTCACACATGCCTAATTCCCCTCACTCAAGGAAGATCACTTCAAATAAATCTCAACCTTCTGGAAACACTGTATGATGTTTTCAACTACAAAGATGCTCAACCTGTCTAATGATACTAACTGAATCATGAGGCTTAATATGGACTCACCAGCTCACAAAGAGAATCAGGGATTGCATGTGCTTCTCATTTAGGAGGCATTTTAATTCTTCACCAAAGAAAAAACCAAGGGCAAAGTTTCATAGGAGCAAGTACAAGCACTCCTAAGTAAACAGCTTCATCCAGGTGACTTTAACATGCCTGAAAGTCTTTAGACGACTACCTACCTTTGAGTATACAGGCAAAATCCTCTCTTAGCTTTCTCAGCTCATGAGCGGCCATGGGATGACGGCAGACTTACAAAGCTAACATAATCCCCTTGTCCTGGACTAATCTAATGCCTTGGACCTCTAAACAAACACTGTTAAACTCTTTTGTAGGTTGTTGGATTTTAAGATAAGATTAAAATTTCTACAATGAGCTTCACAAATACAGTGAGCAATAAAACTCACTTTTACAGTTACATGCCAGCATCTTGTTGATGGCAAACAAAGTACTGAATAAAGAAATGTTAATTTCCTCATGTGGCACTACTGCTGTGATCAGCAGAGTCGTAAATTTCCCTTCATAAGTAATGTTTCAGACAGATTGTGTAAAATGTGTCTGGTGTTCACAAAAAATCTTCGAATACCCTTATGATGTTTACAACAAATTACTACAAGTGAAAAGAAAGAAATCTATTCAGATGGAAGGGACTTGCCTTTGAAAAGGTAGCTGCTTGGAAAGGAGGCAGGTTTCTTCATCACAGTAAAAAGGCTGAATCTTCCTCTCTAGAAGAAAGGGAAAATACCAGGTTTGCTCTAAAAAGGCACGCTAACAGGAGCACTAGACCTTCTGTGTGAATTCAATTTTGTGTAAAATCCCAAAGGCTTGACATCGTTATATTACCATCTTTTGTATTGATTTTAGAATGACAAGTGCATGAACAGAAAGGACAATAAATCTAAAGATAAAATGCCCTTACAATGAGTAAAAGTCAATGAAATACAAGTCGGTAAAGAATGCATACAGATCAGCCACTCTTCCAGCTTTGGTTAAAGGCTTGAATCATTTATAGGCACTGTAGAAAAATCACGGTAACTCTTGTAAAGCAGCTCTTGATGCTACTTGCACTATAACCGTTTATCTGTATAGCTGAATAAAACAATACGACTGATGTTCACCATAGCTTTTTTTTTTCTGATACATTTTAGGTTTTTATGGACTGTTTTGTCTACTCTACAAACAACCCTTCCTGGATCTCACATGAAATCATTACCATCTACGATCTAACCAACCCTAATGCACATGTCTGCTGACCTCTTTGGTACAAAAAACCACAAGTCTGCTGCTGACTGACACCGAGTTACCAAACATTAGTTAAATGATCGCTGCACATTAGCTATGAATATTGTATGACACAATGGACCAAGGTGGACGCCTGCTACAGTGATCTGGATACTGGGGTTAACAAAATCTGAATACATACCACATGCAAATACTTTATTAATTTTTTAAAACATATTTATCAGAATACTAAGACTAGTGTTAAGAGTACAAATTGGGTACTTTGACTCATTCTGTCAAAACACATGAATGGAAAGATAACTGCAAAAAATGATGCAAGGGGATACATAATTGAACAACTTCCTTCTTTTTTCTATATGGGCACCATATAAGTTCTCAAGATTTGGCTCCAAACTCTTTGAAGCACTGAATTTAGTTTTCATCAGAGCCAATATCATTGATAATATCAACAAACAAGCTAAATACAAAATCAACACCAAGGTTGTGCCAAAGGCCACATTGCCTTTTCTCATATGCCAATATGACCAACGACCCTGTTAGCATGCAGACTTTTCGTGTAAATACACACTGATGATGCAGAGCTAATTGCCTCTGTTTGATGTGTGAATACCGAAGAGGAATGACAGTAGCTTAACAAGGATGTCAATTTGGCAAGGATGTTAGCGACTGCTACTGTTATTTGAGCCAGCTACTCTTGTACGATGCAATGTGATCGGGTTTGCATGAAGTCGGTAAATCAACCGCAATGTTCCAGTTATCGGACCACGTTCAGTAGCGTAATATTTCCAGATACTACCAGTAGCTTATAGTTGGCAGTTCATTACTATGTATTGAGTAGGGCAGTGTTTCCCCAAACACTATATCAGCAGGACTCCCCGCTCCTCAAACGGCAACCCCCGCCCTCCTAAGTCCCAGCAAACTTCTGATGCTTGACAATCGGCCACCACCGTCAACAAACGGTCGCCGCCGGTCGTTAACACTCGGCCGCCTCTACTGCAGTCAACAATCCAAGAGTACCCCCCACCATATGCATACACGTTAGCACACTTCCGCCAGTGCTGGGGACAGAACGCACAAAAACACATCAACCAGCTGAAAATATGAAACAAACGTCAGTGTTTTTTTTGTTTTTTTTTTTAAATCTACCAGGGAGGTGAAAATGGACACACTCGCTCCAGTGTGAAGCAGCCATAATATTTATCCTGCTCCGGTGTTGATCAGAGAATGCCGTGCACATCATGGGAATGTCCACGGATGATCCCGCCGTCATTGCAGTGATTCGAGTTGTATTACAGTTTTAAATTGATCCAATAGCTATTCTTTGTAGGTTTTATTAACATCAACGCGTCATCTGAGATCAGAACTTTATAAACATTTAGAGCGATTCCACTGATTTAAACAGTTTTCATCAAGACATTTAAAAAGTTTAACTTTTTTCTATCTTTTCTTTTGACCACCTCATTTCAGGCATTCACGGAAAATTAGTCCACGATGAAGTTTGGAATTGCCATGTGACTTCACAGGTGTGAGAATACCTACATAATTCAGAAGTATCAATTTTAAGGTTATTGATATTTACATCCAGTTAATTATTATATATATATATTTTTTCCATCATGACATTTAAAAAGTGTCGTCATCCCCCCCGCTCCCAAGTACACTGAGCAGGTTTTTGCATACCTGACTGCGATGCAAAGACATCGTAACCCATGAGTTTGGCACTGAACACGATAAACAACATAGAAATGCGTTATGCTTAAACCATAACTCATTTGAACAGTTAATGACTGATTAACAGGTAATTTAAGCACGTTTGTCTGAACAAATTCTTAAGCTGCAACCACTTTCGAAAGAAATTTCACAACAAGTTACCCACAATGCCGCTTTCTTACAAGGAAAGACTTGCTGTTAAAAGTAGTAGGACATCTGTACAATCAGAATACAATTATTTGAATTTGCAGATGAATTTTAATTAACTGTAAAACATGCTGATAGTTTCAATTTGAAAAAAAAAGATTGCTTCTCAGAACTCAGTTTGATATTTGTGAAATCCATTCTCATCACTTAACAATTTACATACAAAAGCTACAAATTTGTAAGCGGTTATAAATGACAGAGCAGCTGTCCAATGTCTCGCCCTACCACACAAGCAAAAACGGAATTAGTTTTTTCTCCAATCTGTCCTTGCATGATAATGTTGGTAACATACTGTCCATGGATTTGAGCTTAATTTGCAATCCTACATAAACACTACAAGGAGCCAGTGCAAGTGTTCTTTGCCCTAATGTGGTTACATTGTTTTATAATTACAGTGTCAAAACAGTAGATAGCAACAGGGTTTCCATTTCTTCTTGTACCAAAACAAATGGTACATTATCTAGGAGCAGCTTAACTTTAATTTTAAATATACTAAAAATACAACAATTGCTAAAGCAAAGATGGAAGACATTTTAACCAACTAAGACTGGAAACTGATAACAGTTGCTGCAGTATTAGCATATCTGGGGAGGTGCACTGCTATTAATCTACACCATTTGATGTAGAAGTATAAATCATGCTGATGTTTTCATGTGGAGGATCTTTAGAGTTGCTTCGTAAACATTGCACATAAAAATCACAGAAAGAAGCGTGATCACGCTAGCTGTACAGTGGCTGTAAGGGGAAAGGTTATGCGAACCACAAGACAAGTATAGAAAATTTTATTGCACGAGAAAACCAAAGAATAGGGAAAATAGTGTACATTCAAACTTGCAGGAAGACACCATCGTGAAGAAGCTGGATAGTTAGATGTAGTTTAAAGAAATCCATGTGCCAATATTATTAAAGCAAGAGGGAATTTATGTAATCTGAAAATGTAATAAAGTGCAGATACTACTATGAAATTTTGACAGCTTTACCAGACAGTTTAGTACTAGATTGGACACTTTTTGACTTTGTCCTTCATGTGGTACCACCATACTCCATTAAAGAGGCTCAGACCATAAGGTAGAGTAGTCTTGGCCTATAGTGGCCCAATAATAATAGATAAATAAATCGATTTTTAAAAAAAAAGCTTTATTTAATCTGGTTTTTCCATCAACCAACAAAAATCCTAATTCTATACGTTTATAGGACCATGGTCCTCCATTTTGTGAGATTTTAAGTTTAATTTGATAAGAGTATTTGAAGACATAACCATTAACAAAAGTGGACCCCTGACCACGCTTCTGTGAAAGTTCCACTAATAATGGAAATTAATCACGTGCTCAGAGGGACACGTTTGTGAAAAACGTTTCATTTTCAACCCCCCCACCCCACCCCCCCAGTACCCAGCTTGAGAAACACTGCCCTGACGGAATCTGCTGTATTAACTTGTCTTACTAATCTTTCCTCATTACGTTTTGTTTCCATACACTGAAAGAGACAATACTAGTGCAGGCAGGCATGCGTTTTACACAGTTAGTATGTGTCATTGTCCCCCGAGGCGACGGCCAACTATCACGTCCCTCCGGTTAAACGATTGTAGCTAACAGTTATTTAATGTTACCCTGATTTAGTTGCCAATTTTACCGGTTTGACGCGATGTAATAAGTTGAAGAAGCTAACTAAGCTAACTTAGCTTGGTGTGATAAGCTAATGTGACTGTAACGTTAGCTAGCTGGCACAGTGAAACAATGAGCTCAGAGTGCAGTCAGTCAGCCTTGGCTAGCAGCTTGCTGCTGCATGCTGTGTTGGCTACATGGTGTAAAGCTAGCCTGTCTGCCTTGCACGCAAGGCTAACGTTAAATGGCTAACGACTCGTAGCACTGTTAACAATGAGAGAAAAGACAGAAAATGTACCAACTTACCGACTTAACTAATCACTCCTAATCCAAACCGCGGTTTGTCCATGGTGGTGTGTGCTCCATAAAAAAAGGACAAATCAGAGTAACGAGCTTGAATTACAATAAAACCTTTTTAAAAAATGTTGAAGCACTAGAAACCAGTGGCAACGCACTCCCCAAGACATCCGACACAAGAGAGGAGGGGAGGCCAGCGATTCACTGGACTTCTGCCATCACACTTCGAGACACCGTCCACAGCGAAAACAGACGAGTCCGGAGCGCATTTTTATCGCTGCGGTCTCGAGGCCAACACAAGTCCGCTGCTCTCCCGCGACCTTATTGCAATTAATCCAACCGTCCGTAGCTTTCCATCCAGGTTAATTCCTCCGTATTCACCGTTTTCAGTCGAGCACCGTGCTGGGTCTTCGTGTGGGAACTGATACAATGTAGTCAACCAGCAGCAGCGGGAGCGGTTAGGAAATCCAGGACAGGCGTGTTCCTGCCGGATCGAACTGTCACACGCCACAGCGCGCGCGCGAAAGACGTGGAACTGGATTAATCACACCGCGTGGACTGTGATTTAACATGTTTGTTTTTTAACAAGGAAAATCCACCAGCTTGAGCAGCTGCCATGAGTCTGGTCCTGGAAACGTTTGTATGGCTGATGGACGGGGGCAGGGCCGTATCCAGGATTTTAGAAACGCTGGGATAAGGGGGTTCAAGCCCCTCCCTCCAGTTTATTTTAGCTTCTCTTGGCTACTTGTTTGTCACTTGTTTATTTGGCCTAAGAGTTTAAGGATTTACTTGTTTGTTTATTTTATTTGACATGATAGAAGTTATTGGAGAAACATTTGAGTAAATGATAGAGCCATGTGTCAAGTCCAGATGAAGATGACTGTGGGATGTGGCACAGACCTGTATTTTATTAGGACACTTTCACAAATACCTGTGCCTTCATTGCTTTTACTAAATACACAAGGGAAATTGTAATAATACCTTTATTCATTGTGGCATTTTGTGTGAAAACCCTTTTTTGTTAGCGCTTTATTTTTTTTAATTCATAATTCAGTTATAATTGGGCTTTTTTTGGTTTTAAGACACCATCAGACTAATTATGTCAATTACAGTTTTTGACTTTTAAAAGAAAAAAAATTCACATGGGAAGCATCAAAATGACACTATTAAAAAGGAATAATCTCTGTCAGTCAACTCTGTTAAATGCTGTTTAAATCTATTTGATTTTGAATGTTTCACCCAGCTATTTTCAAACAGGTAAATGAAGATAATAATGCAACCATGATCATTATCTACATAATTACGGTTACACTATTTAATTGTTACCTGTGACAGATCTGGCTGTACATTTTTCTGGTTTTTACATCTGGGGGGGTTTGATCCTGTTTTTCCTAATGACCTTTTCCAGAAAGCAAGTGGTGAAACAGTCCCTTGGAGCACACTAACCAATGACCTACAGAGCTTATCTAAAATGATAAAGCGAGTGTCATGCTGGAGGAGGGTAAACACCTGTCAAAGGGGATTTTTCACAACTTGGCAACAAAATCACTGCTCCTATCTGTGGATTATAAATGATCAAAAAGCTTTAGTAGATACAAAATTAGACATTAGTGAAGCAGTCAGCTTCTACTTCAGAAGATAATGTGTATAACTTACTATTAGAAAGTGACACAATTAAAAACAGCCCTTTATAAATGAGGCATATAATCACATTTAGTTCAAAGAAAAGGAACTAAATGTGCAGCTTGTTTGAAACTTTGATTACACAAAAGAAATCAATGCTGAGGTCAGAACTTGGCATGCTTAAAGCAAACTGGACATGTTACCTTTGCATCTGCCAATGCCATGTGCTCATTTTAGTGAAGCAAATCTATTAACAAACAACCAAAGGGGTATTTCTTAGAGAACAACGAGCTATAAGACAAGGTTCCAACAATAAGACCCTTTCAGATATGTCACAGTCTCAACTCTCACAGCTTCACAGATAACCTTTCATGTTTACCAGCTTCAAACGCTGCGAAGGCTTTAAGTCGTTGTCTCGCTCCAGCGCTGGTTTCCCAGGCAACAAGAATATGATAATGTTGCCTTTGACATGACAGAAGGAATCATCTCGCTAACAAACAGAGACAACAGGCACAGGGAGGGCTTGGGGAGAAGCAGGGGAGGGGGCTGAATTAATGGACTCATTTTCACACAGAGGGAAATGCAGCAGCCGCAGCTACTCACCATCCTCCATCTTCCTCTATTGCCTCCGATGCATTCCTGCTGGCAGGCACACTCTTGCTTTCCCCAGGGAACAGCCAACCTCCATTGGAAAGCTAAATAACAGTCAGTGGCCAGCGGGGACTGGAGGGGACAGAAATCTGATGATGGCTGCCCTTCAAGGCTGTGGCTCGAAACCAAGTATGAGCTTCACACCATCTTAAACCTGAAATGAACAAGCAGTGTGGACGCCATGTGTTTTCCATCAGTGAAAAAAGGGCTAATCAGCCAGCCATGTGGAATCACAGAGGGGCTGGCTCAATTCATGTGATCATCTTTCCATTACTCTATAAAAGAAACTGTAAAACCTTGAAGCCTGTCGAAAGGAGAGTTAATCTTTAGCACTTTTGAAAATGTGTCAAGTAACACCCTTGTAGCACATTTATAAATGGCAGGAAAATTGTCGTTCCATAGACTGACACAGCCTACTGAAATACTGAAGAGGTATGAGTTAGTCTTCTCATTTTACTCACCACTGTGGTCCAGACTGAAAATGTCCTGCCATGAAATTTCATATTAACGTTTATGATCCCCGGGGGATAAATCCATTCCTCTCGCTTCACCGTGAGTTTAATTTGCTTGTTTGAGGTGCAGCCCAGTCCCTGGAGTAAAATGTTGTCATTTCTGTTTCTGGAAATCACAGATGCTATAATGTCAATATCTCTCAGCAAAGGCTCAAGCAAGATACAGAAATCTTTTTCCTGCCCTCTGTATCAGAAAAAATGGTCATATTTGGAGGTTGAAGGGGTGGTGATGGAATAAGTCGCCAGTTCATTCAAGAAACCGGAGCTCATAGACAACCCATTGCTTTTTGCATGCAAGACTAATTTTATTTATTTATCTACAGTATATTTTGTTTTGATTTCAGTTTATTTCTTTGTTATTACTCACTTTTTGTTTAAATTTACACACCAAATTGACAAATTAGGGGTCTAGCTGAGAAAAGTTATATAAACATAAACATGGTCTTTCTTTGGTTATGTTGCTCCTAGAAAGTTTTTTTAATTTGAAACATCTGTTCAACTTCGGTATATAATCTTTCAACCACCCTCTAGAAACTTCAACCAATTAGATTTGTGGAATATTGCTCGCTGGTAAAATTTAATTCCTGCTAAATCCAGACAGCAGAGGAGAAAAAAAACTGTTTCCATCAAGAAAAGATCTGCCAACGTTGCTCTTTGTTGTTTTATCAGTGAGGAAATACACTACAGTTATGAATAATGTCAAAGCAATATTTTCCCTAAACTCTTCAGTAGTTGCTACTGTTGAATTACAACCATAGATTTTATATAGAACTGGACGTGTTTCAGAAATGCAGCCAAGGCTCAAGTGCTTAAACCTTCATTTTATCTACAGAAACCAATGCATTTGGTCATAACATGAACTCATTTTATACAGAAATCTAAGGGAAAGTGATCATTCTCACTTGATTTGTAACCTCAATCAATCAATCAATCAGACTTTACCTATATAGCACCTTTCATACATGTTTGCAACTCAAAGTGCTTTACAGAAGTAAAAACAGCATGTATAAGTGTCTCTGCATCTGTTTTAGAGAGAAACTGTCGAATTCTCACAATATTCTTAAGGTGCTAAAAACCAATCTTTGTTACATTTCCGACATGTTGTTCAAAATTTAGATCTGGGTCAAGAATAACACCAAGATTTTTAACAGCTCTAGTGGTATTCAGAGTAAGGGATTGCAGATGTACGGACAGTTTCTCTCTTTGAACTTCATTGCCAATGACAAGGACTTCAGTTTTGTCCTGGTTTAACTGTAGAAAGTTCTCTGTCATCCATGTTTTAATATAAAAATACAGTTTAAAAGGGCATCAACAGGCCCAGGGTCATCAGGAGAGACAGCCATGTATAGTTGAGTATCATCAGCATAACTGGAAATTTAGGCCATGTCTCCTGATGACACCTCAGAGGGGTAACATATAAAGATTAAAAAGATCGGCTTATTGATCGGCTTATGGTCTTAATCCCTAGATCCACCATTCAGTAGTTTATTTGCTATAGTGAGATTTATAATAACGCTGAGTAAAGCAGGGTATGCATTCAGGCTACCCAAAACTATTCATGGTTCGTTCCACTGCTTGCTCATAACTTGACGGTTTCAAAGATGGTGACAACAAACTCTTGAACTCAGGGATCTAAAACACGAGTACATGCCATGGATGTCAGTGATGGCGACTTAGTTTATAAGGTATTTTGTGCTAGGCATAGCCTCAGATCAAACTGTTTCTTTTAAGCTTGAATTTTTCAACTTGATCATGTTTTTAATCTAATGTTCTTTCTTACTCCATTTCTCTGGTTTTTTATTTTAAATGGCCTCACTGTAATGCTTTTAACGTTTTATGTGAAGTATTTTAAATTGTCTTGTAAGTGAAATGTGCTGTAAACTTGCCTTGCCATATTTAAAAATAGCTGACATATAGGCTTGAGACTGGAGAAAAAGACTCTCTTGTGATCCTGATCTCTTAAATCTCATAAGAATCCAGCTGTCTCGCTAGGTAACCATCAACTATCAGACAATGCGACTTGAACTTTGGTGTAGACATTCATACCACCTAAAGGGTAAAGTATAACATCTTTAGTGCACCCTTGACTCCAAGGTTTTATGTTGTACTTTTTACATTCCTGGATAACTAATAAAGTTCTTATCAGCCTTGGTCATTCTACTGTTTAGTTTGGTGAGTATGCTAAAATTTTTCAGGGAATTAGTTATTATTCCCTGAAAAAGTTATATGTTATAAACCATTGGATTTTAGGTTTTTTTTTTACGCCTCATATTTGTTCTTTGGCTGTCATATGTTGGGTTTTTGCACAATTATGCAGCCAATTCATCGTAGCAAAACTCATATAAAGTCAGGGAAATACAGCTATAGATAGATAGATAGATAGATAGATAGATAGATAGATAGATAGATAGATAGATAGATAGATAGATAGATAGAT
>JAOXYM010000001.1:8265471-8283015 GCA_028567055.1 Leptatherina wallacei
AAAGCAGGGTGCCAAGATTTAAATGATATATCAGAGAATTGTTTAAGATTGGGAATAAAGTGCATAATATGGGACCTTTAATTTACATTTAATGCGGCATCCCATCTTTTTAGTAAAAGGTTTTGCTTTTAAACTTTGATCACAAATTTTTTTTTTTTATCTCGAATCTGAAGTTAGTTAGCAGCTGGTTAACTCAGCCTGAAGATTGAAAACACAAGGAAATCAGGCACCCTACTGCTATCCAGAAAGTAAATACAAATACTTAAACTGGATTATACACTGCAGGATTTATTCTTAACTGTGAGTAGTTGCCAGACACCCAGCAGAGACGCCTGGAAGTTACAGCTCCCAGCCAAGAACTAGTTTGGCAAATGCACCTCTATATAACAGCAAATTACCACGTTAACACTTATTTTTGTGTGTGTGAGGATTAAACAAACATCTTATCCAGCTTCACCCAGGAAAGTGAAAAAGCACGTGGAAACCAAACCAAACGTGATTCGCTGCTACCATTTCATGTCAGTTCACTGTGGCTCAGAGAATTTGGGCTTTTCAGGGTTTTAAATGGATCATGTCGACCCTTTCTTTCACAAGTACATCACATCATCTTTTGTGCATGCAAAACCAACAACACATGATCTCATGGTGTTTATCTTAAGAGTCCTAGTAAAAACTGCATGTGCTTAATTGTTCAGCGTAACAGCAAACAGCCTTGTTTATGTGAACTTGTATGCCTGTTCCCATCCAGAGAAATGCCCTCAATCTGGAAGACAGAAGAAAAGGCCACCCACAGGGCAAGTAGCTGTCATCACTGATTCACTTGGGGCTCAGTTTAGTTGATTCTTAGGCAACCTCTCTGACAAAAAAACACCTTCTATTGAGGATCTTCACAAAAGAGACCTCTTACATTCACTGGCTGGGAGATTACCGGGAGGTCTGGTGCAATTATGCGTTCTCATGTTGAATGGAGTGGAGCAGAGTTGTGGCTAATCTGCAACTCAAACAAGAGTAAATCTAAGCTAATCAACAGCGAATTACAAAGCTAGGCACAGGCAAAAACATAACAACTCAGGATGGGTGTGTGTGTGTGTGAGTGTGTTTGTGTGTGAATCACGCAATGCTTTTCAAACCATAGTGAAACGCCCTCAGGCTTGAAACAGCTTAGTCAAAGAACCACTCGACACATTTGGAAGGAATAAACACAGCAATGCAAGAAGAAGAAATATGTTGAAATACAAAATCACACTGCACATGAAATATGTTAGACAGAACCTGTCACAACCGAACTGAATAACAGAGATTTAAAAGATCTTGTGTGTACTTTAGCATAACTGCTGAAGATGTAAACACTTTAGTTCTTGAAGAGCTTTATGCATTTTTATGTAAAGCAGCAACCTGATTGGGGGGAAAAGACATGACAACAATCACCTCTGTTAGATTCTTGCAAAGAACTTTTGGTGCTTGAACTTATTCATGAACATGTTCTATTGGAAGTCGTCTACCTTCTCATAGTTGTTATAAGGTCTGTCATCATTTTGTGTCTGCACTGTATGAGCTGAGGCAGATAGACTAAAACGTAAATTTATAAACTTTCTCAGTTCCTACATCAGAACAGGATCTTTCCCAACACAAGAAGAAAAATCTGGGATCTCACTGTAAAACGACTTGTCCCAACCTGCTATTATCAAAAAAGAAAATCTAATGAAAGAAACCCCAAACAAACTTGTAAATGTTGGTGTAATGCAACCCATATAAACCACAAGGCTCTGTTCTAGGCCCACTCCTTTTTTCTTTGTACCTTCTGCCTCTGGGTACATCTTTTAGTAGAAGAATTTAATAGAAGTATGTCTCCTTTCAGTTCTATTCTGACAATAGTCAGGTGTATTTTCCACTCAGCGTACAGGCGCATGCTCTGTTCATCTTCTCCTCAGGACTCCAACGGTCGATGTTTCTTCGTTTGGTCCCAATGAAAAACCTCACTGATTAAGGTGCAAAAATTGATGCTCATCTAAAGCTGGTTAACATGTAAATGCAGTAGTTGAATTCTGCTTCCTCCATCTCAGGCGTCTGTCAAAAGTAAAATCAGCGCAATCTTGAAACTGTAATTCATGCTCTTATAACATCTTGTTTAGATCACTGCAGCTCACTTTAGGCCAGAGTCGGCTAGACCTGCATAGCAAGACTTCAAATGATTAAAAATGCAGCGGCCTGTTGTTAACAGGTACAAAGAAGCGAATGCACATCACCCCAGCTCTGGCCTCACATCCCTGGCTTCCTGTTCTTTTGAAAATCAATTTTAAAATTCTTTTATTTATTTTTAAATCTTTTAATGCCCATGCTTCCTATTTGTCTGGTTAAAAACCTGAAGAAAAAAAAACAATAACAGTGAAACCTGGGCTTTAATCAAACCTGTCTTCAACAGAGGAACTACAAGGAGGAACTATATTTTTACTCAACCACCACCAGTTGGCCACGACGTCAACTCAGTGCTGCTGAAAAACTCAAAAGGTAAAGTTATCTGTTTGGGAACCTTCCAGATCTCATAGCCCTCAGGAAGCCCAAATGTTTGTCTAAAAGTACTTTTTGTTGTTTAAATCACAGGTGTTGTTCATTATCTCAACTACTTTTTCAATTAGGTTATTTACTGCATGACTCTGGTGACATTTTTTTCTAACAATGTAAGAAAGATGATTATCTAAAGGTGGCATATGTAAGTTTTTGTTTGTTTTTTTAATGACGTTGTCTCCTCCACCTCTGGCATAATTCACCACAACCCTTTCTCTCATTCCCTGGTTACTCCTGACAAAACTGCCACATTCTAAAAGGTAGTTAGCTTCAATCTAGATTAACCGAGATCAATAAACCACAGGTGTATAATCTTAATATGGAATTCTTAGAAGTAGCTTTAAGTTATTATTGCTCAACAAGATCTAAGCACACTGGGAAAAGTGTGCTTATAAGTGCAAATTTGAGAGCATTTTTTTTTTTATCAACCACAGAACTGCACATATGCACACTGGAAGTATTAAAACAATTTATAAAATAAATAAATAAAACGTAAGCAAATTCAGAATCAAAAGCAGGTATAAAGTGTTGTGGTGAACAGGAAGGACACACCCAAGCCAGATAACACACGCTGTTTAGACTGAAAATATCACAGCATCAAAGTGTTATCCTCAGTGACGGCATGTTGCTGCATGTTCAGAGAGAGTAGATGAAATTCCACATGAGGCGACTCCTTAAGTCTGAGGGATTATCAGACAGTGGTTACAGGCTGAAGGAAAGATTTTACAACTCTGAAAAATGATCATTGCGGCAGTCATGTTTCCCTTGTGCTGGACGACTGGAAGGCAAATGAAGCAATTAGCACAACATGCTAAAACAAACAGGAAAATGCACTTAATCTGCATGTACTGGATTAGTCAAGGGGTGTTGGACTACAGCGTTGAGCCAGGGTCAACAATTTTTAGCATTTCTTTTCAGTTTTTTCTTTGCTTCCCCCCCCCCCCCCCCTTGCTGCTGTAATGAAATGGTCGTATTGAAACTAATGACCAGGCTGTGTTTTTTGTTTTTTTTCTTTTCAAGAAAGTGCTATTGTTGGTGTAAATGTGGCTTTAAGTGTGAGAAGGGTAATGACAGGCTTGCCTAGAGGGAAGAGAGCTAAACAGGATTTCTCTTGTGGCAGTTAAGTTCCTCATAAAAATGGAGATTAAATGATTTTGCTTTGATATCTCATTGAACATAAGTGCTTATTTAAAGAAAAAGAAGACAAGTGTTTTCATTGACAAATCAAGCTGCAGGAAAAGCAGCTTGTTTTTATTTATGTGAACAATTGCAAAGAAAAGGCTTTCTAATAAAGGAATTTGTCTAAATAATTGTACACATTACATATCTCTGTAATAGGAGTTTAAATCAATATTATGCAAAAAGCAAATGCAAGTGATTAAACCAAAGACCGAGCCAACGTTGGTAATAGAATCCAGCACAAATTGAGACCAATATTTCAGAAAAGATCATTTTCCATGTTCCTCCACCATCATTCTGTAGCTGATGGGACCAGCCCCCTCTTGGCACCCTGATGGTAGTGACTCTCCAGCTTCCCTGTGAGACAGAGGGAGAGGAAGGGAAGGGAAGAGAAGGGTGGGAGGGGGAGAGAAGAGGAAGGGATGAATCAAAACACCATCAAAGGGACAGAATGACCTTTCTGAGAGCTCAAGGCCTGCTGATTACAGGCGGCCTCAGGTTGATGCACAGAGACAGGGAGACGATGAAGTAAAAGACCAATGAGACCTTTTATTCCACAGCAAAGCCAGATTAGGCCACGGCTTTTGTTAGCAATAAAATAAGGTGTATTTGAATTTAATTATACAGCACAGATGTAGATTCAGGACAATCCAATGCCAACAAAGACCACACACAAATACACAATATGTACTGGCAAAAAAACAAACGAACAAAAAACTTACTGATAATACTGAACTACAAGTACACATACCTTGTAAATGATGCCTTTTGAACAAATGACATACTTTTCCCTTTACACTAAGACAGTGTAGTCATCACAGTTGTCATCACCTTCACACAAGGTCTAATTAAACCCATCAAACAGGACAAAAACTGACGAGCACTCTGGTAATGTCATCCTTTATTTCAAAGGTGTTGACAGATGCATACATGTCAAATCAATAATCAATTACAGATAGCATAGTGGCTTGTTTAATGGTTTGAACGAAACCATGCAGGTACCTGCTCTACTGCAAGTAAAGCAAAAATTTAATTGTACGAATTTAATACTGGATTGTATTTGACTGTACTTGATTTTTAATGAAAGTATAGATTATAATATCAGCCTTGAAAATTTGTGCTTTTTTGAAGAGCAGAAAGTTAATTTTCAACGGTCCTTCTCACACATCGATTGCGCCATATTGGCGCCAAAAACACACCCAAGTTAACCTGTCACTGTTGCCTTTGGTAACTGACACATACCAAACATGGGAAGATCAGTGGTGCATCAGTGTATGCTAACACACAACAAGCTGCTGTCACTGAATCAGTTACTTAACATCAACTTTGTTGGGTTAGAGCGTCATACTTCACAATGCTGGTTTACCCCAGCACACACATGGAGAGTTTGGTCTCCGTTGCTTTTTCCCTCAATGGCTCAGAGACGTATCCGTGGCAAATCAACTTCGGCTCCTACTCTTTCTCTGTTCTTTCACATTTGACATCAATGCACAAAAAAGGAGCATCTTAGCTTGAAAACACTGATATGAAAAGACGCTGTTTGGCATTTTGATACAAAGAAAAATAGTAAAAATAGGAGAAAGTTTAATTTACTGTAGAGTCATCAGCATAAATCAGATGATGTCATAAGCATAAAAAAGCACAAATAAAATCTATTTGTGTTCAGCAATTTATGGGGGGTATTCATTGATAATTGAGGGTGGATAAGCAATAGTCATTGATATTGAACACTGTTATCACTTTTTTTAAAAAACACTTTTAAAGAGCACAGTTTCACTGTCTTCTCAGAGTACATTCATTTTATGTTTCCAATGACAGCAATGAGAACAAGACTGCACTGCAGAGCTGGAGGTATGTTTTGGTGGGCCAACATGTGACCTATATTCTAATGAATGTATCTATTTTATATTAAGTTATTCTAGTTATTTATCCATTTATTTTAATAATGTTTAATCCAAGCATCATATATGGAATATTTTTTATTTCAGATATTTTCCATCTCATTTTGAGATGAACATTGTTTCTTCAATTCTTACACGGGTGGCTGTAGCTCAGGAGGAAGAGCAGTCTTCTGCCCATGAAAAAGTTGGTGGATCGATTCCAGGCTTCCCCTGACTACATGCCAAAGTGTCCTTGGGCAAGACACTGAACCCCACATTGCCCCCCAATGTGTCTATCGGCGATTGTTTTCTGCACCTCATGGCAAAAGCAGAGCATGTTTAGCTAACCATGATCATATATGCTATTACAGTTTGGCAAAGCAAAATGTTTTTCTTGTTTTCATGGAAACCACTAATATTTCATTGGACCTCCTTTAGCTTTGATTATGGCAGGTGCAGGTAGGCTTGTCATCTTGGAATATGGTTGTGGCACCAGGGAAGAAAAAAAATCCATTGATGGAATAACCTGGTCATTCAGTATATATCAGGTAGTCAGCTGACCTCATTCTTTGGCCACAATGTTGCTGAACCAACACCTGACCACATGCAGTAACCCCAGATCATAGCACCGCCAACACAGGCTTGTACAGTAGACACTAGGCATGATGAATTTACAACCTCATCCTCTTCTCTTATTTCCCTGATGCTCCCGTCACTCTGGAACAACGTAAATCTGGACTCATCAGACCACATGACCTTCTGCCATGGCTCCAGAGTCCAATCTTTATGCTTGCTAACAAATTGAAGCCTTTTCCTGCAGTAAACCTCCTTGATTAGTGGTTTTCTTATGGCAACACAGGTGTTGAGTCCCAGTCCCTTGAGTTCCCTTCGCATAGTGCGTGTGGCAATGCTTTTACTTTCACTATTAAACGTAGCCCTGAGTTCTACTGTTGTTTTTCTTCGATTTGATGTTTAAGTGATCTAATAAACTATCATGACCATTCGGGATTTTTTCCGACCAACTTTCTTCCTGGAAGACGATGGTTCCCCACTACCCTTCCAGTTTTTAATAATGCGTCAGACAGTTCTTAACCCAATCATAGTAGTTTCTGCATCTCCTTATATATTTTCTCTGCTTGATGTATACCAATGATTTGACCCCTCTTAAACAGACTAACATCTTTTCTACCACCACGGGATGTGTCTTTCCACATGATTATTTAAGAAATGAGAAGCTACTCATTACATTATTTAAGCTTACATTGAGTTAAATAGCTTGTTGCCAGCTGAAAGATAATCACCCAAAACCAATTAGCAGCAAAACTATTCAACAAATACTATGTAGCTCCTCTTTGATTAATGTTGCAGCTGACTGTGTTATGAATACATTAAATAGTGGACGGGGGAGTGTTGTTATTATTGATCGCTAACCAACAAAATCAACCAATTTGATTTGAGCCAATCTGCACGGATAGCCTTGGCCTAATTACTTCTTAACAGGAAATGTGGAGTAAAAGAAGCAGTTTCTAATAAACATGTATCAGCCCTCTCTTTACAGATGTATATAAGGAGTGCTAATATCTGTTCATGTCTGCTGAGAACGCAGTGGTGGATTCTGTCATGAATCTGCTTGAATCCTGTAGCTGAAACAGCAAACAGCACCTGCACAGACTCGCTGATTAGCAGACTGTCATTTTCAAGGCGTAAAAATCCCCTTCTTGTAATCATTTTTATGCATGCATAACTTGAGGCTTACAAATTCATGTGAGGCTCAGATGAGAGCGTTTCTACAGATGAAACAGCTGAGAATCTTAAGGAGGGATTTTAGAGTTGCTATTTATATACACGCTTGTGGCTATGGCGTGTAAACAAAACCCCTGCAGCCACTGACCAGAGCTGACCTCCTAATCTACCGTAACTACAACCTATCTTTGCCAATGCAGTTCCCCCCAGTATTAATCACATTTCTACATTAGAGCTCATCCTCACAAGCTATGCTCTGGTGCTTTGTCCTTTTTCTGCAGAACAACCTCTGCTGGCTTTCGATAACCCGTGTCGACCCTGCCCTTAACTGCAAAGCAAATAATAACCCTGTGTCTCGCAGCCACACACAAGCCTTGTATTTGTCAAACTACAGCATTAGCTAGCTGTTTTTCTCCATAGCTGAGGTGGGAGGGGGTAGGGGGGAAGATACAAGTGTGACAGGCAGGGGTGGTGGTTGTCACTTGTGCTCTCTTTTCATGTTGCCACGTTATGGCTGAACTCTGTGGGTAGTAGCAGCATAAACAAGGTGTTTAGTAGAAGCGATGTTTGCTCACCATTTCCAAGCCTCACTGAATGGCTGTCAGTGTGTGTCTGCTTTGCCAGGAGCGACTGCTGCTTAGGCGTGGAAACCCCTCTGGATTTTTTCTTTTTTCTTTTTTTGTAAATGGTGAAAGCTGCCAAAGGGTTATCCAAGATTACTTTAATGATACATTCATCCTAACTGGATTGCATGATACTTTTATAAAGGGTTTTTAAAACATTTAAAAGTTAAGGTCAGGGGAGTAGATCCAGTGTAGCGTGTGCTGTAGGGAAAAATAAATATTAGATGGTAAGAGTCAAATAACTATATCATAAAAATCCTGAGATGACAGCTGTACTCGGGAGAGCTCAGGAGTTGGAGGGTTGTTTCGCCAGCACAAGCAGACTTTTTCTACTGGGAAGCGTGGGAACACGCCAAGTCCTTCAACGGCTTCTGTCCTCTCGTGCTTGGTTTTGGGTGTTGTGCTGGAAGTAAGAGCTGGAGTTGATACTGTGGAAAAAAATTGCTGTGCCAATTTTTTTTATTCCAGTCATGACCCAGTGACATTTCTGTGAAATGCTGTGTATCAGCATACATGAAAACAAACTGATTATCAGAGTCAAAACAAGCACTCAGGGAATGAACACTTAGTCAGTGTCAGCACAGTTACCCCCTCATGAATACCTATCATAGTGGAAAATTCTTCAACCTCAAGGACAGCTAAGGGCTCTGTAATCTAAATGCAATGTGTATAAAGTTGTCAAGTCTTATTTTAGAAGAAGAATAACTATACTGTGTAGTGATAGCAGAGGTGGAAAGTAAATTATACCTGCACTAACTGGCCAGTTTATTAGGTACATCTTGACAGTACTGGGCTGGACCCACGTTTGGTCTTTAGAACTGCTTAAATTCTTCATGGTATGGATTCAACAAGGTGTTGGGAACATTCCTCTGACATTTTAGTCCATATTGACATGATAGCATCACACATCTCCTCTTTCACCACATCCCAGATTGAGGTCTGGTGACTGTGGAGGTCATTGGAGTACAGTGAACTGATTTTCATGTCCAAGAAACCAGTTTGAGCTGATTTGAGCTTTTTGACATGATGCATTATCCTGCTGGAAGTAGCCACCAGAAGATGGGTATACTGTGGTCATAAAGGGATGGATACAGTCAGCAACAATTCTCAGTAAGGGTGTGGCAATAAATGATGCTCAGTTGGTAATAAGGAGACTAAAATGTTCCAAGAAAATACCAGCCACACCATTACACCACCACCAGCAGCAGCAGCCTGAACTGTTGTTGCAAGGCAGGACGGATCCATGCTTTCATGTTGTCAAGGATGTTTTCTGATCCTACCATTTTTTTTTTACAATCTTGCATTGTTTAATTCTGGTGAATTGTAACCTCAGCTTCTTGTTCTTATCCGACAGAAGTGGCATCAGGTATGTTCGTCTGCTGCTGTAGCCCATCGTCTTCAAGGTTGGACATGTCGTGTGTTCAGAGATGCTATTCTGCATACCTTGGTTGTAAACAGTGGTTATTTGAGACACAGTAGCCTTTCTATCAAGTCCAACGAGTCTGCTAATTCTCCTCGGACATCAACAAGGCATTTTCATCCAGACAAGTGCTGCTCGCTGGATATTTTCTCTTCTTCAGACCATTCTCTGTAAACCCTCTAAAGATGGTTGTGTGTGAAAATCCCAGCAGATCAACAGTTTCTGAAATACTCAGACCAACTTGTCTGGCACCTACAAAGTCACTGAAATCCTCTTCCTTCCTAGTTCTGAGGCTCACTTTGAAATTCAACAAGTCCACATGCCTAAATGTATTGAGCTGCTGCCATGTGATTGGTTGATTAGCTATTTGTGTTGACAAGTAACTGAACAGGTGTACCTAATTAAGTGGCTGGAGAGTGTTTATACTTCTTTCCATGACTCTAGCTACAAGTTCTTTACTCAAAAAAAGATCCACTCCTGAATCATTTAACCATCTGGAAGTAATACAACCAGCTGAGAATAGGAAAGGTGGTATATCAGTGTTTTTATGGTGGAGGTTCTTATGTTCAACATGGAGCAGCATTAGCATTTATGAAGTCGTTGCCACCTGGTGAATCAGAGTTCAGTATTCACTCTTGCTTTGGCAAATCAATCTTTTCTGCATCTGCAAAACCGTAATGTTTCCTTTATAAAAGTCACCAATGAGTCCCAGTGTGTTCCTCTGTGACCAACCTTGTGCTGCCAAAATACTAAAAAAAAAAACCATGAACTATGCGTGCGTTTGAATCAATCTACCGTTCAGAAGAAAAAAAGGGAAAGTGCTACAATCCACACCTCTATGATACACTTTAGATGGATTACATGGGAAGCTTTAGGTGCTGCTGACCCAAATCCCAGTATGAATGGAGCAATGTGTGCATCGGCAGCTTATCAATTAGTTTGCATGCACGCATACACATACACACACATACATAGCAACCACATATACTGCCTTAACTTCTGTCTATGTATTGTTATTTGTACCATCTACTTTGTTATAATTAATATATTGTATTTCCTCCCAGGGTTTCTTACCTCTCCAGCACTGATTTGTTTATATGATTTTTTTCTTTTTTTTATGCAATACATGCAAAATACATGTAGCATGTGTATTTATCTATATTGAAGTGCATATAAATAAATAAACTGCTAAAGACTCCACTAGCTCTTTATCTAGTCTTTTTCACCATACTTCCACTGGATTATAAGGATCCACTCTTGACTTCAATCGCGTTTGGTGCCAAGCGTTTTTGTTTCCTTTGTTTTCTTCTAGAAGCAGAAACCATTTAACATACTCGGGATGCTCAGCCCAAGACAGACATAGTGTGCAACAGCTGCATTGAAAGACGGGACACACATCTGGTTGTACCACTAAAGAAGAATTTGGCCATTATTGTGGAAACCTGCGACTGGCTCCTGACTTCATGCTGATGTGTGCAGGAGTTCATCCTAACTACAAAGAGGCTGTCAAGTTTTGTGTAGATGCAGCAATTCCCGTGACGTTTCTCTCCGACCAATCACCTTTTAGTATTGTCTCAGCTTGCTTGAAACCTCGACCAAGGTGATGCTAAAAATAAAGTACCAGGTGCTATCCATGAAGGAACGCCAAAAGAAGGGTGAGTCGAGCTGTAAGCGTGCAGGGGAAATGTTCCTTAACCGTGATTGTGGCAGAGAGCTCAGGTTTTTTTTTTTTTAACAGGACACAGATCATCACCGTGGCTGAAACTACACCGCGACAGAAAAAACGAAAAGATAAAAGGCTGGACAAGCATACGAAATGAAAAACATTAAAAAGATTTGTCAAGCTGCAGAATCTGGAGCTCACTCCTTGTGGATGCATAACTATAAACGTCCACTTTAACACAGACATGGCTCCACTGTTACTATAATAAGGATTCATTTCTGTCAGCAGTGGGGAAAGTCACAGAGATGAATTGACATATATCTGGAGGGGAGAGCTGGTATGGTGGAATACTCTGAGCTAAGACAGAGACACATCCCTTCCTCAGTTCTGCAGCTGATTATACGATGAGCTATTTGTTAACACCATGCTGCTTTGGTTCAGTGTGAACAATTAAAGGTGGGCATTGCAAACATAATGAGACAGAGTTGGGGGGGTAGGGTCTTCTTGGCAGTTGATCTCTGTGTGACAAGGCTATTGAACATCTACGATGCTTTAAGGTCAAACTGTTCTTTTGCCCCTTTTCCCCACAAAATGAAAAGCAACAGATTAAGAAGTGTCCTTTAGGCAATTCTCTGAACTTATTTAAGTACACCCTGAAGCAAAGCATGGGAAAATAAGGAGGTTTTGTGCCTCATGCTCCTGACAACCATCACAGGACAACATCACAGAGCCGGGTCTTACAACGAGTCAGACTCGTTATAATCGCCAGCAGAGTCAATCTAGTAATATTAAATATTCCATGTGTGAAAGCGACTTTTGTTAATGGCTCTGGAGCTGCTGAGCTGTCGCATTTCAAAATAGGTGCTGTGGAGTCGAGAGCTGGAGGGAATGCAAGTGAAAGAGGAAAGAGAGAGAAAGAGAACAGGGGGGGGGAGAGGATGGAAAAAACATAGAGACAGCAAAAATGAGACACAAGGGATAAGGAGAAGAAGAAGTGAGATGAGAGTGGGAGTGAGGACAGTGGTAGAGGGGGAGAGAGGGAGAAACAGAAAGGCTGAACCATCGATTGGCTGAGATAATTTCCCATTGATTGCTGCACTGTTTGGAGATTGCTGGAGAGAGGTTTATTGCCCACACGCTGCAGCTGGGGAGAAGGCTATAAAATAAGCACAGGTTGTCTGCAGAGGGCCGGCTCCATCATCAAGACTGTAAAACACACACACACACACACTGAGCTGCACAGACAATCACACGTTCACTCAACTTGGAAACTCTTCCTTCCATATTAACAAATATGACTGCATGCATACTATTTCCATTACACATAATGGGAGCGCACAGCTCATTGCTGATGGAAAGCGCCTGCACATAATCCCTTGAAAATCCAGGGGCAGCAGTGCAAAGAGTATTTATTAGATAGAAATAGAGGTCCACTGAAATCCTCCCCGACATCAATAACATGCAGGTCCATCAGCTTCCTTGCAATAATAATCACAGGAATAATTGGCTGGTTGCAGTTTCTGTTTCTGCAAGAGCCGCCTACGCATTGAGGAAGAAAAAAAAAAAAGAGAAAAAGAAATAAGGATGAGTTCTGTATTCTTATTGCATCTTTTTTTATTAAAGGCCATTCTCATAGCACCTGAATAATAAACCTGGAACAGCTATGCATACAGTTCAGGCTTTAATCACATGTTGACACAACTTCTGAAGACACACTTTGAGATGAGGAAATTACTTCTTGGCTTCAAATGATGACACAGACGGAGGAAGATAAAATGGAGCACCGCCAGCTCTGTGATTGAGTGTAGTAACTTCAACAGTATCTGTTTCAGTGACTCCCAATGGGCACTATCAATAACTCCACTAAAGTCTAGCGAGTGAGAAGTTCAGAGTGAAAAGCCAAAATGATATGGCAGGATGTACTATTGGAATTCAGATGAAGTGCCAATGAATGAATGGTATTTTAAGGATGTTTTTCCCCTGGTCTTCCTGCACTCACTGCACAGCCCAACTCTGCATGATGAAGATAAAAATCCTTAAAAACAGCTCAAAACTCTACAGTTGAATTTCTTAACAAGGCTAAAAAAAAAGCAGAAGTCATTTTCAGAATTAAAGCTGATGTCTATCAGTCCCATCTTTCTGTGAACAGATATACTTTTATAGCTCATACTGACTCAATCCAACACCCAGGACTTTTTCTTTCAAGGGCAAAAACCGAAGCTTCAACTCTGCAGTCAGCTGTTTTAAATCAAACAAATCTCCCAGTGTTTATGTATCCTGAATTTTCCTCCTCGCCTGCTATATAGCAAAACCGAATATATCTCAGCGAACGCATACATGACAACATCAATTTCCTCCCGCTGAGCCAAATGTAAAACTGTTTTTGTTCTGTAAAAATCCCTGCTGTCAGTCATCCAGGTGGAGACAGCTCGCTCTGGCTCTCTGCGGCTCGAGAGGCGGTCTTTGATACGAAGCTGATTCTGAGGAGAGAGGCACTGAAATGAGGCTAAAACTGGTCGCGTCTCGCTTTGAACTCCTGGTAACGCTCAAACTGACAATGCAGACATGTTTAAGATTATTTTAGGTTCAGATGTCAGTTTATTTCAGCTTTCAAATGTCAATTTGTACATATTCAAAAATCTACAATTAGTCATTTTCAAATCAATTTTCAACTAATTTTGTATCACTTATGTTCATATTTGGCATATTTGATTGAAAACACTGCACACATTTGGTTGCATGTCCCCTGGAGCTTCTCTATTTAGGATAAATCCTACTCTTGTTTAACTAACTTGCAGCCCATATGTTCATGCTCTCTCTGTGCAGGAATTAAGAGACTCCAATTGCGGTGGTACTTAAGGAGTCTTCAAGGTGATGACATAGAGATTATCTTTACATGGATCTGGAATGCATTAAATCTAAATGAAATTTAAAATAGTCATGGGATGACCAAAGTAAGTAGGAAACAGAATCTGAAAAATCATGAATGGCTGTAAATCTTAGAGCCATCTGTCCAGTATTTGTCTGGTAATCTTATCTGAAATGTAAAAACTAAATTAATGACAAAAGCTGTTGAGACCATTAAGTGTAGAAATTACTGTGATGTAATGGTGAGTATTCATGGCATCATGTTTGTGACAGTGAGATGAACTCCAAATAAACCACATTCATTTTCAGCCAGTATGACTGCACGCACAGTTAACTTGAGCTACAGGTATAGCTTGACTAGGTCCTTTAATTGGACCACTGTCCTTGTCCCAGTATACAAGAACGGGGGGTGTGTAGTGATTTATTGACTGGAGTATATTTGACTCTGCTGTGACAGGTAGCGATGTTGTCCTTTTCAGCCTGTTAGCATCTTGCTTTTCCTGGTTGATCTTTTGCATCACTGACAGAAACAACTTAGCTAGCAGCAAATTAGCACCACATTGACCAGCTTTACAGTTTTATACATTTAGTCTGAGCTGTATGCTATATTTCTGTTTGTATTGGCCTCATCTTCTTCTGTGTATCAATCAAAGCCTGAGGTCGACAACCGTAGATGAGGTGCAGAGTTGGAGTTCAGTTAAACATATGGAGTAACAACCAAGCAGCATTAGCATTAGACTAAAATATTTACACGTATTTTAAAAGCTTGAATTTTGTCTGATTAATAGAAAAACATTCTAATATTATATAAATGTATTAATTGATGTCTAAAACAATAGAGTTTAATGATCCTGTTAGTTTTGTGTTTGTATAAATGTGCTGACGATGTGCAGAGGATTGAGATGTTATTACTCACACTACATTCAGGGCTGGAATATGGCCACATGCTGTAAGAATACATCCTGAGCCAAACAGAAGGACCACCATCGCAACTAGTGTTCCTCCTGTAAGAAAACAGATGCTTCTGTGCTCTTTTGATCAATGCTTTGCGTGTAGATGCAGGTTTTGATGAAATGGACTGTGATAAACTCTTAAAATTTGGCCTTGAAAGCAGAAATGGTGTTTATATGCAGAAGGACAAGGAGATCACGTGTATGTGAAGATGCATTCTAATGCTAGGCGCTAATTGCTGCACTGGGAACTCTTCACTCGGGATCAGATTACCAAATGGTAATACCAGGAATGAGTGGGGTCTGTGGCTCAAAGGAACAGGCTATATCTGTCGTTGATTTAACAGTCAGTGCTTGTTGGTAGGTCAATACACTTAAAATGTTTCAGAGAAATCACACGGAGCAGTAGTATTTCCCATATTTCAGTCAGTCCGACAAGCACCCAATGATCTTGAAGATGGAATGAAAAGACTCCCAGTTCATGACAGATCCAATCCCTTTTCTCCAAAGGCTCCATTCGTACTTCAGCTCAGCAACACCGCCCTTTTATCTTCTTTTCCTTATCTGGCTTTGCTCATACACCTCCAGCTGAAGTCATTCTGCATGTGAAACCAAGCTGACAGCCTCGAGCACTGCGGGAAAGTGGATGTGTACAAAACCCCCAGTAGCCAGGGGAGAGCAGCAAGAGGGGAGGGGGGAAAAAAAACTGCCTGGATTCCCATCTTGCTGTTAGTCACACCTAATTTACATTCCCTTCCTTTGCTGCCGAGCTAGTGAATTTACAAGTGGATAGAGAAGGTGCTGTTTGAGACTTGTGCTGGCATGCTGTTTGCAAGGGGTTAGGGAGACGCATCAACCATACTTCCCACTGCAGTGAAAACAGTCTCTCCATCTCTGGGTCTGTTCAAACCTCCCTGCCTGAAGCTGTTTTCACAGACATTGAGGGGCTGTAATGGCTGAGTGATTTCTCCAACCAACGGCGCACCGTTGAGCCGGTTTAGTCACGCACATGACAGTTTGTGACAACTCGCCAGAGAGCCAGAGTCTGACAAGTCGGGGACAGTGAAGGTGGAACTGGTTTATGGGTGAATGTGGAGCATTGAGGCTATTTGCAGTAGTATATGAAACAGTGCTTCCAAATTATCATTGGTTAAGATAATATGTTTTATTAATATGTATAATCACATAGTTTTATTATGCGAGTAGATGAGATTTTAATAATAAAATGACATTTAAAATGACCAGTAAGTTCAACCTTTTATAATATACAAAACATTGTATTGCTGCTGCAAGCAGATATAAATATCAAGGTCCTCTTTAACAACTATAAGCACTCTCCACATGAAAAACAGATAAGGAATGAGACTGTTTGTAAACATCACAGAGCTCATGAGAGACGTAATAATCACAGACGAAACCTGTACATTAATAATCACATAAAGTACCCTTATACCTGCTTAAAGCTATACTACAGTATACATATAGTGTATAATAAATTGTTAATGCTAACAGAATGATTAACAGGGCTGCAAGTTAATTTTATGGTTTTTTAATGGCTTTATAGGAGTGTTAGTCATCTAGATTCAAGCGAAATCATTAACATATCAAGGATGTTGCTATGGTAAAACAAATTACACTGTGGCGGCAGCAGCTTCAAACTAGTTAGGTCCTTTAAAAGAAATTCAAGGAACTCACATTCACATCATTTTTTTGTTTTAGAGCTCATTACTTTAAATGGGGGGGGTTATCATAATGTACAAATGGTTGAGAATGATTATTTTCCTGCATTTACTGTGAGCATAAAGGCTTCTGTATTCCCTTAAGTGTCTTCACTTCTTGCTGGTTAACTGTAGCCCTCTTAAAACAGATACAAAGAACAGCTAACATCTGGCTCTTGAGTGCAGTGGGTAAGTGTTTAATCAGCATTTAGTCTTGTGTCAAACATCTCCACAGTACCAGTGGGTGTTTGTTGACTCAGATCAACATTACTGGTAAGTCAGCATGTTTATGCTCAATGGGAGTGCTTCACTCTAGGCTGCAGTAGTGGTCGCAGCTCATTTTTTGTTCTATGTACATGAAGGGGTAGTGAACCTAGCTCACTGTAGAGCTAGATTGTGTGTAGCGTACAAGTTCTTGATAGCTGGAAAATATCTCATGTTTACATTTTTTTGGTTGTTCCAATCACTCAAATCATGAAACTGATCGTGGTTACTTCAGGGTTTCTTGTAAAGTCATAAAAAGTGACTTGAAAACCTTGGAGCCAAGACAACGCATGCCATAGTTTGTAGGAGTGGGAAAAAAAATTCAAATAAATATTGCGTTTTTTTATTTCATGATTTTTAATTAAAATTTAAAAAAAAAAAAGAAAAAGAAAAAGAAAAAGTTTTTTGGAAAATTTATTTTTCCTGAATTCTTTTTTTTTTTTTACTTGTCTTGTCGAGCATTATGGCAAGCAGAATGATGGTCTGGCTGTTGTGTTGCGTTTTCCCAATTTAAATGCTTTATTTTTTCCCCCACATGGTCTGGGGTCAAAAAAGCAAACTAATAATCACAAAAATCGGCAATATCGAAGATTCGCAAGAATCACAATTTAAATTGAATCGGCACCCAAAAAAATCGTAAAAGAATCGAATCGGGAGGAAAGCATATTGTC
>JAOXYM010000001.1:8283115-8298220 GCA_028567055.1 Leptatherina wallacei
ATTGAATCGGCACCCAAAAAAATCGTAAAAGAATCGAATCGGGAGGAAAGCATATTGTCCCAGCCCTAGCAGTTTGCTGCTAACACTTTGTCAAAGATTTATAACTCACTTTACTTCAGTTGGTTAGGGTCCTTCTTTGTTAGCCGTTGCTATATGGGGAAATAATTAAAGCTCATGATAAAAGTTGAAACTTTTTTTTTTTTTTTTTTTTTAAACTCATCAAGATTACAGTTGCTAAGCAAGAAGTTGACAACATTTCAACTGAGCTCAGCTGCACTGGAGTTTGTTCACTGGGGTGTCCAAGCAATCCTTATGGTGAAGATGACACAGAAAATATCTAGGTCATATTAGAGCAGCAAACACATGCAGGAATGACGCTGGGGGAACCCCCCCCCCACCAAAATGTGGACATACATGACCAGAAACAATGCAGTTTGTGTCTGGAGGGTCTTAACCCCAACTGCTTCCACCCATCCACACACAAACTACTTATACACTTCCCAGATTTTGCAATGCTTTCATCTGCTCGATCATGTAAAGGCTTGCCTAAAGCTCTAGATAGTACGAGGAATAAGGGGAACTGGGGAACTCTGGGAAATGAACTAATGGGAATTCATCCAATTCAAAGCTTTAATTGTTCTTGGATAATGTATGAACATTCAAGACATCACATTTAAGGTATTTAGTGTAGTAACTTGTGTCTATACTTTGAAAATATTCAGACAACATCTTGCATCCTACTTGCACAGCATTAGCTCTTTTGATATGTTTGACCATCACTTTGTTTGTCAGGCGTACGTGAGCCTACAAAAGTCACATTTTCGAACAGAAGTAACAGCAGATGAGCCTAATTATCTCAGAAAGTTGTTCAGCTCAGCCTGTAGGATACTGTTTAATACCGCCCCCACATGTTGTTGTAGCTTAGTCATCCTCTGGGAGGGAGTATTTAGTGGATATAACTCCAGTTCTTTGTATTTGGTAACCCTCAGAATACAGATGGTAAACATGCTACTACTAAGAATGGGGCATTATTCATTCCCTTGTTCTAGTGAGTTCACCTGTATTTAACCCATATCTCCAACTGGAACGAAGATTAAGGCACAGTCTGCATATTTGTTTTGACTTTTGTAGTAATTTGATCCTGATTTCAGTCTCACTTTTCCTGTTTCTCACCTGAAAGCACAATCCTCACTGCAAACAAAGCGGCAGCTGTTGCTGTTCACCGGTTCACATGGGCCAGCAGCAAAAGCAGTGATGCGGAAAAAAATTTGGAAGAAGAATTTGGTTTGAAGCTCTGCCTGTTTGACTCCTATATACTTCCGGCTAGCTGGTGCAGGGAGCAGGCATGACTTTGAGGTTAGGATTCTGTAATATCTACACAGCAGCTGAGTGATGAGGACTACCTCTGACAAGCAGAAATACACTCCTGGAAAGCAAACAAAATGTCTGGCGAGAACATTTCAAAATCACCATGTTATTGTCCTACTACAAATAAATTACAAGAGACGTTGAGCTACAAATATTTAGTGTTTAAATGTTTTGTATGGAAGCCTGGAGTGTAATGACATATTCCTTACAGCACGGAGCTTAACAAAACACACACTGTCATTATTTGGACGGAAATAGGCCTGTTAGCAGTAATCAATCTAACTGCATCAGCCTGAAGTGAGTTATACAGCGGTGTCACACAGTATACCCACTGATTGGAAGCTGGAGGCTATTTGGTGTGTCGAAATAAATACATCCGCCTACACTAAATGGGACGGTGGTTAAGTTAAAACTTCTGGGCTTAAATGCTTTGTCTAATTATGGTCAAAATATAGTTACAAACTCAATGTCGAAGTGTCGTAATTCAAAATGACTCTCTCTCTCCTGCAATCACATGGCTCCAGTAATCAGTTTTGCTTCCCTCTTGACCCACATTCACACTGCAAACATACATGATAAAGAACTTGCCAACAGTAGCTTAATTTCCTGCGGAACAAGACAACCGGGCGAGTTCAGCTCATGTTTAAACAGTCTGTCAGCCAAACAACACTGGATGTGAATGGACTGTTAAAAAGAGACGTGCAAACCGAAAGTGCATTGCATCTATTCAGTCTTCTGGAAATTAGTAATGAATTTTTCAAAGATTGCTCGAAGCTCAGTTCTGTCAGCTTAAGAATTTAACATTCATTGAATTTTTGTTTTTAAGCTCGTTCTGATATTTCACTAGTGTTTCTGCCCTATAAATTCCCCAAGGAAATATTAAAGCAGTAGAAATACATTATTTAAAAGTTTAAAGCTTTGTGGCTGCCTGAGACTTCAGTCATAATTAAATAAGTTGTTCACAGACTAAACGTGGGTTGCAGATGAGTCTATGTAACTTTTGGAAGATGAAAAGGTGTTTTCACTCTCTTGCAAATGAAAGCTTCAATTCATGAGCAATAAAATACAACCTCATCCACTTCAGCTTGATCAGTCATGTAAAGGGACTGACTCACTTGGGTAGGAACAACTGTTAGTGAAGCAACATTACCATAGTAATATACTTTGAGGTATCACTGCCACTCACCTGAACTAGCTAAATTGCTTTATGACTAAACGCAAGCATTAAATATCCTCCCTATAACGCTGCAGCAGCTTTTCATTCATTTCAAAGTCCAATGGATTGCCTTTGACTTTCAGTCATTTAAGTCAAAGTGATTACAGAGGCATGCACATAAAATAAATCACAAATGTTTTAAAATAAGATTTAAATAAAACTGAGAAGTACTTTATAAAAGTGTAGTGTGTAACACAATCAAAGGACAATGAAAGAAAAATTTAAGGTTTCTTGTTTCTCTTGGTATCAAATCAATTTACTGAAATCCCTTTTTATTCTCTGAGAATGAGCCATTTCTATCTACTTGCCTTGGGTCCACGTACATGGCTGCTGCCATGTTTGTGCAACTCTGTATGTGAAGTGAGAATTCATTGAGCTTTAAAACTGAAGCACCAGCTTTGTTTGATAGGTGCTACAGTATCGTGTGGGATAAATAATGCCTTAAAAGGCAGATAGAGGAAGATGGCACTCGTGCACGATTTTGAAGTAGTTACTTATAGCGCAGTCATTGTTGCACCTGAGACCACTGGACCAAATCACAGATAAACAGATGTTTATGTCTGGAAGAATTTTGGCCATTGACGTCCATCGTCCACTCACAACTGACCATGGCATCTGGAGCCATTTCTATGCCCATCTTTACCACTAAATGCCAGTAATTATTACACACTTGCCAAAAGAGAATGGAAGGAAAATATACAGTATTTTAGTAGCTTATGCATAAATTACACTTACTTGATTTTTCTTAATTTAGGCAACTTTGCGTGAAACAAACGCACCTAATGACAAACTGTATCAACTTAACATGAAATCACAAATAGTCTCATGGGGTCCCTCAGGGATCCATTTTAGGACCATTGCAATTCATTTTATAAAAGATTCTTTGCACTCCTCAAACATATAATTGAGAATCATTTGTTGATGTTAAGAATATAACATGAATAAAAATCTAAATCTAAATGTTATTTAATGATAAACTGATTAAGGTGGAAGCAGAGTATGAATGTAATATGTAATATGAAGGCTTTGATGTCTAAAGACATGCAAACTGTTAAGAAATATAATAAAAACCCTGAAGCACAAGCCAACATGCATGTATTTACTGTATTCTAGGTTTAGAACCAATGTTCTGGCTGAAGGAGAAAATGTATTCAGATCCTTTACATCTTTCTATTGTTATATATCACACCATAATGCCATTATAAAGAGGACATTTTAAAGAAATGATTCAAAGTTCTGCTTAAATATGCTCACCTCACAGCTTCTACAGATGTAAATGAATGAACAGATAGATCTTCACTTTGGAAGCAATGCGTTACATCTCCTACTCACAGCATCACTGATGCCCGAACCTTTCTACTGAACTGCATTGTTAGTTAAACACCACCCGATTCAAAGAAACATTGGCAGTGGTTGTACAAGAAACAGTTACTGGAAAGCCTGTAATCACTGAACAGGAAAGTTTATCAGTAACTGGGAACTGGCTGGGCTAATGTGCCGCAAAAATAGAGCAACTCTCCCCGGCGGCCATGACTGATTCTTGAAAACACGATCAGAGCATCAAAGATTATCTATCACCTGTCTTATGCACACTTACAATAAGATGCTGGCTACTGCAGAACAGTCATTTATAGAGAGCAATGGAGCTTAGCAGAGCAGATAAACGCCAAGAGAATTACTCACATATTGTAACATATCTCTCCTAATCATCAGCAGATATCTTGTAAACGCAGCTCTGAATTTCACAACAAAAACTGGAAAATTTCAGAGCGATTACATTTGGACTTTTCATCATTTCATGTTGCCCTTCGGCAGAAATTCTGAAGAGGCTTTATGTGGTGTAAAAAGAAGCACATGGTTTCATTATTTATCCTTTCAAGTGGATTGTCTCATCAAGGCCACCGGGTTCTGATTTTCATTCACAGAAAAGTCGGCTGAAGAGAACATGAGCTGCGCAAATGAAAATGAAATAAATGCTGTGCAATCCATCACACATTGTTTAAACCATAAACATACTGAGAGATCATGTGCAGGAACTCCTTTTGTTTATGGATCTTTTCAGTTTTTTGTGGTGAAGCACTAAGATCCTGAAGAAACAAACTCCTGAGATCTTGCTCAAATCAAATTTCTTATCCACCTAATAGATTTAACTTCAAGATTTTGGCTTTATGCTATGTTAATAGGACATGACTGGTATTCTACATCAACCATACCATTTCCAGGTCTTCAATTTACAATTACAGGCTTTCTAATAAAGTATATAAGGCAACATTTATTAAATGTAACAACAGATACATACTTTCAATAAAGAAGCATTTAATCCAAGAGGAATTAAGTTGTAAACATAATCAAAACCTTTAATAATTAAAATAACTGACCAACCAGCTCATAAAGACATTGGCTAAAAGAGGCAATCTTTGTGAGTGACCATGTGTAATAATGAACTCATGGATGGACTCTGTGAGGATAATGGCCTTCTGTTTTGCATTTCCATTTTCTATTCCATTTTCCACTTCCCCAATATCACTATACCCCATTATCTATTAACCATGAAGGGACTTTGAAGCCACACTGGACAAATTAAAGGCTAGTTTTAGCCAAGCTGAACTAATAAGAATTCCTACAGATTATCAGCGACCTGCACGTTTATATTGATTCTTAAATGAATAAATGAATATATAAAGGTGAATATATATTTCTTTGAATGAGACTACATAATCACCAGAATTGCTAAATCCAGCTCCAATAACACACCAGGGAAGAAATTAAAAGATTGTGCTCAGAGTTGCCAAACTCGCAAGAAAATTATGCATCTCACTTAACTGGGTATTAAAATAATATGAGATAATGAGTAATTAGCACTTTGGAAGGTGGTAAGGAAATATGCCGTGTGCTCAGATATAAAGCCATGAATCCTCCGCTGTAGTTACTCTCATGGAAGCAAAGCAGGAATTTGTATGATGTTACTCATCAAAACATTTATGGGATCTTGTGCCAGTTTGCATTTTCAACCCTATGAAGAGGGTAGGGCAACATTTTCATTCGACTGCCTTATAAACTTGGTTCAAGCAACCAAATGTCCACATGTTAACTTAAATTAAAACATGTGCACAAGAGGCCATCCATCACCACTGTACAGTCTTTCATAACATTTCTCTTTTGTATGTTTGGTAGTATGTTGCCAACTTCTTTGCAGAGTCGTGGATGGTTGACCGCTTTTTAAAAAAATAATAAAATGAGTCGACTGTTCTTTGAAAAATAATGTCTTGCAGGTGGAGCGGACAGTTTCTGGGGCTGAAAAATATTTCTATTTATCGCACTTCTTAAACACAATGATACTCTATAGGCATATTAAACGCATCGCCTGTGGATAGACACTCATGGCAACATATTGAGACATTCACTGTGCTAAAAAAAACTAAATAGAAAAAAACCAACAACATAAAAACAAAATGTTTCATTTGAGGCCCTTGAGATCAACTGAGGAGATTTTGGTCAGATTACGATGCTTCCTGGTCGCCTCCTTTTGGCGTTTTTTTGGGCAGATCGAAGTGGTAGGAGACCCTGAGGTGGACCGAGTATATGCTGGATAGGCAATAATGTTGAGATGTTCCACAGGCTTCTTCTGACCAGTGAACTGTATTTTACCCAGGTTTTCTACAGTCAGCCAGCCGACACTGGCCTGTGCTCAGGTTTCCGCTGCTGCTTGATTCACATTTAGAAGATGCTAATGGGAAAAGGTGAATTTTGACAAAGAATTTCTACAGATGCACCAAACATACTTGCCCTTCCTTAAGATGGTTTTTGCCTGACTTTATAAGGATTAGGGAGAATGAATCAGCTTTATGAGTTGTGTCTAACCTGAGTAAATCAAAATGCTATAACCACCAGAACCTGTTTCAGGTCTGGGATAGGGTTCCTGTAGGAGATACAATACCACACAACTGCAGATATTAATCGTGCAGAAGAGCTTTCTTCTTTATCCTCTTGAGGCTGTCCACCACAGTTGTCTTTTACTTCTTTGAGGTTTGTTTGAGTTTATGACTACTACTTCTTCTACTGAATTAAAAACCACAACCAACAAGCCTATACTGCCATCCTCAGTCTACACCACCCTGCCTGGTTCGTTGGTTTCGAATCAACCAAAACACGTCTGATTCAAGTTTTGTTTTTGAGGCAATTTTAAAGATACAGTCCAATCCAATCCATTTAAAATCAACTTCCTACTAATTCACTGTAATCTAATTATAATCCATCCATCCATCCATCCATTTTCTATACATGCTTCATCCTATTTAGTATCATGTTAGGGCTGGAGCCTATCCCAGCTGGACACCACTTCATCACCGGACCCCAGTTATAATCCAATTAAATCCAATTCATTATAATCCAGATTAGTCCAGTTCATTATCTTTGTGTTCATAATATGCCAATTCATAAAAAGCTACCAAGCTGAGGAAACCAGTGGATCACATCAGATCTTCTGTTTAATTCAATTGCCCCATTAAAAAAACAACAACAAAAAAATCACTTTGTGCCTAAACCTAAACAAACCAACAGTGACTGGGAATAGCTTAAAGCTTAAAGTCCCGCTCGAGATAAGATGTTCGATCTGTCTACATTATACCCTTCGTCTTGCCTCAGGTGCTAAAAAAAACATCTATTACCTATTTGAACTAAAGTAGCTGGTAATAAGAAACTCTAGTACCCTATTCGGGCTTCACACCACTGTTTAAGGAGCATTTACAAGAATGAAAATGGGGGCAGTCATCCAGAAGATGTTTTATTCTTTCCACATTAGCTTCCATCACTTCATCTTGTTAGAACAATGTTTTGTCACCAAAACCCAAAACAAGCATCTACTTCAAACCGTCTAAAAGCCCCGTCGATGCCTGTTGTTTCAACAGCTGTCAAGTCTCAGCTAATTAGAAAAGGAGATTTTTCATATAAAAAAAACAAACAGCTAATTACACCTAGATGACAATATTAATCCAGCAGAGCAAAAAAAAAAAAAAGATTGTCTAGAAGTCCATTCTTAAAAGCAGAAATGTCAAAAACAAACACCAGATCCAGAATTTTAAATGTGTGCTGGTTTTTATTGCTTTTTAGGATAAAAAAAAAACTTGGAAAAAAAAAACCTAGAACTTTTACTTGTTAAAAAAAAAGAAGGAAAGAACATTTTGATAATGTTAATTTGACCCTTGTGATAAAATTTTTTATGGCATAAAAAAAACACTGAGAAACTTCTAGGGAATAAAATCTGAAAATAAACAATACAAAAAAAAATCCCACAGAGACTGCATCTAAATGTCCTTTATGCCTAATTATAGACAAATTGAGTGTTCTGTGTATAGTCTGAGCATTTTATTCCTGCTTTGCCACCACATCTCTACTTCTTCATTTATAATTCAGTCTCTAGAGACATGAAAACCTCTTGTCAGGCTTCACACACTCTGCTGCCGAGGGCTTTAAAAACCTACTCAAATCCTCAGTAGCCACAATGTCAAAGGGACAAAATATAAAGAGTAGCCTACTTTTCTACAGCCGCAATGGGACCCTGCAAAGGTGAATACAGCCATGTTATTAAAGAGGGTCCTTATAGCCTAAAGCGGCCTTGGCCACATCTAATTAGAATGTAAATGTAGTGTGGGCTGGGGATAGATCACAGAGGATAGACATTGGCATTTAGATTATGCTGAGACTAGATTACTGATGACACTGTGTGTTGGTGAGATAGCCTTTTAGAGTGCATCTTGGCAATTGACTAATTGCGTTTCACTACTTGCAATGTAAGCCAATGACATTCTATTGCTGGTAATTAACTAAAGAAAGAGAAGTAGATTGGTGCATGTGCACAATGCAGACAATCTGGGACAACACCAAGACTAAAAACACACAAAAGGTAAGAGTATGTGTAAGCAAATGCACACTCTCAGGCAATCTTTCACCTCTTGTACTTGGTACAAGATTGAAAGAATGATGCGCTTCTTTGCACTAAGCTTAGGCTTCAAGCTGTTCAGAAGAAATCCTCTCACCTCCCGACGATTCCTCATCGAGGGCATATGCCATAGACAGAGCAGCTAAGACCAAACAGAAAACCAAAGGCAGAGTGGAAGACAGCAGAAAGAGAAGGAGAGGGGGAGAGCAGAGAGAACAGAGAGGAAGGGAGGGAGGGTGAGTACATGGAGAGGGAGAGAGCCGAATGGAATAAATTGAAGCTGATCTGGTGCTCTGCATTCTGAGGAGGCTGGATTTGCATATCTGTGCAGCGGTGCAGAGGGAGAAATGTGTCGGTGCTGACAGCAAGCTGAATATCTTAAACCTCCGCTGACACCCCTGAAAGCACTCTCTCCTCGCATACTCTGCTACATGGGTCTCACAAAAGCACACGCGCGCGCACACGGATACACACTGCAGGAGGGGTGCGCGGATGTGCATGCTCATACAAAGATACGCACACGCTAGATTTAAGGTCAGGAGATGGGAAGCTTTGTGCATTGCTTTGTTCCTGCACTGTGATGTATAGTAGCGCTTGTTGTTTAACAGTCAGCTCAAGTACAAGACTCATCTCTGGGGGAAGGATCCAGTGAGGCAGGCCATTCACTGCTGCCACTCAGATGCACAACTATTCATTCCTCTCTGAGTGCATATGCTGGTATATATTATATTTATGAAAGATTTTAAAAGCAACTATTTAGAATATGCACTAATGAACAAAATATGCTGCTTTTTTAAATAATTTTCTTGAGGCTGTCCCAACTCTGAGACTTTAGTAGATGATTATTTGTCATACAAATGATCAGATCAATGCTTGTCTGTGTTCATTTGATGTTTTTCATAAAATAGAAGCATAGTGATAGTTTCATAATTCATCAAACCCTCATTAATTAAAGCCATTTATTGAAAATAAATAGAACATGAGTAAAGATGTGTGTACATAATTGCTTGTACATGTAGATAAATGATAAAGCAACAAGCCTCTAAAGAAATAAACACTAATCACTCATGTCAATCTGTTCCAGCTTTGCTAAGATGAGAAACTTAAATCATTTCATTAGCCTCAGAGCACAGGATAACACATTTTTCCTAGCCATTTTAGGCATGAAGAATAATTAGAAATTCTTTTTTAAGTTGTTTTATTGTTGGACAGGTGTTTTTAACTCCAGCTGATGTAGAGTTAACAAAATTTCTATTAAATCCCATAAAATGACATTGCACATACAGCCTTATTATATAGGAAAGTGTGAACTGAATGCTTAAAAAAACAAGCTAAAGCAGGATTTATCATGAGCTGTGTGAAGCTACATGATTAAAGGCAGAATAACTTGTTTATTTATTGATTCATTTTCCACACCTGCTTTGTCTTATCCAGGTTAAGTGAACACTCATCTTAGAGCTTCAGATCCAAAGGTGACTGAGTTGTAACAAAAAGCCTGCCTCTTAATAACTACTTACCTGTAGCTCAAAAGCTGGTTGATTACCATATTTAACTTTCAATCTATCCATGAAATAAATCTCACTCTGATTTTCTTGCCTATTTCTTAGTGCGCTGTATTAACTCCCCGCAGGTTGCCTGTCAAACCCATGACTGACTCCAGGAAGTCATCAGGCCCAAGAGCAAGAGTTCTGAGTAATAATGTGTTAATTAGTGAGCCTTGGAGGTAGTAGAAGGAGGAATTTGTTCCCTTTGGACAGAACCAGGCTGGCTCATTTCCCTTGCCAGTCTTTATGTAAACTAAACTAATGGGCCTCCAGCTCCAGCTTTATATTTCATGGGTAGATAAAAAAACACACACCTGATCTGTACAAGTAACTCTTGGTGAAATAGCCAATAAGTAAATTTCAATAAAACCTTAACACATTCCTAAAAAGCAAAATTTGGATCTCAGCACTAAGTCACCAGAGCAGAGGCAACGACGCTGAACAACTGGGTCTCCATCAGAGTTATGCCACGTTTATGGAGCTATAATTCCTTTTCTGAATGACTGTGATCCATACAAGCTACAAATCTTGATCCTCGTGGCAGACACAGCATGTTGAAGCACACATATAAAGAAATCACAATACATTTGGAACAGACTTTCTTCAATTTTACTACATTACGCCTTGTGTCTGCAGGGTCCTCTTTATAGGATTACATGAGATCTACATAAAAGCTAACTCAGGAATCTGCTGCACGCTTCACATCTTTCATATATTTTGATCCTCAGTGGGTAAGTAAGACAAGATGTAGAGGGGAAGGCTTCTCCTCCTGACAGTCTCATCCAAAGACATTACACTTTGCCAGACTATCTTCATGCTGTTTATCATAAAAGTCCAAAGAGAATTTAATTTGGCAAGCTGTGTTCATGCACTGCCATCAATAAGAATCGGGGGAACACAATTTATTTGTCCAACATTGTCTAACACCATCATTTCTGATTAATCTGCCAGAGGATTTATCTGTTTGGGTACTCCATGTGGTGCTGTGCAGCTCAATCAGGAGAGAAGAGCACAAACACTGCCAGGGTTACAGCTTCAACTCCCACTGCACATAATTCTTATTGCTTACGACTAAAAGCCATCACCAACTGGTGTGTGTGTGTATGTGTTAATGTATGAGTGAGAGGAGAGGTTTTGGCAAAAGTAATAGGGGTTGGGGTTTTAAGGGGGACCCAACCTCTCAACCATATTTCTCCACAGCTGCTTTAGCACCAAATTTGCGCTCATTTGAAGCTTCTTTCTCGGATGTTTAAGCACCCACGGCAGACATTACGAGCGGCAAATGTAAGGAATCCCTTGGGTCCAGTTAAGCAGATCATTTAGCTCAAGGGTGTGTTAGCTCAAGGTTATGGTTGGTTCTGTTCATGCTGAAAAACTGCTGATGGTTCTGTCAAATGTCACAATGTTTCCTCTCCACAGAGAAGTGCTGAACTCTGAGCGAAGGATGTGAATCGCTCAGAAACAGTGCAAGAGTGACAAAGTGTAAGTATGTGCTTGTACGTGTTATTGTGTGTTGGGGGAGGTGCTGAGTAAAAGCAGAGGAAGCGGCATCACTGAGGACCAGCTCCTTGGTGTGCTGGAGGCATGATGCCATTGATCCAGCATACCTCTCTCCATCAGACAAAGGTAACCGGATTGTTCATAAAAATGGAAATCGAGCGACGTTATTCTCACACGCCCAAGCTGACACTGATGAATTCATCCAAAAATAAATCTACCCACACTTGGCTGCGCACGAATTAAGCAGACGAGAAGCTCGTGCATATATAAGATTCATTAATATTATGGTCACATTATCGGCTGACAATTCCAGGAAACCTATGGTGTTATTTGAACATTAATGTTCATATACAAACATTTCCTCTAGCAGTGTGTTCAGGCAAAGACACACTTCAAACACATGCAGAGCAAATAAACAAAAGGCAGCTGTGGGATGGGGACACAGGGTGAAGGAAGTAAAGCCCCTTCCTGATGAACAGTTTGCTATCATATGTATTGTGGTTGGCTGCGGGGTTGACATTTACAATAAATGTGCCACAACATGGCTCTCTTATATGCAATATTTTGCTAGCTTAGCACTCTTGTGTCACATGCCACCAATAAAGAACCAATGCAGTCATGTGACAAACGCTCTCTGAACAACAGCTGCTAGGCCCAAGCCAAGTTTTTCAAAAGCGAAGGCGTCATGTGAGCGTTCATTTTATCATCAAGTTGCAGCAAAAGATTACGATTATCTTCCTTTAAAGGAATGCGTTCAATGCAATAATTCTATTTTACTGTTTCATCAATGTGGACAAACGTAAGGAGTCATCGTCCCTAAAATAGACAAACTTAATCAATTTAGCTCTCCCCTTGTTTGTCTCCCTCAGTAGTACTGCAGGCTTAACTGCGAGGCAGCAGATGCTATTGATTTTCTTCAAATATGGGGGTGGGGAGACTCAAGAGGAGGAACAGCTTATGATAGAAATTTTCTAAACGACTCAATGCTTTTATGGGGAGCTGCATTAATGGGGAGCTTCATTGGGATGAATTATATAGTTCAGGTGGTCAAGGTGTAACCTTCAGAGAGCAGAAAGCAGTGAGAATGGACTTCAGAAAACAGCAGGAGAACAAGCAGCTTTGGGTTATTCCGGTCCTGTGTAAGTTGAGCAGGACACTGGCCCTGATATTTCCTTCACAGCCCCAAACTGATGCACTGTTGGCTCAGTTTAGTTTAATGTGTAAATGTTGACGTAGTTTGACAAGATTACCTCAAATTCAGAGAAGCTTCATGTGATTTAGTTAAAAATTATTGCTCATTCCTGAAATCTAGGAACATTTTTAATTTCACATTGAACCCCAATTCCAAAAAAGTTGGGACATTGTGTAAAATGTAAATAAAAAAACAGAATAAAATTATTTACAAATCTCATGAACCCATATTTTACTCCCACTAGAACATTAACAACATATCAGATTTTTAGATGTTTGTCGCAGATTGGTGAGCCCATCTTTATATTTGAGAGGCTTTGCCTCTTTGAAATACTCCTTTTACACCAAGTCATGTGACTGGCCTGTTGCCTTTTTGCATAATGAGTTGTCAAATACTCTCACAGTTGTGTCTGGTTCTACTTTTCCAGCTTTTTGTTGCCTCTGTTCTATGGCGTTATTAGCGTGTCTCATTCCTGAGCGAGCAGAGAGACATTCTGAGTGAAGGCAAATGATTTTTGTCTCAGCAAACAAAAAGTAATTTTGCGCATGCGAAATGAATTTCTGCGTTTGCTCCTTTCTGTGTAGATGTACGACAATAAAACCTTCCCTCAGTTTTATTAATCTTCTCCCTAATTGTCCACTTCTTTGTACGCTGCCACACAGCTGTGCTCACACTCTCAGTGAATGACTGTGCTCAGCTCGACGGACAAAGTCATCCTCAATGGCTGCTTTGTTGCATAATAACAACACAGGAAAGATGGTTTCTAAGTCAAGAGAAGTTGTTTGTTTCAAACTTCATTGCATTACATTTTTGGTTAAAAATAATAACTTCATAAAACTAAAGTAAATTTTATTTTCTGCACAAGAAGGGCTGTTAAATCATTTTCACCATGTTAACATTGGGAAATTTGTCATTTTAATATTTAAATCTGTTTGATTTAGCGAGGCTAACTAGGTTACCAGCCTAAGGACACGCTAGCCTAGCGAAATCAAACAAAAATCCGTTTTGCCTATATGTCAGTTAACATGACGAAAACGATGAAATAATTAAATGCATCATTTAAATAATAATATGGAAATTAAATATAACACAATCTGAAAATCAAAACATTTAAACATCAATTTTTAAGATCAGAGTTGAGCGATTTATTGGGTCCCATATCAAATAAAGGCTGTCAATTTCTGAAAATATGCCAGGATCGATGTAGAGACTGTTCATACTTTAATCGCAGGCATGCAAACACGTTTCAAAAGGTAGTGTTACACCTAACAATGAGGAAAAGGAGCTCATTTATGTGTTGTATTAGGCCAAAGTTTAAAGGATAATGAAAACAGGACCAATGCTGTGAAAACGCAAGATTCATGGAGAGAATGCCCAGTAAAAGGTGCAGCGTGACACAAAGTTAACAGTTACGTACATTTTAATTAGGAAAGAAAAAATTTACGGAAGAAACTGCAGAATTAATTGCATTGATTCAAGAAAACCTGAAAATTAAACATTTTCCTGTTTTCTGTATTTTGCTCTGTTTTTAACTGTTGTTTTATCGTGTGAAGCAGCTTTGAGATTCTTTCGAAAAGCTCTTTATAAATAAAATGTATTATTATTATTATTATTATAATAACATCTAATTAGACATTCTGCTCATTTGCATATGACAAACCCAACAAACACACAAACATTTTCAGCGAAGGTACAATAGCTAAGGGCTTTAGAACTCTGACTACATGCTTTCATCGGTTATTTGCTATAACAGATTCTGGTTAGATATTCATATTGGCAAACATTTCCACATTAGTCTGAATCTGCAGGGGGGGGGGGGCTGTTTGATCGTTAGAAGTAGAAGAATTTGTTCTCGGCTTTGTTTTTGTCTCATTTTGATTGACACGTGCACCTAACTCTAACGGAAGAGTTAAGTTACATTATGTACCTTTGACTGCAACAGTACTGTGAGATTAGGCGTTCTGGCTGATCCATAAGAGATAAAAAAAAAATATTCAAAGTAAAATAATGCTTGCAAAATCTATTCATTCTTGTATCTTCTCAGTGCAACTGCATGCACAGAATCTTAACATCTAAAACTCGCTGATTCTGTTTGAATATACACACATTTGCACCTTGTTTTCTGGTTTATTTTTTCCACTCTGACTGACGTACACTGAAACATATCTGCTTTCCTGTTGTAAACAACTCTGCTGCAAAATAGTATTAATCCTTTTTTTTCTCTTTTTGCTTCTTTATGTGCAACTGTAGGTTAAGTGTTTAATATATACATATATATATATATATATATATATATATATATATATATAGTGTTGTGGGTCTTTCTGAAAAGAAAAGAAAGCCATCA
>JAOXYM010000001.1:8334810-8348525 GCA_028567055.1 Leptatherina wallacei
TAAAATTTATTTTCAGTGTTAATTGTTTTATTTCTTTGTGTTTCTGTGTTTACTTTGTACAGCACTTTGTGCCAGCTGAGGTTGTTTTAAAGCGCTTTATAAATAAAGTTGAGTCGAGTTGAGTTATTGGATGCAACAAGTCACCTAAATCCCTGAAAGTCCAATTTTTCATTTATGCTAGAGTACTGCCTTTGTCTTTTCCATCACCTTTGTATATAACCTACCAACTGATAAAGAGTTTCTAATCTACTCCAATGCACATACTAGTTGAGCATAAATGAACAATCTACTTTTAGCACATAAATTACAAAATGGCATTCTAATAAGAGTCTAGACACACATTATCTGCAAAGTGATGCAAGATGGTAATAATTAATTGTATAACTAACTGCAGGGGAGAGAAGTTCAGACTCCCTACTTTATCTAGTGGCCCTATGACATAACACTTTTATATCAGCCTGAACTGAATACTGCCAACCTAATATACAGGCCAAGGCCTTAGAGCAGGGTTAAATAAAAGGAAAGCGATAGTTTGTGTTGTTTTGGCTTCCAATGACCCAAAACAGTACACTACAATGCATCATCTCTTTATATATTGCCAAGTAAATAGGAAATAGCTCTAGCAATTAATTGAGGCATGTGCAAAACGACAGGAAATACAGTACATTGGGAAAAGAAGATAGTTTGTGTGAGTCTAACAAGCTTGAAACCTTTATTGTTTAACACAACGTGACAAGCTTTATTGTATTTTTTTTAGGTAGTCTTCAGGAATAGATCTCCATGCTTCTTTAAGGACTTTCCAAAGCTCTTCTTTGGATGTTGACTGGCTTTTAGTCTGTTCTCTGTCAAGATGATCCTACACTGCCTCAACAATGTTATGATCAGAGCTCTGAGGGGGTTCATCACTCCCCAGAGCTCTGATCTCACCACCTCAACCCTTTATCCTTTCTCCTTTCCTTACAAACGGCTTTTTGACATCCATCCTTAGAACATTTCTGAAGTCAGTAAACAGTAGATGGATCAACTGAAGGTCCAGATGCATCTCTCAGGCTCTGTATCGGGTCTTTGCAGGATTTCTTTTTATTTCTTAATGACATCACCTTTAGATACTATTTCTCTGTTGTAGATGTTGTTTTTTTCTTTTTAGGTCTGTCACGTCTACATTTGTGCCCTATTTGTCGAGTTTAATTAATTTTCTTAAGGACACACTGCACACTATGCTGTAAGATGTCAAGTTTTTAGCTAAAAGCTCTTTGTAAAATCACCTTGTTGATGCAAAAATACTATTTTCTCTCTGTCAAACTGTGCTTTATTTAGAAACCTTCACAAATGCAAGTGAAGAAATTCCAACCAAATGATGTGTTTTATTGAGTCTCTCTTATGTAGACAACACTAGTTTATTCATTAAGTTATGTGCCTTTTTCATTCTTGAATGATTGATAGGTCAGTGTTAAGTATTACAGGACTTTAAAATGACAAACAAACCAAAACCAAAAAACATTCCTCTCTTAATGATAATATTCTTGATTGAAAATGTTTTTTTTAAACAGTAATGTCTAAGGAAGAACTTTGTTGAAGCTTCAGAAAGCCATGGCAACATACTGCTTAAGACCAAAATTACAAGAAAATGGCTACGGTTACATGATATTTCTTAATTTGGAATTAATTATTCTGAAGTAAATCATTCGGAATTAGGTTTACATGGAAATAATTCTGAATTAACATTTACATGGAAAACACATTTTCTTAATTCTGGTTTAGATCTGGGGATTGGGAAGGGCTCTGATTGGACAGGGGGCGGAAGTGACGTACTTACATCTACCGGAAGAAAACAAACTCTGCTTCCTGCTTCTTTTCTTTTCGACTACAACATGGAAAAACCACATAAGAACCATTTCCACTTGATTTTGATTCTAGTTTTGAAGCAGCAGCTAGTCACTAATATACTACTTCACTTTCACGTGCATAAACTCGGCCCGAGTCCAACGCTTGCTTTGAGCGGCCAGCACGGAATATGTGCATCATGACAACAGGACAAGGGAACGAGCATGGGCAGAGCTACCTGAATTAACTTAAAGGTGGAATGAAGGCATTCACAATAAAGGAATTATTTAATTCGGAATTAAAATGAGAATAATTCAACCACTTATTTTAGAATTGAGTTTAATTTGGAATTATCATTTTTATTCAGAATTAGGTGTTTACATGGTCATTTTGAATCTCTTTAAAGTAGATTTAACTTTTATTCCGAATTAAAGGGGAATTAAAACTCATGTAAACGTGGCCAATCTAGCTCCTTGAAACAAATGATAAAGAAACGAGAGGAGAGTCAAGACTTTTTGCAGAGAACTGTATAAAACACTGACACAAAACAGGAGCACATTTTAACATGCAAAGCTCACTGTCCTTTCACACTGGATAAGGACAGAGATTGTTTCCCTCTAAAACAGCCCACTTATAAACACACTCTCTCCATATACTCATATTTCATTTATGTTATTCATAAATATCAAGCATGCATATTATGTGCAACATTAAGAATTAAATATAAGCCCTAATTTCATTGCCTCTAACTCATTGCTCATGCATACTTGTCTAGCAGCGGGAGGCAAGCTTGTGTTGCACTCAAAATAAGTTTTAACATTCATTAACTCCTGTGGGAACACAAAAAACAAATCCTCATCCTTGCTATCAAAACATTTTAACACACCACTCAATCTCTCACACACACCCCAGATGAGAAATATCACGCAAGCCTGCTGCTCTGTGTGTGAATGTGCTGTGTAAATATCTGAGTGAAGGCTCAAAGAACAATAATATAAAAGATACCAGACGGAAGGAAGCTGCTTTAACAGCTTGATGAACAATTTCACATATTTCATGTCTTAAAAGAGCTTATATTGGTGTATAGTGTGTGTGTGTGTGTGTGCGCTTGAAAGTGCATTAAAAAAAAATCTTCAAGAACATTTCTATGGTCTAAGAAAAAACAAAGTAGGTGTTTGGAATGTAAAAATCTATTATGCATTTCAAATAAGACTGAAGTGGAGATTTAAACGGTTAATGAGTGATTATTTAAAAGGAACAAATCAACAGGAGGCCTTTCCTGGAAAGATCAACCTCATTTAAGGTGATTACTGAAAAAGAATCTCATTACACAAGATGGCTGTATTGTCAGTGGTGCTCAAGGAAACAAAATGGTGGTGGTCTTGCTGAATTCACATGAAACAGGCATTGCTGCAACCAGAGCTCGAGTGTGCTCATGTGAGACCCCGCCAGTTGCCTGCTCTTTCATCCTCCATTAGCTAATTAGCATTTAAAGCTGTTGAATGTGCTGCTTTGCCTCACTACACCCCCCCCCTAACCTAATTGTTTCCATTCCCCGTTAATCAAAAGGCCACGAAAAACTGTGGTTGTGTGACAAAGAGGTTTTCTAAAGCCCTCCATATTCATCAGGAAGAATCTATGTAGTCGGAGTGGACCTGTTTACAAAATGCAATTCAATTTAAGCTTGTTATGAAACACGGGTGTTGACTTAAGAAATTGTTGAGGTAATTTATATAAGAACACAGTGGGTGACAATAATGGTCAAGCAACATCACAATGGCTCACTAGTTGTTGGTGTGGCAGTTTGTTAGTGTGGTTGGTCGGGCTTACAGCCCTGGGGCATTCTGGGTAAAGGACTAATGTGTTGAACATAGGGTAAGATTGAAGTCAGCTGCGCTGAAAAAAGATTTCAGTGCAAGTTGGTGAATTGCAAGTTGAATGCTCCCATTTTACTTTCTGCTTAAAGTCAGACAAAAGTTTGTGCTCGCTCATAATCATCCTTCACATTTGGCTCATGTTCAACACAGAAATGTATGTCTACTGCGTGGCTGGCTTCCAAACTGCTTTCAGAGAGTAGATACTAATAACCTTAACCCTGCTAGCTTGCCAGCTGATGATAAATATAGTCATCAGTCATGCATTTTAACAGAAGTGTATTTTCACATTTGTTTTAGTTTGACATTTTGGGAAATGTACTTATTAGCTTTCTTGCCAAGAGGTAGATCAGAGAATAATACCTCTGCCACATCTGTTAGCTGGATTTGAAGCTACTGACAGCAGCAAATTAGCTTAGCTTAAAGAATGGAAACAGGGGGAATCGTGCCCCTCTGGTATATCTAAAAGGCAATTCATATTCTCTGTATTGCTGGAAAGTTTCTCTGCCCACAAAATGTCCACAAGGCACAGAAATAAACTGCAAACTGTATGCACAAGTCTGCAGAATGTAAATGAAAAACAGAAAGGATGCTTAATGCTCGATTAATGCAGACCTACTATGGACGGAAATAAACATGTCTGGAAGACATCTACAAAGCAGACCAATGTGTACCCTTGAACAGCATGTATAGTGCATGCACTGTCTGCATGCCAAGTGCACAGTAGTTCCCATTTGCAAATGCAGAAGCCATTAACTGGCTTTGCTTCAGATTTACCATACATTAATCAAAGTGCTAAGAAATGCTAAGCTTTTCATTAGTTAGCTAAACTGAAAACAAGAATATTTCCAAAAACCCTGAAGTTTTCCCTTTTAACAAAAAAGGAAAGACAGCTCAGTGGCTATTTTTCTGCTCACAAATAGTCTGAATATTTTGTATTTTATCAGGTCTTTCTGTCAAAACACCAGTTCAATGTATTAAGGCTGCAATGGTTCAATGTGTGAGAGTACAGCAGGTACGGTGCTGCAAATAAGGATTATAAACATTTAACAAGAGACCAGCTGAATAAAGCCAGAGTAATAAATAAATAACAGAGAAAGGAAGAAATTCATACAGCATCACAGCCTCTTCAAAGACTGCCAATTCAATAAACTGCCCACAATTTAATTTGCTGGGATCGAGCCAGAGGGGATTTAAGAATAACTAACTGTAATAATATGAAATTCATAAGTTCATTGGGAAAAGTAAAAAGGGAGACAGGGTACAGGCTGCTGGAAGGATGCCTTTGGCTATGAAAATAACAATGGCTTAGAGGGCAGGGAGGGGGTAAAGTGACCTACCTGGTCTTTTTACAATAATGAAATGTGAACTGAGGTTTCTACTCTGTCAGCTTTGTTTCCTCAGCACATTGTCTGCATTCAATACATCGTATCATTCATACATGCATTATGTAGCCCAAATACCATCAAGCTAAGATCTGTCGAAAACAACATTCCTCTTCATAAAATCAGCCAAACCAGAGACAAGATTTGCCAGCCAGAACACAAACCTTCTAGTCCAAGCTCGTCAAGTAACAGCACAACAAGCCAACACTGTTCCCTCATTTCTCTCTGTACAATGTCTCTCTCTCTCTTTCTCTCTATGGTGCTTTTTTCTGCTACTGTCGGCAATTAAGGGCAGCAGAGACAAGTAATCTCCTTCTGGGCGACGGGGCCAGACCAGAACAGGCATGTGAAGTGGGATGTGCAGTCAGGAGGGGGGTTGGGGGACTGCGAAGCTGGCCCCAACCTCAGCCCCATAGCCAGGCCCTGCTTGGCTGCACTCAATCTCAGCCCAATAAAAAGCCCTTCATTGGCAGAGTGCAACTGAGCCAGACGGGCTGGGAGCATGTGGCTTTTAAAAATGAGGAGGGTGGAATAAAGGGGGGGGCAGAGAAGGGGAGCCAGAGATGGGGAGAACTACAGAGTTAAAATGAGGAATACAATTCAGCATGAAAGACGGATAATAAGAGTCGAAGGTGAGGGAGAGACGTGGAGGGACAGAGATTTTGACAGATAGGGAACTACATAAAACCAACTGTGTCTGCCCACAGAGGATGTTTCAGAAATGCAGCCTAGCCAGCTTTGTCAAGGCTGGTGTCACCCTGGGAATGGAGAAACAGATGCGTTGTCTATGAGCTATGGGCTACAAGAGGGAGGTGAAAGAGTGTTGTTAAGAAATGTATGCAACAGCAATTGTTTGCCAATTGTTCTTTAATTTATCGTGCTCCCCAAACAAAACAACCCCGTTTCTGGCATTCATTAGCCCTCAAACGAACACTGCTGCCCCGGGGAAACTTGTACTGTAACTGATTTAGTGTATTATTTGTTTTTCCACGTCCAACACAGGAAGTCAGCAAACATGCAGCACAGACACGCAAAGACAGCAAACAGTACTTGTATTACTAGACAAGAAAATATATAAAACTTTTATGTTTACTTACATTTATGCTGTAGATTATAGGTGTTTACACTATTCCCCACAGGGTTCATTAGTATATTCATCCATCTGTTTAACTGACTTAAATCATTTGTAGTAATTTAGAGAAAATAGTTCTTTAATAAAAATGTCATGTTTTCAAAAAGTCTAGAGCTTCTCAATGTAACTTGTCCAAATTCATTCAAAGAAACCAATAAAATATAATGCTTCACTTGTGGGTGGTCTCCTCAAGTTCTTTATCCTTCAGATTAGACCTTAGATTTTTTTCTAAGTGGGGCGTCAATCAACTGCACTACAGACTGTCGTGTTACTTTCATCACGTGGCTCCAGTACTGTCATTTTCCACAAACCTTCCACTCTAGCATGACCGACATGCCGCATATCGTCGCCAATAAATCTTGCTCTCTTATCAGCAATGGCTTCTTTACGAGCTTCTGGCAAGGGTCTTGAGGATGAGGCACAGGTGAGTCCTTTGATTTATAGAGATGGTTTTATTAAGCAGCTGCTTTGTTTTGTTGGCAAGGTTGCCCTTAAAAGTAAAAATATGCACATAAGTCTTCTCTGATTCTTATTATGATTATTCTATTAGCACAACTTTGCTAACTTGTGTCCTCCTTCATGCCAATCCATTAATTTAATTTACTAACATTAATGGGGCATAAAACAGTTTATATTCAGGTAAATTTAAGATTATTAAAGAATCTGTTGGCCATACTTGACCATGAAGTTTAAATGTTAACGATGAGGTGGAACAGTTAATCTTTTAAAATGTACATTTGTGAAGCCTGACATTTGCAGCATAGAGAATACTATTTCTTTGAACATTTTCATTTGCTGGAGCTGAGCTCAGCAATGGAGGGGGAGGAGCTTTGCAGAATAGGAGGTGCTATGAAGTAGTAGCCGTTTTTGCTCCGTTCGGTGGCTTCCACAGGAAATACCGGGAGTGAAATGAGAGTGAAAGCAAACTGCGGGGCATGTTTTTGGGGAGGAAATGACAGAACATGATAAAAGGCTAAAAAAAAGTCCATTCTGCATGTTAACCCCCACCCCTTTAAAACCCACCTTGTTTGACTGGCTTATGCAACACAATGTCATGGTTGCTATGTTCTTGGTTTAGTTGTTTTGATTTACATTTATCTTTAGTTGCTGGTGTTTGTTTTCTTTCAGTCCTTCTGTTGGCTTGTTTCCCATTTTATTTTGTAGAGTAAATCCCTTTATATGTTCCGTCTCCCTTACTTCCTGTTCCTGGCATCTGGTCATTAATTGCCACACCTGGTTCTCGTTTGTAATTTAGTCTCTCAGTATTTAAGCTCCCAAATTTCCTTTGTCCTTTACCAGTTCATTGTGTTGTGTTACATGGTCATGTCAGTCTCTGTTATTAGTCATATTTGTCACAAGTTGGTTTGCCTGTTTCCGTTACTCAGTAAGTTTTATTCTTTCCTGAGTTCAGTCTTCTTTTGAAGTTGATTTCCAGTTTGAGGAGCAACTTTGTTTCAATACAATAATTTTTGGTTAAGTTAACCTGCTAGCCTCTGACCTCAGTCCTTCATTTGGATACTTCCTTGTCACATCTCTATGGATTATGACGCAAAACTTGATCTTCTCCTTTATCAAACTCATGGATATGTTGCATTTATCTGTTTATTTAATGTACACATTTAAAATGGCTGGTTTAATTGCTTGGGTTTTTTATGGACTGCTTGTTTTGAGTGTAGGGTGCCCCAAAGTGTTGTGAAAGGCAACCAAAAATGAATTGTATGATTATTTTTGACAGTTTTAACTGCAGAACATCAATAAAGGGGGCAACATGATTTGTCATACTAAATTCAACAAAATCGTGTCTATTATGTGGGTGATGCAGACATCTCAGAAACTGTTTGAATTAAGACTTATTTTGCATTACAGCCTTAAAACATTTTTTACATTCCCAAAGGACACCATTACAGACACTAGAAGGCTGTTGTCTGCAGAACGTTATTTTTGAACAGTCCGTTTTAGTGCTTATGAAAATTATTCACATATTTCTAATAGGAACTCTGCATGTTTTCTGATTTACTTCCATCTGACTTTTGCTCAATGCAAATGCACTATCTGCTTCATATTACAAGCCCTGGAGCGATTCAGGAGAAATAATCTTTCCACGTCACATTTGCTGTGAAACATGTGCACAAAGTGTTGAGTGTCATAAAGACCAACTCAAAATGAAGAAAGCACAGCAAAGCCAGGCTGATCAGACTGAATGAATCAGTGAGTGAGAACAGCACTTCTTAGGGATGGAAACTGAGAACCAACTTCAAACTTTCCAAGTATCAGAACTGTACGCATTTGTGCATATCAATTCCTCTTTCAATGCTGGCAGCTGCTGGCAAATGTGCACAGATTTAAAATCAACAACAGCATACATGCAAGGCTCTCAGATACCACAGTTTAAGACTAAAAATTCTATATTTTCACATGTCATGTCATATATTCATTTTCCCACACACAGTGAAACAAAATCAAACCTATGATACAGTTTTAGAAGACTGTCCTTGTTGATATAGGTGGCTGGGGACAGTGCAAGAAAGTGTGCACCATTTTGTTGCTACCAGCTTTATCACTAAGGTATCAACATATATAACTGCTTAAAAAAATAAAGAAAATACATAATCATTACCATGGAACTCAAAGTCAGTCATACTTCTGGGATATCAATCTGTCCAGTCAGGAAGGAACACTGATTGTGAATCGGTTTCTCCTGCTGTTGTACAAATGGAACAGACAACAGGTGGAAATGAGAGGCAATTAGCAAAACAACTCTTATAAATAAATGGTCCTGCAGGTTGTGGCCACCGACCAATTCCTTGTCTTCATCCTTCCTGGCTGATTTTTAGTCACATTTGCATTTTGCCAGCACCCTCACCATCAGAGGCAACATGAGGCGGTGTCTGCAACCCACAGAGGTTTTTCAGGTAGTGCAGCTCATCCAGGATGGCAAATCAATGCGTGCTGTGGCAAAAAGGTTTGTGGTGTCTCCCAGAACAGTTACCAGGAGACGTGGAGGGAGCCGGAGGAGGACAACAAACCAGCAGCAGAACCACTGTCTGCTCCTTTGTACATGGAGGAACAGGAGGAGCACTGCCATAGCCTCATGTGGCTGGAGTGTGTCAGCAGCTACTACATGATGAAGGCACTGATGCTATGGGCCGGCCTGCCTGTTAACCAGGGCTGAATCTAATCAAGCCCCTCTGGGGACATCATGTCTAATTCCATCCACTGCTACCACGTCGCACCACAGACTGTCAAGGAGTTTACTGATGTCCTGATCCAGGTCTGGGAGGAGATCCCTCAGGAGAACATCAATCATCTCATCAGAAGCATGACCAGATGTTGTAGGTAGTGCATACAGGCACGTGGAGGACACACACACTACTGAACCTCATTTTAAGTTGTCTAGAGGAATTTCCACAGAAGTTGGGTCAGCCTGTGATCTGATCTTTCTACTTTTATTTTGAGTACAATTCTGAATCCAGACCTTCATGGGTTAATGATTTTGATTTCCATTCATCATTCTTGTGTTATTTTGTTCTCAACACATTCCACTATGTAATGAAAAAAGATTTTCAACTGGAATATTTTATTCATCAAGATCTAAGATGTGTTCCCCTTATTTTTGTGAGCAGTATATATACAGCTAAAATCCCTGCACAGACATCTTCAACTTATCTGGAGTCTTGAAATGTTGTCAGAGTGCTCGAGAGTTGACGCACAGCTTTGATGGCATGCTTTCAAGTCTCAGTTTCAGACCCACCATGTGACAAAAAGAGAAAAATAAGTGAAGGAGAGCAGCTTTCTGGGAAAATTCAGCCGTACTAAAAGACTTTATGTGTGAGCAAAAGGAATATCAGAAAAACCAAACATATAAAGGCTTCCTCAAAGGAAAAATACCCCAAAGGTTTACACATTTTCTTGACAAATGACCCACATTTCATGTGGTTCAGGTTACACAGTCTGTTTAAGCGCATTTTCAAAATGAGATGCTCAGAAAAGTATATTTCTTATTAGAAAAGCTTAGACAGACACTTTTATTGATCCCCTAAGGGAAATTATGAAAATACTGAAAAAAAGTGTATTCTGTTGAAGATTTCTGATAGTAAAGCTATCATGTTGATGCTGAAAACTTGTGTAGAGTACTTTTCTATCATAGAAAATTGGGTCAAGAATCAATAAGGGAATCAATGAAGAACTGGATTGATGAGCAGCATTGATAATGGCACTGGCATCAATAAAATCATGTCAATTTCCAACCCTATATCTATCGAACAGAAAGAAAAAACATCAATACGGACATTTGTTTTGAAGCCGTGGTACTTATGGCCTTTAATACAACCACCATGGTAGCACATATATCCTTGCTCTCATACTGTAAAGATGCTCACATGTAACCTAACATCAAAATCCAAAAGCCCTAAGATTTTTCTAGTAATTAACTTACAAGTGTTTATTTAGAGACCATCTAGTAATACCAATGTTCTCACCATTGCCTTCCGTAGATCAGAGATGACTTTGCTCTCTCACACACCTCAATATCTCAGATGGTTGCACCTATATATTTTTTATAAACCTTGGCACACAGTTTTACATAAGTTACATTAAAATATCTGTTAACTGGCTCATTCATGTTGACAAAGAGACTTATTGGCATAGTATCAAGGGTTCAAGTAAACAGCTAAATGCAAACAGGATCTCTACTGGACAAATTAAATCATGCATGTAAATGTAGCCTGCGGCCTAACTGATCTCAGTTGTCTTTTAAGCTGTAAACAGGAACAACGTTAATCAACCACAAAACTGGATTCTTCTTACATTTTCAAAACTTTCATTTATTATTCCTTGGAATGTGATGGAATTTCAAGAAATTCCTGTTTAATCTAAATCAAAACCGACTGATTAGTAATCAATAATGATGAAAACAGTCATATCTATAAATACAGAGCACTGACGGAAAACTGCTAAATCAATATCAGCTAAAGCCAATAAGCAATCAGCTGTCATTAAATTACTCAGACTTTTTTGATGTTCAGTAAACTGTTTTATTTTTAAAAGGAAGAAGAAATAGTAATTTAATGTTGCTAAAAACACTGTAAAAATTAAATCTTGGACTTCAGTTAATTACCTGACTCTGACTCCATAGACTAAATGATTAGCTAATTAACAGTTAGCTTTGAAAGTAATATTTTACAAGAGCCTGTTTATGAACTGCTAAAAACACTCAAGTGCAATTTATTCCAAAACCTAGATATAAATCAAGTATTTATCTTAACAGTACCATCATATGTCTAATGAACTTTTAGATGCCTTTCACAAGCCTTTCAAAATAGGGAGCCCAAAGTCCAAACACATGTACCCTGAGCTTGCATGGACACAGCAATGTGATCACACAGTAACCACAACCAGTAATAACCTTTCCATCTGAAGCAGGCAGCTAATGCAACTCACTTTGTTCCCTTCAAAGGAGCTCAGACACTGAGCTGCATAGCGATGATTAAAAATTTAACACTCTCCTTCACCTACAGAATCAACTGGTGTCAAGTTGGAGAGTGAACATTAATTATCCAGGAGTGTCCAACACCGGCTCCTGAATTTTTTACATTATTAATATCCTCAACACAACAAGAGACATGTCTCATTATTAGAAGCTTGGTACCAAGGCCGCAATTTTTCAATTTCTAACACTGTGTCAGTCTGCTCAACTGCAAAAACACATTTCCTTCGCCTTCAAAATGCTCTCAATTTCAGAGCAACTGAAAGGTCATTCGACAGATTCTGCGCTAATAGAAAATTACAACATATGTATGTCTGTCCTTGAAAATAAATTAAAGTGAAAATCTGCCTTCTTAATCAAACTATTACGTGGCAATTGCACTGAACTACCAAGTGAGGAATGTTGGCAGGATGTAGGACATTAACTTTGACTCTGTTTTGTGTTTGAAGCGTGTTGTTTAGCTGAAGAACCAATCTGCATGTCAGCGACTGATGATTCATTATTGTCTTCATGCAAAATGACCTCAAGCTGTCACCAGCCAACCATCCGTCTATTAAAATGCCGGACAGGGCCAGGAGGCTTTACAATTTATTTTCCCAACTCTCATGCTACATAAGCATAACAATTCAGCTCTGCAGAAGCAATGTTAGTAAAGAGTAAGCCACACGTTAGCCTGTGTGCGTGCTGACAGGTGTAGTGAAGTCATGTGTTTTTGCTGGGGAATTCACACAGACTTCCTCACTTAGGCCAGTTCCACTTTCCCAGCCATGTTTATGACTTCACCTCCTGTGGTGGCCCTCGGGCCAGAAGAAAACAAGACTGCCTCACAACAGTCAAAGCTTTTTAGACTCAACAAGCTAGGTGCTGGAACTTTCTGAGGAAAAGGGTCCTCTCCTGTACTCACAGTTAAGCCTCTGTTGAACGAATGCAGGGCTCTTACAGAAATTGAAAAAGATAGAGATTTTTAGTGCAGCAGAAAATGATGTCTTGAGAACAGACTTTTTTTTTTTTTTTTTAATAACACAGATAGTGTGTAGAAGTGCAGAGCAACCATTCAATAAAAAGTTGTTCATGAATTAATCATTAACAAAAAGAAAAAAGACGAAAGTATTGTCAAACCACTGTGTCGCAAGCTCCTCTAAAGTTTTCTTTACAACACACACACACTCAAAGAGCAAGAACCCCTGGAGACAATTACTATGTCTGCCTACCTTGACTTCAAAGAAATATTTCAGGGAATCTGAGGCATTAAAACGCCTTATTTTCCACTGCAATCTGTTTTATCGGTGCCACAAATCCAGCTCTACTTAACACAGGTGCTGTCAGCAAAGAGGCTTGTGTCTTAAGCAGGGTAACAAACCCCTTCACAGGGAGCATTTGATTTCATAATGTGGAAATTGAGAAGGACGGGGAAATTTATGAAGATGTCCGTCTCTTAAGGTGAATATTTGCTTTGAAATTCTGGTGTTGGGGTGCAGCCCTCCCATCTGTGTTCACTCAGTCTCTGTGGGAAATAACTGTCCCTCCCTATGGAGGAGAGCAACAAGCACAGTTTGAGTGAGAGGCACACAGGGGAATGATGTTCCCTTGACTTTTATCAAAGGAAAGTCTCAGGTTTCAATAAGTCCATGGGCTAGAGCCAACAGTATAATAGACAGAGTAATCTGTGAGATATGTTCCAAGGATAAACTGAGTGGTACCAGTGCACTTTAAAAGATCATTACCATTTATTTGTTTTTCTATTTGAATTTGAACTGAAATTGATACTGAAATTGAAAAAGTTGGCTTAAATATTTATATTAGACAACAAAGATTTCATTCATTATTATTTTTTTAAATTAATACAGCCCTCTTGTACTAATCTTTAGTAGGCTACTAGACTACTGTAACGCTGTCCTGCAGGTATCACTAAAAAGTCCATTAGACTGCTGCCGTTTGAGTCCTCACTAAGACCAGGAAAGTGGATCATATAACACCAGTCCTCAGATCTTTACACTGGCTTCCTGTTTTTCAAA
>JAOXYM010000001.1:8348625-8359251 GCA_028567055.1 Leptatherina wallacei
GAACTGAATGGTGGACAGCTGCATGCATTCTCAAAATAAAAATAAAAATCCAGTAAGTAAAATGTAAATTCCCCTCATTCCAACTGAAGCTTAAGTTAAATGTTAATTTAGACAAGAAAATCAAGATTGGATTTACTTTACATATGAAACATAAAACATTCTTTACATGAATTCCTGTATAAATACTTTCTGCCAATGCTCATTTTGTAGTTCTTCTCGTATTACAATATAAGGGGGCAAATTTACTATCTCTATAACTGTTGCAAAGTCTCTTTTAGCGTTAGGATGGCTTTCCACTGTGTTGCGCGTGCTTTGTTGATTTGCTGTGATGAATCCATGTTTGTATTCACACCACCTGTTACACCTGCTGCAGAGTCATCATTTTTAAACAATACGTACCTCTGGTAATACCCAAAAATGCAAAGTTTTATGTAAATTGTGGTTTATATAACTCAAAGAATAGAGATGTTAGAGTTATCTAGCTGTTAAAACAGAACATTTACATTCGGCTGCTTATACTAAATCAATCATCATCATAATTTCTGCTGACTGCGACATGTTGCCGACAGAAACTACAGTAAAACATTATTCAGTTGCTCATATGAAGTCAAAATGACTGACAAATGATTTTACTGTGTATTTTGCTCAGAACAACTTCCATCAATATTTCCCTACTCTGTAAAAATAGGTGCCACACCAAAACTCTGCACAGCTGAGATGCGGGTCTCACGCTACCTGTGTGGGTGCTCTCATTTGTTACCATGGAAGCCGAAACGAAAACTATCCCGTTACCAGCATGCCACATGTCATACTCCCAGTGTGAAGCTGCTGTAAATTTGTTGTTAATGATTTATTGAAATTTACCTGAATGGTGTGCACACATTGTTACACCTGGCCAACTTGTGTATTAATTAAAGCAATGCTACATATGTTTCTAACCTTTAAACTCTGTGGCTCTGGCTTGTTTTGATGGCACACTGGCATTCATTATGAACATTCCTGGAGTTGTTGTTGCCCTGTAGTGTTCTGGGCTGAAAAACTTGTCTTCACAATGTTTTTTTCTTCAGGCATCATGGGAAAGCTGTGTTTCACTTTTCAGCACCACGTCACACGTAGCCAACTGAATATTAACACATTGGCCATTTTAAACATGCACCATGGCTGATTCCGCAAAAAAACCCAAGGGGACATAATTAGAGAAAGCGAGGACAAGAAAGGAAAAGTGACAGAGGGAGTCGACATTGGACTGACTTGGACTGGCTGGAGAGAGCTCAGAGAAGAGACAGGATGCAAGACCGATGCAGATTAGCGTATATTAGATTGTTAGGAGGTCAAAGTTCTAAAACCAAAATCTGCTTAAGTTCAGTAGTGCCATTTTAAGGGGATTTTAATTTCCAGAGCAAAACCTGTAAGACAATGACTAAAAAAAGTAATTTAATAAGGTTTGCACTCATGTTTTATTGCCAACTTGATCATTATTTACCGACAAAAACAAAACAAAACATACTTTTTGGGCTTTACAAGGTTGTAATTGTTTCTGGGCTGAGGAAGTAAGTACAGTATTACTCAATACAGATGGGAGGACAGTGTGTGAAGGAGGAGTAAAAATTCTTTGTAATGTCAGAATAAGTTATCTGAAAAACTGCCAAGCCACGCTATTCCTAATTCACTAGAGGAAATAAAAGACAACCTGGAATCTTCAGCTGGAAAGGAGTCCTGAAATTCCTTCTGCACAAAAACATTTTGGTCTTCTTGATGTTCTATCCTTCATTTGTGTCACACACATTTTTAACCCAACTGAACCATGAAAAACAACAAATTCAAATATAGTTATATGGATGAGTGAGGCGACACTATTTATTAGAATGCATCCGATTATGTCTTTTTCTTTTTAAAGGAAAAGGGAAAATCGTAATTATTTCAAATAAATAATCAGGTTTATACTTTCTTGTCTTGTCTTGTAATAAGAAACAAACTATACTGTTTGTGAACTACAGTCTCCAGATTATCCTGATTATTGCAGCCATATGCTAATTTACCCAGTATAGTAAATCTGCCCCAAGATGTTCTTTCTATATACAAAGTATGATCACCTTTTGATGATATTTCACTTCAGCATATGTTGTTTTTCTACATGAACATTGAAGTAGGAATCTATCGAAGACAAAAGAGAGATTACTTCCTTATGTTTAATCCAATTTACTGTTAAACACTGAAGAGCTTCTTACATGGTCTATTTAAACAGACACATACATGAACAGGTTCGATTGAAAAGGTCAGAGGAGAAAATGACTCGGTTGCTTTTGGGGAATTCCAATGTTATTACAGTGACATCTGGACTCAAAATGACTGACGAAATTGCTCTGAGAAAAAGCTCTTCTAATGGAAAAAACATGTGTTCTTCCATGGTGATAACATGCATGTGTTTTCAAACACGCAGCAAAAAGCATACTGAATCTTATTCGTGCAGCAGTGACCACCAGAAATTTCACAGGTAAGAAAATGGTGCTGCATGTAAATCAATACTCTTAACACACGGAGCCTGCAAATGCAATTCATGTGATATATGCCCAGTGAAGCATGGCAGAGGGGGCCTGTGCACTGGAGCACCAAGAAATGTCTCAAAATATGGCAGACACAAGAATGAAGTAGCTGAAGCTGAAAGTGTTCATTTCTAACAACATTTCTAATTCTTGTCTTCTGTTTTCAACAACAAAATGTGGCACTTTTGTCTAAAATATATAACTATTCTTCAACAAGTTCGTAAGATCTTATGAATTTTACTGAATTTTCCAACATAGCATTAACATAGATCCCACTGTCTCCCATATTGTGTAGCTGCTCTACTTGTTAAAAAGCAGGTCAGTAAAAACCTGGGCCCGTATTTACAAAGAATCTTGGGGCTAAAAGTAGATTCTAACCGGCTGATTTAGGAGTATCTCCTAGAAAAAGTGATCCTAAATTTAGGACTCCTAAATTCTTCGCCTAAGAGTATTTCACAAAGCATTTTAGCACTAAGACTAGCTCCTAAACCTGAAAATGGTTAGGAGTACTCAGGAGGACTCCTAAAATGCGAAGAGTAAACCAAAGAGGAAATCCAACCAAATGATGGTTGCTGTGGAAATCCACGGAATCGAATCAATGTTTGGGTAAACTTTAATGATGCTGAGCTTTTAAAAAAGGTATGGCCTGCACCAACATCACTGAGGAACAGAAATAACGCACTAACACGGGAGATAAAAGTTGTGACTACATTACGTTATTTAGGCTCCAGGGAAAATGCAGCTATGCAGTGCAGATGAACTCAGCATATCTCAGCCATTGATAAGTAGAATTATTCATCAATCAATAAACTCCCTCCGCAGGCCCTACATCATCCCACAGTTTCTGTGTACCTAAAAGAACCAAAGACCCAAGACAGCTAATCACAGTGTCAGGAAACATGGCATCATCCATAGCAATGAGGTCAACTCAGCCCTTTCTCTTAGCTTAAGAGTCCTTTCAATCCCTTAGTTAAAGCTACTCTCGGCAGCTTTGTGAAAGGGTTTTAAGAGGGAGATTTTAACTAAAAGGTTTTAGTGCCATTTAAGAGTCCTCCCAGTGGTGAGATAAGATCATTTGTGAATACAGCCCCTGCTAGTTACATTCATTGGTAAAAGCAGAAAATAAAAAATTAATCTTGCAAAATATATTTCTGAGAACTGGTTGTTTTAGTTGTTACAGTGGACAATGGAGCTGCCAGAGTTTAAAGGAATTTCTGAGCGGAAGGAGCTTTCTTTTAAGCTAACATGCTACCATAATGTAAACTTAATCATTTAACAGATAAGCCGAAGAGTAGACTTACAGTAATGCTTGGTTACAAAAAATGTAAAAAAAAAACAACATACAAGAAAAAAAAAAAAAAGTAAAAAGAAAAAAGAAATTGTGAATGGTACCAAGTCCCCTTTGTGGATCATTTAGAACAACTTCACAAAATTATTCTAGACATGGTAACAACAAAAACAACCTTTAATGCATTGAAGAATTAAGTATTAAGAATGTGTTATGTATCACGTTGAGAAACAAACTATAACCAAAAGGTTTTTAAAGTCAAGGAGTTTATTAAAAAATATAAACCAGTATTTTTTGCATTTGTAAAGATTTTATTGAATAGATTCTCTTTAATCTGGAGTCTTGATTTTTCCTGTTTGATGTCTCTAATTTGCAGCAGAAAGTAATCTTCATTTATTCCAAGCTGAGCAACACACTACCCTCAAGTAAGCTGAAGCTTATTAAAGAAAGCCAGAGATAAGCCTTCCCCTTTATTTGCACAAAGCAACTGACTAAACCACAAAGAAATGCTGGTCTATTGAAAAGTAGCTAAAAAAAATGTTGCCAGGTAAATAAAAGTGAACCGCTCCTTCACCATGGCTTGGCAACGTAAGTTTATCTCCCCCCTCATTTACTTAAATCAAAGAATTCAGCCAACATCACAAACCTCTGCTACCATCATAAACGGTGACAATAGAGAAGTTAAGAACAATACAGTGTTTAAACCCATTCAGATTAAATGCAACATTAGTTCCCATGCTTAGAAGGTGCCTAAGTTTTAAAAAGGTTAAATAGCAAACATGCAAATTGCTTTGTTTATGGGTCTCTGCTACCTTGTAAAAATTCCTCAGCACTGCTCCACGAACACAGCAGATTCCAAAGTGATTCAAAACTCCTGAGATCCCAATCTGTTTGAGCATCTGGAGGACTTTGGGAAACAATTCACAGAGCCTTCACCATGCAACCAACCAAAAGATCTAACATAGCAATCCTGAACACCAATGGATATCCCCTGGTGGTCCTGCATCCTTACCTCCAATCTGTTTTGGCAGCACAGCAGGAAGGTCAGTAATAATATGCAGGTGGTTTTAATGTTGAGGCTGATCGGATCAATGAACCTTTGCTATGTATATCATGCTATACAAACAGTCAACTAAATAGATCCTCACTTGCATCAGTTATGTAATGTATGTGATGTGCCAAAAGACATCTTTAATAGGCCTGAGAGTGTCATATTAAAGAAAACTGTATGTCATACAAAGATGAGATCTCTGTGGACATTCAGAGTAAATCAAGAGGCTCTTTTTGTAGTTTCACCTTCCCACCCGCCAGCTCCGGGCGAGTCAAGCATGAAGGCATATCCAATTTGACATAAATTCTACTTGATCACACACAGAGGTAACTAGTGGTATATGGGCCAGACTGTTAACTCCCTGTTTCCCTCAGCATGAAGTGTATCCACTGGAGCCTCATTGAAAATAATCACAACACTCCTTCAGCTATTTAAACACATAGCAGTTCATATCGAAGTACAAATCCCTGTGTTAGTATAACTCAGTTAATGTCTTCTTTCTCTAACAGATGTACACACCAAACACATTATACACACATAAATAGGAAATAATGTTTATGAATATGAATAATCAAAAGATAATGATGAGAACTTGCTAATAAGACTACAACAACTTGATATGGTTTCATTAACCTCTCCTGATATAATGTGAAGTTAAATGAACCCTCTAAATGTATGAGATAATACAAACTATAAAGGTTACCATTACCTAAAAAAAACAACAACAAAAAAACCCCCCAGAAAATAAACATCGATATATCCATATAATGCAAGTCTGTGCTGCTTTGGGTTGTTTTTTGCAGTGTGGGCAGAAAAAACTTCCAAACTTTTCCAGAAAAAACAATTATTTTCAAAGAAAATAAGCTATAACACCTTTCATAAAAGGTCCACAGTTGTGTTCTCGCCTCTCCCCCCTTGACACATATAGCTTCTCAAAAAAAACAAGCTCAATGTGCAAGAGTGCAATAGAAGACGATAAAACCAAAGGCCATGCCCAGTATTTTCTCCTGCAACAAGTCAAAACATCCTCAGACAGCAAATGAAGCTTGCATTAACAGAAAGTACGACTTGTGACCTGCGAGGTGGTTCGTGAAGACAGAAACTGTCTAACTCTTAACATATTTTGCCTACATTGTTCCATACATTACAGTTTACCCAAAAAAAAAACGAGCCCAGGTACTTGCCTTTTAATACCATTTATCATTAGAAATGCCACAAATTATTCTCAAAAACTCAAACCTGGAAACCATAACAATCAGGTTAATCAAGTTGAAACCCAACACAACACAACACAACTACAGGTTACATCACTGGGCAGTATGTAATATAATGTATGGAAGGTAATTAAAAAAATAAAAGTAGTAAAAACAAAATCATCGTGAGGCTTGTTTTTAATCCATATATGCCATCTGAATAGCTAAAGTTAAGATTAAAAAAACGTCATAAAATCATATTAGCCCAGGTTTCTTTTAGCAAAACCATGTAGACAAAAATCAAGACAACTTCATTGGCTTTATGACACCAGACATTATCCAAAACTTTCCAGGAGTATTTGTTTAACTTTAGAAATTAAGGAAGTTTACATCAATGAGAATAAAGGCAACTTTGGAGTCAATCTCAATAACAGCAATGTGCCAAAGGTTTCACACAGTACTTTATATGCTGGCACCCAGTGAAAAAGGTCAAAGCCTGATTGAACAACCCCTACTGAATGTGTAGGAGATGATCTGAAGTTATAAAAGTCATAATACTTTGTTTTTCTCCCAGTCAGACTCACTTGCCCGACAGACAAGTGGAAGCAACATTTTGCTGCACGCAATGAGAGAAAGATTAACGACACTGGAGGCATGGATGTCCTCCCACGCCTCCCTCTTTCTTCATACTTTCCTCTCTTCTGCCGTCACTGGCAGGAAGTTGCTGAGCAGACATGTCACCCAGCAGAGTACAATTGAGTTTGTAATCTCTGACCCGCAGTGGCAGAGTCTCTCGCTCTCTGTCTCTCCGGTTCTCCCTCTTGAGAAGAGATTGTTGTGGTAATACTGCTGCTGGGTTGGGGCTTGGCTGAATAAACATCCCTCGCCAAAAAACACACACAGACATAAGTGACATAAAGCAACAGCATAGACATGCCAAAAACAGAATTAGCGAAATGTCATGAAAGGTAATTTCTGTTCTCATATTTGGTTGGAAACAGGCATAAAGAATGATTAAACACAGTTCTTCCAGTTCCTGATAATATCATAGCAGGAAAACATGGCCGCCTGCTGACTTTGTGAAAGTATTTACAGACTATGCCACACAGCCTTCATTCATTTCCTCATTCCAAAACAGAAAACTGGCACAGACACTGGCCTGATGAGGAGCAATTTTGGGGCATCATCAACAAACACCAGATGTGGAGACAAGAGATAAATGTCAGACATATTGATTCTATGCTTCATTAAAGCTTATTGGGGGGGGGGGGTTAGAGGGCAGAGTTTGCCTGTGGCAAAACATTAAATAGTTCACAACATTAACGTCTACAGAGATCTTGTTTTATGCAAACATTGTTTAACACAGTTGGAGCTTCATTTCACAGAGAGCACAAACAGAGAACCAGAAGACTGTTTCATAAAGCAACAACAAAAAGACTGCTTCAGTCCCAGCTGGGAAATAAACATTTTCTGCTTGAACTGCAACTGCAGAAAAACAGCAAAAACAGAAAATAAAGACAAGATCACTTGATTTTAGCATTTATCGGTCCATTAGAGGGGTTCATGCTGGGGGAGTTGGAAAATGTCCTCATGTCCAGATAAGCTCAGACTGCAATGTAATTTTGTTAGCGTATTAAGTCTGCTGCTCCAAGGAAAATAACATTTCAATTTGTCTAAATAAATAAATAAAGTACATATCGCCACAATGTGACATTAGTGTCCTGCATCAGCAGAGTGGTGTAGACATCAAAGTTTGTCACATACTCCGCAAGAAGCAAGAACGTTGTTCTTGTTCTCGAGAACAACAACGAAGTTAGCTTTGGTCCGGTGAACTCGTACTCCACGGGAAGCTTCGTCTGGGGCAGCGCGGGGTTGTGTGCGCGGTGGTGTCCGTGTCTTTAAATGCCACATGTTGAATACATTTTTGTACTTCCTCGCCACCTTGATCAGCTGTTTATTAAAGCTATCCGTTCAGCCTCGCATCAGCAGAAATGCGGAAGTGACAACTTTCCGCTTCACGTTTTTTCGCGTTAACCACGCCCATCTCAAATGTCCGACCAATCACACATTATTTCTTGGAGCCCCACGAAAAGAAAGTTCTGCTTGGCCGATGTGTCGAGAATAAGCTGCATGAACTCCCAAACCAAGGCCACGAGAACAAAATTACATCATTTTGTTCTCGTGGCCTGGAGAACAAGAAGAAAGTCCTCACTTTTCGCAGAATATGTAACAGGTTTAAATCCTAGTTACCGGGCAGAAACATGATTTCATTCATTGTATTTGAAAAGAACACGACTTCACATCATCAGCAACCATCTTGGTGGAAATCTGGTTGAGAGCCGGGCAAAAAGACTCCTCTCAGATTAAATAATACATGAGCTGTCAAATTCTTCTGGTTGCCAATTTTAGGTAAATATAATTCTATCAGGGTTTTTCTGAAGTGTACTGGTACTTCTTGTAGTCTGCTGTCACACACATCAAGTTTTTGATTGACATTGACTATGTAGTAGCATGAAGTTTGATCATTCAATAGCTTTCAGACAATTATTTCCATTTTACCTCATAGGATAAGGTCACCATTCACATTCCTACTACAGCAAAGTAGCAGTAATGTGCAAAACTGTTTCTCGGCACTCATAAAACAGCAGAATAAAAACCCTGCACTCCCACCGGCTGCCGGTAAGATGCTTTAAACATACAGCGATCAAATGCTACTGGGGTATAAATAACAGAAACATGCAAAACTACTTCAGCCATTACTATGGCCATAAACTAATGTGGCTTGGGTTGATGGAAATTCACTGTGCAGCTATCTAGAAAAATATGTGTGAGATGTAATTATTTGAAAATCTTTACAAACTGTTGTGAAAATAAATTTTATGTTACATTTCTTTCTAACAATTATCTTAATTGGCTTATATTCAAACTAAAAAATATCTTAATTATCTTAATAAGCTATTTTATATGTGATATGTTTTATTTTTACAATAAAAAAAATTGCAAATTAGGTTTAGCCACAAAACTATAATTATATGGCTACAATCTTCTAACTTAATGAACTTGCTTCAAAATCAAATTAAATATGCCTCAAACACTACAACTCATTGATGAGTTTTGCCCTTGCATCCCTTTTGATTGAGTTTTTACCTTTGCTTGTGATACAAAAAAAAAAGAAACTGGCTTACTCACGGTTTCATATCTCAACCATTCATTCCTGTCACAGTCAATAATTGTAGGCAGAACAAAGCCTGCAGGCTTTCTTGTTTATATTCTTAAGGACTACACTGGAGTAATGACTACATAATGACAATAACCTCAGGACTATTTTTCCAGTTGAGAAAAGAGACACAAGACAGTGTTACAGCTAAGCAAAATGTCAAGGAGGTTTTGGATTCAGCAGAGCGAAAACACATCACTTTATGTTTCAGAAGAAGAGTTTGAACCTGTTTAGCATTCAGTCTACCACTTCATGCAGATTGGTATTCAGTTACCTCACTTTGATTCTGACTTATTTTCATCAAGTGAACCGTCGTTCACACCATCAAAGAAAACGGTGTGAAATGTGTCTTGTGTTGGCTTTTTTCATTATTCCAAGTTTGTGTGATCAGCATACAGAGAGGAGAACAAGTCCTATTAAAAGGAGCAGGGGAAAAAAATAAAAAAATCGAGGAGAAAGAGAGAGAAAATAACGGAAGTTTGACTGTCAGATTCTCCAACAGTAGTGACTGTGTGACATTTAATGAAGTGGTCTGTGGACAGCAGTAGCAGGCCATTTCAAGTCTGGCAGATGGTTCTATGTATTTTTCATGCTGTGGAAAACCTGCGACTGAGGTTGGGTTGGTTGTCGTCCAGAGCCTGGGGGCCCTGAGCTGAATGCATTCTACACACCACTGCAGAATCACATGATGTCTGACCTCTCTGCCATGGCAAACTGCCCAGCAAGGAAGGGGGAGGAAGGGGAGGAATGTCAGCGTGTTGGTGTGTGACTGAGGTTGTGCAGAGAAAGAGAGGGGAAGACGACTGATAAGTGTGCACGTCTGTTCAGCGAGCATAAACCAAATTCTCCGCAACAGTGTACAATTTTACAGCACTGACCTGTAAAACATAATGTTAGAGAGAAAGTGGGAAAAATAAGAGGATGGAACGATGGCCGGGGGGAGGGGAGCAGGAAGAAGAGGCGAGCAGCCACTGCTGAGGATTCACACAGTGTTACAAAGGAAAAAAAAAATGGAGGGGATGAAAAAAATAGCTCTGCCTGACTTCCTTTCCTTTGGAATGCATCCAAAATATCCTGTGTGAGGGAGTTTGTGTGTGTGTCCGTGTGTGTGGTATGCTGGCAGGAAGGCTTTCAGCATATAAATATCACATTACCACACAAGGAAACTCAGGCATCAGTTGGAGCTTCCAGCCAGTCTAACAAGCACGGGAGCTCCACTCTGGAGGTCAGAGGGAGAGCTTACACAAATGGAATTCCACAGGAACCAGTACTTCTTTTACCAGATAAGTGGTTATGGGGTTTGAGCTGTGTCCTGTGTGATGTGGTATGAGCCC
>JAOXYM010000001.1:8367998-8386314 GCA_028567055.1 Leptatherina wallacei
ACAATAATAATAATAATAAATATATATATATATATATATATATATATATATATATATACACATACACACACACACACACATTCCTTGATATCAATGTTTCACTCTGTAAATCACATATCAGCAATACTGTAATACAACAAAAATCCCAATACAAGATGACTGAGAAGTAACTGACATCTTAACAAATATGAACCTGGATTTGAATAATTTGGATTTTTCTGACTGCAGACAACTAGCATCTTCAGGATTGGAACATTTCGATAGCAACAAATGAGCAAACACAAAAAAAGTTAATAGCTGGATTACTCATTTTAAAATATCCAGTATATACACACACTAAACTGAAAAAAATCTAAGGCCTTTTACACACAAATGCAGGTATTTTGATAACCACATATTTCTCTTTGCATCTGCACCTGTTACTCACATGCACACAGTTTTTAGGTACTGAAACAAACACTTGGAAAATACTTTCCAGCCCGAAAACCTTACTGACTAAAAATAAAAAACAGGTATTTTTGTTTAGTGACTGTAGAGTATATCTCACCATTTCATGTTTTAATGTTGCCCCTATGTTTACAAGTCAGAGGAAGAGCTAGTCAAAACAGCGCTGCTTCTAAGCTTGCTAACATGACTTCTTTCTTTCTTTCTTTCTCTCTTTAGAACATGGATTATTCTGGGAAACTTGGAAGTTTGCTCTATGAATGCTGAACATTATTGACTCACATGCACACACATGCAGGCTGTCTTAATACAGCACCCAACAATTTTAAATATGATGTATTGAACTTTTAAAGCCCAGTACTACTTTTATATTAACAAGCATAGCAAATTATGATTATTCTTTATCTGTAAAATGTCACGGAAAAGTAAATGGAAAGGCTTATCACAACTTCTCAGGGTTTGAAATTACATATCCCAAATTTTCATTTCAAAAAGACAATTTTCTCTCAAACATAATCATAACAGTTGTATGTTAATTTGCTTGTAATTGAATAAATCAATTGTTTCAGCTCGAGTGATAATATTAAATATACACAGAGTGAAGACTATAAACGAAACAGAAAAGTGAGCTGCAGTCAAACAGCCTCTCCCAAAGCCCGAGGCCAAGCAGCCCAGATGAGGATGGGAATGTAATCAAGTTTTTATGTGTTAAACTAACAATAAATGGGAGAGAAAATCTGTATCCACCTAATGATTTCATGGAGAGTGGGGTATATATTTTCCAGTTTATACTTGCTAAAAGTGTAATTAATTACACAAAATGAATGTAAAAGATCAAGTAAACAGTTTATGGGACTGAGAATGAGACTTACTTAATGCTCTGCTTACACTCTAGTTCAGGTTGGGTTTCACTTAAAGTCTTAATTCTTTTTTTTTCCCCCTATGAAGTATAAACATAAACAACTTGTTGCAGTAGTTTAACAGTATAGCAATAGTTTGCACTTGGGTTTCTGTGTGTATTCCTGTGGTACACACTGCCTCTAGTGGTACATGCCATCATCTGACAAGGATTTACTGGTTTTAAGGTGGACTCTGACCTCTGCTGGTCAGCAATGATACTGCATCAATCTCATATATGGTCACACAGAGATGACAACTCAGTTAAACACAGCATTGCTGTTTTCAACAAATGGATCAGAATAAATAATGTTCTCTTTGTTACAAGTCAAACTCACATATCTGAGATTCTAACCTAAAGTAGAGCTGACATCTGTGACTTGAAATGATTTTCTGTTGGTTTTAAAGCACTTAGTGTTGCTACGTGATGAGACATACGACTAAATTCTGTGTATAAATCTAACTCAGATGTGTTTATGTTGTGTAAAACCAGCTCATACTTCACTTTAACACTGCTTAAAATAAAATAAAAATCACATAGACTGGAAAGGTTCAGAGAAAGACCATGAGAGCAGTCAGCAAATTCTAATAGGTGAAACAGCTACAAAATGGTTATGTTTGAATGACTTTAAATGGAAACCATTGTGAAACATGAAATTAACGTACCTGTTCTCTAAACTGCTCCTGAGACAGACAGTCTGTCACGTTGACACAGCCCAACAGGCAGCCAGTAGGATACTCTTTAGGAAATCTGGGCTCTGCAGAGATAACAAGAGCCATCACTGATTCGTGATCATGTGAAACTCCAGGGGCCACCAACACTTTATTACAATGCTGCAACCTCACCACCCCCTGCTCAGCATTTACATAATAGTTGTAAACAGTGTAATGTGTAGTCTAACCACTATTCACTCCCATGAAGATATTTTGTTACATTAGTGTGTCTACATATGAGCACACAGCACACAAGTATTAGGAGTAAAATGCTGCGAACCAGAGGAAAAGCAAAGATTTGACAAGTCTGACATCTTATTATTAATCCTGAAACTTCAGCATGTAAGTCACAGATTGGTGCTTTAGCACCTCTAAGTGGTTTGAGTGACACATAATGTGGCTCTGCATACAGGGACAGTTAATAAAGCTAAAGCATCATGGGATTAATGGGGGAGAAAAGATGAGTACTGACACACAAATCTGTTTGGATCTGGATTGCTTCAACATTTATTTAAATGAAAAATGTGAAAAACGTAAAGAGGGGTAGAAATAATCACTAATGAGTGGAGCTGTTAAAAGCCCAAACACCTGAAATGTGATCTGAAATATCAGGAGAGAAAGAAATAATAATCTTTCACATCCACAATGTGTTGAATGTTGAAGTCTTGTTGCGTTGTTGACTGTGTAAATTCTTTGTCTCATAGGAACTCAAAAATGAGGATCTAAAACAAATGTGGTGGAATAGAAAAAACTAAATTTTCCTTTGAAGTTTTATGAAAACAAAGTAATATGAATTAGCAATATTTAAGCAAAGTACAAGTACTTAAACTTGTGCTATACTTAGACATCCCACCACTATTCACAGGGTCTACTGGTTGAGAAGCACATTAAAAACATTTGCATGTGCAAACCATGCACAGACATGCATGTGAATTTGCTGTCACACTGAAGAGAGTAACCTAAGCCTTCAGAAGCCACCAAAAGCATGAAGCAACAATGCAAGATAATGTTACAGGATCCAGGGCAGTTTCCAGCCTGGGAATGTACATAACAAAAGGGAGGTGTACTTCAGAATTGAACAAAACCACATAGCTGTAAGGTTCACACACCTCTCTTGTACCACTTTAAATGTTTCTAGACAATTGTGCTGTACAGTGGATATAAGAAAATGTACACACCTCTATGCTCTAAAATGCTTTTTAACAATAGATAATTTCAAAACTTTTCCCATTTTAATGTGACATATAACCTGTAAAACTCTATTGAAAACAAACTAACTTGTTAGGTCAAATGAATACAAATAATACTTTTGATTTATTCACAGCCTTCAGTCCTCTTGGGTAGGAGTCTATCAGCATGGCACAACTTGACTTGGCAATTTTTGCCCACTCTTTTTTGGAAATCAATTGTTCGATTGTGGGGGCATTTTCTGTGTACAACCCTCTTACGGTCACCCCACAGACCTTCCATTGAATCTGAGTCTGGGCTCTGACTGGGTCGCCCCAAAACCTTTCATTTTCTTCTGGTGAAGCCATTCTTTTGTTGCCCTGTTAATATGCAGAAAAGTTCAATTCCTCTTCAGCTTTAGTTTCCCAGCAGATACCTGAAGGTTTTGGGCCAACAGTGACTGGAATTTGAAGTAGTTTATAATTCCCCCCACCTTGACTAAAACCAGTCTCAGCAGAAGAAAAATCAATCTCAAAGCACGGAACTACCACCATGCCTCGTTGAGGGTATGGTGTTATTTTGGTGGTACAGTGTTTTTTGCTTTAGTTTCTTTTTTTCACCAAACGTACCTTTTGGAACTGTGACCCAATTTTTTTGCATTGTTCTCATGAAGAGACTTTATCTATTTTTTTTGCAGTAGTAGTCAGGCTTGTTTTTCTATGTCAGAACTTACACAATGAGAGCTTTGTAACTTCTTTGAACCAGGATTTTTGCTGTTGGAGGCAACTGACTAAATGTCAGGAAAATCCGACCATTAGTTAGTTTGAGGCAAATCAGAGTCTCAAAACTGATGGTGTGTACCCAATAATACCGAATGCTGTGATTCAATCAAAGAGGGACACTTTTATTTGTTCCCCCAAACATTTGTTTTTCAATTGAATTATTGGTCACATTAAAAGTGGAAAACATTTTGAAATTATTTTATTGTGGTTTAATTTTTAAAAAGGTGTTTGTTTAACATTTACATACTATAAATGCTTGGTATGAGCCCATATTGCAGGAGTTTTAAAGACACTGGAACCTCAGGTGCATTATATGTCATTCTGTTAATCATAATACCCGATCATTCATGGATTTACTTGCTGTGCAGACTGTGGGTACCTTTCTTGTAGATGTGGCGGTACATGGCTTCCACCTCTGCAATTTCCTGTGGTGTGGGTTTTTTGGCTGCAGCGGCAATCCAAAGTCGACCCCTGTGCGACGTGTACCAGGTCCTTCCTTCAACCCTACACACACACACACCAACACACACAAAATGAAATTCACGGCTGCTTTCATTGCATTAACAGAAAACAACTGCAATTCTAAAAGCTTATTGTTTATAGTTGGTCTTTACCTCTTGATGCCTTTGATCAGCAGGGATGCCCATGGTTGATGCATGCTGAGGCACCAGCCTCCGTCAGACATTTCTTGCAGCTCTTTATCTTGGAGCCGCAACCTGTGACGTTCCTCTCCTCCCTTGTTTTCCGGCAAATGTCTTTCTTGCTCCATGTGTCTTCTGTGTTTTTCGCTGCCTCCAACACTCACCCACTACAAATTGTATACATTTTTTAAATTAAGTTTTGTATTAATTTCTTTGTATTGCATTGATTGCTTAAATTCATTTTTATGACTTCAAGTTTATTTTCTTTAAGTTTAAAATACAGTAATATTGAAAATCTTCCACACAGTGACCATATTGCTTCACCAGTATAGCACCACTCTTCAAAGATGACTTACTTCTGGTGCAGACTGCATAATATTTGGGTTAACCAGCTCTCCGAGGGTCTGCCGTCCACCTTTTCTTTCAGAAAATCCTGGTGACGTTGACTCATTGTTCATGGCTCTGAGGGCCTCATCCAACCTGCAAGTTATTGCAAAATGTAGGAGGTTGTATATGTTTGGCCTGCCTACACAATATCAAAATGCTTTTGCTGCTTTAATTCATTTACTGACAGTCCATCTTACTTGTCGTAGTACTCGTTCAGGTTGCTTCCCTCGTCCAACACTTGTCTACCAGCAAAGTCCAGTGTGATCTTCCTGTCCTTGCGAGACGCATGGCGAAGTTCCCTCAGCTCTTCTTCCTTTTTCTTCAGCTTTTCCCTCTCGCCGGGGGACAGCCACTGATTGGATTCAGTGGCAAAGTAATCCGATTCATCATCCAGAACCTGCGTTCTCCTGACACTGGAGTTGAAGGGGGCAATAAATTTGACACGTAAATAATTACTGTGTGTCACAACTACCATCTAGAGTAATTGAAATGTTCAGATAAAGTGTTGACACCGCACAGCAAGCAGTAAACCTATCCATTCTTTGACTGAAACCCTTTCCTTGACTATGTGTTTTATGATACCTGTTCCTGTCATATTCCAGCAGTTTTTCTTTGTGCTGAACTGCTTTCTCCAACCCGGCCTTCATCTTGTCCTCTTGGTGTGGAAGAAGCTCTCTGTCTCCACAATCTGTCACCAAAATAAATATAAACTCATATTACAACAACAGTTCCTAAAAAGAGAGCCTGGTACATACAATAACAGCAGAATACAATCAACAGGACAGAGGAAAACATCAGATGTTCAAAGTAAGAGATTTTCGTAATTTCAGAAAAATCTTAGCTCATCTGGAAGTTGATGCAAGCAACACTCAAAAGTTTGAGCTAGAAAAGTATGTCAGTAAAAATAAACAGCTGGAGAAACCAAATATGTTAATCAGCAACCGGGTAGCAACTTATGTCGGACTGGATATAAAAGAGCACCTTAGAGAAGTAGAGTCTCTCAGAAATAAATATGGGCAGAAATTTAGCAATCTGCATCAAAGGAGAGAAAACATGCAGTTTTTAAATCAACACTCAGCCTTTAATCTCTGCTGATGCCTAAGAAAGTGGCGACTTGCACATCTGGAAAGATGCATCAATGCTGAGAGGTGTATACAGGCTTAAGAGCAAGTTATGTTACCATCCAGACAACTTGTTAACGCCTTTCATATTTCAGCAAGACAAGGCTAAATTACATACTGCATCTAAATAATTTATCTAACAGCATGACTTTACAATGGAAGAGTATAGGTGCTGGATTGGCTGGCCTGCAGTCCAGACCAAAATACCCTTAACTGCAGGGTGACTACAATCTAACATCAGTCAAGAATGGGACACATTCCTCTCTCAAAAGTCCAGCAACTGGTCACTTCAGATCCCAGACATTTACAGACTGTTGTGAAAAGAAGGAGATGCTGCACAGTGATAAACATGTCCTGTCTCGACTTTTTTGAGAATCGTTGCCATCATCAAATTTAAGTAGAGCAAATATTTTTCCTGAAATACTAAAATGTCCATCTTTTATGAGGTTTGCATTTCACTGCATTCTGCTTTTACTTGCATTTTCCGCAGCAGCCATTTTTTTTAAAACTGGGGTTCTTTCACATTTCTTTTATACAAGTCAGAGTGGTTGTGACTCTCACCTCCCATCAACTTTTTTCTGAGTTTCTGGCTTTTGTTGGAGTCTCGTTGTAGAATCTCCTGCTCATCTTTTGTACAAACCTGACTCAGAAAAGGTGAGTAAATAACACAAAGCTGGAACATGAGGAATATAAACAATGAAAGGAGACTGAAATAAAGTTGTTTACCAGGCTTCCACAAAAGAGACATGGTCCTGAGCCCTCTTGCTCGCACACAATCCGGCCACAGCTGATGCAGTTGTTGATAAGTTTGTGTTTTTGGGCGAGGCACTCACAACCATGCCGACCTGGGAGTAAAACAGCCAGCTTGTCCTGGCCCTCTTTTGCATAGAGATTGACAAACTTGGCTTTCTTCTTTGTTGAAGAAGAACTGCCACTTTCTTGGGCCTAAAACGGTAGGTGATGGAGAGAAACATGAAAAGATGAATTTACTAAATAATAGAACAGGTGAGCCTCTTGCATTCTCAAAACATTTTCAACCACAGAGTGTGCTAAGCAAAGGTATCGCTATTTTGCTAATTCAATAATCAGTGTTATGACAAGGGCCGCCCAGCTTAGTCCAGACGACTAATTTATAACATGAAGGGCCAATCAGAGCAACAAATGAAGACATTTTCTTTAAGTGAAGCTACAAAACCTCAAAATCTTCATTAAAACTAGTCTGGTGAGGACCAGGAATTGGCACTGGCTGCAGAAAAATTAATCAAGACTCAATTACAGCTTTGGAAATCACCAATTAACAGATTAGATCCCACATCAGATTTCAGATCAGCTTTATGGAGTTTACATAGCAAAAACATCTCATTGACTGTTGGGAGGAAATCAAGTGAATCTGCCTTCTTGGTTGAAGTGCGGCAAGACACCACTAAGAAAAAGAAGAGAACTGCACAGTCCAAGAAAAACACAAAAAGGTCTGTACATTACACCAGTGGAAACATGTGCTTCAAGTTTAAAATGAGCCAAAACACATTTTGAGGCTCTGTAAGGACTGCTAGACTAAAGAGAAAAGATGCACTGCCACATCAAATGTTACCCGACCCAACCACGACTGAGAGGATCTGATCTGAGTTGGACTGCAAAGTGAAAGAAAAGCAGCTGGCGAGTGCTCAGCATGTGACATACTTCCCTAACCAGGGCACAACCTCCTGAAGCTTGTTAAACCGATTAAGCTCACAAAGTTGTTATCAAAGAAAAGGGAGGATACTTAAACAATCTAACATCTATAAAACACATTTCCTTTGCTTTTTTGATTCAAAAAATATTTTTAATTAATTAATTTGTGTTTTCATACTTTTGACAAGCATTGTATGTGTTGTTAACACAACTACTATTGAACTACTCTACCAAAATAGATAAGAAGGGAACAGAGATGCGTGTTGGTGGGTACTCACCCTCATCAGATCGATGGGTGTTTTGACTGCTTCAGGTTCAGGTTCTGGTAAGCTCACAGTCATCACCTCCTGTTTGTTACGACCTTTGCGCTTAGACTTCTTTTGGATATCTTTGGCTGTGTCTTGTAAGTCTGATATAGCAAATTAAATAATAGCAAATTCAAATCACATAAGACATATTGAATATTTTAGTCATATTTTGCTCAGTTCTGCCCAGAGGACTCTGCAAAATAATTACATCAGGATTGTTTTTAGATACTCACACTCAGAAAATAAGTGTGCAGACATTCATACCTGTTGATGACACAGAGTCTTTGAGGACAAAGAGACTAGCTGTATCTGTGGTCTGTCTTTGAGTCTTCTTCCATCTGCTGAGTAGCTCATCTATAAACATCCCTTTTCTCCCATCAGTGCCCTGAAGGAGGTCACCCACATACTCTTCGATCTCTTCAGCCTTTTCAATGGACAGAATGTACCTATACAGCAGGAATGTACACAAAGCCAATCACAAATATTAAAGACCAAAAGGTCCCCCAGACCTCTTTTATATTCCTTAAGGTTTTAGCAATGCTACATGGTTTGCTTATGCATTACTTATTTAATTCTGAGTCTGAAATCCATAAGATCACTTCACAAACAAGCAATTAAAGTATTGGATACTGTTGTAATATACTGTAAGTATTTATACACTGGTTTTTAGATATGGTTGAGAATGAATGCTACATTAGTGTGTGTGTGTGTGTGTGGTTGCGGGGAGGGGGGTTGTTTTGGGAAGACCTGTGGGTGGAAATCAGCTATTAGCTAAATCTGGTACAAAGCATCTTCTCACTCAATGTGATCAGTGTTTTTAGAACATAGTCACTGAATGAAACTAACTAACTTTGGAGAATACATCTCTTAACAATTCCTTGGTTGTGTCAGCAACACAATACCAGACCCTAATCTGTACTGAAATGTGGCTCTTTAGTAAATGTGTCCAGATGTTAAAGAGGTCTGCCTTCGGTCCACGACTTCTTTTTCCCGTTTTTGGAGTATTAAGAATATTCGTAAGTGTCAAGCAGCCTAAGTCCTACATCAAGTAAGAAATAATTAACTTTAATTCAACCAATTTATTCTCTTCAAACTCAAATGCTTTAGGAGTTTTGTGAAAAGAAGACATGATCATTTCTTTAAAAACAGAGCTTCTGATACAGATTTCTGCCCAAATTCTTCAAAGTAAAAAAAAAAAAAGAAAAATAAAGGGGATCTTAGATCTTACATCTTTACTTCTCCACCATGGTCTGTGTGCACAGGTGTGACCATTACTATTATTACTATGAGTGTCTTTTAACAGCTGACAGTTACAGGTAAATACCAAAGATACAACATATAACACCACAAGCTTGTCTATTAATAATGGTGTAAATGGTTGGAATATTTACAAAGGAGACATTTCTAATTAATGAAAACATTGATCTTCTAACTTTCAAAAATTACCCCCAACAATGCAGTGATGAGAAACGCCACTACCACATGCCTTATGGCTGAAAAATAAAGATCCATTAAGGTCCTTAGAGCGTAACATACCCTGGGATATAACCAATCAAACCATTCAGGGATAGTGTTTGTTAATGACATATCCAATAAACATCTCAGCCAAGATTTCTTAAACATAACACCCCTCTCTGGATGCGTCACATTTTTATTGTCCCGAAACCTAAATGGAGGTGGAACCATGAGAGATGTCAGCTATACAGACCACATTAAAGAAAAAAATGAGTCCTTGTTTTTTGTTTTATCTCGTCCAATGAAAAATAATTGGAATTAAAAACCGTGAAAATGTTTAGTGACTGAAGAATTGCATAAATTGACAATGTATTTTGTAGAGCTGACCAGTGAGGATAATAGTTAACCGTTAGCTAACAAGTAGCTAACACACCAGTCAAACCGCTGTAATGCAAACAGTAAAAAATAAATTCATTTAACACATACGTAAAGTTAGATGGCAGAAATCTCAATCAAACACAAGTAATGTCAACAACAGGACGGAGCAGTACAGAAATATAAAGCTAACGAGCTAGCGGCTTTCTCGTCTAAACTTGCACATTACGGACAGCCAGATGACGTGACAGTTAACCAGAACTTACTGGACGATCTCGTCACACGCCTCTAAGCCAAACTTGTGGTGTAACTGGTCCACACACCATTGCAATAAAGCTTCAGACATTTTACCAATTGAATTACTTTGGCACCGTGAGCTCAGAAAAATACCGGTGAGTCGTGTCAAACCCAAACTTAGAGTCAATGTGTTTCCAGTCGGTGAAATAACATAAGCGCACAAAGCAACGCAGATTCTCTTCCTGAAAAAACGCAGGCGCTAGTAGACGGGTTCCCACTGACGGCTACTTATGCACTCGAATAAATAAGAAAATGATCTTGGTTAGTCATAAGTGGAACCGTTTTTTTTTTTTATCATTATTGTTATTATTATGATTATGATGATGATGATGATTATCATCATCATCATCATCATCGTTATTATTATTATTATTATTATTATTATTATTATTATTATTATTATTATTATTATTATTATTATTATTTTCATTTAACACTTATATGTTTGAGAATAAGAGTCTTTCCTTAGTGTTGGTGTCTGTGGCTGTACTTATTGCATTCAGTCACTGGAGGGCAGTTTTGTAATGTAGTTGAATGACTTCAGCTGATATCTCAATGTTTACAGCAGTATGAAAATTAAGCTTCAGATTTTTTCACTATTGTTTAATAACAGGTCTGTCTCGGTTTAGGTGGAGTTGAGGCAGCTTTGTTGTAGATGTTCATACATTGTTTTTTCTATTAGTTTTGTTTAGGATTCCATTGCAGATGCTATTACTCCTTCTTAAGAGCTACAGCTGACTGCAACTACACTACACAAGCACTAATAAGGTGCTTGATATGTACAAGCACAGACCTTGTCTGGATATTCTTATACTATCCATCCATCCATCCATCCCTCCCTCCATTCATCCATTTCCTATAACTACTTTTATCCTAATCAAGGTTGAAAGGTTGCAAGCCATAACAGCTCTTATTGGGCAAGTTGCAGGTCCATCTCTGGGCCAACGCAGAGACATGTGAGAAAGGCAGGCATACACACTCACTCTCATTCCAACAGTCAATGTGTGGGGTTCAAATGGTGGGGTCATGAATTTTACCGCCACTGCTTCACAAGTGTCTCTTTTTCTGTTTTGTTGTTTCATTTTTATAAAATGAAATGAAATGAAATATACTGTATTTATCCCTCTTAGAGGGAAATTATTGAAATTATTATACTGTATGAGGTTGTGTTTTTGATCACAGGATGCTCAGTTTATTAGTGGTAGGAGCGAAAGTAGATGCCTTCCAATCTTCAGTGTCACGATACTTGATTTGAAATTAAGATTGTTTTTCCAAAAGCCCTGAAAAAGAAATTTCTAATATGTAAATATCAAATATCAATTATTAAAATATAAGAAATAGCTTATATAATTTACACATTCATAAGATCTGAATGTGTTCAAACTTTTGAGTTCGGTCTCCTCAGAGTATATTTCCAACTTCATTTGAATTTTTCAGACTCTTCTTTTTGCTTTTTTTGTAAAATATTTAGTAGTTTCTTCTCTTTTGGCTTCTAATATACAGTAGATATCAGCTAATTTTTCTCAAAATATAAAAGGAAAATAAGTCTCGTTAGTCAGGAAGTTAAACATCTGAGCAGTGGTTTAAATCTTGCAGTGAATTGTATTTCCAAAATATATCTTAATATACTGTAATCAGGTAAGTTGTGTCATTTATACAATGCTCATTTTGTACTAAGGGGCCCAAAGTGTGCCAAGAAAATATTCCCCATGATATTACACCACCAGTAGCAGCCTGAACCGTTGATATAAGGCAGGATGGATCCATGCTTCTAATAATGTCTATGCCAAATTCTGACCCCACCATCTGAATGTGGCAGCTGAAATCAAAACTCAAAGGAATGTTTTTCCAGTCTTCTATTACCCAGTTTTGGTATTCTTGCTTAAATTGTAGTCAGTTTCCTCTTCTTAGCTGATATGAGCAGGGCTCTGTGTGGTCTGCTATAGCCCATCTGCTTAAAGATAACTTGGTTGTATTTGAGTTGCTGTAGCCTTCCTATCCTCTCAAACTAGTCTGCCCATTCTCCTCTGACCACTTTATAACTATATAGCGAGTTGTCCATTTCCAGTTTTATCATCAAAGACAGACAAAATCGGTGGTTGTTATGATTTCCACCTCAAATGGAAAAATGTAGGTGTTGCTGCTGTGTGGCTTTATGAGAATGTAAAGAACATTTTCAATATACCGTCTCATTTCCAGGAAGTAAGTACATTTATTTGGTAAACGTCACAGAGGACAAGAGCAAAAACAAAACAGACCGAAATATACCAACAAACAAAAACAGACTATTTGGATGATCATAAAATGCAATAATAAAAGTAAGTAAAGCAAAGTTGGAATATTAATAAATTGGGTTAAATTCTTTAGTTTTAATTGTAATTACCTACTATTTGTGTTTATAAAGAAAGGTTAATAACAAAACTTGTTTCTTTTAGATATCTGAGAATTTAGATTATAAATTTCAAAACCAGATTATGCAGCAGTTTCATGTGTGGAAAATCCTCGGAGATTTCCCCAAATACACACGCATGGTAACGAACGGTAATACTTCACATAACAAAACACAAGTGCATTCCTTGTTGGTTAGCAAATGACATAGCTTAAAAAATGTTTTACTGGGTTTCTTTTAATACGGTTGACATGGCTTTACAGTGTAATGTGGTTGGTTTAAGGTTCTATCTTCACTGACACATTGATTTTAACTTCCTGATAAAAGCCTCAAGTGAAAAAGTCTTTGGAAATGGCTTCTACAAAATTGGGTGCTGACATGAGGATCCCGATGGTGCAGAGGATAGTGAAGAGAGAAAACGCCATGAGACAAAGCCTGTCGATGACAGAGGCAGCAAACTTCCACTCGTTGCACACGGTCTCATCCTCATCTTGGTCACGGAAGCGTTTGGCAATGTAATGCACCTCCTCAAGGATCTTGGCGAGCTCTGCTTCCATGTTTCCCGCCGAGGAGCTCTGAGTTGAAGGGAGGAGCAACTCGTCCTCGCCTGCTCGTCCAAGTAGCCGTCCACAGAGGACGCCGGAGTCAGGAGAGGTGGCAGCTGTGGAGCTGTGAATGCTCTCCAGGCCACGGACTCCAACGTAGAGCATGTTCCCATTGTTGGAGTGGGAGGCTGCGGTACCAGCGTTGAGGTCCATGCTGGTCAGGCTGCTCCGTCGAGTCTTGTTGTGACAGGCTGAGCGCACTCGATCCTCACCTGGACGTTTCATGCGCAGGAACCAGGCGCACCAGTTCAGCAGGATCACACGGGTCTTTAGGAAGAAAGAATAAATATGATTATTTCTTATTAACTCCCTAAGCACCAAGGTGGGAGCACAGGGAATGAATGTCTACATGACAGACATGTGTATCTTCAAGCCTTGCACATTTTTTCTTTTCTTTTTTTGGTATGGGGGAGTCTATTCATAGTTTATGAGGAAAATCAAGTTTCAAAGACACCCTACCGAGCTGATGAAGATGCGCTCATAGTCAGTGATACAGAGCAGATTACAAAGAAAGCACACGTGTCAAAACACTTATTCACAGTTGATTAGGCACTTTCTCAGCTAAAGAGATGAGTAAATTTACTCTGGTTCAATAACTTCTATCCAACATTTTCTATTTTACTGTATACATTTATCTCTAATCAAGCTACAGCCTTTTGAATTCTAATTAAAATGTAACATTTTCTTTGAAAAACTCCAGCGCCTAAAGGGTTAACTTGAGTTAAAACCTTAAAAATAAGTATATGAAGGAAAGTTTTCTGTCTAATTTGTTGGGTCATATGAATTTCTACTTCAGAGAGGTGCTCAACCTGCCAGCTGGCCACAATAAAAAAAACTGGAAATGGTGTGTAATTGGTCCTCAGGTGTTCATCAGCATGTACAAAGTCTCTCTTGAATATTTCTAGTACAGGCGAAGTAAAAAGGAAGAATAATTTCCTTGGTTCAGCTGTATCAGGCATCAAGTGACAACTCCATTTTGGGTTGTTGCATTAATTGCTTTTTTCATTGGGTTATTTGACCAGAAGACCTTAATATGTAGCGATTACTGACCAGGTTCAAAAGCAAAAGTAAATTTCCTAAGTTAAACATAATCTCCTTTATAGTTGGGGGTTAAGGCTAAAAGGCAAATTACCTGAGAAATAACACCACAGTAAGAGTAACAGTGAATTAGGAAAAAACACTAACCCATTTTGGCATCTTGCCCCCATCGGGGTCATGGTGGTGATACTGCAGGACCAGCACAGTGGCAATCACTGATAAACCCACAATAACCATGGTAGTGGCAAAGTACTCAGCTGTGCAAAGAGGAAGAAGAAGATGAGTGAGAATAGTTACAGAAAGCTGTGTCAAGCATGTAGACTTACCTAAACACAAAAAAAGGGGAGGGGTCAAATGAACCAACCTTGTGTAATTAGAATATTTTGAATGATACTGACACCACAAAAAACCTCCAGATGAAGATAAATTACATCCAGAGATGAGACAAAACAAATAATGGAGACTCACCTCTGCTTAATTTCCAGTGTTCACATAACCTGATCAAGCCAATGAAGTGTGGTTTTACGGCTCAAAAATTACTTATTGTTTCAATTTTCTATTCCAGACTGCTTGAACTAAAAAAATTAAGCAAAGATTGAATGTGGATTGAGGAAATAACACAAAATCAGGTATTTAAAAAGCTTCTGGTTGACATGGAGCAAGTATCTCCAGAATCTCTAGACTCCCCGGGTGCCACCGCAAGTATTGACAAATCAAATTCTAACAAATATTTAGTGCAAACTGACCTTTACCTGAGTAAAACTCAGATCCCCAAGTGCAAGTGAATAAAACAAAAACTTTCTAGAATCGCCCCTGGAGCAGTAAGCAGTGGTGGTCTCAGTTCCTACCATGCCGGCACATTGAGGCAAGTAAGGTTCTATACTGCTCTGCACCTTTACTTAACCAGGCTCTCGGTTATCTACAACACTATTCAACACAATTATTGTGATTAAAACCTGTTCTGAAGGCTGACAAAATGAAACTCATGATATTCTCCATTCCATTTATTACCACTTAATCTTGGGCTCTGTTATTGAGTCTGTATCTCATTATAAATTTCTTGGAATTGTAATGGAGGATTCTTTATCTTTTGCGCCTCATATTCTGCCACTAATAGAAAAAACTTCGGCTGAAATTGGGTTTTTATTTCAGAATTAAGCTGTCTTTCATTCAAGACAAAAAAAAAAGCTTCTAACTCCTACTTTCATGTCTGTGCAGGATTATGGTGACGTTATTTATACATTAGACACAGTCTAGGTCTCTCTGAGGTTTATAACGAACAGAGGTATTCCTGATCTGCTTCTTTCTTATTTACAGACCTACATTTTTCTAAGAAGCACAGGATGATATTTTCTTTGTACTGTGGATTTATTCCTGTTTTCTCTTCCATGAGCCAGAACTGAACTGGGGAAAATAATATTTAATTCACACTGCTTCCTTTACATGGAAACATCCGCAAAATTGTCTAAAATAAAAGAAGTTGCTCTAATTTTATGTGACTTAGAGGAAAATACTAGATGATTTGATTAATGATTTTGTATCAGGACAGGAAATAATGAAAGAGGCAAAAACAACCTTTTTATCATAAATAAGCTTTAGTCTTTCTGGGATATTATTTAATTCACAGATATACCCAACACTGGCAATGAGATGCATTAGACTGATTACAGCCAGAAAACCAAGCCCATAAAGAAATACGGTTTTAAATCAGTGACGGGCAGCTTCGGTCCTCAAGGGCCGCTGTCCTGCAGGTTTTAGATGTTTCCCCTGTTCTGATACGCCTGCTTCGAATTAAATGGATCAAACAACTTGATGTCAAGTTCTACACAATGAATCAGGTGTGTCAAAAATCTGAGAAACATCTTAACCCTTGAGTAACCTTGCCCATCCTTGCTCTAAATGTTACACAGCATGTCCTTTAATGTGTGGATAATGGAGGATAAATTAGGCATTGTGCAAAGAAATGTCTCTTTCCTTTTCCTTCTTCATATATAGACGTATGATATTATTATTGTAATAAATTTGTGTTTCTCTTCTTTTCCTTTCTCAGCAGGTATCCCTGCCTGAGAGTTATGGTGCTTATTGACCCATCGTTTCCTGACTTCTCCACCCCAAACCAGTCGTGATGGATGGTTACTCTTCCTGAGTCTGGTTTTGCTGCTCGAGGTTTTTCATTTCCACTGTCACCCGCTGCACCATGCATGCTCAGGATGGGGACTGACTCAAAGGGAGGATTTAAAGCAATCCATTGGTTTATTTAGTAAGGAAATTATTTTTATGAATTGGTTGATATGAACACAGTTATAAACTGGACGAATGTGCATCATGGATTTGTTTTAATAGGATTAAATTGGACTACAATGAATTGGACTTTATCAAAAGTGCCTTAAAATGTCTTTGTTGTGAACTGGCACCATACGAATAAAGCTGAAATGTCAGAGCTACGTCTTTCACTTAGATAGTTACCTGAGAAACACATTCAGTAACACAAAAGAATGATTTAAAAAGGAAAAGATTTAATTGTTTTCAACAGAAATGTATTGAGTTCTGAATTAAATCCCACTGTAAAAAAACTTTAGAGTTGAGATTTGTGACTGCAAAAAAAGTGTCACAAAGTATCAGCAACAAGTATAAGAAGCTTCAAGATGTCTACAGGAAACCTTTGGAGATTGTTGTGGTTAAAGGCTCCAAAATCATAAACTTGTGACAACTTCCAAGATGTGCGTTGAGGATTAATTTAGTCTTAATCTATTCACTCATTTCACAATACAAAAGTCATTGTTGTTGTTTACATTTTTGGACATTTAATTTCAATAACATGAATATAAAATTGGTTCATTGCATTGATTTCTGGAGATATTTTACACTACAGGACTCTTTCTGCCCTGAACCATGATACTTAGCCTCTGTGCCAGACAGAACATACAACATAAAAACACCCGTCTGTTATTATAGGATGACTCAAATGACTCAGATCTCAAAATAAAAAGAGTCAAAGTACAGTTATATTACAGAGCCAGTAAAGCGAAATGACACCTGATCTTTTCACCCATGCCTTCCCACTGATAGTGTTTGACAACCACAGCGACTGCTTTTAACTTTATCCAAGCTTACCTATTAAAGGCACAGAGTCTGATGTGGCAGGCATAATCTCTGCAACCAGCAGCATGAAGACAGTGAGGGAAAGCAGGACTGTAATGCCTGGGAAGGATACAAAATCTCAGTCAGAGCAATGAAAAATGTAAAATACATTCACTTATTAAGAGGATGTCACATTTCATACGATGTCCTGTTTCATACTGAGCCCTCCCCTAACTACCATTTTTTCCCACACAATTTTGTTGCCCTGATTTGGCCTTGTTTTATATTTGATGCAGGTCTTTTGGTTTTTTTGTTTGCCAAATGTTTGGCAGATTCTTCTGAATCAGGTTTGAAGTGAGATTAAAGCTCTTTCTGTCATGGTTGCACACATCACTGAATAAAATACAGGCAGAAAGAATAGGCCACACATTTTCATTTTTGCTTACAGTGACATTTTCAGGATTTTAAAAGTCACATTTGAGTTAATAACGCAAATACCCAGGACCCCTAAAAACATGCTACATCTTGATGACTGATACTCTGGCAGTTTTTTTTGGGACTTAGGGAGAGCATTTGAAAATCTGTAATTGGAACGAGTAGCTTTATTCTTCTATGCAGCCTGACCCCTCTCAGAGCCCCTCTCAAGCCTTCTTGTAATATCTTTAAGTAGTCTTTAGAAATAGTTCTCCAGGGACTTTGGCTGCCTTCTGTTTGGAGTCTGGGGGAAGATTTATCACAGATTCTTAGTGCAGTTCTTGTGTCATTTGGCGTACCTCAGCCTAAGCTCCCCGTTTCGCCAACTCAAGCATGTCTTCTTGACAGCCATTGTTCCACTGAGACCATTTCTGATGACATCTTGGTGAACTGGGGCCGATCATCTGAGGATCCAGATGCATCTCTCAGGCCCTGAACAGACCCCCCCCCCCCCCCCCCCCCCCCCCTTC
>JAOXYM010000001.1:8394809-8407250 GCA_028567055.1 Leptatherina wallacei
TCCTTAATGTAGCTTCTGTTTCACTGACATATTTTTTCTATTTCAATTGCCAGGCATTGAAACAAGTAAAAAAAAAATCTGGCTGAAAAGCAGCCCATTAAAACTGTGTGTCAAACGGCATCACTATCAAAGCATTTTAGGGCAGCTATTATGCTCAGATCAAATCCTGATTCTATAACAGCAGCATCGTCTGGAGATTAAGGCTAGACATAATAGTTAAAAACTTTGTTTTTTGTGCTGTGATTTAGCCACATTCACATGAATGATGATTACACAAAGAGAAAGTTAATCATGTTTGCATTCAGCTCAGCCTCTGAATGCACAAAGACAACATTGCACAGAGATAAACAAGTCAGAGTTGTTCCAATAGAAGAGAGACCTTGCCCTTGTGTGGTGGTACTATATTTGTTTGTCTCAAAAGTCACTAGATTTGGTTGTTAGTTTCTTCTTTTGAAATTTACGTCATTAAGGAGGTCTAAAAAGCCTTACATTTGAGGAGAAAATCCACACATTGACAACAATGTGCCTTGCTAGCACATTGCCTAAATGGCTGCAGGTCTTGTGCTAGTCATACAGCAGTAATGATGTCTTCACAGATATAGAAATTACCCATAAATATGCATCAATGCAACCAGTCTCAGATGCTGGCATCTTAAGGGTGCCATGGATATAATGTTTGGTTTCATGGTTTGTTGAAAAACAGCCCATTTTTTTATGTGGAATCTGCAAACAAAGACCATCTAAGTCTGAAGTATTTGCCATACGGTTGAGAAATGTGACAGATTAAAACTCCTACCTGGAGGTAAGTAGGAACAGGAGCCCGAGGAGTTGACCAAAATGTTGGTGTGGAACGTTGCATCAAACCTTTCATCTGCACTGAAAACAATATGGAACATAGTCAGTATTTACTGAAGAATGATCGCTACTCAAAGCTTGTTAAGCAACAGACAATGAAGATGAGGTGAGAAGATACAAATATTCCTCCAAGTAATTATTACAGCAGGTAGAAAAGGACACAAGAAGTCAAGTTAGATGCAGCACTGATTATGGCAATTTAATGGCTTCCCTTGTCCTCCCCTTCTAAATGAACTCCCCACTGGCTGAGGTGGGGTGGAGCTCAAGTTGAGAATAGCAACTACTTGATTCAGAATGTAATCGCAGGGACGTACTAAGTGGCACAATGACAAATGAAGTAAGAAGCTATTTCTCTCATTAGTGGATGGAAGAGCGGAGTGGCTTTTATGTGGCTTGTTCAAAACCTTTAAAGACTGATTAATGGGGAACCCTGTGGTACCTTCCATTAGGGACACATAATAAAGACCCTTTCTCCTGCTTTTTTTTCTCTATAAGTCTATTCATTTGTCTAAATGATTTATTGCTCTGAGATACCAAACCTGAAGATAAAAGCATAGCTAACCTTGAAGTGCTGTGTCCTTCTCAAAGAGCAGGCTCACCAAACAGGGTGAGTCATTAAGCCAGAAAATGACTCAATTTACAACATCTTTGATTAGCCTCTTACTGTTAACAAAGAAAATCATTTCAAGAAAACCGATCTAGCAGACAGAAATGCGTACACCTGCAGAACTGTGAGGTCAGGAATATTAACCCTGATAAGGGATATGGGATAATTTTGAAATACAATGAGCCTCCTGGGTCTATGGTCAGCTATTGTATGATGAGGAATGAAGCAAACAGCGCTATAACCTTTCCTGGTGTGAAAAAAACAAACAAAACAAAAGAATTAGAACAGAAACAATATAGATGCAGGGCAGGGAAATGCAAGGGGAAAGGTTAAACTTGTTTGAAGTTGTTAAAATGTCCAATATGCAGGCTGATGTTGTTTTGGCCTCATGAAACAGTTTACTGTGTTGAATAGCACAGTAAACTGTGATAAAGGTACCACAAGCATATGTGTTTTTATTTAGCTACTTTTCAAATAAAACTCATTTCAAAATGAATTAAAATCATCAACAGAATGTGGAAATGAATATCGTTGACATTATGTAAAAGTCTTGTTTTGCAGAAATGAACATCTCCTGCTGTCACCCAAACAGAGAAAATAAATCAAAAATAAGCTATTTGGGAAAATCTGAGACAAAAACAAAAATACAGCATGTTGGGTTGATACTTCTGCTCCAACGTCGGTTGGACTAATGAGGTACAAGCATGTCTGTTACCGAAACATTGTTGCAATCGGGTTTTTTTTTTTTTTTGGCAGAACATTTTTCCCATTTTGAGTTTTTCTTATTTAGTACCTAAACCTAACAGTACATAAGCGTCCCAAATGTCTTGTTTTTGCTGAAGGCTGTCTGCTCTTGCTACCGATTCTGCCCTATTAGCCAGAGATGGCATTCACTAAGAAATGTGACAGATTCACTTAGAAATTCAAGGTTCAAGACAGAAAGCAGAAGTTGAAATTTGTACCAAATTCCCTGAGAAGAGAAACGTCCCAGAAAGATCATTGAATTTTGGGCCCAAAAAACAGATGTCAAGCAAAGAGGCACTTAAAATGGGATGCACTCAAGTTTTATCTTTAATCATTCTCATTTCTATTTTTTGCTTAATCTATCAATCTTTCAAATATCAATGCATTCACAAGTAATTCAGTGCTTTACTTGATCAAGCTTTTATCTCTGCATCAACATTCTGTTCATATCAGAGTGAATGCTAACATTTCTCTTATCTCTCTTGTGAATGCCACTTGAGAATGAATATTTTAGTGGTATGATTCTGGCCCGAACACAAAGGAGTCAAAACAAAAGGATTCTTTTTGTTTCACAAAAATCTCGTCTGCGGTGTTTAATGTATCCCAGTCAGCAGCAGTAGCAGCATTGATTTATGCTTGCAGCACAAAAATACAAGAAGAAATCATCCCCTCTAAGATACATCCATTAAACTGTGCCGTCTGGCACCACGCATATCAATTACAGAGCAGCAGCAGCTGGTAGATTTGCCCTCACAATGCTTACCTGTTGTAGAGCAGGATGTCTGGCTTCCAGATTAGATGGTCAGGAAATCTCACATTGGACACACCTGGATAGTCCAATGGATTCCACTGCAGGTAATGGTCATGCCAGTACTGTGAGGTATAAAAATGTTACATACTTTTTACATGTCACATACACATCTTTAACATTCCCTGCTTGGCGTTCACCTTTGGTAAGCCTGGGATTTAAGAAACAGAAATAATTGTCTGTGAGAGCAGCTGTTGGTGTGTTCATGCAGTCACAAGCCAAAAAAAAAAAGTTAAATCTCTGAGTTACAGCAGCATGTGGGAGTGAAATTTAATTAGTCATGGTAAACAGAATCACATTTTTTTTACATAATTTGACACAATAGTGGCACAAGAGAAAAAGTCAGGGTATCATTGCCGTTATAGTTCAAATTGAAGAGGAAATTAATCTGTCTAGGAAATGTCCTAGTAATTATCCAGTAGTCATTGAGACGTTTCAACTCAAAATTTCAAATACCTTGATTCATATTTCATCTAAAAACGAAATGCTTCATTTCCAGTGAAAGTTCGGAAAAAACATTTTTGTAAAATTCTTCATCTGTGAAAAAATGGATATGGATACCAGAATTGCTCAGTATTTTGGTGGGACCAAATGTTGCCCAGTACTGAAGGAGTGGCACAATGAACAAAAAAAAATGGAGGTGCCTGTTCAAACTGGTTTAATAAAAAAAAAGCTAGTTCTGTGTTTAGGGAAGCTAGAACTGTGGTGGAGCAGATGAGAAGGAAGCTGCATGTTATTACATTAAACATCTTCTCCATGACATGAAAAGACTGAGAATCAGCTGTGGTGAGAGAAACATTTCACTGCACTGTTGGGCTGAGAGGCTCATGAGATCTTTTGTCCCTAAAGCTGCACAGACTAACAGAAACAGCTAATATTTACCCCATATCCACATAAGGGATGGTATGCAATACCTCTGACTTATCTGGTGCTGCATTTATCAAGTGTCTTAGAGTGGAATTTTAGTCCTAAGTGCTGAGAAATTGCTGAATTTAGTCCTACTCTCAAACTTAAGAATATAAGCTATTTATCAACTTTCTCAAGTCTAAGAATCACTCCTACTCCTCCAAATATTTAAGAGACCTCCAGAGGTCCCCTATATGGTTTAGGAGTTGCCTCTGGAGCAGGGCTATTCAACTATGTCCCACAAAGGCCGCATTCCAGCGGGTTATCAATGTCTGTCTGCTCCAACACACCTGACTCAAATCAATAAGTTAATGCGCAGAACTTATTAGGCTGTTGTATTAATTCTATTTAGAGCAAAAAAAAAGAAAAAAGAAAAAATTGTTAGAGCAGACAGACAGTACAGTGTCTGTCTGTCTATCTGTCTATCTGTCGTAAACCTGCTCTGAGACCGACACTTAAAGATTGAGTCTTACTCTTCTCTAAAAGTATGAGTGAGACGCTTGATAAGTAACTTTTAGGTGCAGCTTTTAGGGAGAAGTTTTTCTGAGAAGTTTGATGAATACGGCCCCTGGTATTTACAGGTATCTGTTTACTGTAAGAGTGTGAATATATTTGAGCTGCTGGATAATTAGAATTTTTTTTCCCATGGGGGTTGAATAAAGTATAAATATTTCTTTTTCAAATAGAGCATCCAACCAAGTTGGCATATACAAATTTATGCAAAACCTTACAGAACATGAACCATGTGGACCTCATTTATCTAAAACATTTGAAAACAAAGCGTCACATCACAATACATAATAGTTATGTTGATCTATAGAGCAAAACATTGCACTTTAATAAAAAGAAAATGTAACATGACTACACCATCTACCAAGCTCAAAAAGAAAAGCACATACTTATCACCATGTAACTCAAATGAGTCACACCTCTGGGATAGTAATCTGGCCAGTTAGGAAGGAACTCTGATTTTCAATCAGTTTCACCTGCAGTTGTACAAATAGAACAAACAGGTGGAAATGAGAGCCAATTAGCAAGACAGCTCTTGTAAATAAAGGGTTCTGCAGATGGCCAGACCATTTCCCTATCATCATCCATTCTCGCTGATTTCTGGTCACATTTGCATCCTGCACGTACTCTCACCCCTAGAGGTAACATGAGGCGGTGTCTGCAACCCACAGAGGTTGCTCAGGTAGTGCAGGTCAGCCAGGATGGCACCTAGATGCTTGCTGTGGCAAGAAGACTTGCTGTGTCTCCCAGCACAGTGTCGAGAGCATGGAGGAGATACCTGGAGACAGGCCAGTATACCAGGAGACATGGAGGGGGCCGTGGGAGGATAACAACCCAGCAGCAGGTGTCAGGGGCCGAAAGGCCAAGAAATAACTATGGACTCTGAAGCAAACAAGACCATGCAGAAATTCAACATTGCAGCTTTGATTCAATTTACAAAGTGGTGAGGATCAGCCAGAGGGAAATCCAAAAGTTTAATGGCATCACTGGGAGAGAGGAGACAAGAGTCTATATCCATAAATAAAAGGATCCAGGACAAGTCATAGTGTGAGAATGATTGAGAAGGTTACTTTAAAGCAAGGGGGAGTCAAGGCTGCTGATTATAGCCAGAAAATACAGAGTGGATGAGAGGTGTAAGGTAAGCAGGCTTTTGGCAAACGAGAGAAGTACTTCCAGGAACCGCAGAGGATCCAGAAAAAGGCAGGCAGGTTCACACCAGCACAGGAAGACACCAAGGTAGCTGACGATCTGGCAGAGAGCAAGGACTGAAGCTGATCGCTTATACAGCCAGTGACGAGGCAGATGGAAAACAGGTGTGTCTGGTTAAAAAACAGAAAACTGCTCACACCTCCTTGGTCTAAAAGATGCAAAAAACACAGCAGCCAGGACCAGATCATGACATCAGGACCGCTATCTGCTCCTTTGTGCAAGGAGGAACAGGAGGAGCACTGCCAGAGTCCTACAAAATGACCTCCAGCAGGCCACTAATGTGCATGTTTCTGCTCAGTCAGAAACAGACTCCATGAGGGTGTTATGAGGGCCCGACATCCACAAGTGGGGTCTGTGCTCACAGCCCAACACTTTGCAGCCTGACTGGAGTTTACCAGAGAACACCATGGTTGGCAGATGGCGTCCGGTGTTCTTCATGGACGAGGACAGGTTCCCGTTGAGCCTATGTGACAGACGTGAGAGAGTCTGGAGACACCGTGGAGAACGTTCTGCTGCCTGCAACATCCTCCATCACACCTTCATGGGTTATTAGTTTGATTTCCATTCATTATGTTATTTTGTTATTAACAAATTCCACTATATAATGAATAAAGATTTTTGACTGGAATATTTCATTCATCAATATCTAAGATGTGTTGTTTAAGTCTTCCCCTTAGTTTTTTGAGCAATGTATAAAATCAATGAATGCTTAATTCTGTCTGTCAAAGTTAGAACATGCCAAACTTTTGCCTTGCGTGAAACTCTCAGGCAAGATTCTACAATTACTACACATATGTTTTCCTCTGAAAATTCAACACGCAAATGTTGTTAACGATGAGAAACTGCTTCAAAAGCAATATTGCTCAATTATTGTCTGTTCAAAAACTCTTAAGTGGTAGGAGGTTGAATAAAACTATACACCAAAGAAGTGGAGGATAAACACTTTGATGTTTTCATCCACAAGGCTGTAATGCTGCAAATGACAGCTGGCCAGTTTCATACTTTCATCAAGGTGCCTGTTTGCTTTCAGCCTCTGCAGACAGACATATTTTCAATGCAGGAGGAAAGATGTGCAGTCCTGAAAAAGTTGAACAATGCAAAGCACTTGGAGCGGTCACTACGGATGGACTGATGGAGCTTAGTGGCCAAACAATGACTCGAACTGGAAAGAGAGAGAGAGGCTGGATAAAGAAGTACGACAAACAAAAAAGATGCAAAAGATATCAGTATGGATGAGATTAACTTATTAAGAAGCAGCTATCTGAACAAGTTTGGTAATACTTGAACTTGAATATTTTTCAGCACTCAGTTTTATAGTGCATTCTTTCTCCATAAAAGTTAATGAACTCTTTCTTACATCCGAGCAAAAACTAACAAAAGTTCCATATTTTAAGAAATCTGCTCAAATGAGGTAGTGGATGTCAGGTTCCCATTCCATGTGTTCCGTTTGTCCCTCCCTCGTGTGTCATCTCCTCCTCCCAGCGACCTGATTACCATCATGCGTTTCACCTGCATCTCCCCCTTCCTTGTGTGTATATAAGGTGTCTTCTGCTTTCTCTCTGTGCCAGATCGTTTTGTGCGTTTCCCTAGCGTTCCAGTGGTTTTCCTAGTCTTGTCCTTCCTTGTCTCTGGTGTTTGGCCAGCTTCTGTTTTTTGACCATGATTTCAGCCTGTCGATTTTGTACCTCCGCCATTAAAACTTCTGTTTTGAGAACACCTCTGTCCAGTCCTGACAGTGGAAAGGTAATCATACATATACAGGAGTAGCTGAGAAGCAATACACAGAGGTACATTATGTTCAGCTCTGGGAGGGACTGATTACTTCTCACTTCTACAAGCCAGATTTGAAAATCCAAAAAGAAAACAATCCCATTCCCCCCCCCCCATTTTACTGTTGTTCCCACCACCTTTTTGTCACTTGTGGCTCATAAGCTGATCTGTCCTGTGTCCAAATCATCCAATGTTTCTCTGTTTACACACAAATTTGATAACTATAATCTGCTTACAAATAAAAAGTAAAACAATAAGAACTCTTAACAGTAAAATATGAGGCATTCAGAGGCAGCCGGTTTTAGCTACTCCTAGTGCTACCAGTGTGATTTCCAAGCATCCCCCAAGCCTGAATGAAAACAGCCATTAAAGAGGAGTTTCTAACAACACCAATCATTGCTGCTTTCAGTTGCCATGGTCCATTGTGCGGGCATTAATTAATATCTAAGCTGAAACCACCTTCCTCTAAAAAAGCCCAAGTTTAGCTTTAGGTTGTCAGATCGCTTTATTCTTTTTTTTTGTAGAAGCTCCTGACCTTTATCTTTTTTTTTTCTTTGTTGCCTCGGTGTGTTTCTCAGAGCATCTCAGCCTTTCCTGTAATCTTTGGACTTCTGTAAGTCTATCTTTTCTTTTTTTAACTGTTTTCCTGCTCTTTGTATTTTTACTTCCACTGACTAACAACCTGTATGTGACCTTTTTCTTTCAAGTAAAGTTTTTTTGGTCTCTTGAGAAATCCTTGCATGAGAGTCAGGTCTTTGGACCCTGGTTGTTATTACAGCCGTGCTTCCCTCATGGTGACTAATGTTATACAAGTCAAATCTAATGAATCAGAGAAGTAGAAAGTTGATCTCACCATTGTCCTTTTTGAAAACCCTAATTCTGCAGGAATGAAGAGCAGATGGGTGGTGACGATGGCTCCAGCTGATTTCAATCTTAGTTCAGGAAGATGGGACCGGCAGTTGACATGGCTAAAACATAACATCCTGATTTTTCTTGATTAAATGGCTTTTCATAAGGATTTTTCAAACGAGGCGTATAAATAATTTTCAATGAACTCAAACCAAAACGTTCAAACAATCATTGTGAGCAGCATAAAGGACTATAAAGGTCAGTCTCTAATAAAAAGTTGAAAAAAAAATGAATAAAACGAGGGCAGAATCCCACGTGCAGCTGAATAAACAGCCCTTTCTTACAGATCTGGTTCACAGACTCTTATATTTCCGCCCACTAAATGGGCATTAAACGGACAATAAATGAAGTTTAAAGCAAAACTGAAGTCACACAAGTACTTCCTGAATGGCCCAAATGTCATAGCATCTATAACTCATTCATCTCCCCTCTTCCTCCAGGCACTTTTCCTGGTGACACGAGCTCATAGAACAATCTTAAGCATTTCACAGATGGTGGACCTTGTGGATGCTTTTCTGTGTGCTTGTGTGTGCGAAAGACTGCTGCTGTGATTCCACAGGATGATTTAAAACAGGCCAAACAGCCTTGGTAGAGCTTGCTGACGAAGCAGCTGCAGAGAACTACTGTCACAAAACAGACAAGCTGCAATAAAGCATCTGTGTTCACACACTTCATCTCTCTGCAGGGAGGAGAAAAGGGTGTGATGCTCATGAGGAAAATGAAATTGAAAGGATGGGCGACCGACACTACATGTGGATAACATAGTGAAGCGTGGGCATTATGGCTTTTTTTTAATTATTCTTTTTAATTTTTGTTAATAAGATTGATTATGATGTGCAAACTAAAACTCTGTAAGGCTGCTTACAGAGTTACAACTTTTTTTTATAAATGGAAGTGTGAAAAAGATCTCTTTTTTTTGGCATTAATGCAACTCCATGGATGTCAGCTGCTGTAATACTTCAAAGAAGAGGAAGTACTTTTTTTTTTTTAAATTATGTGAAACAATCTTCTTATAATCCCAATATACTGAGCATGCTCAGATAGACTCGGGTATCTTGGTACCATGAATAGGATTAAAAATTAGGAAAAATTATGGATTTATAATTAACGTGTGTGTGTGTGTAACCATAAAGTTATGCAACTTATCTTTTCTGTGACTTTACATACATTATAGAAGGAAGTGACTTACCAGCTGCAGCCAAATGTTGGTTGTTAAAACCTGGTTCTTCTCATCCTGTTAGAAAAAAGAAGTACATCATTATTCATGTATTATGCAGGTTAAATTTTCTCTCATTTTAAATCTCATTACGGAGAAACTATATGAATGCATCAACAGAGGTCTTACATGTCAAGGCTGAAGTAATAGGGAAAGTGGGAACAATTACTTGTAAATGCTTTCAATATATTCTACTGCTTGGTTTTAAACGCTCAGGGCTGTTTGATGAAGAAAAGCAACTGGTGAACGATCTTAAACGTATCTACGTGCAATGAAAGTCAATTTGAACACTATATAGAATGTTGGCATTGTCTTCACCCCCACAGACACATTATAAAAACAAATATTCTTCGACATCAGAAATAGAAAGCCAAGCACAATATCTCACGACAACAGATCATTTACGTACCACGTCCATTATCTGCATGAGGCTGAGGCCAAAGTTAACTGTAAGACTCTGGGAGTCATTGAAGACAGGTCTCTCCAGTGGGTTGTAGGATGACATCAGGTCATTGTAAAGTCTGCGCTGATTTGGTCCTTGATGAGAAACTACAGAGGAAAGACACAATTGTACATTAAGTATTCAAGAGAAACTAAGTTAATCATAAGAGCAAGCCTTGTTTTTACCAGAGTATTGGAGTCTCCTGATTAAGTGTCACTCAGACATCTTATTTTCACTGGCTCACATTAGGAAATAAGCAAGGAATATGATTCTCAAGACTTCTCATGCTCCATCCATGGAAACATCCATATAAAATGAAAAGTACTTTATTAATCCCAGAGGGAAATCGAGAAACATTAATAAGGATTAATTAAAAGATAATGCCTTGTTCCGGAGGGTGATGGCTACAGGCAGGAATGATCTCGTGTATCTTTCTGTCTTGCAGTTAACTTGACGAAGCCTCTCACTGAACACACTCTGTTCTGTGTGTGTTCTCTTCACTGCGTTGTGTTGAGGATGTGAAGAATTGACTATTACGTGCAGTATTCTTCTCTAATGCACTCAGTGTTAGACTTCAACAGCCATTCAGCAGCAGAAACCAAATGTAGTGATTAAGACTGGGCTTCTTTTCCTTATGTTACCAAATTTTTCTCTGTAAAGAGCTATTTATTTAGAAAAACCGAGAAAGCAAGGAGTAAATACATGAGTCGTGATGACCCTGAACTGACAAGAGCGAAAACTCAAACTTCCGCAGCAGGTGAAAAGAGGATGACATTAAAGACTGGAAACTTTTAATACTGTGAATTATCATGTGCTTATATAACATCAAGGCTGATGTTTGTTTGGAAAAATTGATGTCTGGAGGGTTGTATTCAAGACATTCAACAAAAATCTCCCCCGAGCTGTTTTAAAAAGAAAAAAGAAATCTCAGTAGAATTAACCAAATGATAGAGCGGCCCTGCAGTACAAATTGCAGTGATAGAGGAGAGTGCACAACATCTTTAAATAAAACATCAAATTTCTGTTGCACAGGAAAAAGTGGGGTAAGCCATTCCACCTTGAGACGTGACAAAACCCAAGTCTGTTACAGCAGGTCAATGTCTTGTCTTCTTTTTGTTTGTTTGTTATGTGTACCACTCATCATTCCTATAAATTAGGAACAATTGTAACTTTCCTTGTCCTGGTTTTAACACTGTCCAAGGAATGTGTTCTATAAAGAAGAGCTGGTCTAAAGTATTAGATCCTTAAAGAACAGTAGTCTCATGAAATGTTGTGCTAGTGAAATCGGGTTGCATTTTGTAAAAGTTCACTGACCCTGCACATAAAATGCTATATTTGGTCTTTAAGACCAAATGTTTTACAGTCGCTCCTGACATCGGTGCACCAGTTAGGAACAATGGTGATCCCAGCACTCCCATTGGTCCTAGCGGGTTAAATATTGGTGTCATATTGGTGCAATGTAGAAATCCAGGGGATAAAAATGACAAGAATCTAAGAATCTTATGCCAGGCTTGTAGTTTGAGAGACATTTCACTTTAGGCTTGCATAGTATTAGAAAACACGATATTTTTTAATATTGTAATGACAAAATATACTTATTATTCCTTAGCTAGGCTATTTGTTATGAACTGTCTAGTATGAATACTGACTGATGACAATATAGTGGCTCAAACTGATTATCTGTAAAGTGCCTTGAGATTATATTGTCGTGAATCGGTGCGACACAAATAAAGCTGAATTAAATTCATTTGAATTTATAACGACATTACAAAAAACACAGGTGAATAACCAAAGGATAGCACACGTTATTGTTTAGAATGTATTTCTATCCTGCAGGTGATGAGACATTTGTGGATTGGACTGGCAAGACAGTGAAAGAAACTCTTTCTGTGTCTTCAGTGCTGTTGCAGATCTGTGTTAGTTAATGAAAAAAAAAATTGTTTTGTAAGAAGAACCCACTGAAACTCCAAAACCTATGTGGCAGTCTTGGGCACCAGATTCACCTGTAGCTCAGTCATGTGGACTCATGTGGTCTCAAGAGTCCGATTCAATCCGACCTTAAAACGCTGCGGTCCAGACTCATTTGATGGCACAGTGACATCTGATTTGTGCATTCCCAGAGACGTCACTGCCCAGCAGCCTCCTCAGTATTTTTAAACTTTAAAATAACCAAGCTGGTTCATTCTTTTTTTTTTTCATTAAGACACACAACACTTTTTGCAATCAGCATTTTTCCTCATCAAATTAAAATTCAGAAATTCTAGTTGTCATAACACAGCAAATGAAAAGAATTACACATCTTCTATCTTACAAATCATTACTGCAATGATAGTTGATGGATGTTTTCAATTTGGATTGATGCTATTGCTATGTTGAAATCCCTAAACTCGGTCGGGATGAGAATCAGCACCTCCAAGTCCGAGACCTTGGTCCTCAGCCGGAAAAAGGTGGAGTGTTCTCTCCGG
>JAOXYM010000001.1:8408136-8420381 GCA_028567055.1 Leptatherina wallacei
GGGATCCCCCCGGATGAGCTGGCTGATGTGGCCGGGGAGAGGGAAGTCTGGGCTGCCCTGCTCAGGCTGCTGCCCCCTCGACCCGACCCCGGATAAGCGGAAGAGGACGGTATGGTACGGTATCCCTGAACTGATGTATCAGTGCAGATTGGTGTATTACATCCCAAAAAGCCAATATATTCAACAACATCTAAAGTGGTTAAGCACACACTACCCAGACAAGTCAATCATCCAAATACAAAACCTGGATCTGATTCCTTCCGTAGTACAAACTCAAATCAGGCCCGATCCTCATTTTAACACACTCTTGAGTTATGGTGTGTTTTTGGCAGCATCCATTCACTTCACTCATGGCCATGGCCCAATAATCCAAAACCACCTATGAGAAGCACATTATCTTGATGATTTGGCAGAGACCCTGCTGTCTGTAGGAACCTCCCCGCTCCTCTGTTCTCTGTTGCATCCACTTCTTTCATTAGAAAAGATTAGCTGAAAGCTTGTCTTTGTCCATGACTCAATGCTCCGTGGATGTCCTCCCTCCTGATCCCGCCATAATCGAATTTCACTATGAGGATCAGCGAGATGACATTAATGTGTGTTATTGTCCTAAGATGTTTTCTGTAATCCAACCCAGAACACTTTTGGCCAAGAGACCACACAGGGGACATTACTGATTTGCTGCCAGTAGTCTGCAGTATGTTGCTGGAAATCAGCTCAGAGCCATAAAAAAAGAAGCAAAGTCTTTCAAGTTCTTAATCAAATTCAACAGCCTCAGTAGTCAGAAAGAAGGGGGCTTTAATTACCCCTAGATATGTGCCCAGACATTTATACGTGCATACACACAAGATTTCTCTCCATCTGCCTCTCTATGCTGCAGTTTTAAGGAAACACGGATTAAGCAGTGCCATTCAAGTGCAGACTGAAGATCCTCTCTGAGTGATTACTACTAAATAAATGACCTCAGTCAAAATATTCTAAATTCTGAGCAGATCTTTGCAAGAGCAATGAAACACTGCACGTCTCCCATATGCTCAACAGCTAATTACCATTTACAGATGAGGGGGTGAAGAGTTTTAGGGAATCTGAATAGCTTGTCCCTGTAGGCTGAGAAAAAAAAAGAGGATATATTGTCCACAGATGTTGCAACATAGTGTGAAAGTCAGAAGAAAAAAACAGTGTTACTCTAGCTGCTTGTATTCAGTGGCACAATGAGGGTCTTTGCATGCAGAACTACACTTTCAAGCTGTATCTCAGTCTGTTTGCATCAATCTGTCTGACAACCAGAATATACTGCCCTTCTCAGGAAATGCTTCGCTGTGATTTTACAGTCTGGTTTCCTCATTAGTATACTTGTCTGTAAGTCTGCACCTATATCAAACTCACATAGCCTCCGTTGAAGTTGCAAGAAGTGGTAGACAAATCACTCACACGCTACAAAGACTGATGACTTCACGAGACGAAAACATTCAATGTAGATTTTTCAAAATGATCGTCAATGGTAATGGGAGCTTAAAGTGTGTAGAGGGACATCATTTCTTTAGATGTTGCTGCCAAGGAGCTACATTTTCTTGTAACTTTACAATTGTTTTTGAACAATAGTTGTCTAGGCTTTCTTAAGGTGTTTCAGAGCTTTTCTTGTGATTTTGGCTTCTTTTTCTCTTGCTTTTAGTCCAGTCATTGTACCTGATAAATTTCAGAGGGATGCCTTTTTACCCTCCTCCTTTGTTTCTTAAGCCACTAAACACGAACCTGTGAAGCATCCAAGCTTCAAAAAGTTGCCTAAATTAAGTGATGAGCCAGTGTTTTGTCATGTTTCTACAAATCACTGCACCTATTCCTAATTTTGATTGGTTAAAGACTTTTTCACACACTAAACACATGAAAGCACATTTAGAAATCAGGTTTCCTCCATGTTTCGTTTTTTTATTAAAATGGAAGTGCACTTTTATTTCATACTTTCATATCCATAATTTCAAGGATACTTTGCACAGGCTACTTTTAACACAGGTAAGTCAAACGTGCAAGGAAAGGTTTAAAAGGCAGCTAAGGCATCTTAAAACTCCCATCCTTCCTACTCATGCACATTCAGATTAACAAATAAAGCAGGGCTGTTCAGAGTCAAGCTACCAAATACAAGTGTTTGGCACAACAGGTATGTTCCTGAGAGAAAGCTTGCAAATCAATCAAGCAGGATTTTACACACATGAAACACATAAAGCCAAGAAATGGGCGACCCACTGAGTCCTAATAAAAAAGATAAAAAAGAAAAAGAAAATTCTCCCCATCTGCTTATCCTCTGAAAGTTAATTAGCAGAAGCGCCCAGATTGCCTACCTTTCACTGTACAGGCGGTGATCGCAACAAAAAGCAGCAAATTGAGCCTGTCCATGTTGAACCGTAGAGCAAGCGGAGTGATCCCGCAGATTATCGCTAAACCTGGTGGGGTGCTGCTGGAGAGATGATGAGGATGGTGGGGAGGTGCAGCGGTATTAAATAACCCCTCCTCCAAATAAATAGCAGATGCTTGGCAGGAAGTCGATGAGAGTTGTTGTATCCAAACTGTCCGATACAACTCAGCACTGACCACTAACCTTTTACAGAGTGCACGTGCCAACCTTTACTTCGAATGGTAACAAAACTGCAAACCTACAAAATCAACAAAACAAAAAAATAAACATACATGACTTTATCCTTATAGCTACAAAAAAGATTTTCTTTTCTTTTTCCTGAATAAGGAAAAACGCAAATTACTTAACCTGAATACTGGCCCACTAAATAATTTCTAAATAATTTGACAGTGGATGCTGAAAAAGTTGTACAGGATGGAATCAAACTGATCCACAAATCCACCTTTGCAGAGCAGGAGACATCTGCTGGTCAAAGAGTGTCATTACAGTTCTGCCGTTACCGCAGGAAGAGAAGGAATTTTTGCATACATAGACTGTTTATTTTTTTTATAGGAATACAAAGAGGGGGGGGGGGTGCAAAAACTGCAAAAAACACAAGACCAAAAATATTGGATGCTACGGAAAATAAACAAACAAAAGAGCAATAAAAACATCATACAAAACACAATCACATCAAAATGTGTGAATGTAATTTTCATAAATGGTTGATTTGTAATCTATTGATGTTTTTCTGATTAATTGCTTTGTGGTAAGAAATGCTGTAGTCTTTCATTAAAGCCTTTACAAAATATTTTTTGTGTTGCTGTTGTGTATTGTTATGGTTGTAAAAACTCTATTTCTCCAGCATTGCTCTTACCTTAAAAGTTTTTAATGTGTTTTCTGTTTGTATCTTTTATTTGCCGTTGGCTGTGTTGCAGTTGTGCTTTCAGAAATCTTGTTTGCAGTTGTTTACCATTTTGTTAGATTTTCTCTTTCATTATTCAATTCAATTCAGTTCAATTCATCTTTATTTGTTTAGTGCCAATTCACAACAATGTCATCTCAGGGCGCTTCACAGACAATCAGTTTGAGCCAATCTGATTGTCATACATACAAGCCAATTCATAACAAATAGCCTAGCTAAGGAAACCAACAGACTGCATCGAATTTAGTCTTCGATCTAATCCCCATCCTGAGCAGCTAGAGGCGACGGTGGGAAGGAAAACCTCCCTTTTAACAGTAAGGAAGGATTATGCTGTCACAAATGTGTTTTCTGAGCAGGTGTTATTTTGATGGGTGATTCAGGCTGAAGTGACTTTATTTGAACTCTATGGTAGAGTTGCTTTGTAGTCAGATTGATAACATCCATTATGACACACAACATATAATGTAGACAAGACATGAAACAGGCCATTGTTGAAAAAAAAAACATGTAAAAAATTACCAAATAATGATACATTGACTTAAGTGCTCTGGATCCAATAACATCAACATTTAAAATAAAAAATCTCATAAATGACCTCTTAAATTAAGCCAGAATAAAATCAAATAAGACCAAAACTTAAATGAAAATGTGAATAAATAAATAAATGAATGTGTATATGCAAAACAACAAGTGATAGTTTTACACTGTTAAACACCGATTTGAAGATTAACTCAAACATACAGTACGGTGAAATGTGATCTGTCACATTTAAATATTTCAGATCATCAAACAGATTTCATTGGATAAAGATAACCTGAGTAAAGACTAAAAGCCGGAGGGTTTCTGAGTGTTTATGGTCATGTTTAAGGCTACAGCATCTCAGTCAGGTTTAATCCCAGACTTTGATTTGGACACTCAAAAACATTTATTTAGCCTTTTTTGTTGTTGTTATTGAATAATTCAGATGTGGACCTGCCAGTGTTTTGGATCATTTTCCTGCTGCATAACCCAAGTGTGCTTTACCCCCGTGGCATTCCTGCAATCTTGGAGAAACACCCAAGGTGTCCCGCCTGCCACCCACTGGAATGCCAAAGGGTTAAACTGGACATTCTCCTTTAGGATTTACTGGAGCAGAATTCCTGATTTAATTGATTAAAGCATGCCATCCTGGTCCTGAAGCAGCTGCACACCATCACACTACCACTACTATGTTTGACTGTAGCTGTATTTTCCTTAACATACAAAATAATTATTAAAACTTCCTTTTGTATTAACTCAAGTTTTCTTTCTTTGTCACTAAAATATGCTCTGTGATCTGAAACATTTAAGTGTGACAAATGTGTAAAAAAATAAGTATCTGTAAAGGGGGGAAATACTTTTTCTGAGCACAGATGTTAATTTCTCACCAATTTGTTTCCTTTGAAGAGACAGCAACAGAGCTACTTCATTTTTCAGGATTATATATTGTGCTATGGGCAAATCAAAAGGAAGCTGGTTTTATGGTACATAGAAGAGCCAAATGTGATCTTCAAAAGGACATATTTCATCAGCTTGTGACAAAGATAGATTATTTTCACGGGATAATATCACAGATCACGTTTCACCACGTTTTGATCATTATCAGAGTTTAGTCTAATCAAATGTACACACAAGTTACAAACCCTCCTGAACCTAAAGCAAACTTTGTTCATAATTCCTTTGTGAGCCACATACACTGGGGAGCGCAGGTGTGTGACATTAATATTTCATCACTTAAAAAGAATCACTGCAGGAGTGGGAGAGCAAATTCAGCTCTAAATGAAGCTAAAGTTTGATCCTTTATGCACAAACATTTATGTGTTCATTAAACATTTAGTTAATGGATGCCTGCATGATGTAGCTTTACCACTGCTGCCAGTAAAGTGCATAAATAGAAGAAAAAGTGTGCTTTATGACACAAAAACGATGCGTTTCATGACATAAATCAACAGCAAAAGCAGATTTAAAGCCGTATTGTTTTCAATGATTAGTAGGGGATCATCATGTACAAATGTGGATCATCATGTCCCCCTTTTTCTAAATGCTCCTATGTAAGATCTAATTTTGTTCCAGAAAATGAAAACCAGAATACTTTTTTCCTCTAAATCCTCATTCACAAGGTCTTTCACAGCCACACCTGGCTGTAGTTATTTCCTGTCTACCCAGTAACATTTTATACAAAGTAGTAAAGAGCAAAGTCAGAGGAGAAATTACTATTATTCTGATCCTACTGATCAAGCTCTGTGAAATTGTGGTTTGTTTTAGGATGCGATGCGTCTCCTTTTCCTTATGTAAATGATTCTCTGCAGAGTAATACTGGATATTTCCCCATGTAGATATATCTATTGATTTCTGCAGAAAGATACTTGCAAGGAATAAAATGTAGCAGTTTTGTGTGGAGGAAAAGTTGGACAAAAGTTGGTTTTTGCATTTCTTATGCATCTGGTCCCTGGTGTCTGTGTGTGCTCAACAGGACTATATAGAAGTCAAACATGGGTCATATCCCATGGGTACAAGTCCTTATAAGGAGTTGTTTTCTGGTTAGTATGTTAAATTTCTTCAGGCATTCCAAGAAGTTGCGCAAGACTGCTCAACTCGACTGAGTTTCTCATTTTCTCTGCTCTAAAAAGTTGTGCTCTTGTTCTGTTATTTGAGATGTAACAAAGAAGTCCTTGCACATGGTCCTCGTTTTGAATAACAAGTTTTCTTATGGAATGTAGGATTACACTGTGTTGCCATCCGTGTGGTTTGCATCACAATATGCTCCTTTAACTCCTTTGTTGTGCTGGCACCAAACCTCTATACAGTTAATCACCTACGACAATAAAGAAAACACACAAACTCTCACACGCTGTATGGAAAGTTAAGAAGCATATAGAGTCCTAAAAACTATGATTTTTAACTACTTAATAACATACATCCATTGTACCCCTGCATGGTCAATAATCATGTTTCCTCCCACCATTCAAGACCAAACATTCACTCGAGTGTAATCCACACAAGACACAACTGAGGCAGTTAGGTGGCACAAGTTGCTCCCTAGCCGAGTCAAACACGTAATTTAGAGTTCACTATTTGAATGATGAATAAATTTGACGAATGAGTGCACGCAGAATGCCATCATACATATGTGAGCTGAAAAGGGAGTGATAAAAGAAAAGGCTTTTGCTCTATTAAATCCTTTGAGACCATTAATCCTTTCATATGGTTGCTTTCAACTGAATTTCACACAGGAAACAGTGGAATCATTAAAAACATTCCCTACATGGAGGTACAGCCTCGCTGGACGAATGGTTCCCTCTAATTAGACGACTGAATTATAAAAAGTGTAATGGCAAATGGGCTACTTTGATTTGCTGTTAAGGCCTTACACCCCTCATTATTATATGGTGTAAGCAGATGGTTTTATTTGGCTTCTTCTCTATCATGTTTCATTTATAATGGAGCAACGTAAAACTTTCATACCTGTAATGACGACATTCACATAGGCTCAGATGATGATACTTCTCCACATAGCACAACTCTGCACCAAACATAAAAGAAGTCTACTTAGACAGTAACCAAAACCACCTCGAGCCAAGTCTTTTCTACCTTGACTAAAGACTCCTTTTTCTTCTAAATGTCGCCCTTTATGATCCCCTCAGCACCTGTTTGGGTTGAAGGTGGATTAGGCTGATTTCATATTCATGGGGGGTTCTCTTCATGAAATGTTTACTGCACCAAACACTGAAGCAAAAACAGAAAATACTTTTTACATGCTTCTTTAGCTCCGGGCTATTTTTTTCTTTAAAATAGCTGCCTCACATTTCAGTCTGTGAGAGTGTCAATAGTGCTGGGAGGCCAAGAGAAAAACCTTGGTCACCGTTGATAAGAAAACCAAAGATTTTGACAGGTCTCCTTTCAGAAAGACTGAAATCGCTACATACACAGACTGCAAAATAGAGGTAATTACAGCCCCTAACACAATGGTCTGTCTGTCTAGACAATAAGAAAGAAAAGCTCAAAAAGAATGTTATAGTTCTAAGAGGTCTTTTTGGTGAACGTGACATGCCCATTAACAGTTGTAATGCATGCATGCTACACACGCATGTGTACACACACACACACACACACACACACACACGACCCTGGGGATGGCACCATCAGGTCCAGCAGACTTGCCAATGCGGAATCTCAGCTGCTGGTTTCGGACCTGGTCCACAGTGACGGTGACAGATGAGGGTGAAGTGTTGGTCTGCAGGGAGAGCACGGGGGCTGAGAGGTGGGGAAGGAAATCAGGGGTGACTGAGGAACAAGGGGGAGGATGATGGAAAGAGATGTGAGTGGCCTGTGAATAGAGGCTAACAGCAGTAGAGGGGCCTGTCGAGGGAAGATCAGTAACAGAAGAGTTGTATCTGTTGAATGAACTACTGGCCCAATCAACATCACTTCCAACCCTTCCGCCACTTGTTGGCTTAAAACCAGTTCTCATGCTACTCCAGACCTCTAACCTCAGGTTATTCTGCTGGAGTTTACTCTTCAGCTTTTTCCAGTAGTTTTCCTTTACTTCCTGGATAATTTTTTCCCTTATACATTTATTTGGTTATTTTTCACACACACACACACACACACACACACACACACACACAAAATTGAATTAGATAAGTTTGCCTTCAAGTCTACACTCGGGTCACATTTTCACTATTCTAGTTCCTGATCATCTGCTGCCATCTGATTGGTGGATTACTCAGATGGGCGGGACCAAATGGAAAAACAAGGAAGTGAAATCACTTAATTTCTAAGCGTGCTAAAACACAGTTAACTAAAGGGTTTACACAGAATCGATAATGCAGAATGTACGAAAAAGGCGAGGCAGCGATGTAACAAGGTTTGTACGCAACATTATTTAAAATGTACCCTTTGAGTCGCTGGTTTTCAGTGAAGTGACTCCGTTTAGAAATGTATGGAAGAAAGTGGTGAATATCTTTGAATCTCCCGATAGTTGCCGCTCTGTGAGGTGTTTGTTGTTGACTTAGGCACGTTATTGTTTACAACTACTTTAACGCGGCATATGGGGATCCTCTCAAGCTCTGCGGCCAGTATTTCAACTGTTGGTTGCTTTTCTTAGTCCACACCAACCGAGGTAGACAGAGTACAGCCAGACAGGTGAAAGTCATGTATTTACATAAGAAATGGAAGTCTGGAAACCAAACACAGAGGAAGAGAAAATAAAGTGATGCAGCAGCTTCTACCTGGTTTCTTTGACAGGTGTTGAGCAGCACCTGAACGCACAGTTTGAACTGATATCAGCAGCACGTTAGGATTCATTTAGAGATTAATTACTATCAGATTTTCATCAGTTATTACTGCAAAACTTTTCCGGACCTCGCGATAAAAAAAAGTCAAACTTTGTATCGATATTTTAGTCCTTTTCCCCAGTCATCAATTAGGACATATTTGATATGGATTCCTTGTAATTTCAAGATTATGGAGAGGTCACTGTCATCACGTTATCTGGAAAATTTAATGCACCAGACCCTCAAAATGTAACAAATGATCATAAATCATATTGTTAAATTAATCAAACAGATGAATACATATTGAATGATGAACAAGACACAGTCTGATTATTATAACTCTCACTGCTACATTTTAGACTTAATACAAATATCGACCTTGAAAAAAGTCTGTTTCATAATTATTACTGAATTACTTCATTCAGTGCATTAACTAGAAAAGAAGGGAGTGAAATAAATCAAAAAGTATCCAGCCTGCATGTTATGAGAAAACAGAATAAGTTCACTGTAAGACAGTAGGTACAATAAACACTTGTGGTGTAGCCAAGCAAATTGTGTATTACACAGCCATCATGTATATTGAACCTTTCAGTATCACATGTAACATTGCAATATATCAGTATTAGCAAAGCTCATCATAAACCACATGGCCCTCAGTGGGCCTGAGGATGAGAAACAAGGTGTGCTCACATAGCCCATTAAGTTATTCAGTTTACAATCAATCATCTGTAGCTGATTCCAAGTATAATCTTAACACCTATACCAAGTAGTTTTTATTGTATTCTGTTACGCAATAAACAGGTTAATGTAATCTATCTATTCTGCTTACTTAGGGTCTGTTCTAATAGTAAAAGGTAGAAGATGCAAGTGAAGAAAGGGGAAGTCAAGGTTGCTCAGAAGGTAGTGAAGTAAGTGAGAACTATTGATCACTTAGCGGCCCTTCAAGATGGTTTGTAAATAGGGCCCAGAATATTGTGCCACACCGCTGCTTATCATGTGACTGATATAGAAATTAACCAATAAAAGTTCTGCTTTCCTGGTTTATAATGAAGTCACCTTATAAATAAGCTTGTCATGATTACAAATTTTGCTGTGCGAGCAATTGACTCAAATTATTGCGATAAACTATAATATTGCTTTGCGCAGTATTGTCATTTTAAGACGATTTTCAACTTATTTAATGAATGCCATTAAAATACATGCACACTCTTTCAAAGATCAACAAACATTCATTTTCAATGGAACTGGAATAGATCTTATATAAACTAAAAGACAAATAGAAGTGGAAGAAGAGAAAACGTTATCATTTTGAGACCATTTTCAACTAATATAATGATAATGCAGGCAGACCCTTTCAAACATTTACAACTTTCATTTGTAAAAAAATATTTTCACTGGAACTGGAAGAAATTTTAATTATCTCAAAACAAAAACAATAAGTAGAAGCAACTCAGTCTCATTAATTAATAAAAACCAAAAATAAACATGATAGGTCATGAAGTCTCTGTGAGCCAAATTGCCCTTCAAAAAATATCAAACATGGGCCTCAGACAGGGAAAACCAGCACAACTGCCAGTTATTACCTCTGTAAACAAAAAAGTAGCAACAAAAATATAACATGCTATACTCTGTGTTATCGTAGAGACCATGAGGCTTTCAAGTTCGACATGAGATCACTTTGAGAAATGGAAAAAGTTATTGCGCTTATTTTTTCTTACCTTGCGATTAATTGACTTATTGTGACAGGGCTACTTATTAACCCCGTTTTTTAAGATGATTCTTACAAGTTTTATGTTAGCTATTTGTAATTTAAAGGGATTATTACACATTGGGGATCCAGGGAAACATTGGTTTCATTATCTGTAATGAAGCTGGTAACTGACCTGCGCTCAGGAGTTCTTCAGTTTTTCTGCTACTTGGGCAAAAAGCAGAAGTGAAGCTATTTCAGTTCCTCATACATGGTACCAAAGTTCACATTAGAAGGATTGGTAATTAGCTGAAGTTTGACTCTCAGAAAGCTTGAAATCTTAGTGAAATAGGCAGTATGTTTTCTGAATCAGCTAGGAAATGAGAGTAGTGGTGGCAGGATGGAGAAATAAAAAAATCATTGACATGTAAATCATATGTACAATTAGATAATATATTAAAAGCAATAATAAGAAAAAAAAGGAACTTGAGTAAAAACAACCCCCCCCCCCCAAAAAAAAAAAAAAAAAAAAACTAAACCCCAACAACTACCAGCCACAAACAGGAAAAAAAGAGCAGCTACATACAAATAGGACATCCTTGGAGATGCAAGTCCTACACATCATGCTATTAGATACAAAGGAAGTAAGGACTGGACTGCTACATCCATCACACTGCCAAATAATCAACCAACACCAGTTGCTTGGCCTTTCTCAGCTTTTATACTCTGGTCCTGATGAGCAGAGTGAAGGCACCTGCACTCAATCAGCAGATAAGAGGAAGAGTGGCACCTGATGAGCACAGGGTCCCGATTCACACTCCTTACCAGATGGTGGCGGTAATGCACCTCAGAATGTTGGTGCCAACCGCCATAAAAATAAAACATAGTGGAAGAAGAAGATAAGTTAATCATTTTTTATTAAAGTATTTATCAAACCTTCAGCAAAATATAAAAAAAACCCCAGACACTTCTATTGTTTCCTTTTAACATTATACATCTAAATTATATAAATCTAAAATGAAAGGGCTTCGGATTCTTCAAGTTACCTTTAACAAAAATTCAAGTTTAAATGCAACACAAAAATTAACCAAAAAGTTAGCATAGATACCAAATTGTTGATTTTGGGGGAAAAAAATCTTTTAAAACAGTTTTTGAAATTTTTTTCCATAAAAATTTTATATTGTGGTGTTAAATATCGATACCACCACTGTGTACTGTTTTTATATATAAAAAAATTGTTATTTTGAAAAGAAAAAAAAAAATTCTTACAATTTTTTTTTCAATTTTCTTTAGAAAAAAGTAATCTATATTGTGGTTTTGAACATCGATACAATATCGTCACGCAAAATATTGATATTTCGGTAAATCGATATTTTCTTACACCCCTATATCGTAGTTTTAAGTTACTTATAAGTTGAGTTTGGAGTCGACGGTAGTCCTGTTTTCAGTCTTGGTTTTTAAGGTTTTGGTCTTTAGGTCAGGGGAGCAACCCAGATCCTACGGCCCATTATGTGGCTGGTTTTGTGTTCTGCTCTCATCTTTAGTTGCATATATAAAGTTCTTTTTAAATCTTGCTTCATATGTTATGGTTCCTTTATTTTGAATCTTACCTCATTCAAGGACTGTAACACTTCCACAAAGGCTTAATTGATGGAGTGCTGCACCATTTGTTCACTCATCTCCACAAAGGAACCTTGGATCTCATTCGTTACTGTTCACATGTTCCCTGTCTGACAAAGACCTTCTCATATTAGCACTCAGAAACAGGAAATATTGCTGGATCCACACTTCCTCTGTTGTAGAAAGATGAAGGTTAATGTGCTTCTGGGCATTTTAAATGCTCAAGTATTTTTCTTGTATCCTGCTGATCAATTCCATGACATACAACTCGAGGCTTTTGAGGGTCTCTGAGAGTTGTTGTGCATCTGAGACTAGTTCACACACCCACCACAC
>JAOXYM010000001.1:8431465-8456027 GCA_028567055.1 Leptatherina wallacei
AGGCTTTCCAACAGTATGAAATTTATTGCCAAGAAGCATTGTTACACCAGAGAAATAATCTACCAAACACACATTTCCAAACTTTTTGTTCGATGTTTATATAAGTAATCCTTTGTCATTCATCATTCCTATCTTTGAAATCAATCTCCATTTTTATTAAAAAGATTTTGTTTTTCTTGCGGCAGACAGATCCAACGATGTGTTGCAAAGTAATTGTTCGTGTTGAGCTCCTAACATATTCTGCACTTTTGTCTTCAAGGTACTTGGTCACCGAAGGGCAAATCACTGAACTCTTCCTGCTTACTTTCCTGGCCATGGTCACCATGGTGATATTTCAGCACAGTAAAGGCCTCAGCCCGGACAGCAACGGCCTGTTTCTTTTCTATAGTTTCAGTGTTACGCTGCTGCTGGTGGCTCTGTGGGTGGCCTGTCTGTGGAACGACCCAGTACTGCGCACCAAGTACCCCGGACTGTTTTATGTTCCGGAGCCCTGGTCATACTACACTTTACACATCAAAAAAAGCCACTGAATTTGTTTGTGTACCTAAAGATATAAGTTACTTACTTTTTTATTAACTGCCTGGTGCCGTATGTTTTAAACTCATTTCCTGTGACGGAGGTCATGGGCTCTGACAACCACAATCTCTAAAACATGCCAATGTGCAGCAACCTTTCTGTAAACACAAAGATCTGCTGGCTTCAGAGTGGAATTTTACTTCTTTTTATCTTTGTACTGATGCATGTGACTTGTTGACCCATTTATCTGACTTTGCACATTTTGCAGTCAGACTTCTGAAACTTTTATCTTGTGACTAGAAATATAAGGAACAACACATACCTATAATAACTTGTCATTGTTGAGTGTTTTTTTTTTTTTTTTTACATTTTAAAATATTTTTGAGCACTTCTTTGTGAGTTTACTTGTGTGTGTTTTATTAAACTGATATTAAGACTGGTATTTACCTTCTAACTGTAAAAGTGAACTACGTCTATGGTCCATTTTTCACATCTTATCAGTCAGTTTTACTCAGTAAGCAACCAAACGATTCTCCGTGACCAATGTATGTGAAGTTTGAGATGATTTAAATGAAATTAGTTTGTTTAAAGATATGCTTGAAGAAAACACGATTTTAACAGATATTTAAAATACATATAACCCTTGAGAAGCATATTAACTTTAGAAAAGGAGGAAAAAATGCTGACCTCGTGGAACGACTAAATGCTTTGATACTGTTTTTACTGTATATGCAAAGATCTATAGGTACTGCTAATGAAACTTAGACATCATTTTGTTTCTTTCTACCAGTTAAAAAAATAAAATAAAAAATCAAGCACTGCAGATGAATTCATTAAAACACTGACTGTACAGCTGGAGGGATTTGCCAAACAGAAGCACATGAAAGTTTAACAGCTCTGCTCTTCTGCTTTCAATCTGTCAAGACGTTGAAGGAGAGAATTAGTGGGGTCCAAACATATCAGTCTGGCTGAGAGTTGATGTTTGAGCTCAGTGCAATCAAAGCGTATTCAAAAAAAGAAAAATGTAACATGTAGAAAATCTTGACGCAAAATTTAAAGGTACATTGCTGGAGTTTACAGCCACAATACGATTTCTATTCAGCAGCTAAACTAGGCCACATTAAAAACTAATTATTTTGGGGAATAAAATGGAAATAAACCTCACTTCAGTCATGTCAGTGCAGCGCTGCAAAAGATGAATGCAACCTGTAAACCAAAGATATGAGCTTAAATTGTTGTTGTTTAATGAACAAAAAGTGAATATTCAAAGTCATTATCGTTAACCACAGACACACAGAGTCAACAGTCTGTTTGAATCATGAAAATTAAATTAAAAAGGACTTTATTTATATAGTATTTATTTATATAATGTATTTCCTAACAGCTATGCATTCATTTATAGCTAATCCTGGGCTTGTAATGGCCGGGACAACCCCCAGGCTAAGAGCAAAAGTCATTGACAGATGGCTGAAGGCGAAGCATCCAAGGATGCAAGTAATCACTGTGTAACAATCATGGAGGTGTGTGTGCAACTAGCAGCCTGGAAACAACACTCAACTCAGTTTGTTGTACAGACCCAAACTCCAACACTGAGATTACAATGAACATTACCAGTTGCTTAAAAGGTGGATGAGAAACTTCCAAGGGGATCAAATGAATGGTTTGAGGTGTAATTTCTTCTAAATGTGAAAAGTGTTGCTTGTCATAAACTTTAATACATACTGAACCCAGTTAAATTAACATACTGTGATGTTGATATTTCCAAATAAGAAGAGCACAAACGCAGCCAGATTAGGAAATGCTGTCAGTTTACAATATAAGATTAAGAAAAATGTAATTGATCCAGAGATACTTAAACTCCTCCACTTGAGGTGGAGACCCAGCTCCCACACCCTTTCCAATTAGAACAATGGCTTCAGATTTGAAAGGGTTGCTTTTCATCTCAGCCCCTTCATAGTCAGCTGTGAACAGCTCTAGTGCTCGCTGGTAAAGGTGTGGAGTGCTCCCTCCGGGTTCGGGATGAGTCTGCCTCAAGTGGAGGACTTGTAAGTATCTCAGGTTCTCATTCTCATAAGTGGTAAGTTGGAACAATGGGGCATTGAACTTGACCATTGGAGCATCTGAGGGGAAGCTGGGACTTTAGCCATTGCTCCTCCAAATAGAAAGAAATCAGCTGAGCTAATTTAGGCATCTAATAAGTCACCAGTTTTTGGAGGGGTTTCAAGCACAATTAACTCCGGAGACATCCTGAGGCAGGCTCAGAACACAATGCATGGATTATACATCTCTTTTTGAAACATCAGAAACTGGAGAGAGTTGCAGGGAGAAGGGATGTCTGAGTTTCCCTCCTTGACCTGTTGACTTTTCTATTGCCTGTACAATCTTTAGATATCAATCTGAAATATGATGCAGATTTTTTTCAATACTGTATTTTCCTATTGTAACAATTTTCATGATAGTTTAGCATCAATAAGATAAATAAAGAATAAAAAGAAAAAAAGAGACAACAAATATAAGGTAAGCCTATTGATTGGTTTGGATTGCTGCAATACATGTGCAGTGGAATGCTGAGTAAAAATATCTTTGTTTTATAGTAAAAGTGACTCTTCTACTTGTCTAGTGTGGCTCTAACGTAAAAAAAGAAAAAGATTACTGATCTGAGTGATTGAAAAATCGTATAAGTTTACTCTTATTACACAGTCTCCTGCTCATATATGTTAGAAGACTACAGAGGACTCAGAGCTTTAACCTATTAAATGTGAAAGTAAGTGCACCTAGCAATCCAATAAAGATATAGAACTTTAGGGTGTGAGCAACCTGCTTCCCCAACTTGCATTTATATCATAAATAATATAACTGTGACTTAATATTTATTGGATGTAGCAGTTTAGTCTCACAAGATTCCATTCAAATAATTGGCATATTTGAATGGTTAGATAAAACAGTCGTGGCAGCATCAGATGAAGATAGCTGAAGAGTCTTTTTCAGTTTTTGGACTGCATCTAGCAACCAGCAACCACCGATGCTTTCAGGTGAAAAACACTGTGATATGTATCAGTGGTAGTATGACAGTTTTCCATGTATTTCACACTCCTTGTTGCCATAACAGAGAAGAGATGTGGAGGAAGAACCCAAACACACTGGCTGGAGAAATGTGGGCAGATTTTTATCAAAGACTTTAAAGAAACTAAAGGTGCTGAAATAGCAGGATTAACAGAGTACTTGATCCAAAACAACTACAAAACAAAGAAACTTATATCTGACTAACAGACAAACCTAAGACTAAGGAAAACAAAAAGTATTTATATTGAGGGAGCTAACAACTAAATAAGGAGCAGGTGTAGAAGCCTTATCAGAAACTGAAGCAGGGAAACGAAGGAGCAGGAAGTAAATATAACAGAAACATGAAGGGGAAACCGCAAAAAGCAAGATTTTAAGAATATTAAACATGGAAAATGTCATACAGAAGCACTTGGCATTTACTTGGTGGGGAAAAAGGCACTTTTTTCAGAAATTACTAGATACCCCCCCTAAAAACCAGCTGTTTTTCTGAATTAACAAGATAAAAAAAAAACTGCTGTATTTTACGAGATAATGCACCCTGCTTTACAGCATTATTAACGGCTAACAAAGAGACATTTCTGGGTATAATCCTGTCTCACAGATTGCAATCAAGTATGAGCTTGAAGAATGTTACTATTGGTCTAGCTCAGATCTTTTAAACATATAGGCTACTTACCAGTATTGACACAAGTTGAATGTATTGCGTTTGCCTAAATTCAACAATGATTTGTTAATCATGGTGAAAAATTGAGAAGATTGTTTTTTTTTTTTTATGAAAATGATCTAATTAATCCAGAAAAACAGAGCTTTTTTTCCCTGAGTGAAAGCAGTACTCTTCTGTAATACAGAACACACTAGAAACTCCATCCTGGGCCCTGTTGCACAAAACCAATATACAGGAGGATTTAGCCGGGATATCTTGGTCATCCTGGCACAACTCATCCGTGAACCAGTCGCACCAAATCAGGAGAGTAGAAAGTGTGATATGTTTTGACAAATGTTGGACTGGAAGTAGCCTGCTCCAGACCAGGCTAAAGTCCAGGATCTATTTAATCTCACAGGCTGACATGAAGTTCCTTCATCAAATAAGAATAAGTCAAAGCAATTAAACCATGATCATGATCTCCATTCATAACTGAAGTCACACGGTGCTCTACAAAAAGTAGTTCACAATTGTTTTGAGCCTTGACCCCCGAAATAACATACGTTGGTTTTCGTCCATAATGTTAAAAGTGATTATAAACAGAGCTTGTGTGGCTCACCTTGTGATCGGCGCTGACAGATTGCAGAGGTCCGAAAGACTCGGGAGTCATGGACCGAGCCAGGTCACTTTGCCACAACATTACTGATTAGCCAGTCAGCATTGCAGACCATCTGAAATGATACGATTTATACTATTAAACCAGTCAATGCACATTACAAGCAAAGTACAGTGTATCAAAAAGTCATGTTGACCTGAATATTAATGCTGTGAAAGGATTTCCTCAAGGGCATCTGAGGGGGATTTCATGTTGATGTGGGTGCAGCCCAGTCCACCAATGGCATTAGGGAAACCTGCAAAAGAAAGCAATGAGCACCCTACTATGACTGTTAACACTTATCCTGAAATTTTTAATGTCTCTTACCTGCAATCCTATAAAATTCTCCTTGACAGAGTCTTCTGTGTCCAAGGTAGGGGATGAAGACATGTGATAGTGTTTTAATAGCCAGGGCCCTGGACTTACGAAAGCCCAACTTAAGACACACAACAATACTTGAAATAAAAACTTAAAGAGGCATTGTGAAACAAAATCAAAGGTCAATGACAGAAACATTTAATATATAATTAAAAACTTTGTTTCTAAAAAGGTATTTAATCATTTTACTGAATAACTTTTGTGTTATTATTCTCTTAGAATGAGCCATTTATATTTTCTGCCCATGGCTCCACATACATGGAAGCTGCCTTTTCTGTGTAATTATTTTTACTACAGTGTCTGAAAGGACAAACAACTAATAAAATAAGAACGCTCTTTAAAACTGCAGCACCGGCTTTGTTCGATAGATGCTAGAGCACCGTTTAGGATAGGAATGCCTTAAAAGGCACATAGAAGAAAACAGACTACACATGTACACAATGTAAAAAAAACGACCTGTTGTGTAGTCATTGCTACACCTGAGACCACTGGATCCAATCACAGATGAAACCATGTTTGTCTGGAAGAATTATGGCCACTGACGTACACCAACTATTTGCAGCTGTTTGGGATTTGAAGCAAATTCTTTGCCTATTTTTATCACTAGATGCCAGTAATTCTTACACTGCACCTTTAATAGAAACTAAATTAAAAACAGAATCAAAACTAATACTTACCGTCTCCGTTTCATAGCAACAGTGCAATGTCCACAGATGTGCATGCTCATTATTTACTTATAGGTGTCAGCCAAGGTAATTACAAAATGACTAAATCATACTGATTATTTGAAAACGTCTAGTATTTACATCATGTGTAAACAGTAACATGATTCTTGGTAAAGGCTTGGTAAAGCAGATTAGATTGACACCATCTCCAAAATGATAGGCACAAATCTGGCAGCACTAAGTTTAACCAGTTGTTAAAAAATGCAGTTCTTCGAACATAAAGGGAAGACATGTCATCTTTTTACCTTTCATTGTGATTCCAAACCTCCTGCAGCAAAAAGCCAGTTGGGAAGAGATGGATCCCACGTCCCAGCAGCTGTGGCGGCACCACCAAGTGGCAGCTTCCATCACCTGATGCCAGGTGACGCCGCTTAGGCGATGAGACTTAGGTCATATTTTATACAAAATAGCAGTTCCCAGAGTCAGAACTAAACCCGGAGAGGCAGCGTTCAGTTTTTATGCTCCTCACATGTGGAACAAGCTCCCAGAAACCTGCAGGTCTGCTGAGACTCTCAGCAGTTTTAAATCATGTTAAAAACGTTCCTGTTTTCAGCCTTTTATGATAACAAGTGATAGTTTCTCTGAGGTTTTCTTTCTTTCTTTATTCATTTTTGTTTGTTTATTTTGTTTTTAAATCTTCTTAATGCCTTCTGTACCCCTCTATAATGTTTCTAATGTTTATATGTAAAGCACCTTGAATTGTCCTGTACATGAAATGTGCTATATAAATAAACTTGCCTTGCCTACTGAAATGGGAATGAAAATCCAGTGAGGGCCAGGGGGAACCCAGGCCATATTGTGTTAAAGAGGGACACAAGAATCCCACAAACAATCAATCTTTTTAGAGTAATAGATTAATAATAGTGTTGTAAAGATTTAAGAAAATACATAAATTAAAAGAATATTGAACAAACCAAGTCCAACTTATGATTCTTATTAAATGAAATTTAAGCTCTCAGCAGTTTCAATTGCTCATTTTATTGCTTGGAATATACAGTGAATTACTGTGTCCATTGAAGGATTTTACCAAGTGTTTAAACTAAAATTAAAATTCTTGCTTTCTATTTAAATATTCTCAAGGAAATCCTGTTAGTGTCTTTATGTGACCCTGAATATGGTTCGGATCGACATGCTTCTGCCAGTTATAGGCTTTTCATGATGACGCTGCTGTTGTATAAGGCAGTGGTGAGATAATGGGCTCCGTATACTGAAGGAGTGGTTGGAGATAGGAGCATGCAGCACGGTGGATCTGGTATCAGTGTTTCCATGGTAACACATATTAAATTGCAGCGCAGTCTACGGGTGGTGGACTTTAGACAGGTGTAAGGACAGGTGACACTGGCTACAGGAAACACTCTTCTTCCTGGAAAGACACGCAACAGCTTAAAAGATGGTAAGAGCAAAAAAAATCAAATTAATAAAATTCCTCATATGATGCCTTTTTATTTATTTTTACTATTTAACAGTCTTGTCAGCTCAAAAAGTCACGCTATGTTGCTTTGATCTTCAGGCTAAATTCTTCACACCAGCTCAGATCAATGGTAAGAGGAGACAATTACTCTTTTTCTGTTTCTGTGCCATTCCAGTTTTTTCTGCCAATGGAGTTGTTTTTGTGCCACACAAGGAGGTAATTTATACCCCCAGCAGTTTTCCTGTGCATTTCCTGTTGTAATTAATTTAGTTCTTGTTTTTTCCCTTTGTAGAGTTCAAAGAGTGCTTCTCCTTGTATGACAAGAAGCAAAAGGGCAAAATTGATTCCAAAGACCTCATCACAGTCATGCGCTGCCTGGGTACAAGCCCCACATTTGGTGAAATTGAAAGACATCTACAAGTTCACAAAATCGGTACGGACAGCGTGCAGTTAATCAAGTTTGTGGCCAGACAAGCTCCGTCTCACCATGTCGAGTATTGATACTCCCGATTCTGAAACCATTTCATGGATTCAGAAATGTTACTGTGTTATAAAGGCCAAGTGATTGGAGCTCGAGGCCTGAATGGCAAAGGGTTATTCGCAGCAGAGGAGCCAGAGCTTACCTTTAGTGGTTATAAATAAGATATGATTACACATTTAGCTGTTAGATTTGAAATTTCTGCCCAAATTACAATTTGACACCCTTCATCTTAAGGCATTCAGAAATGAGGAAAATCCACACAAAAGGGGAAAGATGTCTCTTCTTGAAACACATTTTGTAACTGACAATTCCAACATGTTTATGAAGTTATCCAGTGTTTTTGCACAGCTGAGGTATATCAATAAATAATTAAGATATTGTGAATAATCTGTGTTTAGAAAAGACGGGTGAGCTGGATTTCTCTACATTCTTGATGATGATGCACAGACAGATGCAGCAAGAGGACCCCAAGACAGAAATCCTGGAGGCCTTTCGGATGACTGACAAGCAGAAGAAAGGCTACATCCAGGCGGCTGAGCTGCGAGCCAAGCTCACCAAGTTAGGAGAGAAACTCACGAACAAAGAAGGTACTCCGTCTTCCTCAGAAAAGAGTAAAGTTTGATTCTGCAAAGGATGCAAACACTTTTTTTTTTAACTCTACAGAAAAAGACACAAAGCAGTAGGGGGGGAAGCTTTAAAGATTCATAAACAATGTATATATGATATCAGACGTTATTCAATAATATCAACAGCACAGGAATGGAGTCAGGTTTTTGGTTCTGAATGAGACTGTTTGATATAAAACTACATTACTGAGGTTAAAATCTAAACATGAAATAAAGCACCAGTGATCAGTGAACCATGAGGAACTAGTAGCATTTTTTTAAAAGCGAAAAGTAGAAATCCCACTTGAATATGAGTGTCATTAAAAATCTAGAGCAACAAACCGACTTAACTATGATTTAATTGGTATTTGTGCCCATAAAATGTAAAAAAATGTGTCAGTATTTTTGTGTGGATTCCCCTCCAGCTCACTTGACAGTTCACCATAATTATTTTTTTCTTTCACCTGCCACATATGCCACATCCGCTGTTTGTATTTTTTAATCTGGTTTCAAAGCTGAGCTCAGGAACTCGCTGACAATTACAAGCTGCTTCACTAAATCTGCAGAAATTTGACAGTCTTGTCCCTCCACAGCTGTCCTATAACCTGCTTGCGTGTATAACCTGCTCTCCTAGTATTTACTCCATGTATTAAACGTCACTCTTTCCTTCCATCAGCGAATATGTTTATAGTCTCAGAGGCCACCAGTCAGTTGCGTTTTCAGTAGACTCCTTTGTCAAAAAGCTGCCAGGCCCTAATATGAATTCAGTTTTTACATGATACTTGTTGTGTTGGTCATACTGTGATAATAGGGTAAATATGAACCTACAACAATCAGCTGGCTTATTTGGCATGAAGACTGGCAGCAGAGTGAAGCGCTGCCCTGGCTCTCTGCAGGTATCATGTAATTTCCAGCAGCTGTAAAGATCACAAATGAACAAACTCACAGAAAAACTGTCTATTGGTCAGTTTTAAGTTCCTGGGAAGCAGCTTGCCAACACACAAAACAGAGTTTTTCTCATTTTCTCATTGTTATTTTATTAAGAAAGCTTGTAAAGCGGATCTGGTTACATTTATTAAAAACCCAGATTTTCATTTCCCTGTTTCCAGCCTTTGTGATGAGTTAGAATAACTGACTGCAGCCCTATAATTGACATGAAAAGAGAATTTTCTTAGATTATACAGGATACTTATAAATACTTATGTACTTTAATCCCCAAATACCAAGTTATTCTCTGTGAGAGCTTCAGTGTAGAGTCTTGAGTCTTATTTTTTTTGCATTTTTAAGGGTACATATGAATATTGGATTTTCTTGTTTGCATATGGTGACAAGCAGCTGTGATGCGTCGTGTCATTTCAGGAGAAAAACATAAACTATGAATCTGAAGCAGAGAGTTTTGATGGAGGGAATCCCACAGGGATGCTGGTACCTAGTTAAAAAATCATCTATTCGCACTTAATTTGGAGTTTTTTAAAGCTCGCCGATTCAAACACTTAATGGCTTCATGTTGTTCTAAGCACTCCCATGGGTGGGCGTCAGTGGGTGGGTAAGCAAATTTTAGTTAAAAAGCTCAGCTGCTTCTCAGTGGGAAAACATCCATCAAGTTAGTGGATTCTTGAATTACTGATTAGCCATGCCACTCCAGTGAAAGAGCAGACAACAGCACTTTGAAGCCGCTCAGTTTAATGATAGGAAATGTAAGATGTGGGGATAAAGCTGTCCCATTACAGCTGTAATGCACTTCAACAATAAATTGGGATTCCAAAAAGCAAGGCAATTACTTCAGATTGGAAATAGATGGATTCATATGATGCGGTCTGAGTCCTTTCAATGCTTCAGGCCTATCGAGACAAGGTTAAGTTAAATTAAGTGCAACTGTGTCGGACATAACATTGATGGATGCGCACCGAGCCTAAATGGACAAGCCTAGATTTATCCACAAATTTGCACGATTAATACTTTTCTATTTTCTGTCAGTTATAAGATAAATATTACTTTTATTCAACATTAATTTAGCACTTTGAGTGTGGTTATGATGTCTGACATCAGCTTTGATTCAATAATTCTGCATCTATTACATCTAAATGTTGTTTCATTGTGATGTTGTTGTTTGGAAGATCATCAGAAACAGTAAAAGACATGGGGACTTTTTAAAGGCAAGTTTACCTGAAACTCTGAACAGAAACTGATTCAGAGCTCATAATGAGTCCAGCGTCAGTCACTTTTGGTGATTGGCAGGTTCAGTCAGAGTCAACTCTGTGACACTGGAAACTCTGAATTTCAGCTCAATAAGCCCCTGAACTTGCTTCCATCACTCTGCCCTTGTGGGGGTGTGATAAATCACACTGAGAAGCTATACACTGCTTGGACAAAAAAAGTCACTGGATTTAACTAAGCAAATAGGAATGAGTCTTCTATTGGATAATTACTGCATGGGTGATTAACAAGTTATTGATGCAATGAGTAGCTTCTCATTACTTAAACAATCATGTGGAAAGACACATCCCGTGGTTGTGGGAAAGATGTAAGTCTGTCTTAAGAAGGGTCAAATCATTGGCATTCATCAAATAGAAAAAACATCTAAAGAAATGCAGAAACTACTTTGATTGGTTTAAGAACTGTCTGACACATTATTAAAAACTGGAAGGATAGTGGGGAACCATCGTCTTCCAGGAAGAAATGTGAAAAAGAATCCTGAATGATGGTGATCAGCAATCATTTAAACTTTTGGTGAAATCAAAGCAAAGAAAAACAACAGTAGAACTCAGGGCTACATTTAATAGTGAAAGTAAGAACATTTTTACACGAACATTGTAAAGGGAACTCAAGGGATTGGGATTGAACAACTGTGTAGCCATAATAAAACCACTAATCAGTGAGGCTAACCAGAGAAAGGCTTTGATTTGCCAGGAAGCATAAAGACTGGACTCTGGAGCAACGGAAGGAGGTCATGTGGTCTGATGAGTCCAGATTTATCCTGTTCTAGAGTGATGGGAGCATCAGGGTAAGAAGAGAGGCAGATGAAGTGATGCAGCCATCATGCCTGGTGACTACTGTACAAGCCTGTGGGGGCAGTCTATGATCTGGGGTTGCTTTCTTTAGGTGGCGACTTTTTTCTGTCCAGGCAGTGTATAAAGTAAAATATTGGAGTTCAGTTGTAGAATAGAGTAGCGAGCATCCATAGATGGTGTAAACTATCTATTTAACTATTTGGTATATATGGCTACAAGTGAAAAAACAAAACAAAACACTGTATCTTGTCAAAATTAAAATACATTTTTTAATGCCTCCAGGTCCCATAACTTGTTTAACATTAAAAAAAACAAACAACTCAAAAATAAATAAATGAAACATAGAAAATCAGGTCTAGATGTTCACTATTTATTTTTTTGTCCATATTTGTTGTGAGCACAAATTGAAATTGCATAACGGTTCATTGACCGAAACCTCTTTTTTTATTGAGGGAATGAAAAAGTTTTTTTTCTTATTTTTCGTTTAAAAAGAAAACCTGAAAATACACAACCGGATGAGCCACCATTGTGTCAATATGAGGTCTGATAAAACTGGTACATCATAGTAAATTTTTACTTGTTTGTTTCTTTCCTTTAAGCTGAAGCAGGAATAGAAGTGAGAGAGAAACTTTTGACACTCCTTTATTATAGTCTGTACAACCTCTGTATCAAACCAGAGGTAGAGAGAGAGAGGTAGAGAGGTAGAGAGAGAGAGAGCGAGAGAGAGAGAGAGAGAGAGAGAGAGAGAGAGAGAGAGAGAGAGAAAAATATCAGCAGGAGATCAGAGGAGAATAAAGACAGCTCACAGTCAGTGTAGGGAAAAGATTTTGACTTCTTGTGGCTCCAGAGAGAGAGAGAAAGAATAATTAAAATGGTGGGATTCACAGCACAAGTTATAGAAATCCAGTTACATAAAAGTTAAGATTTAAACTGAAAAAGACTATGAGTTTAATAAATACATGACATGTGGATGAATTGATTGCGCAAAATAATGTTTTAGCTTTATTTTTTTGCACATCAATAACGTGAAAAGGTTTGGCTTTTCTATGAACACCATCACACTTACAGTCAGGTTCAGTATGAAGATGAACACTATTCATTACCTGCCAGGCAAAAACTTCCATGCTGAAAAACCAGCAGACTCCCAAATCTCAAGCTGTGTTTGGGTGCAGTTCTTTTCAAGAGTTCTGAGTAATCATGGTGGAGAAGTGGCTTAGTCAAGGTTACTTCTTTCCAAGTCCACTTATGAAGCTGTTTACTGTTTTCTCTCTCTAGTGGATGAGCTCTTCAGAGAGGCGAACGTCAAGTCAAATGGGACTATCAACTATGAAGAGTTCACCCAAATGGTGACGCTGCCACCGGTTGATTACTGATTCTTCAAAGAAGAATCAAACACACCAGCTTCCCACTTCCCATCGGCTGTGGAAAAACCAAACAAACAAATTGCAATGATGACGACATGTTGTATATAATGTTAGCAAAGACAGTTTGGCAATTTTTGAATAATTTCTGAATTATCTAATAAACACATCTTTTTTGCTCTTACCAAATGTGTAGAATTCCTTAATGTCAGAACAAGAAGAGTTAAGTTAAACAGTTTTGTAACTTATATTTTGATGATATGCTTTAAAGTGGGACTTATTTTTTTATTTCTTTTTTTCTTTTTAGTATTTTTAACATCTGGATCAAAATGCTTCGAATGAACATAATTATTTTGCATTTGAAATTTTACTCTGCATTTGTGCTTGTAACTTTTAATGAAAACTTTTCCTTTCTTTTTAAAATGAACTCCTGAAAACATCTGTTTTATTTGTGGTATTAAGCACAGTATGTAAATAAAACTGTGTGGGAAAACACATTACTAAGTACCAGTACATTTCCTCCAGATCATTCTCACTTGTTATTCAACCTTGTACTATAGGTTATTAAAACACAATCTAAAGTGGGATTTAAAAAAAAAGAGATTGTAGTTAGATAATTGTTTTTGAGAAGATGTTGACTGAATACTACAACTAGGATAATATGTAATGTCAGCCATACAGTCCAGCATCATATTAGCCATTTGGAAAGAGTTGATTTATTTTGCTTTGAAACCAACATAGTCATAGAATATATAAAAAGGAATCTTTGAAATGTTGTGGAAAAGTGAGTTGTGAGAAAAAGATCTTACTGCAGTTAAATGCATCACAATCTTTTTAAACATAATAAGGGAATATGTTGCTCCCTCCTTCGAGGCTGTACAGTTAATTTAGTATCTTTCTGTTTTTGACCTCCAAAACAGAAGGAAAAACAGTGTAAGAAACATAAAACACATTTTACAGCAGCTTAACATCATTAAACTTTTGATCTCACAAAAGAAAACCTTAAACATTTCTGTCTCTGGCTGTCGCAAGATACCATCAGCATGCCTGACTTAAAAGTGTAGCATAACATTAGGCCATTATTAGGTTGCTTTTATGTTTAGAGTCTGTTTAAAATCACCAACACATAAAAAGGGTGCTAGTTGTTACCAGATACTTCACCCATAATTTTTCATTTGTTACATTGTTTATAAGACATACACTTGCATATCCAGCCCTCATCCCAGAAACCTCTCTTGTAAAAGTCTTGTTCACTGTGGAGGTCAGCACGGTGAGGACACCAGGGAGAAAATTTCATTTGGCATCTTCAATATTCGGCAAGGTAAAGGCTTAAACAGCATGATGGCTCCCTCAGTAAACCCTTAAACACAAAACATTCTTCACATCCAAAAACTGCAGGAGAGTCACATTCATTTGCACCAATCATCCACTGGCAAGCCACAAAGATAATCCTCTGATTTCACTGATGTCTCCTTTTTGCCTGGAATGATATTTCTCCAATCCTAAACCAACATTTCACAATTTACATTTAATGAGCATTTCCCTTTTTCTCTCCACAAGAAAATTTGTTGAGGGCTTCAAAAAATTCGCAAATTAAACGTTTTACCCCTAGCATGCATTTTATCTGTCTGTGTGGAGAACATCTGAAGGACTTGAAAAGAGACAAAAATACGGAAGTCACAACATGCTCCTGCAGAACAACTAAAAGATAATGCTTCGACTTCTCCGAGACAGCCTGCAAAGCTGAACCAGTGCGATCAGATCACCAAGGATACGGAGAGCTGAGGTGAAAAGTAGACGGGTTTTAGAGTGACGACATGTGAAATGTGTGAGCAGCAGAATGAAGGCCCCAAACAAAATGTCACAGAGCTTATGATGCGATTAATATGGAGGGTTATGTTCATTTTACAAATATACTGCCTAGTTTCTAAACAATGAAAAATTGTTCACTGACTGTAAGTACTGATCAGATGTAAAGATACTACATTCTGTAAGGATTCCATGATGATATCAGATGAATACCAAAGCAGCAGGAAATGTCAGTAAGTTAGAGGTCTGCTCAGTTTAATCAGCTTCATTTTAAAATAAAATCTGTTTTTCAGCCTGTAAAATAATTACTTCCCAATATGCAGGAGCCAAATGCAGACTTTGTTTCAGTTTTATTGGTAAATCTCCCACAGTTATCTCTGTAAACACCATATGTGCTGCAAGAAGATTAAAGCTGACTTTATGATCGTATCCAAGGAGAGAGGGGACACACTAACATCAAATTGGCTTTATAGCAATTTTCCCTTTTAAACAGCTTTTTAGTAATTACATGTTTGAAAAGGGACTTACGGTTGATTTAAATGATACATTAAAATTAAACTTTTATCCTTTATTTGTTGTCTAAAAAGCATGTATTCACATTGTTTCCTTTTTCTCCACAAGGTTCATTTCTTATATTTTATTGTTTCTTTTTAAGCCATTGAAACCACAGGTGTAATTTAAAGAAAAACAGCCTCCTAAAACCCACTATCTATCAGAACTTCTCCTTCTGAATTTGAGAAACAGGGGCAGAGCCAAAGGATTTTATAGGTGTAGCAAAGACCAGCAATTTAATTGGAGTGGAAGAGAAATTTAAGTCAATTTTTTATTTTTGCTTTTTTATACGGAAATGATAATGTAGTTATTTTTATCTTTATTTACAAAGTGTATGGAGGGATGATTACCATATAAAAGGAAACCATGTTTATGTAACCCAGTGAGCTCAGTAGTGTTTCCAAGCTTCTGAGAAAAGTCCTTATGATTTTTTATTCAAACTTCATAAAATGACAAGAACAACATTGCTTGCCTCAATTTGAATTATTTGTCTATTCATTCATGAATACAAGTGTTTTTTTTTTTAATCATATCTTTGGTCTGGCCCCTTTCTGATTTTCATTAACTCTATTAACTAGATTCCCGGCTACCTCTGACTACATGTCAAGGTGTGCTTGGGCAATAAACTGAACTCCACATTGCCTCTCGATGTGCCTATAGGGGTATAAATGTGTTTAAAAGCACTCAGTATGTATAAATATAAGTATGGCATGAGTGCGTATGAATGGCTGAATGTGACATGTAGTGTCAAAGCACTTTGAGCGGTCAACATGACTAGAAAAGCGCTATACAAGTACAGTCCATTTACCATTCAGCTCCAGTTCTATAAGTCCATGAGAAAAACGAGAAACCCCTCTGAATGACTTCATAATTGGTTGTGTGGGGCAGCTCCGCCCATGATGAGAAAGTATAAAAATGAAATAAAGTATTGGAGATTTTAAACCATTTAGCACCATCTTTTATTGGAAATTGGTCTTTGTAATGTTCATGAAAAACAAACAAAAAAAGTCATTACTGATATGCAGGATCAGTCTTGAAAGGAGCACAAAACTTTTATTCCAGGTATAAAAGGGAGATAACATGCATATGTTGCATCAGGTCTGAATAGACTTACATCAGATGTACAAATGCAGGAGAAAATAAAGGAAGACATGCTACATTGTTTAGACTGCAATGAGAATCCTGAGCTGCTTCTCCAACGACAAATACATTTAATCAGTTCTTTGTATAACTCAAAGGAAAATAAGAAGAAAGGATGGAAAATCAAGTGTTTGATGATAGAAGAGAACAGAAATGAAAGTCTTGAACAAATTTATAACATGTACTTCATTCCTCAATACTCCTTAAACCTCTTGATATCATGCTGTATTTTGTTATATGTCCCTTGTTTTTGAACTCATATCTAATAACATCAAATGATCCAGTACTCAAGTAAATAAGGCACTGGGCCTGCCAATACCTGATACCACAATGTTTGCAGCCTGTATGGACTCTAGCACCAAGTTTTTCCTGAACTTTCTTCTTTTAACACTAAAAACGTGTGGTAATACAAGTGAGATAATATGGAGCTGTTAATGATACATGATGTGATGATGTGAAAGCTTTTTACAAGCTGCAGTAGACATCTAACAACCTGACCATTTACTGAAGCCCTCTGAACTGGGATTGTCACATCATAGTTTGTCAAGCCACAGCTGGAAATAAGCTATATCAGAAAGAACAACGTTCTAACTTGCTTTTGATTTTTTGGCACACTGAACGTAAATGTTGGGCCTTTTTTAATGCATGTTTTCTGGGTATTGGCTTAATACATTCCCATTTAAAAAAACAAACAAACTGGGATCTTGTTTGAAAAAAGTAACATTATGCTGCGATGAAGAAGGCATGAAAATATTGATTCAACCTGTGAACTCATTAAATGACTGCTTCAGAGATAATGAAAGTATAAATAGTATAAATTTCTCACTTCAGTTCAATTGAACTTGTTTTTGCAACCAAAAGGAGTCGATGTCTGTGACTACAGGACAGCAAATTTAGAGCATTTTCAGCTCAGCTTGGCTTTGGTGTGCTTCTGTCTGAATGGAAAAGATCTTTTATTTCAAAAGGAACAGAATTTAAGACAGATATACAGATGTAAACAATGATAAAACTATTCTAGACTATTATAACCTGGTACATACTGTATTTCCATTGATAGCTACTGTGGCCATTTGGATTATGCCAGCCTTCAGCTTTGAACCATTATTGTTGAGATTCTGAGAATCAAAGAGCAGCACAAGCTGGCATGCATCAGGGTAAAAAGCACAAACTGCAGCAGCACTTTTGAACAAAATGGGACTTTTTACTTAAATCATTTGAAAGTATTGTTTTGTCTGACTAAATGAAAAGAAGAGAAACCAGCTACCTGAAACATATCTTACTAACTGTATTAAGGATTTCCATCAGCAGCTACCTGCTGGTTAATGTTTTGAACATTGATTCTGCACCATTTCTATTTCAACAGAAAGACAGCAGGTTGAAATGAACCAGAATTGACCTGCAGGAGGACAGGGCCCATAGCAAATGATCATAATTCCCTCGTTAATCACACAAAGGACTTGTGCACCACTGATGCGTTTGCTCCGAAAGACTTGTACCACATTATATGTAAAATAACTGTCGACTGTATCCTGTAACTGTTCAGTTTCTGCTGCTGTCAATAAAATATAAGCATTGTAGCCATTGTAAGGTTAATGAGTGCTTTGTGTGCATGTGTAATAAACAGCTACATTAAAAAGCATCTGGTCTAATGTAATTCCCTACTTTCTGCAACACAGAAATCGTCGAATTGTGTTGTATCAAAATTACAAGAAACTATATACATTCTCATATTCAGCCCTGCACATTTACAAAACTTAAACATGAAGAGTCTTGGAGCAGAGTCTGATTTGTAGTCTGACACTCAGGAGAGGGCTCAAACAGTTGATTTTGCACAATAATTTGTAATTCATTATCCTACGGTGCAATCCGTGTCCTTGTTGGTGAAGCATATGAGAAGTTCCTTTGTGGCACCTCAGTGATGAGACGCGTTGCTGGATTGGAAATGGTTGTTGCAGGTCTTGCAGCACTGTGCTTGTACATTAGGCTTATTGCAAAGTCTGCGCCAGCGGAGAGTCTGACAGAAACGAAACGTCAGCCGGTCACGAAGACAAACTGTTCCTGTGTGAGAAATGGAAAGTACAGATGTCAATCAGCTCAATTAGGGTCAACTTTTAAGTTAAATAAGTACAGAATGATTCCCTATTGCAAAGTCAAGGCTGTGAAACCCTAAACACAAGACATTGAATGTCTGGATAAAATCATACGGAACACTGGGTAGCAATAATGATGATTCATTAGGTATACGTCTTATTTCAATGTGATGTTTCACATGAATGGATTTGATGAAACAGTGCTGCAGTGTTTTAGTCATGAAACGTGACAGAGAGCTCTGAGGAAAAAAGGAAAGATAAACTGCAAATATCAGCACAATGAATAAAAGTTTTCCTTTGGAGGGGATACAACACCGATTCCTCGAAAAACATATTTGAGTAATTCGATTTTCAACTTTAATAGCGAAAAATCATGCTCAGAATTATTATAGCTTCAGAAAAATTATGATTTGCATCATTTGAAAAAAAATGGCTTTTCTGAATGAAGAGAATTTACATTTACTTTGTGGTCTTTAGTGCTTGTATTAGGGCAAATTCTTCATTTAAAAAAGATGTTAAGCCCATAAAAAGACAAGTAACAGGCTGCTTATATCTGTTGTGAAATATTAGGTAACATGGAGATTTATTCTCTGCCATTAACCTGCTCCAGATCAGCCAGGCTTAGTTAAGCTTTGGTTGTTTTTTCATTCTCTAGTCAAGTGTCACCCTGGGGTGAATGGTCTTTTTGTTCTTAATCCACAATAACAATCAAAAGTTTGGACATTTTCTCATTTTACATTTAATGAGAAATGCCAAGTGTGCTCATAGTTATAACGCAGTGGTCTGTCATGGGCTTACACATTTATATGTTCAAACTACTCAGCATCCCCACTCATGTGATCCTTATTTGTCATTTTTACACAAGATTAATTTCAGCTGCTCTTCCTGAAACTATGTAAAAAAAAAAAAAATCAGATACTAAATCAACTTTGAATGTTACTGTAGTGCACATTTATTTAGACCGTTTCCCCAAAATCAATTTCTTTAAGTAACTGGGGGTGCAAACCTGCAAGATGCACTTTCATTTCTGTACTTAACCGATACAAATATATCTTTTTCAACTTCAGATGTAATCTTTATCAGCACAACATATGAGATAGTGTTGGTCTGTGTAAATGTTATCTTTCGTAAACCGTTTTTTTTTCTTTCATGCTTACATTTATATATTTTATCATAGTGAGGAACACATTCTGGACCATGCAAGCTCCGAGTGGAGACACTGGGGTTCAAGCCATTGATCTATCATTGAGTGAAAACTATTCTACCTCTTGAGCTACAGCTGCAAACAATGATGGGTAAAGTGAAAGACATTTAAAGCATTCTCTTATTGTGAAAGGCTCAGCTAGTCTCATCACTGAATCGTGTGAATGTTAATTGGACACCTACCACCTTCTCAAACACATTCCCCCGGCCTCAGAAACTGCTCCAGAAAGAGCCACACATGTTCACACAACCTCCAAACCCCACGCCCCCAATGCAATCAAGCATCTGTCTGATGCACCTGGCCAAAAAGATCAAATGTCAACGCCCCGTTGCATGACACCACAGGTCATCCCCAGAGGTGTTGACATTTCTATGCCCAGACAAGATCTGGACAGACACCATGTGGGAGTTCATAATTTTAGAAAGGTGTTTTTCATTTTGTCGTTTATAGACGTATTCTGGGTTATAATGGAATTAAAACGAGTGGCTACAGCCACTGCTATTTGCTTTCAAGCAGAAAAACACCAATTGATGTGATACAACACAGACAGGTATCATTGTTTATGTGCATATAATCATAGCCTACTGAAATATAATTAATAATATGACAGAAACCAGAAGTCTCTTGGTCCTTAGCAGCTTATAGAAATAAAGTAAAATATTTTAAGCAGTTTGGGTGAAGCTGCTTTACACAACTCTGTTATTAAGATAATTGTGTTCGCAAGGTTGATGAACTCCAATGACATTATCGCCATTTATATTATTTATACAGCAGCCTGTCATTCAGAGTGAAGGTGGAGTGGAATTACAAGGTGACATTGGCGATAATGTTAACAGCTTAAAAAGACAAATAGATTTGAGTAAATACGTTTCAGGTTTTTAATGGATGAGTTTCTGTGCAAAGTCATCACAGAGGTGTGTGTGCAGCCAGTGGGCAGAAAGCACCACTCAACCCATTTTGTCTAGAAGTAGATCCAAGCTCTCAAAACCGCAACTTTACCAATAGTCGAAGAAGATGGATGAAAATCGTTAAAGATTCCAAGCCCATTGCTAAGAGCAGGAGAAGACTGAGGATCTAGACTAATAAAAGAACAGACTGATGTTTTACATGTCTTGATGATTGCAGAATCTGCAGTGCTCACTTCAGGTTTCAAAATGTATAACTCTTAAAATTACACAGACAGAATTCACCTGGATTCAGATCTTACTTTGTACAAACACTCAATGACACAGTCAGTGATGTGTGTGTGTGATATGTCTCACTTAGAAATGGGTCAGCAGCTTAGATTGGGACCATGGATGGAACTGATAACAATAGCTTTGACTGGGCTGTTTATTTCAGTATCTTCATCACTGTGGATAGCCCTCAAAGTCACAATATTCACACCTGACTCTCACTCCCTCTCCCACATATCCAAGTCTTCTGCTGCTGGCATTCTACCCTCCCACAGCCTGTATATGTTTGGTATGCTGGTTGCTCAGCTGAGGACAGAAAAGCTCTACTGACAGCAATCAACACAGCATTGAAAATTATCGCTTGCCCCCTGCCCTTTATGAACCTTAGATCTAGGTCCTGCAGTTTGAGCAGGATCACCTCCATCACCTCTGACCCGTCCGATCATCTGGTTGATCTGTTGCCCTCAGGACGATGCTGCAGATCAATCAAATTACACACAATCAGACTCGGTAACACTTTCTTCCCCAGGGATATACGAACATTGAACACACACCATGCCGTGGACACTGTGGAACACACTAACTGCAGCATTCATGTGCAGTAATTGTCACATTCCTTTTGTGGTGTAATACTTTAACCATCCCGTGCAACATTATCTGGGTCTATTGTGCAAGTTTAGTGTTTATGTGACGCATGTCGTAAGCATTTTAGGTTTTAGTTATGCCCTTATAAATGTATTATTTATCAGATTATTTCTCTTGGTGTTTTATGTCTTGATTTCATATACTGTTTTTATGCAGAGCAGCCAGAGTTGTTGTACTGTGTACAACTGCAACAAAGGCAAATTTGTTCTCCACGCTCTCCTCTTTTCCTGATTGTACACTTACAGTCTCATTCCAGCACGTCATTTTCTGAATATTTTTACACTGATTAAGTCACTTTAGTAATTTTTTTCTGCCTCCAATTTCACACATCAGACCACCAGCCAGTGCTCTTGTCAAAAATTCCCAGATTCGACAACCTTCCCCACCAGAGCTAGTTCATGTATTGATAAACAAATAATGAAATTTGAGCTTTTTACAGCGACAGTAAAGGAACGCTGCACCACATATGTTGAGAAACTGAGATCCTGATCCTGTTCCTGTTGAGTCTGTGTCATTTCAATGTGGAAAATTGCAAAGCAAAAATCATTAAATACTGAGCTCATTGAACCTAATGTTACCAAACAGTCATTTTAGATGCATCAACATTTTCCTGTTGATGTTCAACACAACAAACGGATAATTTAAGTCGCATGCCATCTCAATTCAAGTGTCTGTTAAGGGAATTTTTGGTACAATACTGTGCAGATAATACAACAATTTTACTGTACAAAGGGATATTTGGTGCATGAGCAGAAGCAACTATCACCAGTGAACAAAAACTGCACCAAATATACAGTTTGCTTATATTTGGAAAAATATAGTAAACAACTATCTCAACAGTAACTAACAAGAAAAACATGATCGGGTTTTTATCAGCCATGCTTGGCATACCTGAAAAGCAGGTAATAGAAACTCTTCTCCACAGAAAATTGCTTTTCTCAACTTTCACCGTAGTTTGAAGTGACACAAAAACAACTCAACGTTCAGCATTCGCTGTGATAAAGGGCAATGCCAATAATGCATTTGTGCTTTTGAACACAGAGTATGGGTCAATCCAAGTAAACGTTCTGAAAATCTATTGCCTGATACTTGCAGTACTTTTAGCAGAAGCAAAGAAATCTAAAACCCAGGCCAGATAATGAAATGTTCAGAGACTGCTATTTGAGTCATTACACTTCATCAAGCGATCGCCGTTTCAGAATTCAGCACTGCTGTCGTATTGAGCTCATTGTATTCTCATTTAAAAGCACCGTAGGGGGCAAAGTTTGTTTTCCCATCTGTCCTCCTGTTTCCCTTAAGCACCACAAAGGAGTGGCGAACGATAGAAAAACCAGAAATATCAACCCACACTTTCCTGTTGGAGTACGAGTGCAGGTATGTCAACAAACCTCAGCAGCTGCTAATGGCTTTAACAGATCATTAAAGTATCATCGTTCAGCAATACTTTGCAAATTACACTCAGACCAAATGAATAGTTGCCACACATTGAAACTAAGGACTCAAAGAACCCTTCAGTGCCAAATGCTTTTGTATTTATCATGCTGTTACAGTCGGCATATAAAGCATTTCATCCATATCATCAGGTAAGATCATTTTAATGTTCATATATGTAAATGGAGAAGTTTTCACAGCTGTGGGTGGTGGTAGATGGCAGCAGCAGATGGCTGATGTTGAAGGCATCTGTTTCAAAAGGAATTGTTCAAAATGGTCTGCTGGTAGCTAAGTCTCATCTAAATATCATCAGTACATTCTCCAAGAATTAAGCTCTCTTCCTGATAGACCCAATTAAAATTCTTCAATTTTAATAATTTTAACCATTTCTGCAGAAAGTGTATTAAGAACGTACACTCTTGTAGTGACATTAGATAAGAAGCCAGGGCATCCTTAAAATAATCTGTCATTTCAGTAAATTTTATCTTGTAATATAAATTTTGGGCTGACCTGAACACAGATATTATCTGAGATTAGGATAGTGGTGTTAGAAGGTACTAAATTGCCCTGCTCACCAACATATATTTCAGTCTGTGCTGCAAATCATGGTAGCACAATATCACTTTACATTCAATATCCACTGGTTTTGTATTGATGTACAAATACTGTGTGCAGTTCTCGCACACTACACTCTGCAGGATGCCCTGTGTTACTCAGAGCAAAGACGTTCCATTACGTTATACAGTGTGGAAAGGTCACAGCAGGAACAGGATACACAGAATCCTCTGTCTGCAAGTCATCATGTAAAGCTGATCTGTTTGTAACAGTAAACCAAAGGGAGGCATTGGGACCAGGAAGTTCTGCAGGAATAAGTCTTTAATTTACAATCTGAGAATGCAACCTTGAGTTAAATAACATGGCCAGCACTTAGTTCGTAAACATTCTTTGCATTTTTGTAATATGATGCAGAATTAAGAGTTTTTGTTAAGTCTCTAATGTTCAATTCAGTTATCGAAAGGGGATGTGGTTTATTACTGCACCACAAAAGAAAACAAAACAAAACCAGGGGAAAGAAGATGCATGAAAATGAATTAGTTATTTCAAGTTGAAGGTGTTTATGTGTCACTTTCACATACAAGATGGCAGTGAAATGCAGTCGGACACGCTTCTTAGGCTGCCATTTAACACCAAATATAAAACAACACAGGACTAAACTATAAAAGACATAATGAATATGAATATATAAGACAGTGCAATGGTTGTGTAGTAATGTGCATACTAAATATATTTACAACCTTTAAACAGTGTGCAATAGACTGCTTCATTAAAAATGTATCTTAAACTGGCAGTTTTGGAGTTTCAGCCACTTGACCAGAAATTAATAAGAATGAATAAAAAAAATAAATAAATAAATAAATAAATAAATAAATAAATAAATAAACAGTTCTCCACTAAAAAAATATTTTAGCCTTGCAGCAGTTGGCTTAATCCTTGTCTGGGAATCTGAGCCTGTGTGTTAAAGCACTTAAATTTGCAATAAATATCTTTTGGGGGGCCAAATGGGTGCAGCAGAACCAAACTGCAAAAGCTACTTATGACTCTAGGCTGATGGTGAAGTTGCTGGTAAACAGTGTAATGGCCTGGGACCAGGAAAATATACATATACA
>JAOXYM010000001.1:8463365-8474565 GCA_028567055.1 Leptatherina wallacei
AACTAGTCAGTGAATAATTGCTCCCTTTTACTACTTTTTAATGCTTTCTTTACACTATCTGTAATGCTTTTAATGTTTTATGTAAAGCAATTTGAATTGTTTTGAACAGGAAATGTGCTATACAAATAAACAGCCTTGCCTTGGTCCAGGCATGAACTCACTCAGTTCTGTACCAAGAGTATAAACAATGCTGAAGGCTGCAATTATTCACTGACTAGTTCTTTTCGTTAAGATTTGTTGACTTTGACAGTTTCAGTTCACTCAAATCTCCTAGAAAGTACTTTTTCCCCCTTCTTTTAATACCTGCCTTTTATTGCTAACTTTTTTCCACAGAAGACCTTCCAAATGGTTTGGTGTGTAAAACCATCTGGTGCATCAGGTTAGTGTGCTGCAGATCAAAGGCAGAAATTTTCAGCTGTGGGGTTGACTGCACACTGCCATCATGATATAGCTTCTAGCATATGGGCTTCTGTAGCTTTGGAGGACGAGCAGTCGTCTGCCAACCAGAAAGTTGTTGGATTGACTCCAGGCTTTCCCTAACAAGTGTCCTTGGGCAATACACTGAACCCCTCATTGCCTCCTGATGTGTCTATTGGGGTATGAATGCGAGTGATAGGAGAAAGCACTAAGCATGAAACAATAGAAGTACTGTAGGAGTGTGTATGAATGGGTGAATGTGAGATGTAAAGTAAAAGCGTTATATAAGTACGGTCCATTTCCCATATAAAAACACCACATGAGCTTATATGTAGAGTTCATTAGAAGGGATCTGAATACTAATGCATGAAATTATGAATCCATCTTGCCTGACAGTAATACTTTAAAAAGCATGATAATATTACAGACGTGTGTGCATCTCACAGAAACAGACATCAGAACTGCTTAAATCAGCATATTTGCACATTACTGTCCTTTCACTAAACAGGTCATACAAACATCCCTCTCAGTCTTACTGGAACATATATTACTACCTCTCGTAAAATAAAGGAGGATATACATTTTGAAGTTGGTCAATATATGTAAATGTAAAGAGAACGATTTTAGACTGAGATGCTATCCTGTGACCTTGAATTAATAAAACAACTCTTACCAATAACATGAGAATCTTTCAGATGTACATAAGCCATAAGAAAATATATGCTGGTCAATTAGAATGTAACAACATACGCTACATTTCTGCTTGGAAAGATTATTGGCACATTATGATGTTTGTGGCATTTTGAAAACGTGTAAGTCTTTGGTCGTCTACAAGTAGGAACAAAAGTGCATCGCCTTGTTGAAACAAAAACAAATTCTTAACTGTGATGGAGGGTCACACACAGACCTAACATGAGCAATTGTTTGGCGCCGTGTTATCATATGCCTCAAATACTTATGATAACACTTTTATACCTCTATGCCTTCAAAATGTCAGCAAAGCTGGCATTCAGTTTCCAGGAGACTGCCCTCTGAGCAAGACAAATTTCATATCTGATCTATAAAATATAAATGCCAATGAAGTGCTGCAGAATACATCGGGATAATTCTGGAGAGAAAAGCGCAAATGCAATTCTTGATAAATTGCAGAAGTCATGCATAAAAAAGGAGCAATAAATAGAGAGGAGTTACATTTATAGTCATGTGAAATAAGAAAATCAATGCTCTTTTACTTTTTACGTACCAATGTGTGAAATACAGGAGCAGTATGTGGAAAAGTAAGTACACACCTTGATTCAATAGATTGAAGAAGCAGGAATTGTTTTTTGTATCATTTTTTTGGGCATTTGTTTACACACACATCTCTTTAGGTCTCACTGGAACATTTGAAAACAAGCCTAAATCATTATCCCGTCGGGTTGAAGTGTTTGTGCAGATATACTGTGTTTGGCTTTCACCAAATATTTAGCGAGACCACTTTGGTGACATCTGTTCAAAGGACATTGTTCCAGAAGTCTTGTAGTTTTCTCAGATGCAACTTTGGAAACTAAAGCTGTGCTGAGAACAGATTTTCTCCTGGCAATTCTTCTAAACAAGCCACTCCTGATCTTCTCTGAGCTCTGTAAAGTCTGACCTAGATGTGAACATTTATTCCTGCAAAGAACGGCAACTGCCTTGAATGTTTTCACTTCTGAAAAATATTTCTTACTGTAGAATGAAGTTGTTTAGAAATAACCATATAACCTTTCCCTCCACAGTTGCCTCTCTAAAACCTGTGCCGATTTATTTTCTTCTGAATGTCCTGTAACAGCAAACTGCCAAAATATCTACTTGTATAGAGATGTTTAGCCAGATGGTGCTGATGTAATTTATTGTCAACAATCATTCAAGTGTGTGTGGGATCAGCAGCACCTGGCAGCTACTTACCATCTTTGTCCTTAAGCCCAACCTGATCTCACAGAAATACGTGAAATAAACAATGTTATTTTGACACCCTCCACTTATTTACGTGTTGGTCGCATAAATTGATCGAAATTACGTGCTGGGCCTACGAAAATGAAGTAAAGTCAATGGGGAACTTTTCATGACAGTTAGACAACTTTCCTGGTTCCACAAAAGGCTTCATTTTAAGTTGCAGAATGCAGGAAAAAAATGGTTTTCATATGTTTATTTAATTTCACTAAATAAACTGTGGTCTGGCTGTTCTCACAAATGGTTCATGCATAATGCGCGGATATTCGCATATATCCTATAAAATTCTTAGCACATCAGTGCTGAAATATCAATTATGGGGCTCTGTCGTGTTGACTGCAGGACGTTTTCGGTTCCCAAACAACAAAAAACAGCAAAGATTTGCTCTCTAATAGCGTTAATTTGTATGTAAGACTGTTGTTTATGTCATCAGATCATTTCCTATAAAACCTGGATGGTTTGATCTACGTGACTGATAAAAGGGGGATAAAGTTATATTTTCAATGTACCGCTAATATTGGTTGTAGTTGTACAAGTTGTACACTGAACAATCAATGTGATCGCATTGACTCCAGAATCATAGGCACTAACAAAGGAAGAGTCCCGATCTCGTCTGACTAGAATCCAGTCCGCATGCAGGGCTCAATTCCTCAGCATTAAGGCGCATTTTCAGGAAAACAACATGAAATGGAGACATTTAAACTGTGACTATGAGCAAAAAAAAACATTAGAAGGCTGCTTCTCTTTCCCAATGGACCTGAAACATGTTAGATTATTCAATACAAAAGCTAAACAGTCTTTTTGATTAAATTACAAAGTGAAATTACAAAGTAAAAAATGACCCCAGCAGTCAACTACTCAACTACTTATGCACAAGCAAATACTGAAAATGTTTTACATCCAATTTAAAACTATATGCTCTTTTGCCTTCTGTAAATAGTTTTACATTCCAATTTACTTCAATAATATTTTCTATGTTATTTCTCAGTATTGAAATGGTAGCTTATGTGTTTATAGTTGATCATCTGTGATACCCCGACTCTGATCCATAGACTGTGTGCTGACCTTACATCCAGCATTTCAGGTCTGTAAAGGTTATACAAATGACAGATTGAGAATAATAATAATAATAATACCATAACTCTAAAGGTGACTTAATTTGGGAAAATACTTTCCATAAAACTGAAGTGGGACAAAACCAAAAAGCTTCATTTTTTTAATACTCTGTCAGTACTCTGATACATTGTCTCTGAAGGGGTCTCACTGAAATGTGGGAAAACATTTTTTGGCTTTCACTAAACCATGTACATCGGTGAAAGATCTTCATCTGAAGAAAGAATTAATGTTAAACTAAACATGGTTTAATATGTTTCGCTGGTTATGACTGTAACGTGGGTTTAATGCTACTTTAATATGGGGATGGGGGCAACATCTAGTTAAGTTGTCTCCTGCACCAGATGAAGTGTTACTGACACGGCCCACTCGCAAGACTCAAATTATCCTTTCAATCATGTAAACGAAACAAATTCCATCCAAAATCATCTGATTAGGGTGTGTAAAAAAGGAAATGTGAAATTACAATAGGCTATTTATAATAGGCTTAGGGGCTATTTTCCAGCATATTCAGCCCTTTTTGTTTTTTTCAGAACCAGAAGGGTCCCAGACAACACGACAGAACCCCACACTCGACTTATCAGTCCTCATGTGTCTAGGATTTTATAAGATATGTGCGAATATCCGCATATGGTTCTATAAGTCATATGAACCATTTGTGAGAACGGTCTGACCACATTGACCTCACATTGCCCTCATTTTCGTGGATCCAGCACGTGATTTTGATCTTTTACGTGCCACCAACACGTAAATAAGTGGAGGGTGTCAAAACAACTTAGTGCTTATTTCACGTATTTTTGTGAGATCAGGTTGATTAAGTCTGTAAGTCTGTAAACCTTAGAATTGAAAGAGGGTTTACTTTCCATCTAACATTATAAAATGATCCAAATTTCCTTTTTAAAAGTATCAGTTAAGCTCTATGTGTAATTGCACAAGTTAGTATATTCTGATACTGCATGCCATCGATGCTGGAAGATGTTTACGAAGATTTTTTTCCCTGCTACACCATCCCTCGTAAAACATACTAAAAACAAAAGCTATTATATTTTTTTACTTGATGTATTTGTGTCACCAGTCATATTATGACTTATTGGTGTTCACTGGAAACACTTAATCTCAAAAAGCTACCATCACTTACTCCCTGAAAATAATCTGGACCTTCAAACATCTACAGGAGTAAAAATACACATCAAATGCAGAGCCTAAACGGAAGCCCCTACAAATCATCGTCTTCAAAGAGTGATGCACATCAAAGCCAGAGATGAAGTTCAATTTATCTTACGTAAAAAGTTAGAGGTGAAGTATAACTTCAAGCTGACTCAAGCTAAATCATAAATAAGACGAAAAATCTGCGGTGTTTCAAACAAAGAACATGCAGCCTGTAACTTTTCTGTCCTGAATAGTTGCTTTGATTGCAACTGTCTTCCTCTTGTCTCAGTTATTTAAAAAAAGAAAAAAAGTTCATGTCTTCCGCATGCCTTGTTAACAAAGAAGGCTTTTCAGGCTTCTGTAGTCAGTTTTTCCATTTCTATTGTGATATTTTTAGGCATCGGGTTGGTAAATTCCAAGTTACAACCTGAATTCCAGAAAAAATTGGGGTGTTCTTTAAATTTAAACAAAATGAAAACTAAATCACATGAGTCAATATTTTATTGACAACAGAACAAACAGGACAAATGTCTAAACTAATTTTACTATTTTATGCAAAAAATGAGCTCATGTCAAATGTGATGCTCGTTACTGGTCTCAAAAAAGTTGGTACAGGGCATGTTTGCCATGTTATAGCATCTCCTCTTTATTTCAGAATACTTAGAAGACGTTTGGACATTAAAGTTATGAGTTCCTGGAGTTTTGGTGTTAGAATTTGGTCCCTCTTGTCTGATATAGGTTTCCAGCTGCTGAAGAATTCGTAGTCGTCTTTGCCAAAATTCTTGTTTGATGATGCTCTAAATCTTTTCTATTGGTGAAAAGGTTTGGGGCGATCAAAATTAAATCACCTGACTCCATTTATCACAACAACCTTATATTCGGTTGGAATTAAGTTTGATCTTGTATCCGTATTGATTTACACACAATTAGATTTTTTTCTCTGATTTGCATGTTTCACTTTTGGTTAAAAAGATTGAAAATAAATGGGGCTTAAAAATACATTTTTGAGTAAAAGTGCACTGGTGCGCATGACAAAAAAAAATTACTTGCACCAAAAATAATTAAGGTGACCTATGTCTAGCAACAGTCCTGTGGAAGAGACATCCCATGGGGGATACAAAGCAATGAATGTTGTTATTCCTCAGTTATTTCATGCCATTCCTTCTGCAAAAACATTACCGGATTGTTTAATCTTTAAATCATCTACATAATGTCTCTTGGGGGGAAGCTCAGGATTGCTGAAAAGTCAGTTCAGTACCAGTACCCTCTGCTGCAGCCATGAAATAATTGCATAAGTGCAATAGTCTTCTCCTGTGCAGATTTTTAAAGTATACTTTTAAAACTATTTTTCCTGTATATTTTGGTATATTGTGTAGCTTCTTGGGAGTCCCATTTTTACTAAATGTATTTTGATTAAATGTCTTTTGTATTTGTATTTTAGATTGATTAGTTAAATAAAGAACTGAACTGAGCCTGCCCTGAAAGGGATCAATAAAGTTGAATTTAATCTGATCTGTTTGTAATATGTGCAGAGTGTGGTTTTGCATTGTCTTGTTCAAAAATGCATGGATGTTCCTAGAAAATGTCCTCTTGAAGGCAGCACTCAGTTGTTCTAAAATCTCAGAGAGCATTTCTGCTTAAATGTTGCTATCACAGTCATATAAAATTTACTTTAACAAAGGCCACAGACACAACTGGGCGATGGTCCATTCCAGATGCCTTCGAGTTCAAAGAAGTCAACAGCAGTAATGAGTAATGTTAACATAAGGCTTCTTTTTTTCACAATGATGTTTTAAGTGCCTTTAACTCTGTATTTGGGTTAGTCCTCGAGGGTCACAACCCTGCCGGTTTTCAATGTTTCCCTGCTCCAACACACTAAAACTCAAATTAATGAGTCATTGTGCAGAACTTCATAGGCCGTTGTATCCATTTAATTTGAGTCAGCACAATAAAACACTTGTTGCCACATTTGGCTGATTATTAATTAGTTTAAAGGCGGGGACCTCCGGGTTAGTCCTTTACACAGTGAAATTTCTCCAGATAACTTCAATGGATGGTTTGGTAATATTCTGTACCGCAGAGGGAGACAATATGCAAATACCCTCCAATCTTTCTTTGAGGAACACTATTTTATTACAAACACTAAATTACCCGTCAAGACTTATTACAGGCCTGAAAAGCAAAAACAGACGAGACAAAACATGAATAATCTTGACTCCTCAAATATTACCATCTTGATTGATGCTAAAGTTATTTGCTTCTGACATTTTCAAAATTGCACTGATGTACACACACAGTTGCTGTCCAGTAAAAACCACTGTGAACAACTCTGACATGGCCAGTATCAGTGAAAATAAAAATTTTACTTTCAGCTTAGTGCTTTGAGGTTAGATATCTTCTCCTGAGGAAATTGGATTAAAGATGACCCAGAATCAAAGTTTTGCTGCAATCACTTGACACATGGGTCATTTCTGATATCACAGTCGGAAAGCTCTGACTGAAGGGAGTTAGAGACTCCTCCATGTGGGTTTGGTTATAATGAAAATAGCTATTAAAAATCCAATCCAGGTAACAAAGTTTAATTAAATTTGAAAAGCCAACTTTTTGGATTGAGTTCTTTAGCCTGCAATATTCAAACAAAGCTTCCACATCTGATGTCAGGGTGGGTGAAGAATTTGGACCTTAAATGAATAGAGGGTTTGAGAAATAAACCAGACAGACTTAATACTGGGGGGAAACGACAGATGATGTGGCAAAGAGAAACTGACACCAAGGAGTACACCTACACTGAGGACAACAAGAAACAGGTGAGGGGAGTTAGCTCATTAAACCAAGGTGAGTTGATGAGCAGGAAACAACACGAGGTGAAGTAACTAAAAAATAAAACAGGAAAGACAAAACAAATGGCAAAACTAAAAAAAAACCAAAAAACCCATAGACTATGACAGATGTAAGGTGTGTCTCATTCCAGGGTCTGCACACTATGAAGTGCACAGCCTATGGCTGTGTCTCATTTAAGGGTATGTGCACTACGAAGTGCCCAGCCTATGAAGGCTACATAGTGGCCTCCTTAGACTGCGCACTTTGAAGCCATTTATTCATGAAATGAAATGAGACAGCATACCTAGTGTGTGAGAATCTTCCATAATGCTTCAGTCCCCAAAGTGTTACCACTAATTTCTTCAGATAACTGCAAATGGAGCCGGAAATGTAGCTAAAAGTCTCATTTTAAAATCTACATTAGTGGATGGCTTTGTTTAAAAAAAAAAAAAAAAAAACCCGGAAAAAAAAAATAGCCGGTAAGGAAAGCACTTCATTAAACCCTTAAAAATCCACAAATATTAAATATTACATGATTTTAATGCCTCGGTTTAACAAACTTAAAGTTTCTCTTTATATTCTGTCACTTCTCTGTTGTAAAAGAAATACTTGCAGTTAAATACATACTCCTCAGCATTTTGCAGCTCCCTGTCATCAGAGCCTTGGCTCTGCCTGTCATCTTGTTTGCAATAAATTATTGTAGAAGAGAGGCCATGAAAGGTACACAGCCAGTAGCCTTCGTTTCAAGCTAAACGAAGTGTGGGTTTGGAGGGTGGATTTGGAGGCTCCTTCAAAGGCTTTTAAATCAGGACAGTAGGCTACTTGGTGCGCCACTGTGACATATGCAGCCGACGAATCCGCACTTCGTAGTGCGTAGACCCTAAATTGTGACACACTGGTAGTGTATGATGTTCCAATCTACCACTGAACACATGAGTCCAGCAACTGAAACACGACTGGAGGGGAAAAAAATGAAAAAAAAAAAAAAAGAAAAAAACCGTTCCAGGCTCACCAATTCACCAATGAGCACATGGGTATGAGAATGGTCCTCCTGACTGCATTCAGGTCCAGATTTAAATTAGTTTTTTTAATTGTATAAGAAAAGTATATCTATTTGATCTCTTTTTCCATTAAACGTGCAAAGCTAAAGTACAGTGAGTCACAAAGAAGCAACTGATGTAATTTCATAATGTGTGTGAGTGTGTGTGTTTGGGTTCCTCAAACATGTAGCCCAAGGCCTCCACTAAAAGAAGCTGTTTAATACTTTTGTATTGAACATATCCCATTAGGTTAAAAGATTAAAAAGAAATATGCTTAAGCTATAAATTGAGGCCAAATATTGTTTTCTAACTGACATACAGTGGGTATGGAAAGTAAACACACTCCCTTGAATTTTTCACACTCCGTCAATTTGCAGCCATTTGCTAAAACCAGTAAAGTGATTTTTTTCTACACACAGCACCCCATTTTGACAGAAAAACACAGAATTGAAGATAATTTTGCAAATCCATTTAAAGAACAAAAACTGAAATATCACATGGCCATTAGTATTCAGACCCCTTACAGTGACACTCAGGTGCTGTCCATTTCATATGATTATCCTTGAGATGATTCTACATCTTTATTGGAGTCCAGCTGTGTTTAATCAAATTGATTGGACCTGATTAGGAAAGACACACCTGTCTACATAAGACACTCAGGTGCTGTCCATTTCTTATGATCATCCTTGAGATGGTCCTACATCTTTATTTGAGTCCAGCAGCATTTAATCAAATAGATTGGACCTGATTAGGAAAGGCACACAGCTGTCTAAGACATTACAGCTCCCAGCGCATGTCAGACCTAATGAGAATTAGGTTGAAGGAACTGCCCAAAGAGCTTAGACACAAACTTGTGGCAAGGCACAGATCAGGCCAAGGTTACAAAGAAAATTTTGCTGCACTTCAGGTTCTTAAGAGCACAGTGCCCTCCCTTACCCTTAATTGGGAGACGGTTTGGATGACTAGAACTCTTCCTATAGCTGGCCGTTCATGAGAGAGGTAAAGAAGAACCCAAAGATCACCTTGCTTGAGCTGCAGAGATGCAGTGGGGAGAAAGGCATAAGTTCTATAAAGTCAACCCTCAATAAGGGCTTTATGGCAAGAGTGGCCCAATGGAAGCCTCTCTTCAATGCAAGATGCATGAAAGCCTGCATAGAGTTTGCCAGAAAACACATGAAGGACTCCCAGACTATAAGAAATAAAGATTTTCTGGTCCGATAAGACCCAAATCGAACTTTTTAGCCTTAATTCTAAACGGTATGTGTGGAGAAAGCCAGGCACCTTTCATCACCTGTCCAGCACAATCCCAACAGTGAAGAATGGTGGTAGCAGCATCATGCCGTGGGGTGTTTTTCAGCTGTTGGGACAGGATGACTGGTTGCAATTGGAGGAAATGTGAACATTGCCAAGTACAGAGAGATCCTGGAAGAAAACCTTTTCCAGATTGCTCAGGACATCAGACTGGGCCGAAGGTTCACCTTCTAACAAGACAATGACCCTAAACACACAGCTAAATTTACAAAGGAGTGGCTTAGGAACAACTCAGTGACTGTTCTTTAATGGTCCAGCCAGAGCCCTGACTTAAGCCCAATTGAGCAACTCTAGAGTGATGTGAAAATTTCCATTCATCAACATTCACCATCCAATCTGACAGAACTGGAGAGGTTCTGCAAGGGGGAATGACAGAGGATCCCCAAATTCAAGTGAGAAAACTTGTTGCATCATTCCCAAGAAGACTCGTGGCTGTATTAGCTCAAAAGGGTCCTTCTTCTCATGACTGAGTAAAGGGTCTTAATACTTATGGCCATGTGATATTTCAGTTTTTGTTCTTTCAATATATTTGCAAAAATATCGACTATTCAGTGTTTTTTTTTCTGTCGAAATGGGGTGTTTGTTCATTAATGAGGACAAAAAAATCCACTTAAATGATTTTAGTAAATGGCTGCAAATTAACCCTTTCATGCATGAATTATGATATCTTGAGTCAAAAAATGTTACTATGTTTTTATTCAACTTAAGGCATATAAAAAAACAATGCACTTTGAATTTTTTTTATGTCTATTTTGTAAGCTTTTAGTGACATGTCCACTAAAGTGGACCACATGCATTTGGTCAATTTTGCTGAAAATGAATTGTATTGAAACAAAGAATAGAAACTCCCCCCAAAAATCTAATACAATAAAATATGATATACTTTGAAAGCTGTAAAACATTTAGATTCACATTTTAAACATTTCAATAACATACAGTAATAACGTAAACATTACACAATTGCTTCTATTGTCACTGAAACCCACAATAAAGTGCTTTACAAGAAAGCTTACATTTTCACTGAAACTCAAAATACAATGCAAATGCCTCCATTGTTACTGAAACCCAAAACGCCTATATTCCGGAGGTTACTCAAATCCCAAGTACAGTATAGGGCTGTCCCAAACGATTATTTTCAGAATCGATGCATCTGTCGATTTTATTTTTTCGATGCATCTAGCGATTCGATTAATTGATTAATCTAACGATTCTTTGTTGCTTGATTAATATACCAAAAAATTTACCCAGAATAAATACTAAAAACGTTCTTAATTCAACATTTTATTAAACAATACCAAAAACCTTGTGCAATCTCAACTGAGTTTAGCAGCACTCTAAACATAAAATCCTGTTACAAAATAAATGTGTGCAATCATGTG
>JAOXYM010000001.1:8474665-8489946 GCA_028567055.1 Leptatherina wallacei
CATGTGCCAGTGGCATAGATGCCCTGTTGCTTCAAAAGGGCAATGAGTTGAATGCTGCAAAAGAAATTGTCAAAAAAACCCTTGTGGTTCTTGTGCTGTATGTCATCACAGAGGCGTAAGATGACGTCTGCAGTCAATCCCAGTTGTCTGATCCGAGTGAAAAATCTAAGGGGGTATGAATAATTTCCTTACCCACGGTAAATGGCTAAAACCTTTTTATAGAGCTATGTGCTTACTGAATGAAGATGGCTTGACAAATTCATTGTTTCAGTTTTGGGCATTTGTAAATGTCTCTGCTATATTTTTCAATAGATAAAATAAAGTCTCAACCTGCACTTCAACCTTGAAAGCAGAGAATTCAGCCACAAAAATAGAGATGCCTTTTTCTGGCACTTTGTTACCCCAAGCTAATAGGTGAATATATATGTTTATCATCATTCAACACTGACCATTAAGGCCACATTTTCATACAGAAAATATATTTTTATTCTAAAACCATCACTTGCTGGTTTATCGTTGAAGATTTTCAGCTGGTTATAATTCTACTTTGAGATGCTTCAATGCAAAAAAAAAAGCACATAAAAAGAAAATATTTTGTATAAACAGTATTGGATCTACAGATATTTACTGGAAGATCTCTTTAAAGGTGAAACAAAATTTATATTCAAGTAAAGCAGCAACTCAGGAAGCCATATGAAGAGAAGACTGTGGCCTTTTGAGGGATTTATAGGCTTTTAGGTTTCAAGTGAAACACATGGGGTTTGAAACATTGGAATATTAACAAAAAAAAGAACATTTAGCTTTAAAGGGACAGTGTGTAACTAATTTGGCTTTATTTGCAAAAATCAAGTATCACTTTCATAAATACGTATTTTATCTTAGTCTAATCACAATCGTATCCAAATGAAAGTGTTCCCGTAGCTTAGAATAAGTTATTTTTTAAATACATGGGTGGGGGCATACACAAGTGAAAGCTACCATGTTGCATCGCCATCTTTGAATAAAGTAGCTGAAACGGGACAAAACTTGTTAGCCCTAGCGTTTTAGCAGTGAATCCCTGTGTGTTGTAGGGGGAGGAGGAACAAGCAGATGACCGCAGCATTTCAACTTGCTGTTTTCCATTGAAATGGAGGACCATCCATATTCTTTGCACCGTGAGAGGGAGGAAAAATAACCAAGAAAAGAAAAAGGATTAATGACCGGGAGTAGCGTTTACCAGATGAAGATAATTCATGAGGGAGAGGGACATGAAAACTGACGGCAAAATAATGCTTAATTCAGTTTAACAGTGAAGTTTATTTTGCCATTTGGTTAGAAACGGGGCAGGATAGTCCAGCAGCTACTTAATCCTCCCGTTTGGTCGGATCATTTACTGTTATTTTCTACGGCTGAGACACTAACATCTTAGCCTACAATGGAAAAGCTCCGTTGCTCCAGTTACAGCAAAGGATTTTCCCCTTGCAGTGCCAACAGGTTCACTAACCCTGCTTTACCGCCTCTACCTGGCCCTCTTCATCTTCCTATTCTTCTCACTTCATCAGATCATGTCTGAGTCTACAGGTCACGAAAAACAATTTCACAACATAAGCTATTAGCAGTAGCATGGTATCAGATACATGGAGGGCATGCTTGGAACTTATCGTCATCAATAAGGAAACAAATTATATCCTTTACCTGATGGGACACTCCAACTTGTGCACGATGTTGACGTTTTTACATTTATGACTCTGTGCGGCATCGGTAGTGGTAGTAACGTACTTAAACGGCGAGGCGCCAGAGAGCACCGCTCGGTTGTTTGCATTCAATTAGCGCACCACTAGATGGGAGCAATTATCAGATACTGGGGCTTTAAGACTGAATACATTTACCATATCATATAATGATTTTCCTGTTTTTATCAATGTAATATTTCCTTTAGTGTTGCATTCCCTTTGAAGACAAATTGGAGGTTCAAAGGTTCCTGCAGTCTCCATTTAATCCATTTATCTTTTGAAGTACCAAGGATAAGAAATTCTCTGAAAGAGAAGTAATAGCTGGCTTGTTATTTTACCTTTCATTTTGCTAAAGAAAAACATAACTTTTTTCCATCGGAAACTTGTTTTTGTGTTATCTTTAATTTAGTCTTTTCAGAACTTATTTACAGCTTTTTAGGATTAGTAGTTCTCCTTACCAAAGGCCTTGGACTACAAGTCTGAAAAGCATACAGTCCAATCAAAAAAGTGAATCCTCTTTCAATTCTAAGGTGTAGCTCTTGGGTATTTTTTAATTTCTCTGATGAAATCTTTCTTACTATAAATTGATGGACTCCAAAATATTTAGAAATTACCTTATATCCCTTCCCAGCTTGAATTTAAAAAGAAATGACTTCCTGAAGCTCATTGCTGATATTATTTTTCCTGGCAGCTAAAGTTGTTTTTTCTTAGATTTAGTCTGTATCTGTACTTCAGTAAAATTATATTATTTTGCATGCTACTATGTGCTAAGCTAACATGGTTTTCATTATTTCTCATAAAAACTGTGGGTTTCATTTTACTCAGAAATTTGAAAGAGCGGTCTTCAAATAAAACTAGCAAAAAACCCATTTGTGTGTTTGCTTCAAAGGAATTATTACTATTAGGCTGTTTACATTTTAAATAAATCAAGAAGGTGACAGATAATATCATTTATTCTCAAAAATACATTGGCCAGAATTACTGCGACATGTTCATTCTTCTGGCTGCTGTTCACTGTTGGAATTGCTTGTTAACACAAATGTTTATTCAGCCAATCACGTGACTGCAACTCATAACATTAAGGCATGTAGACATGGTCAAGATGACTTGCTGCAGTTCCAACAGCATCGAAAGGCGGAAGTAGGGGGTTGGGGGGGGGGTTAAAGTGACTTTGAATATGGGATGGTTGTTGGTGCCACACAAGCTGGTCTGAGTACTTCTGAAACTGCTGATCTATTGGGATTTTCACACACAACCATCTCTAGGGTTTGCAGAGACTGGTCCGAAAAAAGAAAACATCCAGTGAGTGGCAGCTGTGCAACCTTGTATAGGTGTACACTAATAAAGTGGCTGGTGAGTGACTGTTCAAGCAAAATAAAATAATACAGTTTGTGCTCAGAGAGCAGCCACTGATGCCATCAGCAGCAAAATGCAACCTCCATCTTAGCAATCAGGGGAAGAGTATCCGTCTGATAATTTTAACCTTTTCAATCTGAACTTTAACCTCTTTAACCTTAGCTGGAAGAATGTAGTCCTTAAGTGCTTGCTGCAGTTGCAAAAATCAAACTGAGAATATGATATTGGTGGAGCAACAGAAAACCCTCAGGCAACAAAAAGCTAAATAATCAGTTGTTTATATTCTGATTTACTCACCAGGGTGGGTGCTCTCGCACTCTTGTAAGTTACACTTTTGAGTGCTTTCAGGCTGCGGCTCATGGTCACACTGAGTCTGATCCACTTCTTCACCCGTCTCAGTCTTGGTGTCAACACATTTGATGAGTCGATGCTGCACGCCACCACCACAAGAAGCTGAACACTGCACAAAGAGGTTTGTTTTTTATAGACGGCACAGTTTAAAAGACTGGTATTTTTTTTCTTTTACATGGTCAAACTTACATTTACTATTTATTTTCATCTCATTATTATAATATTAGTTCTATTATAGTTGCTTTCAGACCCTTCTCTTGTTTAATCTAGTTATTATAGAGACTGAACAGGTGCTGAATTATACAGGCTCAATATGGAGTGAGTAATAACAGGTGATCAAAAGTGAATCATTTCAGTTTTTATTTTCAGTTGTATTCAGAGCTAATCTTTGAGACCAAAATACCTGTTCTTTCACTTAATTAATTCAGTATTATTTATACTGCTCATGAGACAACAGAATTCCATCTTTAGAGCCTTTTCTCTCTTTAGGCAGGAAAACTCTCCTTTTAACACAAAGAAACACACAGCTCAAAGACCTGGAAATGGCAGGTTTTTGTGTGCAAGATGGTCTTATGTTAAAGAAGTTAATTAATATCAAATGTGTGTTTCATGCCCAACAGTCCTGCATCAGAAAAGCAAAGTAGTTTAAAATACAGCAATCCATCAGTGTTCTCTGGTAGAATTAACTCCTCAGTTTTGATCGGCTGATTTAAATTATTCAGGTGTTTCTGAGCTTCTGCTGTTGCCAGCAAAGATAATAACAGGCAAAAATGTACTGCTCTAGGCTTTAGAAATTAAAAAAAACTAACTTAAAAAAAAGTCACATTTTCAAACAATTGCTGATGGGTAGAATATTATATCCATTTATATGGATTCCAACCCTTTTGCTTTCTAAAGCTGCTCAATTCGGTCCTACGAGTCCTGCAATCCAGCAGGTTTTCAATATATTCCTGCTTCAACACACCTGAATCCAAATAAGTGAATCCAACAGTTTATCAAGTTCTGCGCAATGACTGATTAATTTGAATCAGGTGTGTTGGAGTAGGGACACAGGGAAAACCTGCTGGATTGTAGCCTCCGTAGGACCGAATTGAGTAGCCCTGATCTATATGCAGCCAAATCGTGCTAAAACATGGATGCTCATTGCTTCTCAGACTACATCCATCCTTAGTTAAGGTCCAGAAGTCTCAGATTCTTGGAAGAAGCATCAGCCTTGACCAGGAGGTACTATTTATTTTGTTATCATGTAATATTCATTTTAATTAATACATTTTAAAAGGTAATACAAATCAAGCATTTTCCTGTGGGCTATTTTTTCTTTACTTTTATTTGATTTTGTTGGTATGCAAACTGGACAGTTTGTCATAAACATATTTTTCCTTCTGTGTCTTTGGCATGTTTCCAGGCCTAGTTTACCTGCCATCAACAGCACAACTTATAGCTTCCTCATAATTGTCTCCCGATTTGGGCTTGGTAGGTTTAAAAAAAGAAAAAGAAAAAAAAGAGGCACAGAAATAAAATCCTGACTGTCAGATATTTTGGTCAATATCTGCTTATCACTTATTTTACCCCCTGGGGCACCATCACAACCACCTGATTAAAAACGGAAACCAATTAACTTCTGGGATTAAAAATCTTGCTCCAGGCTGACAAATTTTAGATGTCCATACAAAGATATCTGTTGACATAATATAAAGCTCTAATCTCTTCAGTGTATTAAATTATTTTAATGGTTTTTTTTACCCATTTTAAAAAAAAAATGTCTGCTGTTTATGTTCATGAACCTTCTTAAATGGATCACATCTGTTTAAAAAATGCATGATTCGCTCTCAGAAAGACCACAGGCATTTAAAATGCATAGATGGATGGACATTATAAATTCATAGATTTGTTTGAAAGTTCATCAAAATGAAACAGACCCCTTTATGACTATGGAGGTAAAACCACATCAAGATCAACTCGGTGATACACATTTCATGAAATTGGTCTAGAAATACAATCAAGTGTGGTTGATGACAGTGTAGAGTACCTGTCCCCAAGATCCAGTCAGCCACTGAACACAACGTTGGCTGTTGCATGACTGGATGTTGCTGGGCTGAAGGTCCCTGTCGCATCGATTGTCCTCTGGACAGGTGACAATTCGCTGCTGCTCACCCCCGCCACACACCTCAGAGCACTGAGAGACACACAATATCAAATGTGTGAAATCTGTGTTTAGCTTGACTGATCGATTTGATGGAGCACAGACATGAAATGTAATCCAAGACATTATGAAGACAATTATTTCCACTGTTCCCAGCTCTTCTACTACTCATGTGATATTGACCCATTTATTGTAGCTTGTGCAGAAAAGAAATTCTGCTCACTTCAGGTTTCTGAAGATGTTACTAAAAATGTTTTCTGAACCTACGATGAATCCTTTTTTTTTTTTTTGCAATGTTTTGATAAAACATTGTGACACTGTGACACTTCCTTTTTGTTAGACAGAGACAAGCACAGATTGTTCAGAAACGTGACTTGTTGGACAGTTCAAACTCTGTGGGAGGCTCTGAGATTGAAAGACTTCTTATTTGTCATGGAAAAGCACTGCGCCAAAGTTGTTTGGTATATTCTTTTCATGGCAAATTCTGTTGATTTTATAGTTTGTTTTCAAATGCAATACTGTTTAACCACTTATTGTATGAAGCTGAGACCCTCTGTCAGGGAAGTTTTTCAATCTAACCTGGGAAGACAGGAAGAAATTTTTCAAATATTAACCTAGTGTGCCATATTTTAGAAACTTAGATAATACCAAATGTAATTCTGTAAGGTGTTGTATCAATGTTGTGATGATCTGTTTAATTGCAATATTGGTTATGAGCTCATTTCATCTGAAAAGAATGAAACTGGATAGAACTGAATTGGATAGAATGGATCGATGGATAGAAATACTGACACTGACTAAAGTGATAAAAAAATTAATTTAGCAAAATTATATCTTTTACTACTTTTCTTAGTCTCCAGTTATTTGAATTACTATTAAGAATTTTTCCTTTTCTTTAACGGAAGGGTATGAATAATTTTGCAGACAACGGAGTGTACATCCTAGATATGTCGCTAGTCAAGTATTTCTAATATCCATTATTTTCATACTGCATACAATATTTCCACAAATAAAACAGACTTAATTAAAAGTCTTTTTATGTTTTCATTGATGCAAACATATAAAGGTTGGTTCCCAACACAGGCAAGGCAGGGGGTGAGGGTGGTAGGATGAAATGAAAAATACTTTATTAATCCCAGAGGTAAATTGCAATGTTGTAGTAGCTTTTTTTCCCCATATATATAAACCAGAAAGCAAGCTTGTTATCATAATGTCCATGCACAAAGATAGAAACATTTACCACTTTTATTTAATCAATTAGATTGATTATGGTGTTTTTAATATTTTATTGTAGTGGGATAATTCATTTTCAGAGTGGCATTATTGTCCTACTATCCCAACATTTATGTCGTTCATTCTGAGCAACTTCGGATCAGCAGGTGTGTTGTTGCAGAAGGTATGCATGAACATCTTCCACAAAAAAAAAGCATTGCTAAGAACGAGAAAGTGTTGATTTAAAACAGTGCTCAAAGTGTTAAGCATGACAGACTAATGTAGGGGAATTGTTTCCATTTCACATACAGAATATGCTCCATACTGTTCTTGGTATACAGAATGGGAAGATAAGCTGCGGAGGCTTTAAAAGATGATGTCTTTGTGTCTTTCATAAAAGAAAATTAGGGAAAATGATAATCAAAATTAATAATACAAAAGGAAAATTAAGTTAGGTGTTGTTAAAAGATGTACAAAACACTTTTGTAAGTATACAATCTGTATTTTGCACAGCTTTCCATTATTTCAACAACTGGCTAAATTTATCTATTTTCAGTTTATCAGTTTTACGATATGTTGCTGTCTTGTTGAAATCTCCTGCAAATGTTCAAAATGTTTCTCTAATGAGAGTTTATGGATACAGTAGCCCTTATCATAAAGCAGCTTGATAGGAAAGGGGTTAGTAAAAGAGGAGGATGACATGCGGCAAAGACCAGGAATTCACATGTGGGCAGCTGTGTCGAGCTGCAGCTTCTATACGTGGGGCGCCTTTTTAATCAACGGAGCAACACAGTGCCAAAGTAATGAATGTACAGACTAACGTGACTAACATGCAAAACCACAAGAGAAGACAAATTGCAAGATCTTTCTCTTCTGATCTAATGGTGTGCGGTTATAGTGTTTTATATAAACCAGTGGTTCCCAAACTGGGGGTCGCGAGATAATTGTGAAAAATATATAATTAACATTTATAAAAAAAAAATTGGGATTTTTTATCATGGCTGTCAAAATTAAACCATTAATGCAGAGATAAATCTAAAATTAGCTTAATTCTTAACACAATGCATAAATCCCATCTGATATCATACAATTAATTATTGTTGTCACGGGAGGGGGGGTACCAATGTATGCTATCCTGGGGGTCATGGCTCAAAAAGTTTGGGAACCCCTGATCTAAATATAGATCCCCTATAGTTAGGGGTGGTCAGCCATCTCTTAGTTATGCTTCCATAGTCTTAGACTTCTGAGGGACGTCCCATGATGCACTGGGCTCTTCCTCTTCATCTCTCTGCTCCTTATCTTCCATGTAGAAGTATGTGACAGTATTGACATGATTAACGTATTCCTCCTCTTCTCTTTCAGCAGATCTCCCTTGATAAAGTTTTGTTTATGTCTGTTGATTTTTCTTTTCTGTCCTCTCCAACCCAACCAGTTGAGGCAGATGGCCGCCCTCCCTGAGCCGTGTTGTGCTGGAGGATTTTCCTTCCTGTTAAAAGGGAGGTTTTCCTTTCCTAGCATGCTCAAGATGGGGGATTGGAAAAGAGTCAAGATTCAATGTAATCTGTTGGTTTCCTTAGCTAGGCTTTGATTATGAATTGGCTTGTATGAATACTGATTGGATGACAACAGATTGGCTTGAATTGATTGTCTGTGAAGTGCCTTATTATGGCATTGTTGTGAATTTGCGCCATACAAATAAAACTGAATTAAATGGAGCTGGTGTGCACTATTCAGCATACATGACACTAACCAATTCTTCAGCAGAGTATCAGGTTCTTCATGCTCAATATTCCAAATCTTGCGTACCCTAATGTGACTTAATTGTAAACAAACATGGTTGACTAACAGGAAGAAGTAATGATAGTCGTTTTTGGCCTCTTACTTTCTAAAAAAGCACACACAAAAAAGAAACGATTATGGAAAAAGTCATGAAGACAGCAGGAATACGGGCTGTATGGATTACAGCGCGAGTTAGAGGTGAGTAAAAATTGTCACATAGTATTACAGATAGCTTGGAGAGCAGGGCTGTGCGCTAGATGCTAGCACAGGTGCTAACGTAACCACCATCATTGCAAACTACCTGTTTTATTCCCTTTTCCGTCAGTCAGCTGAGTCTCGATTAACTTTTATTCAGGTAGACGCGACATTACACACTGTAGGAGCTCGGCACCTCTCAGAGCACCCCACACATTACAGGATTTCTAATCGTGAATATTAAACATGTTCATTATTTATGATATGTCCTTCTGAGCAGATCTGACCAGACAAAATCACTCTTAACACATCCCACACCACAGTAAAATCATACACGCTGTTGTTTGCGAGCATCAGAGAACTGAATCATTGCTGAGGGAGATTGGGACAAAAATTGGCCCGTTTATCCTGTAGTGTGTACCGGCCTTAAATGAGTTCACTGATCCGGATGTTGTTCTAAGGTACCATAGTAACGCATTGTAAAAACCATTCTCATAATAATTAGAAATGGAAATAAAGTCCTGACTCTAATAAAGGCCTCATACCAGAAGCACGCCTTTGTTTTACTTGATACAATAAAAAGGCAAATATGTTAAAATTCAATGGTTAATGTGTCAGACTTTGACTCCAGTGGGGAAAGCACTTTTGAAAATGTCTGTGGCTTGGTTGCAATTTAATCTGAAAACATGTGAGATATTTCAGCTGTAATTCCACTAGCTACCATTTTGATATCACCATATGAAAAATACTGAAAAAACACTGAAAACTGATCTTAAATAAACAATTTCATACCAAACTTATTGCATCATATTTCAGTTTCATTGCATTCAATTCTATCAAGCTCAGAAACCAGAGTATACCCTGGTTTGTTTTTACAAAATGTTGAGGTAGTTTTTTTTTGCTCACCTGACCCCATGAGGAGGTGTACCAATGGAGACACGGTTGAACGTTGCAGGGCATTTGTGTTTTTGGTCTGGAGGACATGGCTCGGCAGTGGAAAGGTCGGAGAGGTCGTTGGTCCCTGAGGTCAAAACATTTGACTTCTCGTAACTTAATGCCACCTTCACAATTCTTGGAGCACTGGAAAAAGAGAATGTATAATCTTTATGGAAACTGCAGGATCTGCGGCAGCTTGCAGGTATTTGCAAATCTGATGCAACTGGATTCGCTGTGAGTTTTAACAAAATGCATCACTCATGAGCAGAGTCTGGCATGAATTCCAATAAGGTGATGGAGGAGCTCTGAGATGTCCAAACAGCAGTCCCAGCTGCATTTGACTTCTCATATCTGAGGAAGTCATGACCTGAATGATAAAAGATCTATTCATAACAAGATATTCCAAAAACATCAATCCAGGATCATTTCTTCACAAGTAACATGTCTCTCATTGTACATTTCTTTGTCATATTTAGTGCTTATGTTTTTTTTGTATCAGATTCTTCTATAGGAGAAGTACACATGGTTGCTTTAAACTAAATGCAGTGATCAAAAGGACAATATGGCGGTGCTCATATTTACCAGGTATAATGTAAATATTTAATATTCACAAAATATTTAGCATACTAAAATTATGATAGTGATAGTTCAGTTTGGACCAAATAGGTAGACTATTTAAAATGTAAGTTCTAAATCCCATTATACCCAGACAGTATTAAAAAACACATTTAGCCACCTAAAGGACATCCAATTATTTATTGATTCTTCAAGAAGTTATGAGGGATTGGATTTGTTTATAGACAACAGAACCCCAAAAGACCCATTGAGTAGTGTCACGCTAATCAGAAAGTAGCCCCATACAAAAAGGATAACCAGCTTTAATGGATTAATCTAAAAAAATAGACACGACACTGTGTGCAAAGAAATATCAAATGAACTTTAATTGAGGTTATAATTGAAATGAGAAGTAATTTTTCCAGAGCCAGACTTCTTTGGCTACCGCAGTACTCGCCTCCTGCTGGCCAAATGATAGAATGCAGCTTTAAGAGGCCTAAACAGGAGGCTAAAGTCATCTTATTTTATATACATTCCATAGTCTAAACTGGTGCCCACCTTACTCCATTCTCCAGCCTTCCACATGGAACAAGGGCGCAGGTAACACTGTCGAGCCGGTGCAGGCCTCTTAGTTGCATCACAGTCTGACTCTGACCCAGTACTGCAAGTCAAAGTCCTCCAGACAGCACCCAGACCACAGGTCGTGGAGCACTGCCCACAAATATAACAACAGGTGAGAATTACACCTTGAAGGCTGAAGACCAAAAGAGTGTAAGTATCACATCAACAAGTTGTCAGATACATCCACCTGGTTCTTTACACTTAAAGGATCAGATAGACATACAGCTCTGGTGTGCACATAAAAACCTCACCAAAAAGGACGTGAATAAAAAAAAGCAAACATTTATGGTAGAGATGATGGTGTTGGTTTCTTTATGCAATGTAAGCAAATGCATATCCTTTTATCTTATGTTATTGATTATCTCTATTCTAAATCATGTTTCCAAATATGTGTTCTGGGTAAATGGTGATATGCTTGGAAAATAAAAACTAGAGTGAATGATATGCAATACTTACAGAGCTCCAGTGACCAGAAATCCAGTAGGCTGCTCCACCGACTTGAGTGGGGGCTGAAGTTTGGATGGATGTTGGGACAGTAGGTGGCCACTGACTTGCTGGATGAGTCAGGAGAACAACAGGTGTCGATGACCCTGAATGCTGTGATGAAATAGTGTTCAATTGAGGAGTGTGATGTGTGCTTGCTGGAGACTGGTGTGAAGAGCCAGGGTGATTGTTAATGGTGCTCCCCATCATTGGGGTAGTTAATATTTCATTGTAGTCAAAATCAGTTAAATCGAACGATGAATGGTGGGATGGGGAGTCTGTTCCAGTTGTATCAGCATAGACAGGCATCTGTTGTATTGTAGCCGTCAGTAAATCAGCTGGAGGAGTCTGAGCGGCTCCCTTAGGTGTAGTAGGAGGTATAATATCTGTTCCAGTTAAGGATGTGGAGTCATATGATGCCTCTTGGTTACCTGAGGTAACTAGGGAGGGAATGGGAAGAGGAGTGGGTTTCTCAGAGGAAAGAGGTGAAGTTGTGCTGAGGTCATGATTGCTGTTCCACATGTTTCTCTCAATAGTTTTATACACTGTATCAAAATTGTTCTGTTCCATGTCCAAATCTTCCATTGTGAAAATGACTGGAAAATTTGTGGACTGAATAATAATTTGAGGTATTTCTGAAGCATTTTCATCAGGATGGACATCAGTCTTAACCTGATTAGTGGTTTCTGGTGTGGGAGTGCCCAAAGGTTCTACACTCTCTACATCTACTTCCTCTGCAGAGATGTAATCATTCCCCATCTCCTGATCACTTACTGTTGTTGTGACAATTGTTTGATGTGTGGGAGTGGAGACAGTATGTGCTGGAGTCACAGTGTAACTCTCAGAGTGCTTTTTCTCTTCACTAAAATCCTCATAGTTTTTTTCAGCTTCCTCCTCATATTGCACCCATTTTTCCTCCTGTCGAGGCTGAGTTGTAGAGAAAAGATGACTTGCCACTGAGCTAATGTTTTCAGGCCCCTGCTGACTTTTGTTCTCTTTCACTGTTTGTGAATGTTGTGTTGAAGATGATAGTGGTGGTCGTGTGGTAGAAACAAGCAGGAGATAATCATCATATAGGAAGTCATATAGATGGTCAGAATCCAGTTGCACAGAACTGGCCTTTAAATTGTCTCCTTTTGTGCTCTGTGACTCTTCAGTTTTCAGAATGTAGACCTCTGAATCTGTAGGAGTAGGAGAAGCAGCCGTGGGAGCACTCGTACTTTCCATGTGATGATTGCCCTTCATGCTGTGAGTTGGCTTGGACTCCTGTGGAGAACTGAATCTATGGCTGCCCTCTGAGTTTTCTTCATTGCTTTCAAAGTCTTCAGATAAGTCTTCATGAAAGTTGATGAAGTTATAATCATAGTAGAAATCGTCTACTTGAACATGGTTTTCTTGAGGGCGTTCAATATTTTCAATGTTGTTGTGGTAGTGGAAATCTCCATCAACAATGTCATTTATTGGCTGGGCTCTGGTAGTGCTGTATTTGGAAGGAGGTTTTACTTCAGGAACTGGGTCAATTTCATTGAGTAGTTCTTTGCTGGACCAGCCGCTCCCAGACCATTCAATACCTCCAAAATTATCCACAACCTGCGGGCAGTCTTGAATATGGCAGGGTGTGAAAGTTAAAGGTTTCTTTTGGGGGTCACAGTCAGCACCGATGTTTCTAGAGCAGGTTACATTACGGTGACGAACTCCACTGCCACAAGTCAGCGAACACTGCAAGGGAAGATTAAAAGAAAAATTATGATAACTGGTATGTTTACACCCTGTTACTTGACAAAAAAGGCAGCAACCCCTGAAAAACATTCAAAAATGGCATGTCAAAAAGTGAAAACGTCAAAGATTTAGTGGGAAAATGTCAATTAAATGCAATTATATAAACTTTAGATACACCCCCCCACACACACCTCCTTAACCTGCTGCTGTTCCTCCTCAGTGATTCCAACATGCCAAACAGTGGAAGCTCAGCCCTGCATCAGTGTACTCTTGTACCCATCAAGCTGCCGTTCCATAATCACCATTTGGTACAGTGGCAAGCTCTGCAATGCTAGCTTGATTTTGGTAATACATACAAAGGTGGGCCATTGGGGCTCTGTTACTACCCTCTTAATGGCTAAGAGAAGCATTAGCAGTAAATCAACTTCATGCGCCATTCTGCCTCTGCACTTTTACACATGACACTAATACACAAAAAAGGTGCATTCATACCAGCTTGAAAGACATATTGTAATCAAAAAGGTGTTAAGACAGCCCACTAAGGATCGTCCACACGGCACAGAAAATCTCCAGTTGCTGTGTTCTCTCTCACACCAAGACATTTCAAACACCTGCTACTACGCCAGAGATGAAAACATTTTCACAAACTTTTTCAATCTGTGTGCCTCCTGTCCTCAGGAAGGGAATAAGTGTCAATCAAATCACGTAGCGCCTGATAACACATTCTCCCCTAAGGACATCCCCTCAATCAATGCACACAACTGTGCAATACTGCACAATCTTGTTTTTACAATTACTGTGATTTTGATTAATCTATTTTATATTATAATCAGGGCTTTCAAATGATTAAAATTTTAATCTGATTAATCACAGCTTACAAATTAATTAATGATGATAAATCACCAATCACAATTATGTCTGAAATGTGCCTGCTTTTGCTGAATTGTATATACAGAAAGAGCAAGCCGATGCTTATAAAAATCTTATGTGTACTGGCCTTCACTTAACGTCAGATAAGGTCAGTAAATGCAGGATGCAATGTTGTTGCTGGATCATGTTCTAGATCAGCCCATAGGTTCCCAACCTATTTTCCTTGAGCATTCACTTCATGCAAATACTGAAAGGCCATGGACCCCCTGCCCCACCCCATGCAGAAACCATGCTTGGTTTTATGCTTTCAAAAGTGAGATTCTCACCATAAATACTGTATTCTGGCTGAGTCCTGTCCTTCCATGAAGCCAACGTTAACAACATAAAGCCTTCCTTTTTTTCTTTAAATAGGGACAATGTGGGGACATTAATCCCAATAGCTCTGAATGTTCAAAGTCTCGGGGACCCCCCTATGGTCTTTGGGGGACCCACTTGGGAGGTCCCGGACCCCAGGGTGAGAAACACTGTTCTAGATCATAATGTAGAATTCATACAGCATCATCTCACCCACCATCTCCATGCTGATATCTGCCATAAAACCACCGGATGTGATGACTAGAGTTAAAGAGCTGATATTAATGAAGAATTTCTGATAAAACGGAGGATCTGGCTAAAAACATATTTTTCTTTTCATCATTGAAGTGTATCCAAGTCTTTGTGCAGCAGTGATAGAATTAATAAAATGCAACATCACCCAAAGTAAACAACTGTTGATAAAATATACCATTTGTTTTACAGTTTTTCTTTACTTTTTTACATCATTAGGCTGCTGCTGGCAACATTTTTTCTTCTTCAGCTTCACAGTGGCAAAGACTGCTAAATGTTGCTTACTAATACTAGCGTGTCCAAAACCATTATCTACTTTGGGGTTAATAAGTGCCATGTGAACAATTAAATGCTAGTTTCCTCCTTCTCAGCTGAAACTCAACAAGAGAGACGGTTGTGACAGAAAAGCCGATCAGCTGATCGGTGACAATCGTCATGATTCACGGAACAACTGGAGAGGGAAGAGGAAGCAGCCGCACTGCTGCGCAGACATAGAGAGGACCAGAGAGCAGCCATGTTTTTGCCAAACTGAGGGGAAAGATTTTAAATACTGGAAAAGTGCAGGTGTTGAACCCTCTCACCAGGAAAAGTATGCATGTTAAAACACCTGCATCCTTTACTCATCTAACATCGTGATTTTTAATTTCCCCACAGTTGCCTTACACATTAAATAGAAAAATGTGTTTATATATATATATATATATATATATATATATATATATAGATATATATATATACACATA
>JAOXYM010000001.1:8490395-8505163 GCA_028567055.1 Leptatherina wallacei
ACAATGTCTCAGAGTAGTGGTTGGCATGAAAAACTGCAGTGAAAATACAAATGGGCACTGAAAATGTAATCCGAAATGAACATGTAATGTAAAAGAGTTTGTTTGCATGTGAATTTGTTCACAAGAGTGGCATTTGACACTCAGTCAGAGTTGGCCTTGCATCACATTTGCAGCATCTCAGACTGGTTTTGTTGTCTCGAGGGGCACAGAGCTCACATTGCTTCCTTTTCCGCCCTTGTCCTTGTTGGAGGGATGAAGACCAGACCAAGTCCTCAGGTGCCTTTTCTTCATGTCCCTCTCCATCTGTGGACTGGTCAGTCTCCTCAGAGTCCGAATCCAAAGAGGTGTTGTCTTCCATTTCTGAGACATCCTCCTCTATCTCTGACTGAACTTGTTAAAAAATCAGGTCCAGAGCCTCTCTGACAGATAACCGTTTCATCAGTCGCTTACTCATTGTGCTCAGAGTAAAAGGATGGAAAGGTAAATGTCAGGGTACATTTTGGGTGTCTGTGTGAAGATATGAAACATTGATAAGTCTGGAAGGTGTGGTTCATGTGGGAATGGGGGGTGGTAGTAAGCAGAAAAGCACGGGAAAGAAATAGGTTCCCATAACAGACACCTGTCTAGTCTGTGTGAAGTTATGATACATTGTTTCATCATGAAGGTGGTTCATGTGGAAGGATAGCACATCAGCACGGGAAAGAGATGTTTACCCACAAAAGACATTGTTCAGTCTGAAATGTGTCTGTGTTGGGTAGGTGTTTATTGGGATGTTTTCTTATCTGATGAATGAATATAATGTGGATACCCATTCATTTCCTGTGGCGGTCACTTTTGACCAGGAACACCACAAGTGTAACAAAGTTGAGTAAAACACTCAAAATTTAATGAATGTGGTAATAATCACGTTTATATGTTCAAGTGTACAGTGCGGAGGATATCATAAAGTCTTGTGGTGATCAGATGTGAAACACAATATTCATGAGTGTTTTAAGTTGAAATCGGTCAGATTTGACCAAACACAACAGGAAGGTTGAGAGGAAATTGAGCTCCTCTTCTGAATTTAGCAGCAGTTTCAGAACCATGCTTTTACGGAGGTAAAAATATCTGTGAGAGGTGTCTCTTTGATCTCAGCAACCTGGCAGCTGGGTCCTTTCCTCAATGAAAAAAAAAATCCAAATAACCTGAGTGTGCTGCTACACCATGAAAATAACCACAATCTGTCTTCAAGAGAGTGATAGAAGTTGAAAGAGACAACAAAGTATGCTATGCAACTCTTCTTAAAATCTCCATAACATTGACAATTTTATAACATAAATAAAGTAACCCCAGCAGTTATGTAACTTCCATTCACAATAAAACTTACAAAGTATTGGCCTCTCTAGAGGCAGAGAAACAAGTGTGTCTTTGAGTATCTGTGTCAATACTGCTGGTGTCCTTTTGCAAATAATGTCTGGAAGGCAGACTTACGTGGCTGGACATGGATCCTTGTTACAGCTGGTTTGGTTGTCATCAGGTCGGGTGATGGGGTCACAGAAGTGCTCCTCAACTATTCCAGTTGACTTTTCCACACAGTGAACAACCTGCCTCTGAACACCTGGAATACCATAGAGTAGGGGAAAAAAGCTATTTACTGAAGTGCATTGATTGAACTAATTTCCCCTGTTTTTTTTCCTTTGCCCAGTTTTGTAAAACTCATCCTAAGATTTTTTTTTCTGGCCTAATTATGATAAACAGCATTGATCACATAACTCTGTGGAACAAATAGAAAAATAAACCCCAAAATACAGCTACTAGAAATGGATTTCAGTAACCACCACAGGGAAAAATGATGCATCAAGGTTTTAAACAGCATTACCCACAGCACGGCTTTCATAGGTTTATCTCATTTTTTCCTCCACCCTATCATTTCTCTCACCTTCCTGAGGGGACTTTCACTCTGTTGAAGGAGGAAACAACTCCCAAACCCTTGTTCCAATCCTTCTCTGGGCCACAAAGCACATCTGATAGCTAATTTACGACTTCACAGACTACTTTGAAGGTCAAGACAGCCGCCTTAGATTGGAAAGCAGATGGAGACTTGATACTTGAATGGTAAGGAAGAGGAAAAAGGACAGGGAAATACACCCCAGGTGCTGTTTTTGGTTACAAAACAGATTATGTTCTGTGATCTTGCCCTGTGGTAGACATTTTGGTCTAATGCATTCTGAATGTGGGTGAAACAGGGACACTGATTTTTTTTCCCCAGCAGAGTGATAGAGGGAAAGAGAGAGAAAAAAATATCCTCTGATGTAAGGAGAAGCTATTTCCTCTAAAGTCATAGAAAAAATTACTTCCAAAATACCATGATCACAAATAAGGTTAAAAATACATACTCTGCTTATTTAAACTCGCACACTCATGCAATTCATTGAACTCACAGCAATATGGTTAGAAAAGTTGCTCTATTTCTGCAGGCAATTCTCACTCTGTCAGTGCTGCAGTTGCAATTCTCCATTATCACAAACAACTGTGCAACACTGCTGTGAAAACATCTGTCTCCATTATGGCACATGCAGCAATACATCTCCAAATATTTCAGGCCGCTCAAACTGAACAGAAAAAAAAGTTTCCACTAACATACACAGATGTTTATCAGGAAGCATATAAGAAGATACAGATCAAAACCATGCTCTTATGATTTGCACAGAAAATAATGGCAAAATTTTTTTACAAATTTATATGTTGGAAAATGGAAAGCTAAAAAAAATGGACTGTGAAATTTGCCAAATGAGCCTGAGGTGCAAACAGTGAAATTAACTTTATACTGAACTCAGACCCTGAATTAGGCGTTAAAATAATATGCACACAAAACACCCACAGATTTTACGTGCCAACCGTCTTTGCTCATTATTTTCCACAAATGCACAAATGATTTTACTTAATTGCACACGAGCTACGATGTAAGCTATGGCGTGACACAGGCTTACAAGAATCCTGGCCAGAAAGAGATGCAGCCTGTAAGAGAACATTGCGAAATGTGACATATTATGTAAAGCCACATAATTAATGATGCTGACGAAATAATCACATGTAATTGAAATTTTCGTTATTATGATTGAATTAAGGTTAATATTCAAGTAGCACCGAAAGAAAATGTCGCCTCACATACAAAAAAACTTGACATTTATTCATTTAAATTAATATAATGGACACACAGCATGATAATTGGGATGTTGTATTCAGAGTCTTCTACATCTGTTTCTGTGCAGTGGGACTGTTTCATGAGGTGGTGAGGGGGTCATGGTAAATATACTTGATTAAATTAATGTAGATGTATTCATATTATGTGTCAGCAAGGTGACTGGATCAACAAAGACAAAATCACAGACTCCTGTGCAGATTGTGCAGCTTGTTGCCTTTATTAGAGCTGGCAGGATCAGATTTGACAAGAGCTTTGCTGTTGTCCTTGAAAACACAGTCTAGAATAGATTCTTATTATGAATGGAAAACTACTCTCAAAACTAGTTTAAAGCGTGTCCAGTGAATAAATTGTAAAGTCTTAAATTCGTCTTTGAGAACAAAACTTCATTAATTTCCTCTCATTCTCAATGTAAAGACCTAATGGAACTAAAAGGTTCAGCAAACGAGTCTAACACACCAACTGTTCATGTAGATCAGAGAGAACCAAAAAACACATCAAAAGAGATCTAACTTGATTATAGCTTATTTCAGATTTATCAAAGGCACACATGAAATATTATTTGTTTAGGTTCTGTTTTCTTTTTATACTTAAATAAGATATGTCTCTTTGACTAAGATTACAATTACTTGTAATAATTCCATTTTCACTGTATGTAATTCACAAGGTATATTCATATAGTCTCATATGTGTCCGGATTCTTCAGACTCAAAATTAAGGCCAGTTCAAGTCAGTTTGTTTATATGCACATTTAAGTAAATGAATAAAACATGTAAAAACTTCAAGGATATTCAAATCACTAAAACAGCAGAAAAAGGACAAACTCTCAAGTCTGTTTGAAGTAAAGGAAAGGGAATGTATATACTCATGTGGAGGGTAAACTGCCCCAGAGATTTGTAGCTACATTAAGAGAGAATAGATTTTTTCTGTTGTCACCCCCAAATCATGGAACAGCCTCCCCCTTCATATTAGGACCTCACCAACTGAAGACATTTTTAAATCTCGTTTAAAGACTTATCTTTATTCTCTTGCTTTTAAACCAGACTGAGTTTTGGCATTTATTTACTTAATATTTGTTTCATGTTTGTGTTTTTATACTCTTTTATTCCTCTTATATCCGTGTATTGTGTAGTTCCCCTTTTTTATCTCAAATTTTTTTATTTCTATTTAATCATTCAGTTGTACAGCACTTTGGTCAACATATGTTGTTTTTAAACGTGCTTATAAAAAAACTTGACTTGAATTTTATTGAGAAGGCAGAGCACCCCTGTGAGCTTCACTCTACAACCCTCCCCCTCCATTCTGCCCCAAAAACGTTAAAAGCAACAGGTCAGAAGACTTGCCAAGAGGGTTGCATTGGTAAAAAAAGTTTTGAGAGATAAATGCCACTAACCCATGTAGGTGAGACTTGAATAACTTGCTTGTGGCTCCTAACAGTGTTCAAACCATGTTAGACACGAACGTTAAAATGCCCCACTTCACAGCAAAATAAGTGTGTTAAAAGCCTGTGGTACAGAAAGATGGTTTTGGTCCGTATAGCTAATTTCTCAACTTTAAAACAGTTCAGGGGGTGAATGCTTTTTACAAGTCAGCCAATTAACATATATTCATACTTAAAGTTATGCATAATCAAGAAATGTGGCCAGGCTGTGTGACAGGTATGCGCTGCTAGCTGTTGGCAAGGTTACACTGCAGCTAATTTGAGTCACTGACCCAGATGTGTCTGCCGCATTTGTGGCTGTGGTGCCTCTTCGAGTCTTTTTTTGATTTCCTTGCAAATATCAAAACCTTGCTTGTGGGGAGGATGACTGTCCTAATGGGCTGAAAAAGTTTGTGCTTTCAGTTAAGTCATATGGTAACCTATTTAGTGACATAAAATTAAATAATGACACTTTTAGATCAGGGAAGTGGGATGAAAATCTGAATTTATTGATAGATAAAATTTACGGAGTACTGTACTGTATCATAAGTATGATCCTCCAAAAGGTTTGCAGTCAAGCAATGTCTGATGTTATCAGTCCTTAGACTTCAGTGTGGGTTTCTTATTGGATTTAAAAATCAGAGAAGTTGGACACATCGCAAATTCCTCTATTTTGTGTCAGAGGCAGGTAAAACTTTGTTCTTGCTGTGCATTTGCACAATAACAAAACACATCCACAGGGGGGGAAAAAGAGCTTTATTTATTAACAGGGGAGATATGCATATGTGAACAAATCTCAGAAGCTGATTGAAAAACTGAAGCTAAAAAAGACTTAAACTACTTCAGCACATATCCTTGAATGCCAAAGCACTCGGGAATCGATGGACTCAACAGGAGCCATTTGGTAAATGGACTGTACTTGTATAGCGCTATTCTAGTCAAGTGACTACTCAAAGCGCTTTGACAGTACATATCTCATTCACCCATTCACACACACTTATACAGCACCTATATTGGAACATACTCGGTGCTTGGTGTAAGCATTCATACCCCCGACAGGCACATCGGGAGGCAGTGTAGGGTTCAGTGTCTCGCCCAAGGACACTTTGACATGTAGTCAGGGGAATCGAACCACCGACCTCCTGTTTAGTAGATGACAGCTCTATCCACCTGAGCTACAAACTATAATTTCCTCCATAGCAAAAAGGCTCCTCCAAGTCAAGTCTGAACAAGATCACAAACTAAATGAATGGTTTAAGTGCTGTGAGGAGCTTTGAGATATTTATCTTACTTTAGTATAAAAAGAGTGAAATTTATAAAAAGTGTTTGTGCCGATAACGTGATGAATGAGCATGAATAAAAGCACATTTCTTTTGCTTCATTCAGCGTCTGCATGAAAAAAAACTGCATACTGCATCTGAAGTTCTTTGTTTTACCTAAGTTTGTGCAATACATATACGATCCCACCAGAGGTAAAAACACATTAGATCGGATTTATTCAAACCTGAAAGAGGCATACAAAACTATTCCCCTACCCCATCTGGGCCTTTCAGACCACATTTCAGTGCTGAGTGTCCCAGCCTACACACCCCTCAGGAGAAGAACCAAACCAGCTAGGAGAACTGTAAAAACCTGGCCAGAAGGAGCACTCAACCAACTACAGGACTGTTTTGACAACACAGACGGGACTATATTTGACTGCCTGGAGTTAAATAAATATATTGAAACTGTTCTGTTTTACATTAAAACATGCACTGACATCGTCACAGTGGACAAACAGTTCAGAGTGTACAACAACCGAAAACCCTGGATGACAGCAGAGGTGCGGTCTCTGCTGAGGGCCCGGGACTCTGCCTTTAAGTCTGGGGACCGGGTCGCTTACGCTGCGGCCAGAGCAAATTTGAGGAGGGGCATCAAAACAGCCAAAAGGGATTACAGTGGAAAGGTGGAAAACAACCTGGCTGACCGTAACCCAAGGCAAGTCTGGCAGGGCTTACAACATATGACCAACTACAGAACTAAGACATCGGAAGCAGGAAATGGTGACGCCTCACTAGCAGAAGAATTGAATATTTTCTTCACTCGCTTTGAGCCTTCCCACCCTGCCTCACAGCCTTCTGACCACCATCCGCTCAAACTGCAACAATTTCAGGTAAGAGAGGTTTTGAAAGCTGTAAACCCACACAAAGCTGCAGGTCCAGATGGGGTACTAAGCAGAGTACTGAGGGCCTGCGCAGGCCAACTCTCAGGGGTCCTGACAAGTATTATTAACACCTCCCTAAAGCAGGCTACTGTCCCATCCTGCCTGAAAGCAGCTACCATCATACCTGTCCCCAAAAAGTCCACAGTAGGTGGCCTGAATGACTACAGACCGGTAGCATTAACCTCTGTGGTCATAAAATGCTTTGAGAGACTAGTTTTACGCCACCTCATGTCCCACCTACCGAAGAGCTTTGACCAACATCAATTTGCCTACAAGGCAAATAGGTCAACAGCTGACGCCGCTGCTGCTGTGCTCCACGTTCTGTGAGCCACACGGAAGAACAGGGAAACTATGTTATCATCAAGAAGATGACAGACCTAGATTTCCCACCCATCACCTGCGCCTGGATTAACAGCTTCCTGACAGACTGCCCTCAGGCAGTCAGGGTAGGGCCCCATACATCCTCCGTTCGCACACTCTGCACAGGTTCCCTCCAGGGCTGTGTGCTGAGTCCATTCCTGTTCACGCTGTATACACATGATTGCACCCCTTTCCATGACTCAAACATCATTGTCAAGTCTGCCGACGACACTACAGTGGTGGGTCTGATTTCTGGTGGAAATGAGACAGCTTACAGGGATGAGGTCCAGAGACTGGTCACCTGGTGCTCAGCAAATAACCTCTTGCTGAACACTAACAAAACCAAGGAGATGGTGATGGACTGGAGGAAGAGGAGAGCAGACCACACCCCAGATCAACGGTGTCAGTGTTGAGAGGGTCCCCTCCTTCAAGTTTCTAGGTGTTCATGTGGCTGACGACCTGACATGGCACACCAACACAGAAGAGGTTAAAGTGACAAAATAACTTCCATCATCCTCAGATGTGTTCATTGCTAGTCTTTGCACCGTTTCAAACGTTTTTCAAATTAAATCATGTTGTTGTAACACAAAAGGTTGTGGTGGGGTAAAGAAGAAAGTATACCTTTCAATTTCAAGGTTTCACATATCAGTACATGAAAAAAAGCAGAAAAAAAAGTAAAAAGTGAAATCATGTAAATGCTGCCTCACATAAACAAATGACTTATTACACCGTGTCATTATTTAACAACAACTAAGACAAAATTCAGAGGCAGTATGTGCTAAACCACAAAGTCCCCCTATTATAGGAATAAATGGGGTAGCAACATGGTTCTGTTGATGAAATAGTTGATTGCTTGTTTCATCATCAGAAAATTTGAGCAATGCTATGGAAAAAAGTAGACTTTTTGGCCAAGAAGGGGCAGGCAATAATCTTGAAAAGTAATTCTTGCAGCCCATTTATCCTGTAAGCAATTGGGGATTTTTCCAAGGTGCTTAATATGTGTCCAACCACACTGTACAATTCATTTTTCATTACTATATATAGATTTTACCAATCATTCATCACTTGTTGTTAGCTATTGTTTAAAATCCAAAGACTGTTCTTTGTTTAATGCATATCAACACAAAGCATGCATGCTTGGAATTGCTTATGAATTCCTCTATATGCCAAAATATTCATTGTGAGGCGTGTGTCTGACAGCTAAAGCTTGGCTGAAACTGGGTTATGGAAAATGATAAAAAGCATAGCAGCAATTTTGGAACAGGAAAATAGAGAAAAGAATCAAGGTGCTGCAATGTCCCAGTCAAAAGTGGGACCTTAACATTGTGTACAAATTAATATCCACAAATCTCAATGGAATGAATATATGAGTGGGCCAAAATTCCTCCACTATGATCGGAGAAACTGATGTCATACAGAAAACAATTACTTCAAGATATTGCAATTAAAGAAGCATTTAAATCAGTTCATTGTATTTACCTAATATTGACATAGGAGAAAATATATGATTTTTCTTTCTTTACCCCCCCCCCCCTTTTAGTGATTTTCATCCTCCAATATGTAAAACCCCAAAACTGTTAAAGGGTATACTTTCTCTTTCCAATCACTGTAAGAGCCTCTTTATTATACTTTTATCATCATCTGTATAGAATTATTGGAAAGATTTACATTTGAGGTAAAATATTTGAAAGAAAAAAAACTTGATTAAGTTGAAAAACAACAAATGCAGATGTTTTCAGGCATTTATTCTAACAGCTAAATGACTAATTTAGCTCTATAAGAAAAATATCCATAAAGAGGTAAATATTGCTGTTGATTCTGCACATTTGATGGGACACTGTTGCCATTTGTATGGAAAAAATATAAAACCAATTTTTCTTTAGGTGGTTGATAATGTCACCGCAGGATGCAATCAGTGTCCTCATCAGAATTAGTACATCAGCAATGCACTCACTCATCAGTCATATAGGCGGATGCACGTTTGAAAAGCCAACAGTGCCAAAGCCATCAATACTGGTCTACAGTGATGTGAAAAATGATATGGTCAAATGACTCGTCTATCATGTTGCTAACAAGAGGCAGAGTCCATATGCGGTGCACACTGAGTCGGAGAGAACTCTTTCCCACCATCGTGAAAACATCAATTGAGGGAAGATTTTTGGTGCCATTATTGTTTTTTCATCCAGAGAAACAGTGACATGCTTCTCTTTAAGTGCGATGAAGTTTCACTGCTTGACCAAAGAGATCACAGCTCGTCTTCAGGTGTTTATTTTCAAACTTCACAAAAGAAAAAAATCTTGATACGGCTTTCATGAAACTCACACGTTGCACATCTCCTTCCTATGGTGCCACTATATCATACGAGAGTTTTTATTTCAGCTGCAGCAGGCATCTGTATGCCTCCATAAAGGTTGAAAAAGAAAACATAAACCCAGAACATACTCTGAATATAAACCAAGTCTATTTTACTCTGCTTCTGAGATTTTTTTCTGCATACCTTAAAATTTTAAGTGTCTTTTCTTACCTGCTCCACATGTAACACTGCACTCAGTCCATGAGCCATATTTCCAGAAAAAAACTGACTCTGGCATATTGTTGTCCCCTGAAACATTTTGACTGATGGTGTACTCATATCGCACTCCAGGATTGGTCTCCTGAAAGAGGAGCTGTGAAAAAAAAACAAGACATTTTTTCAGATTTGGTGTCTGTGTTTCAACAAAAAAAACAAAAAGGATGAGATTAAACGGGGGATCGTATGACTGAGATGGCACGATAACAGTCGTGCATGCCATTGGAGGATGATATGGGACTGAGTAGCAGCATCCTCCACAGGCAGTGAGATTTATTTTTCTGCTTTAGTGTACAACCATTTTTTGCTATCCAACTCTTGCTTTCATAGCTGTCAATTCAGTGACAGCAGAACTGATCTTAGTGACTGCTTGTGCTTGTAGAATGAGTGTTTTTTTTATTTATTTATTTATTTTGGTTTGACAAGTTGTAAACATACCACCCAAGCAAACGGGACTGGTTGGCTTTGCAACCCAAACTACAAGACAATGTGTTTTGACAGAAATGCAGAAGAAATACAAAAGAAGGTACTGCTTTCTTTATACCTTGCAAATTATGGAAATTTCCAAGCTTTGTAAACACTCCTCAGACCTTAATAATCTACTGCCCCCTGAAAAGAAGCTGATAGCAAAGCAAATTTAGATAGACATTTATTCAGGTTGTAATGTAATTAAGAAAATGGCAGCTAACAAGAACCGAAGCTCAATTTGAGGTCTTACAGGCCAGAAAACTTTTAGAGTAAACTGCTGGCAGGACAGGATTGCCAAAAAGGCTAATTAAAACCTTTGCATGACTGAAAAAAGGCTTTGGCGGGATTTAGCAGCATCCGAAGCGGCTCTACATCGTTCTACTGAACAATTACAGCCGTCATGGAAGCATGGAGAAAACTTTGATCTGAACTAAACTTTTCATTTGCCTTCACCATAAAATTCAGTTTACAAAGTTTGCATATGAACAACAAAACACACCTGATGTTTTTGGAAAGTGATTTAGTTCAAATAGATTTCTTAAGGCACAGGGAACAGAATTACATTTGAGCATAAGGGAGAAGAATTTAATGAAAATAATGTGTCTGACTGTGAAACTTGGGTTTAAATCAATCATACTTTGGTCTAACATTATTGCCAGTAGTATAGGGAACATCACTTTGTTAAATAAAAAAAAACAAAAAACAAAAACAACAAAAAAAACCCTTGAAGGAAACTTACAGCATTTGAAGCTGAGGATAAAAGACTTCTACAACCTTAATTCCCAAAAAGTTGGGACGCTGTATGAAATGCAAATAAAAACTGAATGAAATGATTTTACAAATCTCATAAATCAGTATGTTATTTACAATGTAGCATATTAAATGCTATGACTGAGCCATTTTACTATTTGGTGAGAGATATTAACTCGGCTTGACTTTGATGGCAGCAACACGAAGTTGGCAAAAAAAATTGGGACATTGATGTTCACCACCTTGCAGCATTTCCTCTGCTTTAGACAGCGGCCTGTAAACATCAGGGAACCGAGGAAACCAATTGTTGAAGCTTTGGGAGACGAGTGTTCTTTTCTGATAGAGTGTAGCTGCTTTGAAGTCCTTAATTATCTTTGTTGCATTTTGTATTTCACAATGCAGCAAATAGGGATTTTCTGTTGTGTTTATTGCATACAGTGATGTCTCCAGATTCCCTGAATCTTTCCATGATATTATGCCACTTTATATCAAATAGATATATGAAATTATTACCATTACTAGCTTTTTCTTTTCCATGTGGATATATGTTAACATCAGTTTGAGTTATGCATATTTACATAATGCCTTAATTAGCCTTTCTATTCTAGATCATTGACCCATTTGCCTCTTTATTAATAGAAATGCACTTTTAAATTTTAAACAGGCTGGTTAGGCCTCACAAAAGGAAGAGATGGTCTGAAAACATTGTACCTGAATCCACAGCGGCTCCATTGTGGGCCCGGGAGACGTCAGGTTTTCCAGCTGTCCTGCTCTCTCATAGGTGAAAACTGTTCCAGCTGCTTTGTACTCTCCATTCCACTGGATCGTCCAGCCTCCATTCAGAAAATACTTGCTGGGATTGTCGCTGCGCAGTGCCAAAAAATTCCCAGCCTCAGCCACCTCCTCAATCAGGATGTCCCAGGCTCCCTCTGGGATCAGTCCAATGTCTACATATCCTGAAAGATGTCACACATCAGGTGAGTGAAACAGAAACTAAAATGTATCCTGATGTGCAACGAACAATTAGTGGGCTGAAGTGACTAAATAAAAAATGCAAATCACATGACATTTTCACAGTATTATGTCTCAATAATGGAATAAAAAAAGCCCTGAAAACAGTTTAACAGAAGTCAACTATCATTAAATCCATTAATTCATTTAAGGTACACCTGTTCCCATGGTGACAAGTCTAAACACAATTTGTTAAAAGCCCTATGACTAAATAAAAACAAGATAAAAAAAAACAAAAAGACAAACCATACCGAGTCCCTCACTCTCTTCATATGTTCTCCTCACAGTTGTACAGGTGGAGCCGTTACCATTACAGATGCCGCAGCGATCCTCGACAGCGCTGGAGTCAATCACATAATCACAGCCTATTTTCTGCAACACATGCCACAAAAAATTAAAGACTGGTCATCATGACATATTTTATCTCGATATTTATGGCTTGAAGCCCTTCTCATTATCCTCTTGAGAGATAAAAGATTTTTTTTTAAAAAGAGGACAAAACATAGCAGTCTGCCGTGTGGAGATGCATTGATCTAAATTGTTAGTGCTGCTTTATGATTTTCCTCTACCAATACTTTACTCCTGCTCTCACATGAGGCAGATAAAGGCAGAATGTACAAACAGATGTACAAAAAACAGTGGAGGAGGAGAAACATATTGTACTTGATTAAATCTATTAATCCAAAATGTTACCTTGGGGAAAAAGCAAAAACACATTAGTTGAGCAAAATGCTTAGGAGAAGTACCCATGCATAACTTTAAGTATGCAATGTAAATGAATGAGATATATTGAATATTAATGTGTAATTAATGTTCTGCTTGGTGGTTTGTTGATTCTCTCAGCAGATCAATAATATCTGATTTGAAAACTGCAAGAGCAAATCTAAATCTTATGTTAAGTGTATTTCACATTGTTGATTTAAATTTGCAAAGTATAAAATTAAGTTATCTTATTGGAAAATGCAATGAATAAATAATTTATCTCAAAAGAAGCAGAGTTGAGGTGTAAACTGGCAGAAAACTGAAAATGGTACTTAAAGGTAAAAGGTGAAAATATCCATCAGAGATGTTGGGAACATGCCTGAGCCTTTTGAATGAAAAAAATAAATAAGGGTGGAATACTGATAACAACTTTTCAGTACCCACATTTGGGCAGGTGGGTGACGGACAAAAATGTCATGAAATGTCATAAAGTCAGACCCACAGTCTGTGACTGTTGTCCACTCGGTACACAAACAGGATCTGTATCAGCGGGTGGCATTTTAGCCCAAGGTGATAGCTCTTGCCTATCTGGAAAGATAACAGCCGCCACTTTTTTCCATCAACATGTTCATTATCACACAGAATGTCAAATGTTCAAGACTTTCCTGCAGAGAAAACGAGTTGGGGTTAACTTCAAGGACTGCATACCAAACAAGAATTCATGCAATGAAATTGAACAGGGAGACACCATGGAATAACACAAAAAGAGTAAAACCCATTTGGCCTGAATGTGAATAGCAGTGTATCGATACCTGACAGATGCCACTGATGCACATATCTTTGCTTTTGTTGCTTTCATAACACGGTGTTCCATCAGTGACAGCGTCTCGCATCTTTTCAGAAAAATCTTCATTCAGTGGACGGCAATGCAGTTCACAGGGGTTAACTAACAGGGAAAAAAATAGAAAACTGATGAAAATGATGTAAAACAAGATTAAAAAGAGGCTGAATAAAGCTCACCACTGCTGATGACTGCCTCCCATTTGTACAACTTGCCCTTGTAAGGCAGGGTGTTGAAGTGATTACACTGGATGTCTCTGAAGGTGGGGAGTTCATGAGGACATGGTGTGGTGTTACAGATCCTATACCTCCGTCGCTCTCCGAGACAATACTTCCCTCTGTGTTTCGGACTGTAGGATTGTAAAACATTTAATTAAAGTTAAAATTTTTACTCTCTGAGGATTATAAGAAGTAACATTTAGAGATGCTGTGGGTAAAATCACATCTTGGAATTAACATATTCTTTTTAGATAAAGTGAAGAGAAAATTAAGGGAATCATGAATAAAAAAAAGCAAATCACTATTAGCACTTTATTTCAACTCCTCAGGTTTGTATGACAGCTTAAATGCTTCAAGCCACGAACTTCACTAATAAAAAACAAAACAGAAAACTTCATCAAATCAATCTGACCCACCTTTCTCATACAAGAGATGACAGCAGGATGAATCCCTGTCACAAACACATTTTTTTTCCAATTATCACCACAAATGTTCAATTTAGCTGTTTGCTGGCCATGTCACTGAGATGAAATGTCTTTCCTAATCAAAGGTTTTCATCCTAAAAGACAACAGGGCCAGTAAGGGACTAATTTTCAGTCTTTTTTATCAGTGCAGAGGGACACAACCATTAAGCTTTCCCCATCCTGGAACGTGTTCAGCCTCATTTTAACTTTGTGTCTTTATCACCAGACGACTGAAACCCTTTAGACTTACTGTGTCAGTGTCTGGAGCAAATAAACATCTGGATGAGAGAACATTTTCTAAAACTTAATGAAGATAAAACTGAGATGATTCTGTTTGGTAACAAAGAGAAGCGGGTCAGCATCGGTAAACACCTGGAGACTGTCTCTTAAAACCACCGACCAGTATCGTAACCTTGGAGTGTTGATAGACTCAGATCTGACTTTCAGCAGCCACATCAAAGCTGTCACTAATAAAGCTTTTTACCATCATCAGAATAAAAAGTATAGTCTCCCACAAAGACCAGGAGAAACTCATCCATGCATTCATCTCCAGTAGACTGGATTACTGTAATGGCATTCTA
>JAOXYM010000001.1:8506819-8532636 GCA_028567055.1 Leptatherina wallacei
TTTAATGTTTTATGTAAAGCACTTTGAATTGTCTTGAACCTGAAAATGTGCTATACAAATAAACTTGCCTTGCCTCATTCAAGTTCAGGTGAGGTTTGTTGTTTCTCTGCAGCCCAAACAGTGCAGGTTTCTGCAGCTTTGCTCCTTATGGTTGACTTGTTTCCCACTTTCATTTACTTCTAATAATGTATGGTAAAGCTGCAAAGCACCATACTGAATTCCTATAAGTAAAACGTATGTATGAATAAAACTAAATGGGCCAGGCTATGTTATTCTGACTACATGATAGACCTCTGTTATCCTTCCACATTTAATGTAGAATATTTTATTTGTACCTTGTTTTTCTACTAAGCTGCAATCACTTGTATTCACATTTAATCTTTCCATTGACTTGCCTGTCCTCTCTGCAGTCAGACTAATGACTAATTTCAACTATCAATCAAAATAATGACTTAGTCATTTTAAATACATTATAGGTTACTACTGTGAGATTTTGTTCAATATTTTCTCTTCAAATCACAATTGAAGTACATCCTGGTGCTCTGGTGATACTGCAGACAACGTGACATTCCATAGTAATTACCAGACTCTTCATCAGCATGATTGTTTTCTTTACCTTCTGCAGCCAACTCTGTGCTCATTTAACGTCTTGGAAAACATCTATAAGTTTTACAAATTAAGATGCGCCACGCTCCGATACCCTTCATTCTTTTTATACCTGAGCTATTCAGTTCCCTCTTGGATCTTTATACCTTCATATTTCTTCTTATAAAACGTCATTAGTCACTGTATGAATGTTAATTAATATAACTGGTGAGGCCAAAGTGTGTGTTTCCCAGCCATTTTGGATAATTTGGGAAAGGGGAACTGCTTCGGCTAGTAACTACCATCACATGCTATTCTGATAGTACACACTCATTACTGTACAGAGTAAAACATGCTCAGTTCCTTAATCTTGAATGCTGGCCCAAGAAGACCTTGCTCAAAGCTCCAGATGAATATTTCACATGCAACTTTATATCAATGACCATGGAAATTTTACTGTGTATTGAACTCGCATCAAACAAAAGTTCAAGCATCATCTTCTCATCCAATCCAGATGTGTGATTTATCATGAAATCATTAAGATTCCTTACCTTTTAACTCATTTATTTTTTTTAATCACGTTTTATTTTAGTTGTGTCCTCAATTAACAATTAGCTTTGCTTAAACTTTGCCATCACTTCAAGCCATCAACCCAAAATGCACTACATTTGTATTTGATTAAAAATTGCAAAATACGTAATGTATTTTTAAAATTGAAGTTTAGTATTAGCTGGTATCTAAAGGGTAATAATGCCTTAAGATTGCAATAGTCAGGTTTTTTTTTAATAAGGCTGGTAAGGATATAAGTATTTAAACATAATAAATATCTCTTAGTGGTGTATCTGTGGATATTCTCATGCAACTTTGCCTAAACTGGGAACTTAAATGACAAATACACCCTGATAGAGAACAGTTAATATCTACATTGACAATTATGCATAACAACGACATTCAGTTGGTTTAATAAATGGTCTGGGCTCAACTCTGTTGATGACATTCAGTAAGACTACTTCAGTCTTGGAAAATGAGTCAATTAGCTGGTACGCAATAATTTCTCTCCAAATTTCTCCTCTTATAAAAAGATATTTTGTTGCATACTGATGGAACAATTATATATACACAAGGTTAGTATAAACACTTTTTAATTATTCCCTGACTCTAAAAATGGAATAAAAGTTTTCATTCACACCGTAGCTGACAATATAATATATGCTTTTGTAGTTGTGCAGAAAAGGAACCAAAAAAATAAATAAATAAATAAAATAAAAGAACATTTGATAATACATGTGCTCATTTTATTAACCTTTTTCTTTTTAAATTAATGACAGTGTGCCAACTTACACTGGGTTATCACAGTCCCTTTCGGCACTCTGGACACCAGCTCCACATGTTCTTGAACAAGCCGACCACTCGCTCCACGATGCCCAGCTGCCATGAACACTCACGGGGTGATATCCTACTGCTACACATTCCCCACTGATACACCACTGAGAAAAACACACCAATATTTATGTCACTAAATAAATAAAACAATAATTTTCAACCATTTAAATGTTTTCCCCTACGTTACAGGAAATACATGCATTAACAATGATTTGCATGTAGCATTTTGTCTGACATCTGTATTAAGATACATTGCATGTTTCTGAACTGGGTTGGATTTCTTCTCCATAAAGAAAAGGCCATCTGTGCCCAACATGAGCAACAACACTACAGGAGAAAAATTCCCCTCTTCTTACACAAGCTACGCAGAAGATTGGATAAATCATTAACCCCCAGGAGAAATGACAGAGGTGCAATTACTCATTCATTAAGTAAATTAATCATGACTTTCGATGTGTCAGGTCAGGACATCAGCAACATACTCTGCAAGAATAAAATTCTAGTGAAAATCACAGAAACTTTAAAGAATGGGTAGGAAAAAAACTGTTTATTTGGTTAAGTGCACTTCAAGGTGTTTTGGGCTGCAGAGTCTGTGTAATATATCTCTGTATTACCTGTTAAATAACATTGTTTACATATCAAAGAAATCTCAGTCTAGCATTTACATATGTGAGAAGAGAAGGTGACATAAATTTTCTGCCAGAGTTTTAAAATATTACTTTCACAGTGGTGTTTTCTGTAATCTTGTAAAGCATAGCTTTCAATACTGCAAAACGCAGACTCCCCTGAGATAAAGTCCTACCCTGGAGAAATAAACAATTGGCAGTTCTCAACAACAAAAGTGTTAAGATTCCTTTCATGGTCATGAAATAATATATTCACCTTGTCTTCACCACAACTGGTTCCATCCACAGCTCCATCCAGCTTTGAGTGACAGGTTGCTCCCACAGTGCACCACAGAGTGCTGCATACATTCTAGGAAAGCAGAGAAAGTTTAATGGTTTACTTCAAAAACATGCTACTAGAATTATTTTCACAGCATTTCATTATGACTCAGTCACAGGCCACAAATTAAAGTGGAAACTAATCAAAAATGTGGATTTTTTTTATATAAAAAAATGGTGATTAAAGATTAAAACAAGGCATTCAAATGCAAAAATATAAAAATGAAATGAAATAAAATCTGCTTGTTTAAAGTCTGCTTATCTCACCAATGACGGTTGGTGAGATAAGCAGTGAATCTTGGACATACTTAAACGTTCTCTACGTAATGGCACATCAACGTCTTGGAGCTCTTTTGCTGCCACTTGGGGGGAGTATCAGAAATATCTGACTTTTGGCTGCTCTTATTGGTGTCTGCTAGTATTAATAAGTGATTAAGTTTGTCCAGTGTAGCTGTTATTTATGCTTTTCACCTGTGCCTCTTTGTTATTTGTTGGTTTGGGCGCTTTGTTTTCGGTTATGTAATGTGTTGTTTGCCTCTTGCAGCTCAAGCTTATTATCAACAAAGTACTTGGTTGACACAGAACATTATTCCTGGTGCAAGTGCACTGGTAGCTTTTTACAGGACTGCACGTTTGTCTGTTTGCATTGGAAAAATGGCCGTCTGCAAAGCCCAGATGCTTTCACAGAGGTCAGTCCCAACAATGAAGGCAAAGCACTCACACTCTTGCACTGCCACTGCTATATTAGCAGAAATGTAGAGGGTGTAATAATACTTAAATTACACAGGCAAATGTTTTCTATAGAGAAAATAAATATAGAGAAAATTTGCACAAGTACTGCATTTAATGCAAATGTTAGATAAAAACATGTAGGTTGCATAAAAGAGTGGAAACTAACTTTGTGTGTTACATTAAGAACAAACATGTAAGTGACTGGTGTTCTTACCCATTATATCTGCTAATATTTTACCATAAACTTATTTATTCATCTCTTGGTTAATCTCTTTCAAAACAGGCTTTGTAACACTGACCGTGCTGCTGAAGCAATTCCAGAAAAGAAATTGATAGATGAAGCATTACTCTGCTTTGTGCTTTTGCTCTGCTTTCACATGATGAAACATGTACTCTCTTAAGATTTCAGTGTCCTCTATGAAATAACTGCCTCATGGATCATTTACTGTTTTAAGATATTTAGCAATTGGTTCTTCAAAGAAGAATGGTAAAGATTTACAAAGCATCAGCTCCACTCTGTGAGAAAACATGTTCTGGGGTTTAGATGAGACAACACTGCACTTTAATGCCTGTATGTGTGAAGTCAATTAGCTTTGCTTTAACAGAAAACAGAGAGCTTGCGTTGGCCCAAAATGAAAAAAACAAACAAACAAACCGTGCAGCCGACTAATTAAGTCTTTAAATAATGTTCGGTTGACCTTTGCAAAAAATGAACGACACATTTTGCAGCAGGATTTTGTGAAGATTATTTCTTTGCAGGGTAAATTCATGGGGACTTCATTTAAGGTAGTACAACCAAGAGAGCATGTGAATAGCAATAAGATCTTTAATCTCATCTTCACAAAGTTCACAGCACAGAAAGTGATGTATAAAATAGATATAAAAGTATCAATGAGTATCAAAGTTCTAAATCTTAGAAGGAATTATTGACAATTCTGAAGAAATTATCGCAAGCCGTTTCATCTACTTTAAGGCTTTATTCTATGCTAAGTTAATAACTTAAAAGATCAAGCTTCATAACTATTTCAAAGAGACAAAATTCATCCCATTCCAGTTCTTGACATGAAGTGCTCAAATCTAAAATCAAACTCTTTTTTGATGCTTTTAATCCTATGTATTTGAGGACAAGGCAATGCAGCAACAAGCTACAATATATCCATCACTCACTCACTCCTTGGGAGAATTTAGAAACACCAAATGTGTGTTTTTAGACTGTGGGAGGAAGTCTCTGAAAATTCGACTCAAGCATAAAATTCAAAATTTCACACTTAAGTTAACTTCTGACTAAGAGCGTAAAAGAAACTCCTGCAAACAACATAGACCTGTGATTGCAATAATTGTGTCTCAAAAGTCCAGTGAAGAGATATTCATTTTCTACAGGGGTAAAATCCATGACTGATTACACCAAAAGGTCAAACATACTGTTTATCGAGGAGTTTCCTTGTTGATTGGTGCAGCTGTCTCAGCCCTTTCTTGTTGCTTTTGCTTGACATTTGTGATAAATGTGAGGACATTTCACATTTTGTCCAATATCACCATAATGAAGATGACTTTTTTTGTATGTAAAATATTTCAACCACGGACCTTTCAGAAAGCGTTAATTAGCAGTGACTGACTGGCAGTAATGACCTGAGAGCTTCGTTAGCTTATTTTCCAACAAATTAAGATTAAGACTGAAAAAGCAGCATATATCTATTAAAACATGCACTTCTGATAGAAACAGAGGCCTAATCCTAAAAAACAATATTTATTTAAACTAGAGTTTTAATTAGCAGCTCATCTAAAGATAGACCTGTATGGTAAGTTTTTTGTTTTTAAATTAACAATTGAACAAACATAAAATTAAATACAAATGCCCTGTCAGTTTTCATTTATCTTGCTTTTATAATAACCAAGCGAAAGGAAAATATAAAACCACTGGCAAGACAAGAAAGATCTTCACAATGCAAGGAAGGTTTCACTTAAAATCCAGCACCCAGAAACCGTACACTAAACAGCAAGTAAAGAGGCCAGGGGCTAGCGAGCATCAGAACTAATATACAGGATGAAACGGCAAAGATCCAGAAATACATCAGGAAAGATCCCCCCAGTGATGACCTGCCAACTGAATGCCTGAGGCAGCTGAAATCCACTGAGGGAAAGAAGGAACCATCATGGAAGGATAAGCTCCAGCATAATAAGTATCATTGACAGATTGAAGAGTGACTGATATCGAAAGTCCTATCAGTGGCTATATGACGATACTACAAGACAGCACGGAGGCGGCCTGAGAACAGGGGCTGGGCGCAAGTTCAAGAGAGGCCGGGGTCTACAACAACAGGAGCCCAGGTGCAGGCAAAACAAGGAGGCCTCTGAGACAGTCCAAGACATAGTAGCAGTGCATAAGATGCAGGCAGATAGGGAATGCATGGAAATGCAAATCAATGCATGGATCTGCAGTGAGTTTGGGTTGAAAGTCCTGAAATCAAACAACCACCAAAAGTGGTGGAAAATAACAGAACTAACATCCTGTGAGATATCCAGATCCATTCGGAGTAGTGATAGATCAATCAATCAAAAGTTACTGCAGCATGAAAGAGGTACACGAATAGCTTAAAAAAACAGGGGCTGAACAATGAAGTTAAAAAGATATGTGTAGATATGTGTATGTGTTTGCTTAGTATTCCACACTTTAAATAAATCAGGATGTAGTAGACACATTTTCTTAAATTCCTCACTAGAAAGTATTATATCACACGAAAAAAAGAAAAAGAATATTTGGAGGAAGAAATGACTACTGTGAAACAACTCTGAACTTTCAGGACAGAGTAATGCTCTCAAATATGTTCAAATAACCATCATGTAGGTCTCAGTGGAATCCTTTTTGAAAGATTCACCAAACATTTCTTCTGGGTTTTCTAGAGGTCATCAAGCTTGAAAGTCTTAGAGAATGATCTGCCAATGTTTTCTCAAAGTTACAAGCTTTTTAACCTTCTGTGATCCCTTAGGGAGCACCTCCAAGGAAAACCTATAACATCAGGCAGGCTAAACAATCAGGCAATCACCACCTGGAAATAAGTGGAGTCCAGGTGGATTTACTGCCAGCAGAATGATTGGATTACATTGATTATATGGTTACTTATAATCAGGGATGAGAACAACAGTGTTAAAATAAACCTTATAATTACTTTTTTCAGTAATGGGTAATCTAACTAATGACTCTTTCCATTGTTAAAATGCTGTTACCGTTACTGATGATAAAACGTTACTGACAGCGCGTTTCTACTGTGAGATGAGATCAATTTATTTCAGTTTCACATTTGTTGGGATTATATTGTGCTACTGCTTTAGTGGAGAGGAGGCAGAGTGATATGGTTGAAACTGTAGAATACGCTCAATGTTTGAGTAGAAGAAGAGTTGCTGGAGCAAAATGTCATGGCCTATTTGAGTCAGTCAGTGTGCACAACCAAACATGCACACAGCATACACACAAGGAGGAGGTGACGGAGTCACGGCATCCATCAACTTGAAATTAGCATTGATGATTGTTCTGTTAGTTATTTATTCCATTAAGTTTCTATTTCATTCATTAGATCTAATATACAGTTTTATTATGAATGAATGAACGTGCAGATTAATTTAATGTTCCATTAAAGCAAAAATATTCAAACATTTAAAAAAATGTATGTAATAATAACTTCCTAGGTAAGTCATTATTGTTATAATGTATCTCTATTACTAATGCAGTTACTTTTTGGGAGAATAACAAGCAACTGTAATTAATTACTTTTTAAAGTAATGTGTCCAACGATGCTTGTAATAAACCAGCTGACTGGTTTGAATTGTTTTTGTGTTTGTACTTCATTTTGTGCAAAGATTATTTTACCCAGGCAGTGTTGCATCTGACAAAGTAAAAGTGAAACTTTCTCAGATGACTTAAAAAAACCAACAACCAAACAATCATAGACTTTAAGATAAAAACTGCTTCGATACTTAAATGTTGTGAAATGGCAGAACTATGAAAGCTGTAATGATATCAAGGCACTGATATTGATTTCTACATTGACGTGGCCAGTCTCTAATTTCATCTTTTAACTGCCTCCAACTTGCAGCCAGACCTAGTCTTTGGTCCAAATCCTGTCCGCAGTGTCTCCTTTGTTGAGCTGAGAGTCCCTTGGGAGGAAGCCATTTATGAAACCTTCAAAAACGAAGCCTGTGATCTGTAAACTTGGCAGCTGAAGCAGAGGCTGGAATGTAAAAGAGTGCCCAGTGGAGGTGGGCTGTAGGGACTTGGTAGCCAGTTTCATGACAAGGCAACTGAAGGAGTTGGGAATCAGAGAGCAGTCCAAACAAAAAGCCGTAAAAGAACTTGCCAGTGTCGCTGAGAGACACAGTCACTGGCTGTGGCTAAATAGGAAGAAGGCCATATGGGCCTCCAAATGATCACATGAAACCTCCATGCAGCCTGATCAGCCTGTGGTAGGCCAGCTTCCACAACTGATGCTGTGTTACAATTGATGATGTATTATATTTTCATAGATGTCTGGGTAGTGAGGAAACCAGGATGTGGTGTTTTAGGACTAAATGTTGTCCCGTTACTGTCTGATAAAGGTTTTTCATTGCTGATTTTGCAAGGCATTTTATGAGAGAGCCGCTGTCTGGATGTTGCTCTAAAATATACATACTTTTCAGCATTTATTGTGCCTTCACAGATGTGAAAGCTGCCCATGTTACTAGCCATCTCATGCAATCCCATATCATTAAAGATACAAGCTTTTGAGCTGCTCACTGATAAGAGATCACAGCTGACAGCAGCATTTCTGGGTCATGTTCACATATGCATGATAGTCACACTATGTATTCACATAGTGTGACTTCTGGAAGTGTTCCTGAGCCCATGCAATGATTTTCAGTAGATAATCACGCCTGTTGACTTTTAGTTAATATGTATTCAGGATATATGATCAGAACAAAGAGGGAAATTTCTACCATATAAGCAATTTCTGCCTTTTTAAACTTTATTAATTCAGTTTAAAGTATGAACATTCACCTGTCCAAGCCTTATTTCCTTTTTATTTGAATATCATTTGATCTCTGTCAGTATAGACTCCACAATTTCTAATGTCTAAGATAACCAAATCTGAAACCACCTATGTCTTTACAGTTATAATGGCGCAATAACTCTTGTATACTTGATAACTTCTGGAAGAAGAAACATTCTTAAAAACCACGTGAGTTGAAATTAATCATACAACATGTTTGCGGGATTTTCAGTCCAGCCCATTGGTGTTATAAATCAATCTGCAGTAATTACAGCCCCCCCCCCCCCCCCTTTTTTTTTAACAGACATATGAATCTCTGAGTCATTGCATCACTGATGGAAAAACTTGCGTGTGTGGTCCCAGTCTTTCCAAACCGAATTATTCATTTCTGGTTTGAGAAAATAACCAACACCAGCCTCAGGAACTTTGACAAAAAAAAAAGTTTCATAGCTATTTTGCTTAATCTACCAAAGTGTGTAATGAATCCTTCCCAGGAGCTACTATTGCTTCATGCCATGTATGGTGCATGTTACCACCACCAGCTGCACAAGATATGATGATAAATAATTGAGTTTAAATCCTGCCCACGTGGAGATGGAGCTTTCACATCAGTTCCTGCTGAAGTAATTACAGATACGATGCCAACAAAATGAAAGCTCTGAACTCTTAGGTATTCTGTAGGGAATCAAAGGCTCCATCAGATCGTCTTGTTAGCTGGTGCTTCAGAAACAACCCACTCTGAGACTGGAGAGTGGGTTCAAAAAACAGAACATCCAGCATCCACACAAATTTCTGACAAACAGACTGACAAAGTGAATAGGTAAGAAAGGAGCCTGGATTTCAATTAATGTTTGGTGTAACTATTTCTGTTAGTATTCATGGAGGCAAAGACATCTACATCAAAACATGCTTCACAATTTCTTCCTTTCTGGACAACTAGCACGCTGAAAGGCAACGTAGCTCCAAGCTGTGTGTTCTACCTGTCAAACACAGCTCCAAGCACTAACACTGTATTTAATGTAACACTTTGATATTTTTCTATGCATCATTGCCTAAAACAGACAGTTGGATACAGGTTGGTAATGATCATAAATGTTTGGGTCTAAATTATCTTTCTTCAGACGAGGCCTGAAGGTTTCTTCTAATCAGATGCATTACACACACATTGGCGTAAAACAATTACTGCCTCTTCTGAATGGAGCAATCCTTGTGGATATATCATTATACCTGATGTAGATGACCACATTCTAGATGTGGGAGTTTTCAACCAGCAGGTCAGGAACCAGAGCCATAATGTCAGATACTTTAGCGCCTGGAAATTCACTGGGTCATAGCGTACCCATTTCTGGTGTCCATCACCACAGAGTCTCCATAGTGGTTGGAAGGGGCTCAGCTGGTGAAGAGCACATCTCTGGCAATGGATGGACCTGCAGTGGACGTTCTGCCCAACAACCCTGCTGGCTGGAAGTCTCTGGTACTGATGTGAAATTTACCTTAGCCCTCCAAGATTTCAGATGAATGGAACATCAGCAGAGGAGCCGCAGGATGGGAATCTGCAGAGGTGGAAAATCATGAAGATGGAAGATGATGAATCAGAAGAGGTCATCAGGAGAAGTGAGGGACAGGTGGCAGTGGATTCCAACCACTCTGGCTCTTCTTGTGAGCCCCCACCTGGGTCCCTGGCTCAGGATGCAGTGGGGTTAAGGAAGCCAGGGCTTTGGGTTTGGCCCCAAGCTGGTGCCTGTGGTCATGGCTGGGTTCCTGTGAAACTTGAGCAGTGGAGTTTGCAGATGGAGCAGAGCCTGACAGCGCCCATGCAGAGGCAGCTACAAGTGGAGCTGTGGCCACGTCAGCTAGACAGCCATTAGCAAAAGGAAACACTGGAGTGCATCTGCTGGGAAGGAGCACTGGATTGAGGCGTACAAGTATCCATGGAGTAGGTAGCGTGTTGGCTAGCAGGGCGTTAGTAGCTGCAGCTTGAGTTTGGCCAAGAATGACTGAATCCAAGTGAAGTTCGGTACAGATTGGGTGCCCTCTGTTCATGTTTGACAGCTCTCGACAGTTCGGTGCCACAGCTCTCACAGCTGGACGGAGAGGTAAGTGGAGCCAAAGCTCTGAAAGAAAACTTTATGTTCACAGTCTTAGCTTTAAAGAAAAAATCTGATTTAGCAGAATCTCTGACCAGAAACAAACAAAACGACTAGCATGCATATGAAACTGCGGGGCCTTGTCCTTAATCAGATTAAGGAAATGCACACTTATTTTACAACATTGTTGATTAATGTAAACATGATTTCATTCTCTGCAGAATGATAATTTGATTCCTGCTTTGTAAATATAACACAGGCTTGCTGCAGCATTCCTACAGAATTTACACATCATGCCACTATTGCAATTCATGCGTGTCTTGTGATTGAAGTTGGGCTGCAATCACGGATGTGCATGAAATACACGTTTCCTCTCTTTGCAATATGTTTGTATTATAGACTGCATTACTAATTCATAGCAGAAGGAGTAAATATTTACCTGCTGATTCAACATCTAATCCTTATTTATTCAGGACTGTTGTGTTAAAGGTCTGATTCCTTTGTTTTGAAAAATACACTACAGCTCAAAAGGACAGAGTGAAGAAAGAGAGAAATGAGATGGACAATGTTAAGCCTTAAGCCAAATGACTAGCCAGAGATAAATGATGATTCATGCAATTTTAATTATCCCACTTCTTTGTTAGAATGGAGCATCAACATGTATTTCAGAATTGTATCGTCTCCAACAAAGGTTGTCAAATTTGAGTAGTTTTATGGTGCCATTGATATTGATACCATTTTAAGTGGTAGGTGATATTTTCTTATCTCCATTGATGTATATGAAACAATTTTAGAAAGAGATGTCTGCTCTTTGAAATAGCATTAAAGTATGTTGCAACATTAAATGTTTGTTGTTAAACCCTCTGAAGTTATTGCCACTGTAATTTTGGATAATTAGTTGCCATTGACGATCTGTCCTCTACTATCTTTTTAATTGTAATAATAATAGTGAGAAACTTTTCTATCAAAAAATCTTAGTATTCATTAGGGATGCACCAATACTAGTATCGGTCAGGTACCACAGTATGTGTGTGCACTCGTATTTGGTATCCATAAAAGTGTTCTGATAGTACAGAACCCAATTCCAATTTGAAAAAGCTAGGGCTGCAAAAATAAACGCGTCAATGCAAAGTGATTAATCAGTGGAATAAACGTGTACATTTTTGAATGCATTAATACATAAATAATAATTTGGATTAAAAATCCAAATTATTATGTTGGTGAAAAAAGCAGATTCTGGGCATAGGTGCCTTGTTACAGCTGTAAACCAAATCTACCAAAACCCACTTCATCCTCCTTATTTAAGAAATTTCTGATAGTTTTCAAGCCATATATTTAGATTTTAATCATTGGGTATCCAGAAACAAAGTTATTATGGGTGCTATCTTAAAAATCCAAATTTGGCATGATCTCAACGAGAAAAGGTGATTTTGGCATACAGTTGTTTGTTTTTTTGTTTGGTTTTGTTGAACCACTCAGTCATTGCGTCTGATACTCTGGTCCACAATCCTTCTCACGGAACTGATAGGATTTATCAGTACTCATATCTGTACTTGGTATCGGCAAGTACTCGTCTAAGTACTTGTACTTGGTTTGGAACTGACGTGGTGTGGTGGTTAGCACCGCAGCCTCACAGCAAGAAGGTCGCTGGTTCGAGCCCCAGGTGGAGCCTGAGCCAGAGGGGGTTGCTGGTTCGGGCTCGGGAGGGGTTTGAAACGGTGGCCTTTCTGTGTGGAGTTTGCATGTTCTCCCTGTGTATGCGTGGGTTCTCTCCGAGTACTCCGGCTTCCTCCCACTGTCCAAAGACATGTCTGATAGGTTAATTGGTCTTTCTAAAATTCTCCCTAGGTTTGAGTGTGTGTGCGTCTGTCTCTCTGTGTGACAGACTGGCGACCTGTCCAGGGTGTACCCTGCCTTTCGCCTGATAATTGCTGGGATAGGCTCCAGCCCACCCGCGACCCTGCATGGATTAAGCGGTACAGAAAATGGATGGATGGCATTACTTTCAAATACTTGTGAAAGTAACTTTATGCCCGTCAAGTAATGAGGAAATAAAGTATAAGATTAAAGGTGAAAAAAGAGCTCTGTTCAAGAAGCAGGCATAAAAAGTTCCACTTTTAAACATCATCATATATTGGAATTCACAGTATTTTAAACTCTAAAAAATCTTTAAAAAACCAAGCAATTGCTGCTCAGACAAAACTTTACATATTCCTCACAGACACTGTTTCTATTCTCTCTTTTTTTTTTAATGAGTAACTTACATGTTTAAAAACAAAATCAAGCATTAGAAGGTTAATGAGTGTGTTTCTCCCTCTGCTTCTTGAATAAAGGGAAAAACCTTTTTCTGACCTGGGAAGATCTCACCCAGGCACATTACCTGGTTATTTTCTGCTCAGTTTCTTTTGAAGACTTCTCTGCCTCAAAATGTTCTCTTAATGGAGAGTATGGATGAATTCTTTACCATCTTCAACCAGAGGTTCCTGCTTCAGCTCATTCTGCTCAATCTTGAACCCATCAGCGAGAATCTAGCTCTCAGCTGACAGCCTCTATGTAGCCGTTCGGGCTTCCTCTAATCTTCGGAGAAGTGCCTGATTGATTTAACGGCCTACAGTTTGCTCCACTGTGCCTCTCTTCTTAGTTCCTTTGCTCTCTGGAGCTTTTGTTCAAAATCTTCATAGAGGGTCTCTACATTGTTCATGGACATTTTCAGTCTTTGCCATGTCTCTCAAGTCCATTTCTTTTTTAACTTTTGCTGCAGCTTCTGAATATGAACATGAAGTTCACCCAGATCTTTTTAATCTTTGATTTTGAATAAAGTTCATTAGAGACTAAGGAAAGTCTATAGTTTGCAGTTTTTCAAGCCTCAGTTCTTGATATTTCTGGAGTTCTGACTCGATAATGCCTGTTTTGCCAAAATATTTGGCTGAATTTGGCCAAATAAATCCTCCTAACCTTCTCCAGTTCACGACGGGGTTCTTGTCTGTGGGTGGCAGGCAGTCTTCTCTTTGCTTATGTGGCATTTGTTTATTGCTTCGGCTTTCTGCAACTTCAGCTATGTCTGGATTTTCAGGAGAAAATCCCTTTTGTCCTTCCTCTTAGCTGTGAACAGAACTGTAACTTCCTTGTTCTTCAGCTGAATCAACTCCATGTATACAGAAGACCATCATCTCTTCCACATAGAAATCATACAACTCTAAACATAGATGTTTACCTCAGTGTGTCCAGAATGTTATGCCTTGAATTTGGTTCAATGCATAACATTTCAGGCCAGTTTACTGAGATATGTTTGTGAAGTCTTCCTTGTAAAGACTTCTCTGCATCCTTTATCTTCCGTCTTTCATGTACAAATGTATTTTTTTAACTTTGTTTTGGTATTCCTATCTATTTACTTTGTCATTTAATTGTTGATGGCATTTTTTGTGTAATGTCATTTTTATTTTTCAATATATTTTTATAACAGTATATGGATTTTGTGTCTACTTGCAGTATTTTTCTTACAGAATTTGTAACAGTTTTTGTTTGCCTTTTTTAAAATAATCAGTTCATTTTCACTTTTTTCATATGTATTTTATCTTAATTTTTTTCTAAGGAACTAGGTTACATTTTCAAACTGACACAAAGAACTCAAATAGGAAGACAGAAAAAAAATATCTGCATGCATGGTGACAGAGACAAGGTGAAATGATCTGAACTCACAATGATAATGAAGAAAATGAAATAAAATAAATAAATAACAACAATACAAATGAATGAATAAAATGAAATAACAAATGAATGAATAAAATTATACAATATTTGAAGATACTGAGTGGGACCCATGGTAGCTTTACTTAAATCACACATGGGCCAACATCCACACAACAGTGAATTATAATCTTTATGAGGAACCAAGGCAGGGTTACTGGTTCATGCATGTGCAGTAAGACTCTGATGAAATGATTTATAAAGAAAATATTTGCAGGATCATGTGCTCACACCGTTTTATATATCCCGATATCCTGAAAAAAATATCATGGGGATATTTGTTTGTGTACATACTCCACGTATGAAAGCTGCACAGTCATATGTATGTGTGGCCCCTCATTAGAGTACAAAGATTTAAAGAAGTTCTACAACAAATACTGCCGCTGGTTTTGTAATAAATTAACTCACAAACTTTTTATCCACAAATTAGAAACATTCCCTTCATTTCTGAAGCATAGTGAAGGCTTTATAGTTATAAAGCCTTGTGTACACAATGGAACAGCTGAAGACACCCTGTACAAGGACTCCTGATGCAATAAAACAGTGAGCTGACCTTCTGTGTGTTGTGGTTTGTAGCCTGGATTTTGCTGGAACTCATAAATTCCTTGTGAATATTGAAAATGCTGAGCATTCCAAACTCCAAAAACACTTTAAATTACCTGAATTACTTTTTTAGGCAATCATTTGTTTGACATGTAGCTCAGCCATTTTTTTTCCTCAAGAGAAGTATGCCTGAATTGCAGCCAAGGTGATGCTGTGAAAGGGATCTAATTTACATACGGCTATTGCTTGCAGCTTGGAGCTGAAAGAGGAGAAAATGGTGCAGCACATTGCTCATTTATTTGCCCATGATTTCACCTCTTCAGTGAAAGTGAAATTAGGTTTGCTGTGCTAGTGACTTGGGATACGGTTAATGAGGCTCTGATGACAGGAAGGAACAGTATAAATTTGCAAGTAATGTTTTAATTTTTGCTTAAATTTGTCTTAAGAGAGATAGTACAAATGAAGACAAAGACAAGAGAGTAGAAGCAATAGTAAAGAAATAAAATAATTTCAGTCATTTGCAAATGAACGAAAGGGAATAAGATTTCAAGAAAAAAAAACCGTTGTGAAAACCAAAATACAGAATGATAAAAGTGTACATGGCTTTGTATGTTTTTGTGTTTTCCTTTTTAAAATGTAATTATAATTTAAGAGAAACTTACATCCATGTCGTCACAGAGCCGGGACCCAGATCCATACTGCAGGCGACACTGATGGACAGCACTATACAGCACACCAGGAAGTGTCGAAGTTAGAGAAAACCTGTCCTTCCCTGGAGCATCATCAAGGCACCAACCCCAGCCGCGACTATGAAAAGTAAAATAGGAAAGCATGAAAAATGTAAAAGTTTCAAAAGTTATACAGCTATACAAACAGGGTCATTCTGCAGTTTTACCATATTTTTTTTCCCCTTCTCTGTTTTAAACAGTTTACAAAGGCTGCATCAGTTATTCTTTAACATAGAGATGTTAAGGTATGTGCTAGCAAATATTCAGAATGCAATGCATCTTGTTTGGAATAAACAGCAAAAATATAGGAAACTGCTATCCCTGTCAACAGCCAATCACATTAACATGCTTGTTTATAGCCACAGAATAATATGTTGAAGCTGTAAAAAAAACTCAAGCATAGAGCTGTAAACTGAAATACATCACGTTATAACCTGATACATTATATAGTTAGAACGTGAAACACAAAGTATGCAGATGTTGCGACCTACAAATATTGGAGCGACATACATTCAGAAATCTTTCAGCTCTTGTTTTGTTAAAGATTAATTGTTCTACTCTAATTTATTGTTGTACACAGCAAGAATGTGGGAGATGCTGTGAGACGGTTTGTGCATGTGTGCTTGTGTGTTACTCCCCTGGCTGTCTTCTGAAAACTAAAATGAAAATTATATGCACTACAGGAAGAATAAAACTGCTGACACGAAGACATAGTTCTGTCTGGTTTAAGGCTGCAACATCTGTCACAGTATCATCCAAGGTGTAAGAGCAAAATCACACCATGTCTCAGCATAGTATGAACTAAACCTTAATCGTAAATTAGACATTTAGATTAAATTAGTAAATTAGACATGCAGTATATCTAGAGATAGGTTCATTGCAGAGCTGAATTTATTTCCCAATCAGGATTAACAAAGTAAAAAGGATTATTATCATCAACATGCAAAACACATGCAAAACTTCTGTATATCTTCTGCACTGAAGATGCATTCAGATCAAGCACACATAGATTATGTGGTTGATGTTCCTGCCAATAGTTTTTTTACACTATTCCACTCAAACAGTTGGAGGTAATGAAGCGAGATGTGAAATGATGTGCTTGGAATTGAAGAGGGAAATAAAGAGCATAAAAGTAAAAACTTATGTTAAAGGATGAAGATGAAAAACTTTCAAAAATGGTCTTTGAAATGTTTAATGAGGAAGGAAATGCAATAAGCATTATTATCATGCAATATGAATATGTATAATGCCCAGAGTGAGGAATATTAAGACTAAATAGAAACAATGCACTCAAAAGAAAAAAAAGAGAAAATAATGAGCCAATTAAAAAACAAGGGGAAAAAAACATTGAAAATATTCCACTGCAAACCAAGCGGTAAAAAAAACAACTAATGAAGATATCCATTCAGGCAATGGATACAAGTCTTTAATGAGTGGGGGAAAATTTGAAGTCAGAAGGTGTCAGACGCGTCTGTAGTGCACGTGCAATCAATCAAAACAAAGGCACCGCCATAAACACAGCTGCTGCTACACCGCCGCGGTAACTTTAGGTATGAAAGAGGGAGAAATATATGGTCAGCAGCTGCAAAGTGTGCAGTAAAATCCAGGAAGCTGGATCCACCACATTCACCTTAAAACACACCTGGAGAGGTGAGTCACTGAGCTGAATGTTAGCCAAGAGTTTAGAGCCACTGCAGTGTAAACGTCAGCTTGTTACCACGTTTGTAATAAAATAATGTTAACTCCATCAGAATGGCTCCACTATATGTTTTCAGAAGATGAACGAGACATTTACTGAACACAGTTTCCACAAACTGTCATTTTGCTATGATGGTGTTAAACTGGGACCAAACTAGTCTCAGACCCACTGTAAACAAGGTGGATTTACTGGGTCTGTTTATTAGGAAAGTACATTTTGGGAATGTGAGGAATATTTATTGGACCTGCAATTATTGGATCTAAATAAATTAAAATATAGATTTTTTTAAATTAAATTATTCAGAAGTTTAATTTTTTTATATATGCATCTCACAGTAATCACAAGCCGTTTCTTTTATTCTTCTTTTAAAATAAAAACTTTCTATTTTTCTGATGCCCTGGTGCAGGGATCACAAACTGTCCTGCAGATTTTACATGTTTACTAGCTGCAATAGAGTATATTTACTAATCTGAGTAAATCCCATGTTCATCTGCAGGTTTTCCAAAATGAATACAGCCAAGACATCATCCAGAAGAGAGGGACAGAGCATTTGTCATGTAGAGCTAAAGATCAGAGCTGTTACTTAAGGCTGGTAGATAAAGGGTGAGCAGGCATTTTATATTCTTTGAATATTATAATGCAGTCCTCTAAGCAGACCATACGGCAGGCGTTGTACGGGAAATTACTCATTACATTTAAAAGGGACTTGCAACTTGACTTGGACTCGAGATCAAAAACTTGAGACTTGACTTGAGCTTGCAAAAAAGGACTTGTGAACATCTCTGGCATGTATAACTTCTTAATTATAGAACCAGTTCTCACCATCTCCAATCCTTCATTACCTGCCAATCAATATCCAAACAAAGTCTCAGTGTTTTCAATTATGTGAACACCACGGTGAATACTTTTTTAATCATAATTGGCTTCTCTGGGAAAATTAATTACCGGTGTCAGAGAGGCTTATCTGTGGAGTGGAGCATAACGATAAGGATGTTTTCAAATTTCCTTCAATGTAACTCACGGTTGCAGTCTGTATTGACAAGAAAAGGAATGCTCAAACATAAAAATGCAGAGCAGAGTACGTTTTTCTGCCAATTTACCGTTTAATTAACTTACATTCATGGCATTTGACAGCCATAGGCAGGACACACACATTCTCAAACAAGTTGAGCAGGAATTTTACAAAGAATTAACTGTGCTGAAATAATTTGTATTTTGTGTTAATGACTGAAAGTAAGACATAACTTTTATCACTAAACAAAAGGGTTTAAATAATGCAGAATGAAAAACAAAGCAAGATTGCATGATCAATTATGCTGTTAGCTTTAGGCCATCAACCTGTTTCCACCTGTAGTAGTGCAGTGTAAAATAACATCAGTTTTGAGAGAGTAATAGTTGCAGTGCAGTTTCCTACCAGCATTAATGGATCCTTTGGTCAACAATAGACTTAACCTTTAGCTCTTTACATAGTTTCTATTGCAACTCTCCCACCAATGATATAGCACTGATAATGTGTAAAAACTGTTCAGTGAAAACATAGCTGGATGAAATGATATATTGGAAATTGATTATGGTTAATGTTGTGTTTTGAGTGCCCAAAGGCTGGAACTCAGCAAAGTCAGTTTGCTGGATCACAACCAGTTAGAATAAATTCAGTTAACCACAATGACAACCACAAAAACTGAGCACAATTAGATGCTCCGTATAAACACCCACGCAAGCAATCAAGCATAAGAAAACTATTTTTTCCTACAGGTAAAGATGGCGTGTGTATAAAGTGCACACATTACAAATGTGTAGACTAAAATGTCACTAATCTTGGAATGACTGAAAAATTATTTGAAAAAAAAAATTCTAATAACTCAGCTTCTAATATCAAATATTTTATTGTTATTTTAAACAACTTTAATATATGGAGATCATTTAATTTTTTAGAGCTGTCAATAGTAAATTACCCAATACTAATATAACATAATACCACATCCACAAACCTTTAAATATTGTATGTTGTATGAATTGCTATGGAAAATAGAAGATAAGAGGCCCCTCTCTTTTGGAAGCAGCACCCAGTTTGGTTCAGCAAGTAGACACCCTTTTCCTCTTTAAAATGAGGCTTAAAAATTTTCTTTATGTTAAAAAATTTTGTTAGGACCGGCCAATGAGCAGCATTTAGTTATGCTGCTATATGCGCCCTCCAGCAGTCTATAGGCTTAGGGGGGTTAGGAGACTGTTTGGGGACATCTCCTGATGCACTGAGCACTTTCCTCCAATTTTTATTATTTTTATTTTACGCGCTGTGATGGACTGGCAAACTGTCCAGGGTGTACCCTGCCTCTCACCGGATAATTGCTGGGATAGGCTCCAGCCCACCCGCGACCCTGTATTGGACTAAACGGTACAGAAAATGAATGAACGAATGATTTTACGCTGAAATGTACTGCATTGGACTGTCTGTAAAGTAAGTTGAGATAAATTTTTCTTGTAAATTGGTGCTATATGATTTGAACTGAACTTAATTGCACTATACGCGACATGGTGTGGTATTAGTACCACAAGCCTAGGACCCTCACTTTTCACTTTACTTAGGAGGAGTAAGATTAAGAATTAGACAGTGTTTATTTCAAACAAGAGTGTGCAGTAATCAGATGGTACACACTTGATGAATTAAGTTATTTGTTAATAACAAATAGCAGGCTTATCGTTAGCTGTCCACGGTATGATCAGGATTCAGTTTATTCAAGAATAAGCTCCTTTATTTCATGTTCAACTTAAAAGTACCTTTTCAGCTGGAATGGTAAAAACCTAAACCACCATAATCCACTCAAAAAATAGTAATTTAGTAAAAGATGCAACTATGGAAGTGGAAACAAAAGATGAGTATTTGTGGCACACAATTTAAAAGTGGCTTTTTATAAGTTGTTCAACGTTGTCACCACACTGGTCCGCTGGGCTATTGCCCAAATTAAATGGCTGTTGTGCTTGAATGAGTCATGGTTTAGTTTCAAGTTGCTTCACTAAAAGAAATCCATCTGAAAACAGTCAGATACAAGGACTGATTTAGCAATGAGTGAAAAAGTTGCCAGCGTTCAAAGAAAAATGTTGAAAGACCTTCACAAAGCCATGCTCAGGGCTATTTTAAATGTTACTAAAGTGTTTGCCTTCTTGGAAGCAAAAGAAAAAGAAAAAAGGGAGTGGCTGAAAACTTTAATACAGTAATGTCTTTTTTTCTTAGTAAGAAGGAAAGGGGAAAGCTGCACCACTGAGTACAAAAATGACAAAGCTTAGTTTACTGAGACAAATATCTGAGTAAAGCCTTTAGTATTCATTGAAAATGAACTAAGAGCGCTGCATTAAAAAAAATTACCATGAGATGACTTCACACTGATGTCACATTACTGAATGGCAGCAATTAAAATGTTTTCCATGAGCACTTCTATAGGCCTGCTGAGGGGCAGCTCAGAGGCTTGATTTAGTTGTACTGCTGCTTTTGTCAAATTCGTAATTTCTGGAAATGTTTTGGAAATTAAAGTCATACTACGTAACTTTCCAACCTTAAAATTCTGCGGTCCTGACTCTTTGATGGCACTTATGGAGCCATCGCTACACAACAGCGTCCCGAGGCTGAAAAACAGCACTTCACAACTTCTGCTTCTGGGACGCTGCAGCTGAATTAAGATTTGCGCACCGCGTCACCCTTGCAAGCCGATATCAACACACTGGCCATTTTAACAGGCACAGAAGCTGATTCAGCAAAGAAACATGACATTTTTGGAGCAACAGAGGAAAAGAAAACAAGAGATGAGATAGGACTGACTTTTACTGACTGGAGAGAGCTCACAGTACAGGTGGGAAGCAAGATGGATGCCCAAATAGCCGTTGTAACGCAGTGTTCTTTTTGGCAGCCATTTGAGTTTCAATCTTAGTCTTTTTGAGGAAAATAATATTAGTTTGAGTCAAATTTAGTCATTTTGACATGTGATAGTTTTAGTCCAGTTTCAGTTGACGTCAACTCAAAAAGATTTTAGTCTAGTTTCCGTTAGTTTTAGTAGGGAAAAAAACAGGAAAAAACAAAGTATCGGTCTGTTAACAATTCAATAACTGTGAAATAAAATCATGATGCTTTGCTGGTCCCTGACTTTTCCTAAAAATGTGTCAACATTCCAACATTTTGTAGCCTATGTAAAAAAACGGAAAAAATGTTTTGTGTATTTTTTGCAGCCGTGGGTTCAGACCGCTTGCCATGTTCTATTTTTAGTTTCCCAACGTTCCCAGATTGTGTGGAACGGGTTGCGCTGATGCCGCAGCAGCAGGAATAAATAGGCTATGTGTGCGCCTTCTAAATAGTTTTAAACTGCAGAGTCAATATTCTTGCCTTTATATAACGTAACTTTTGCTATGTTGTCTGGGTGTTCTCCATCACTTCAGCCTTATCCACCCCTATTCAGGCTGCACAAATTGAAGTTCAGATTTAGTTCTACAAGGCTACATTTGCCATTTTAGCCTACTTCCTTTTGTAAAACAATATTTGATTATAATTAATATTATTTTAGCTATAAAGGGGCCCGCCATGCTGGACTTCATTCCTGCTGGTAAATGCTGGCACATTTTTTTGCCGTCTCCCTCTACAATGTATTCTGTTTTTCTTTCTGATGGATTCTATTTAAAGTATGTCCATAGATCATTTCGCCGTTTCCCACCAATAACCCTTTGTTGATGCTGCTGCCGTGCTCCATCCATGAATTAATAAACTAAACTGCGTGTCTGTGTGTGTGACTGACCGAAGGTGTGTTGTGCAGTGCGCTGCATGCAGGTTGTGGGCGTGGCCAACAGGGAGCGGATGCAGCTTTTGACAGACAGATTACAACCCAACAAGCAGAAATCCACTAACTCACGCACGCCTCGTCCTGTTTTCGTCAAAGAGAAACCTTAAGCTCGTCACCTTTTTGTTATCGTCATGAAAAAAAAGAGGCGTCAACGAAATAATTTCATCTTCGTCATCGTTGACGAAAACAACACTTGTTACGGGGCGCGTCACCGATAAAATCTGTCAAAGTTCCATGGTACCCCTTCAAATGAAATAAAATCAAAAACGCTTTTTTTTCCCACCACAAAATAAATTCTTGTGTAGTAGAAAGGACGTAATTTTTTCTTTTCTTTATAGACTGAATGATTTATAATAAACATGCAAAGTTTTTGTTCTGGAGGATGATGGCTCAAGGTTCAAGGTGTTTATTTGTCACATGGATGTGTAGGTACATTCACTGTGAAAAGCTTGGGTTGGATTGTTCTTAAAAGTACATAAAAGACAGAAAGAAGAGGGGGAAAAAGGCTTCTGGCAGGAATGACCTGTATACTTTTGTGCTACAGCAGGCTTCAAGAAGCCTCTCAATAAACGCCCTCTTTTTTTTGTCTCACCCAAGGTGAGGTTGTAAAGAATTCTTCATTTTTTCCAACAACTTCTGCAGCATTATTTGTACAATCAGCTCCAGCATGTCCAGAGCTGTCCCCAGCATAAAGCCAGCCGTCTTCATCAGTTGGTTTTTTTTTTGTTCCAGGTCAGTGGTCGTTTCAGACAATAACCATGCCAAGACAAACAGTTGTTGTAACTGCATGACACTGTCCAGACGATTGGTCCGCTTGAGTAAAGTGCAGTGTGAAAACAAACTAAACCAATAGAAGTTGCAAAATCTTTCAGAATTCCCTGTCTAATCGAACAGAGTCCCCTGGATTATCCTGGTGTGAATGCTCCCTAATTCTCTGGCTCTACTGCCGCTTCTTCCTGTCCTTCACTAATAAATCCCACAACTGCAGAGTATTTCTGTTAGGATTCAGAGCTAAATTGGACATCTAAAGTGTACAATGTGAAGAAAAATGGCGAGAGTACAGTCCCCTGTGGTGCTCTTGTGCTGCTGACCATCTTTCAGACACCATCTTTTAAGTCTCGCAAAATGTAGTCCATTTTTTAGGCAGTAATAAACCCAGGCTATTGTGGAAGTATCCACCTGTAAATTCAAGGTCTTCTCCCATAACTATTCAGGCTGAATAGTGCTAAAAGCAATTGAGAAAATCAAAGAACATAATCCTCAATGTACTTTTTTCCAAATGCGAGTGGACTCCCCCTATGATAAGCAAGCTGTAATGAGTCCTGAAAGCCATTCTCATACTAATTGAGATGAGCCAATTACAATCTCTCAAGGACTTTTTTTTTCTTTTTCTTTTTTTTACATGCAATGTTGAGCTAACTGGTCTGTAGTAATTTTGGGAAGATGGACAAGATTTGTATGTTCTACAGCACAGGAACTATTTTCTGACTCAGGTTAATGTTGAAGAGAGCCTGCAGAATCCAACAATGTTTTTCTGAGAGGGTCTTCAGAATCCTGGATCTGCAGCTTTGTTCTAGTTCAGGCTCACCAGCTACTTCTTCACTTAACTGCTTGACCATTTGATGTTCCGATTTGCACGTACTAGCTTAAAGCAACGTATAGACACGAGTGTCTGGGACATGTTCCAGCAACCTTGTCTTCGTGAAACACATAAAACTGCCTTCTCTGCATTTCTTCTGTGTCCTCGTTAGCGCTTTGATCTCATACATTTTGTTTGTTAGAAACCTCACATTTCCCGTCAGAACAAGCTGAAGAAATGCTTTAAATTTCCTTCACTTTTCTCTGCCTTGCTCCTGCCCTGCATCCTCTTAACTTTCTCTTCCCCTGATATGGGATTTGCTGTGTTTTTCGCTAATCAATTTGGTTTTGGAGATCTTAGTTGACTCGGCTGGTAAGTAACTTTTCCATTGCCACTGATTCTCATAGCAGATGTGGGATAAGTCTTGTGTATAAAGGTAAACCACTCAAGCAGCACAGCCACCAAAAAACAACGTGAACATTTTATTTCAAAGCAAGCATGACCATAGATATTTTTTTTCTTAAAAGTCAGTAATATATTGAATTAACTGTATTATCTGACCTAATACAAATTGATGCCACCAAGTGTCCCATTAAAAAGCATCCTTAATTTTCAGTTTATCAACTTTACAAAATTTTTATCCGTCAGAATTAAATCAACATTGATACAGCTCATGTGCAACAAAAGATGTGTTGTTTTGCATGATATCTCTATGGCATAATTGTAACTCATTTCATTTCCATGGTATGCAACAAGTAAATGAACTATGACTTTATGACAATTCAGGAATTCTTACACTGGAATTTGTAATCTGGACATTAAAGGCTGAGTCTGTTCATGACATGCCCAACCATATGATAACATCAGCACTCAGCTCGGAATGACCTCCAACATTCCACATAAAATAACACCTACAGATCAAACCTCAGAGGCAGCGTGAGCTGAGGGGGCCTGTGGGGATAACAAAAGCCACATACAATGGAGGCCTTGTCTTGCAGTAAGTGGCAGTGTTAGGTCAAGGAAAATTGGGGCAAATGCTGTCATTTAGATGGACTAGATGGAAAGATGGGGCGTTATCAGTTGTGAAGTCTGGAGAAGAAAATGGTCTGTCCAGATTTTGCAGTTTTGAAGTAGCTAAATGGGCATGGAGGTCAAAAGACAGGACTACAAAGAAAATAAGGAACATGAACAGAATGCAGCATTTTTCCATCTTGGTGTTTAAGAGTTTGCCATGAAATTTGCAGTAGCTATTCAAGTTCCCCAGAAACTAAACCCCAATGACACTGCATGTTTAACCACAAAGCTAGCAACATCACCAAGACATTTCACTTCATGACTAAACATTTGACATCTTATAACTGAACAACATGAAGCTACAGCGTTGAGCATGCTAACATTCCAGTTAGTTTGTCATAACAGAGCAAGGCAGTCTTCTCTAATAGACATTTTTTAAATGGTCTGAAAATTGTTTCTTTGAGTGCTGAGAACAGCTGTTTCTTTATCATCATTCAGACCCACAAATACAGACTGATGGCATTTGTGTCAAGCTCTCACAAGTGTAAATATCACCCTATAGTTATCTCTCTCCTCAGAGTGGAGACAAAAAGCTACAATGCTTTCACATTGCTGAACATCTACTAAATGAATTCCAGATGCTTGGAACTGAGAAACTGGGGCAACTACACTCAAACATTTCAAACACTCAACACTTGTGCTGGTGAAACCAGAATCAAGTCTGTGATGCCAGCAGCTGACTGATTAGCTCACACACACAGACAGACACAGTAGGCTACGTAGATAAAAATAAACAACCATGCCGGAGTATATACTTATGGATGGGTTTGGAGTTGAAGTTAGTACTTTGACATGATAAACAAATGCAATACGGCTTGATAAGTAAGCCTTAAAGCAATACAGAAAAAAAGACCTGCATTAAAATGAATTAT
>JAOXYM010000001.1:8555095-8582182 GCA_028567055.1 Leptatherina wallacei
TTTGATGGAAATATACATGTCTATGAGACGGAGTAAACTAAATCCTGTTTTTTATTTAAATAGAAAACACCTTCAGCAGGAAGCTGCAGTTCTGGTGTGGCTGTGTAATATAACACCACAATGAAACCTAAGGTCTCAGAATAACTGAGCGGATGCATTACATTAAACTAGAAAATGCTGACAGATCAGGAGTTGATTTTTTTTTTAGTATGTACCTTGTAAAGTATCTCCAACTTAGAATAATTCTTAAAATGTTTATCATATTTCAATAAAGAAACTAAAAAAAGAGGAGAGTGTGTAGTTGTACAGACTTGTACTGTATAGGGCTGTTATCACCACACATTTCTTGAATAGATTTGATTCACAACAGCCTGATTCAATTAGATTATCAATTATATCCGATTTGATTTGTTTTGATAAAACACTGAGTCCTTTTAAATGACCATCAAAATCAGATAAATGTGAGTAACAATAATTGTAATAATTTGATAGGATGCGCCTACATGCACTTCTGAAATACAATATTCGAAAGATTGTGTCTACATTTATTGGCCAGTGTTTCCCCCAGGTTCACAGGCAGAAATGCTGCATTAAAAAAAAAGTTAAACTTTTTAAAATGTCCTGATTTAGAGTTCATTCAGTGGAGCCGCTCTAAAAAATGTTAAAGTTCATATCTCATATGACGTGTTGACGTTAAGAATGTTAATACAAAGAATATTTGATCCATTTAAGCAGTAATACGGCTAAGAAGTTACTACAATGACGGTAGATACAGCTTGTTCAGATGTCCGTTTTCCCACGATGGGCATGACGCTCTCGGCGTAACACCAGAGCAGGAGAAATACTCTGGCTCCTCCTCTCTGGAGCGAGTGTGTTTCCATCTTCACTTCCCTATGAGAATTTTAAAAAGTCTCATATTTTTGTCTGATTTTCAAATAGTTGATATATTTTCCAACACATGTCTCTGCGTCGGAAATTATGGTATTATTGTTGTGCCTCATTCTTGAGCGAACAGAGAGCCATTCTGAGTGCAAACAAATACGTTTTGCAGGCACATCAATTACAGAATTTTTCTTTAGCAGAAAGAAAAATTTATCTGAGTGAACTAAAAAAAAATTCTGCTTGCTCCTATATGTGGAGACACACGCTGATAAAAAGATTCCTCTGTTTCATTCATCTGTTCCCTCGGTCTGCGCACTGAAACAAGCTGAGGACATGCTCGCAGTGCATAATATGTGCTCAGTTCTGTCAACACGCTCGCTCAACTTCATTTAGTGCTATAAATGTGTCACAATTCCAACCAAAGACAAGCCTTGGAATTGCAGTTTGCAATGACAGTATGTAATCTGCAAGAAAACAATGTTTCAAACATTTTAAGTAAATACAATCATTCAATCATAGCTGAAAAATCCATTGTTTTTTAAGTGACTCAAATATTGTCTTGCTACAATACTTGTTTTGTTGTATCAAAAACATACTGGACACAAAAATAACAATCTGGACACAATCCAGAGTTTGTTCAAGCTTTCAGCAATTTGTAACTTGCAATACCTGGATCTATGTTAAAAGTGAAAACCGCCATGTTAATGGTTGTAGTTGCTCATTGCCCAATGCTTCTCAATATGTAAGCATGCTAAATCAATAATTCATTCATTCATTCATTGTTTTTCCATACTCACTTTATCCCATTCAGTGTGGCAGAGCTACCATTATGCAAGAGGCAGGATACACCTTGGACATGTGTTAACAATTCAGTCCATCAAAACACAAACCCAATCTCCAGAAAAAGTTGAAAACTTTTATTACAATGAAAAAAAAAAAAAGCTCAAACATGAAAAAGAAAGTCTGCATCCCTCACTCTTCTCACAATTCAGGACTATGTAGCTATTACTCTTCAAATATGAAATTAACTCAATTTAAAGTATTCTGTGTGACTAGAAACAGTACACCGATTCTCATTTCGGTCCTACAAGGGCTGCAATCCAGCAGGTTTTCCATGTGTTTCCATGTAACACATTTCTAACACACCTGATTCAAATTAATGAGTCATTGTGCAGAACTTGATTGGCTGTTAAATTCATTTAATTTGATGCAGCAGGTGTGTTTAAGCAGAATACATTGAAAACCTGCTGGATTGCAGCCCATGTAGGACCAAATTGAGTATCATTGGTCTTGAACGACATTAGTTAAAAGTTTTTGATCTGATATAAAATTTTGGGTGATTTCAGGAATATTGGCATTCTTTTAATAGTGTGATACAGAGTATCAAAGTTTGGCACTGTTCTCCAGGTTCACGGAATGCAAAATGAAAGAAAAAAAAGATTGAGTCTCAACCATAAAAATGTTTTACTTTCAATTTATTATTTTTTTCTCTCTTTTCTAGATTTGAAGACGCACTACGTAACTTTCTGACCATAAAACCCTGCATTCCAGACTTGTGGACATTTAATATGTGCATTTCTGGAGCAGTCGCTGCCCAACAGCATCCTGAGGCTGAGATTCCGAACTGTATAACTCTTTCTTTCAGGGTGCCTTGTGACATTGCAGTTGAATCTTGCTTTAAGCACTGTATCACACTCTAGCAAATGGGTATAAACACGATGGGCATTTGAATGTGCAGCGTGGCCGATTTCGGAAAGAAACCCAAGAAAACATTATCGGAAGAAGAGAGGGAAATAAAGAGAGATAGAGACAGAGCAAGAGATAAGACAAGAGTCAAAAGTTCTGTAGTGCCTCATTAGGCCCAGCAGAAATTACATGCAGTCATATAGCCAAGTCTGCCAGGTTTTTTTCAACAAGATTTTAGAAATTATGTTCTTGACAGAGGGGTGGTTATTATCCGTTTTAACAGCAGGTGTCAACTTGAGCTCTGCCAGGGAAACAAGAGACAAAAAGTAAACAAGCTGCAGCTTACAAGGCACTGACAGACATTGTTCTCTCAGCGGGGATAATGAATAATGAAGATCAAAGAAGCATCTAAGCTCACTGAAGAAACATTTGTAGGTTTCACCATATAATGTTTATTGTGCTGCAGCTGGACAGCAGCCTGCAAATAGACAAAAGTAGTGGAATTTTTCACAATGCTTGCTTTATGGCTCAATAAGCTCACTGTGAGATCAGAAACACAAATCTATGCGCAAATAAAGAGCCACAAGCAAAATACCAAACTTTTTTCATCTCTATCAGTATATTCTAATTAATATTTGAAAGGATAAAGGGCACCGCCTTGGGATTCAGTCAACTGTTTTTAGTTTCTTAATTCATCTCTTAAGAAAAATAATTCAAGTAAGCCAGTTGATTAATATTTATATTTAGTGAGCAGCGGGGCACTTGCCACTTATGTGCCCCATGAACATTATCAGGAGTAATTAGAAGATGGAAGCATGGCATGCATTTGCATAAACAGAATTGTAATCAGTTAGTTTCACAGAAAAGAAATGTAATCAAGCCAGTCTCACTTATCAAAATGTTGGTAATTACAGACTGATTACATTATCTGTATACGTCCTTTTAGATCAGAGGATTTATTCTGATTTACGTCTTGACACTATGCTAGGAAGCTTTCTTTGGCTTACTCCAGGAAAATTAGGGTCAACACAGCAAACTGCCTCACAAACAGTCATTTCCATTGTTTTAGCATTATGCACCAAAACTCTGAACTTTGTTTTTGTTGTCTTGTTTCAATTAGCCTTGCCTCACATCTGCCAATCAAATCGATGTGTAATGCGCTCAGCAACAGAAGTCTGCTATGGTTGTGATCAGCCAACCGCTGTGAATGGTTCTGTTCCACTTTAATTAAGTAACATATTAAATAATTGAACTAACTATTTAATAATGATTATTTTAATATCGTTTTATTTTTAGCCCTCATAGCTAACCAAAAAATTTTGTTGCAAATATTTTCAGAATAGAAGAGCAGATATTGATTTTAAAAGGTTGTTGTAAATGTTGTAATTGTAAAAGTTAAAATTACAGCTCGGTCCGAACTGTCAGTTTTGTGGCGTAATTCGCATCCCCGTGCGTTGGGTAGCTTTCTGTGGCTCTGGGAGCTTTTGAACATTTGAGGATGGGGTCTGTGGAGACCAAGAAGAAGCCAGCATAGAGCACAGCCCAAACTCCATCACAGACCCCAAACAAACGAAAGAAAAGAAGAGTTTTATCGAGCACAACAAAAAGATCTAAAGTAGAATCTGACCGGCGGAGAGAAAAAAGTAAACACCGGAGCGGCTTCTGAGAAACGGAGGATGCTTAGCTGCTCTGGATATGAAAAAAGTCCCACAGTTGTCTTCCTTTTTACTTGAAAGGTAAGATACAACTATAAATATTTGAGAAAAATAATATGCAATGCGAAGTAGATGCTAGATTCTGTCCGTACATAGCGTATTCAGCACGTTGTCACAGCAGATTGTTTGCTACGTCTGTGAATAGCGTTAGTTCAGTCAACGATCGAGTGCATTGTTTTGCTACTTTTTGGGGATTTTGTGATAATTAAACACGTGAAAATACATCATGTAGCCTATTTGGTGTAGCATATTAGCTGTAGAGAAATGCAAGTCGGCTCCCTTTCTCCTTTACCTGCTAGTACTAACAAGTAAAAGTATTGTTGCAGTAGCAGGAGTACTGTGGTGCAAGAACTGTAAAATAGTAGTATCTAATAAGAAAGGTAAACGTTGCAAAGGTTTGCCTTTATTGACTGCAGAGTAATATGCTGGAGATTATGTTGGAGTGTGATGACTATATAATATATAAGCTGTAGAAGTGTAGCCTACAAAAAGTAAACACACTCACGTTTGCTGCTCAAGTGAATGCATTGCTAACCCAACAGGGCCTCGTAAAAAATACAATAGAAGATTGTAGTAATACATAACTGATAACAATATTACCACAAAAGCCGCTGTTAGGCCTACATTTATAGGACATAATTAACTTTTATTCTCTCAAACATTCTTTTGTCTACCTTTCGTCACGTGTCATGCTCAAGCTTACCATGGAGGCTGCAGTTCTGCTAAGACACAAAGATGGCATTCGCTAGTTCAAAAACTAAGCAATTACACAGAGTCCCTTTAAAATAAGTGAAAGGAAGTACACACAGTTAAACTATATGGTCATTAAATTAATATTTCTAAATATATTCAGGAGAAACAATTGAAATAATTGTCATGAGCACGATTACATCAATTATTGGTTCTGAATGTCGGTTTTGATTAATTTTCACTTAATTGCCCAGCCATAGCTGTTACATCTATATACTGTAAGTGTGTCACACCGTTTTTGCCTACCTGCTATTAAAAAAGTAAAAGGATTTTTCAAAATGAAATAAAGAAAGATTGAAAAAAAACTTTGTGCCTATTTGTTTTGTTCATGTGAGTAACTCAACACAGTCCTGCAAATGACAAAGATGGGACAAAGGACAGTATGAAGGTAAACATGGACATGATGGACACAAGGTTTAGTATGCAGTGCCTTGGGAATCTATTCCACAACTTTGGCTTTTTTCTGTTTTGTCACCTTACAACCTGAAATTACAAAAAGCATACTTTGGGTTTTTATGTATTAGACACAACATATTCAAAATAATAAAGTGGAATTAAACCAAGAAATGTTAAATAAATTCTATGAAATGAAAAACTGAAAAGAATTGTTCTCATATGTCTTTATTCCCTTTGCTCTAGAGCCAATGATTTAAGTCTGGTGTTTGCAATTAACACCATTAACTTGACCTTAAAACTGTGTTTCCGACCCATTTTGATGACACGCTGACCGTAATTATGGACATTCTTAGAGCTGTCGTTGCCTTGCAGTGCTTGAGACTGAAAAACAGGAATTTACAACCTCTTTTCTTGAATGGAGTTTCACATGACAGCTGCATTTTGCTTTACATCACTGTGACACACAATAGCAACTAGATAAACACACTGGATGTTTTGGACGTGCAACATGGTAGAGTCAGCAAAGAAACCCAAAGAGACATTATCAAAGGAAGCAAGGAAAAAAAAGAGAGAAGGGCCAGAGCAAGAGATTAGATCAAGACATCGCACTGGGTTTTACTGGTAAGAGATGTCAGAATAGAGACAAGTTCCCTGACTGATGCTGAATTAGCTTTTGTTAGGGGGCGCCAACGTGTAAATATAGCCACATAAAATGTCAATATCTGTGTTATTTGTTTACAAGAATGCTTTGTAGTGATCTTTAATGCATGCATGTTCAACACAAAGCCAATTATTCCCAACTGCATACAGGCATTTCCCTGCAACATGCTGTTAAATGAGTTCACTGTTGTACCCGTTTCAGTGTTATTAGCCAATGGATACATTTTGCTACCTGTCAATTAAATCTGGTTTCATTAATCTGGTGTGACTGCGACTCCACTTTTATGTTACTCAATTTGATAAAACTCCTTCAGGTGCAGAAGTATCATTTCTGACCTGCTATAAACTTCAAACAATTGGGGATAACACACTGGATGAAGCTTCTAAATTATACAAGATAAACTTTTTCAAGTGCAATACGGGAGGAGGCGTTTTGTCTTGTGGGGAAACAAAATTCGCTGTGAAGGAATAATTTTACTCAAAACTTAAAGGTTTCTTTCCTACTTAATTACAGCTTTGTTTGTCCTTTTAAAAGATGAATGTGCGAGTCTAAGAATCACTCAAACTTACACCAGCATTGCCTCTTTTTTCCCCCCCCTTTTTTTTTTTAGAGAGCTAAATGGCTCTCATGGGGAACCCATTTGACACAAAGACCTTTCTTTAACGAAATATATACAATCAATGTTAGGCTTTTTTTATGCATGTGGTGCACTCAGGCAGCTTAAAGTCAAATTCCAGTTTTATACACCAAAGCATTTTTACAGCTCTTTGGAAGCTCAACTGCATACTCAACACAAATTTGATCATTTTTATTACATGGTGCATGCCCTTACTAGAGTAACAACAACAGCCAGATACTGATGAAGAATTTCAAAAGGAAAAGAAAAGAAATCAAAGGTTCATCAGTTGGACAGTTTTAAAAAATGTATTATTTTCTCAGTAATGTAGTTCTCAGGATGAGTCTTCTTTCAGCTTAACACTTATATTCTTACATCTCAAGCAAACAATAGATTTGTTCAGCTCTTAATACACTACAAGTCTAAAGTAAAATTGTTGAGGCTTTTAACTCTGCAAGTCAAAAGACGTGAGGAGAGTCATTTGTATTCAGACTAAAGCTGAAGATACTGCGCAAGTCACTTCATGAGAAAATTCATGCAGCTGTTTTACGCCACTGAAATAGTCAGACATCTGCCGTTTTGTTTTCCTTGAAGACTATTTTAGGGCTAGTTTGTACACAAGAGACAAACAGGAAATGTAGGGGAGGAAAGAACAAAGCTGTGTGACCAGCTACTTAGCCATTCTCACATGTATACAGCTAAAGGAAATTTAAACTCTTAACTGTCCACATATCTCTGCAAACTACTCAAATTCACAACATGAAATTTAAACATATCTATTTATTTCACTTATTATCTTTAATTCCATGCAATGGATTTCCACTAAATAAGTGGTTCTCAACCCGACCCCAGGTTGGGGTCCCAGACCCCCCAAAGAGCACAGGGGGTCCCAGAGGCTATTAACATTCAGAACGATTGTGATTAATGTCCACACATTGTATTTAAGAAAAATAAGTAAGGCTATGTGTTGTTCATTTAACTTTGGCTTTATTAAAGGACAGGAATACAGTATTTATGCTGAGAATCTCACTTTTGAGAGCATAAAAACAAGCATGGTTTCAGCACGGGGTGGGGCAGGGGTCCATGGCTTTTTAGTAGGGGGTCCTTTTTAGGGGGTCTTCAAGGACAGCAGGTTGGGAACCACTGCATTAAATAGTCCAAACTGGTGATATGTAAAACAAAACCGGTTTTCACCTCACTATGGATCCCCCTGAATACTGTAAATTAATTCAATCTCTCTTTTTTTTTCTTAACAAATCTTAGACATGCTGCACTATTAAAAAAATTCAGCCCTAATAAAAAAGAAAAATATATTAAAAATTACTCTTTTCTTTCTTTACAATGAAACAATATAATAAGTGATAAAGCAGGTTGTAATATATTATGAAATACTTCATTTTTAAATGAAGAATTCAAGTCAGAAACAATCAAGACCATCTAATTGTATGTCAAATTTATGCATGTTATGAATAAATGAAACAGGCTTGAATACTATTAATATTATAATTTGAATAACTAAGTTGTATTTTAATCTGCCAATTTGCACGTTATCCTTCTGATAAAGGAAAGAGATTGTGAGTTTTTCCAACAGCCTCTAATATGGAAAAATATTAACACAGCACTATGGTGATGCCTTGGTATGCAAATTATATATATATTATCTTAATTAAGTAAAAATTAAATAAAAAATTCATATATTCAATATACTTACAATTTGAAGTTCTCCACCAAGCTTAATGCTCCATGTATCAGTTTTGAACAATGTGATGTAAAGCTGCACAAACCTTTATAGGTTAATTTTTGTTAAGGCTCCATATATACAGTTTTCTGACATTTGGTAATGCACTTTTTATTTTGTTTGATCTACTGGCAGACAAACAGACAGATGAGACAACATATATCTGCCTCTGCTCTTGCCACGGTGGTAAAATCACAGAAGCAGGGCATAAAATTCACCAGCTTCTTTTTCAGAAAACCGTCTTTGAATTTAAACCAGCAGAATATGGCCTGTAGTAGGATTTCTGCTGTTATCTTACCAATGTGCTGACGGGAATAAATCAATTCAGTTTTATTTAAATGGCACATATTCACACTTTTTTTTAAAAATGCCTCTTAGCAGTTATTTATGACTTCCACAGCTAAATATTGACTACTTATTTACAGGAAAATAGAAAAGCACCTCATATTTATCAAATAAATTAATACATAAATAAATAAATAAATAAAGCCATTTCTGTTGCTCTGTCTGTCCCAGAAGATACTTTTCTGTGTAAACCACAACCAACTTTATCTGATGAAGTACACACTCACTCTCCATTTCATTAGGTATACCTTTTCAAATACCATTAACACAAATAGCTAACCAGCCAATCACATGACAGCAATTTAATACATTTCGGCATGTAAACGGAACATCAGAGGGGAAAAAAAAAAAAAGTGATTTATGTACCATTGAACTCTGCGTTGTTGTTGGTACCAGAATCTGCTGATTTACTGGGATTTCACCCACAAACTTTTCTAGGGTTTACAAATAATGATATTAAAAGAAAAAAATATCCATTGAGCAGCAGTTGTTTGGCCGAAAATGCCTTGTTGATGTCAGAAGAGTATCGGCAGACTGCACTATAAAAAAGTTTATTTGGACTGTTGTTGATCTAAAGCACTTTTTACCTCTGGCAAGGCGCCTAGGTTATGTTTCCGCAGACGTCCGTCCATCTGTAAGCAACATAACTCAAAAACTAATGGACAGATAGGATGAAATTTTCAGGAAATCTCCAACATGATTAGATTTTGGGGGTGATTCGGGTCACAGTCTGGATCCAGGTTCTAGAACACTAGAACCGCCAACATTCAAATACCCCCTAAAGTCCCCATTGTGGCATCGATTCAGTTCTGGTCAAGGACACATGCATTCTGTGTGCAGCAATGTCCAAAGTATTGAAGTAAAGAGAATTGTAAAAATTTGTTAGTTTTTTTTCAGCTCTACAGTCAGACTTACTCAAGTCAATTAGTTTCTTTCAAATAAAAATTCAGAATCACTTTGATGTAATTTAGTGGAAATTCAACTTTAAAGATTCAAGCCATACAAAGACTCATGGGAAATTAATTTTCAGCAGGAGTTTAACCTTTTGTGAGTGTCACCCTATAAATTCAAGTTATATGCTTTCCTGCCTGTGATACGTTTACATGTAGACCATGTTGTTGGACTGTAATACTCTGATGGTTAAAGTGGTCAAAACACTTTCTGCTGCAGTATTATACTCCTGCTTTGTAGTGACAAGTTAGAATATGCAGTTAAACATCGTTTTCAGTTGAAGTAAAATATGAGTATGAAGTTACTTTTGGACTAATTATATTTGGAAAACGTTTTGAGTTGAATTTTCATGAAATTATTGATTCATATTCTTTATTTGAAAGAAACTTAATGATGTTGAAGATGTAGATTAAGTTAAAGATTTCAGACTAAACTGAATCAATTATTTACTTTGAGTCAACACAAAAATATTGGGTGTGGCAGATTCCCTTTTTTTTTCCCAGGGTGAGCCAGTGTAACTTTTTTCTTAGCGTGACTGGGATGAAAGGCAACAGTAACTCAAATAACCCCTGGCTGCAACCATGCAGAACACCATCTCTCAACAACATGAAAGCATGGCTCTGCCTTATAATGGTTCAGGATGGTTGAGTTTTTTTTCCAATGTTTTGGCAAAAAGCTCAAATGTGGGAAGGAGTTTACCTCAACTGGATGATCGGCCACCCCATGTACAGAGGAGGCTACAGCTCCTCAGTGCAGCTGGTCCAGGTTTAAGACCTGGCTTGGTGCCCTATGCTACAAGTCGTTCCCCGCTCTCTCTGACCCCATCTCCTGTACAGTTACTGTTAAATAAAGGCCACTACAGCCCCAAAATCCTTAAAAACCGAAAAAGTTCAAACGATTTAGTCGTCTAATGAATATGGGCTCATCATGCCTACTCTCTGTTCACATCAAAACTGGTTGACAAGTTTAGGAATAACAGTTCTTTCATTTGCATACACTTCTTTTTCAGGGGATCAATTAAACTGCTGTAAAGCCTCAATATGCAGTCGAGAGCGCTCCCAGTGCAGGTGACACAGGTTACATTTAGTCTGTAAAAATAAAAAACTAATCCATCAGAGAAAAAATCTGAAACAGAGAGAATGGCCAAATCCACAGTTTGGTAAGCTCTGTCACAAAAATAATACATTAGATTGGGAACATAAAAGGCCTCAAAATTCAACAAGAAGATCAAAGGCTGTGTAGCAAAGAAAATAAACACCCTTTTCAGAACACCCAAACAGTGGAATAACACTTTCCAGGAAGTAGGCATTCAGAGGATTTACTACAGGAGTGTTCTGGGCCCAAAATACAAAAAGGTTCAATTAGACTTTAATAAACAAAGAAAACAAAAAATCTTTAAGTTTCAATAGACCACACGATAACTGCAAAAAAAAAAACTACTTGCAGCTCTTACTTCTGTGTTGAGCAACCAACAACAGAATTCATGTGGCCAAAATGTGCATTTCTGAGACAGTGGAAAGAGTACAGAGGCTGGAGGAGGATACGTAAGAGTTGCTTAAGCTACAGGTTAAGCAAACATATCGAGAGGAATGACCAAGATGGGACAATATAAGAATTCATGGCATCACGGAAGGGTCGGAAAACAACTCCACAAAGATTAAAGTATATTTGGAAGAACTATTGAAGGAAAAGCTGGAGTTTCCTCCCACCGTCGACCTCAACATTGAACATACGCACTGAGCTCTGGGTTCGAAACCCCCCGTAACCCTAAACATCCTGCAGAGTCTTCCATGATACCCATAGTAGTGAAGTTCTCCACCAACAAAACTAAAGAAAAAATCCTGTAAGAGGTATAATGGCACAAAAAGAGGTTCCTGTATATGAGGAAGAGAGTATTTGAAGAACATGACTACATGCTGGAGACCCTCAGGAAGCGCTGGAATTATGTGGAGGCAAAGAAGGGGATGAATGAGAATAATAGAGACTGTCGTTGTCGTCACAACGTATCGCCCTGCCCCTCCAAGCCGGCATTCCGCCATCTTTCTTGTACGCTGTCTTTAAGCTGACATCTATGTTGGTCATGACTGAGTCGAGTTTACCAGTTTGAACATTAAATATCTTGTCTTCGTAGTGTATTCAATTGAATATAGGTTGAAAAGGATTTGCAGATCATTGTATTCTGTTTTTATTTACGTTTAAAACAACGTCCCAACTTCATTGGGATTGGTCTTTGTACTATTAGCTAGTGAGAAAAACAATTACAAGGAGATGGTTGACAGAAGACCCTCCTACAGCCAAGAATTGGATCAAAGTGGTCAAAGAAAATATTTGTAATGGAGAAGCTAACATTTGTTCTTAGGCTTGATTAAGTTAAATTTGAAAGTTGTGGATCACATGTGAACAAACTTGGCAACACGTAGACAAGATACCGGGTAATAAAATAAAAACCTCCAAGTTCTGACTCCACTCACCAGGTTCTGCTTTTCTTTTCTTGAATGCTTTTTTTTCCTCTCTTTTTTTATTCCTATATACTATTGTCATTGATTTATACATTTATGCACAAAGTATTTCTGTTGATTTTGCTACTGTCATCAATATTTGGGTTCCCATGTACAGTGGCATCGCAAATCCAAGGGAGCACTGTGGTAGAGATTTTTGTAAATATTTCTATGTATTTATATAGGTATACATTCGTTATTAGAATTATTTTGATTTCAATTTTACTTTCTCTCTTTATCTGGTTTTATGATTGGATGTGAGGATATGTACAGAAAAGGGCAACATATATAACCTGTTTTTACTAAAATAAAAAGTTTAATAACAAGAAAAACTACTTGCAAAGTGAAAATGCTTCGACAGATGTATTGATGTTGTCAGGAGAGGGCATATTGCTTCCTTAGTATTAGTTAAACAACTCACCAGTCCATTGCAGGTACTTATAGCAGCACTCCCTTTAATAGTCTCATCCCACACTTCGCCTAAATAATGGCAATGGGAAGTTCCAGGACGATGGATCTGGGCCCCACGCAGTCCGCCGTACCTCCTCTCTGTCAGGAACCCTGGAGCCAGCAGGTTTGGATTAAGAGTGAGGTTAAAGTGCAAGCTGTGGCCTCCATGCAAAAGCTGGTAAAAGACACGATCTAGGTCCACCAGTTCCTCTGAGGCTTCCCGGCGCTGTACACGGCGTGACTGGTGAGACAGGAAGTTGGACAGGAAGTGACCTCTGGCATCCACTCTGATGGGGTGAACCACTTCATACTGAGATGGATCCTTCAGAAATCTCTCTGTGAAAGTCATAGTGGGAAAGGATGATGTAAGAGAAAATGGGTCATTAAATCATGGGAAGGAAGAGGGTAGTTAAACAATCAACAAGCTGAAAAGTTGTAAACAAAACCATGAAGCTATAAACAAAACCATACAGCTTTTCATACATTTTTATACTTGTTTACAGCTTCAATGTTGTACCAAGCCTCAAACTCATTACTTTTCAGCTGTTTGCCTTCAACCATGACTCACTCATTTACAGCTGCACAATTTTTATGGCTTTATATTGAGTCCATATATTTGCTACAGTTTGTGAAACTTATTTCCCTGATGAACATAATCCTCCCATTTCCTCTGACTTAGTTTCGCTGTATGAGCTCCAGGACAAAGATACACCTTCCATGAGAAAGGATAGAAAAAATGTGCCTTCAAAAGCAGCTTAAGTGATCAGTTTCCTTCAATTCAACACACAGGCTCATTTACATCAATTATTTCTTACTAAATATAATGCAGAGCATAAAGATGTTATATAAACAAATAACCTGGAACAAAGAGGGATTGTGGAATTAAAAAGTAAACCACAGAATTATTCTTTTATTCCATTATCATCTTGTCCTTGAATTTCACCCAATGAACTTCTAGTTAAGCTAAATTGTTCCTTTGCAGCTAAAAGTTTAGAACTCAATGTCTTCCATTGTCATTATTGTCTAATCAGGCTGACGACATGTCCCAGAAAAATTTAATGAGCTTCCTTTGTCCAAAAAGGACTTGACTTTAGGACATTGCCACAGCATATGTACCACTTTAACAAAGTACACCTGAGGAACTATAGTGAATTTTTATTAATCTGCAGTATTTTCAAATGCATACTGTAGCTCTGCACCTGACCGACTCAGATTAAAGTGGGATGTTCCCAGATTCTTTCACACTCAGCAGAGGTGAATAAAACTGCTAAACCCCATTTGGATTGCATCTAGTAGTAGAAATCAGAGACAGCATTAAAAAGAGGGACAGGCAAGGGCCTGTGGCAGGTCAGAATCTGTTGTCATCTCCTGGACATTGTTTAAAGTTTCTTTGAGAAAATTTTTGAGAAAATATATTTCATTTGCACATAATACAAAAAAGAGTTTAAATGAAAATAAATCTTTTAATAATGTAATTTGTGAAATTTCAGAAAAATACTAAATTACTGTAATATAGTTTGTCAGAAAGCTCCCTTCAGCTTTAAAAGCCACTTTTCTGACACCTGTTTAAATTTTTGTAAAGACATAAGTGAATGTGTGTGTGGGGGTGTGTGTGAGAGAGTGTGGGTTTGGGGAGGTGGGGTGGTGGTGGTGGTGGTGGGCGCTGGTTGCATCTCTTGAGATATTTTTGCTTATAACAAATAAAATCGCTTACAATTTTCCCTGTCCTCATCACGGCCCCAGATTAAAGGATATTTGGTTTTAAATACAAGATTATACATGTATATATCTGGATTTCCCAGGTCCCATCTGTCTCTCATTCGGGACTTTTTTACTCAAATCTGACTGTTCAAGGTTTTTTGTCTTTGTGCTTAGATTATCAGACAACAATTTTGGGATTTGCAAATGTAGACAAGAGAGTCAAAATCCCATTCTTTAGAGAATATTCATCCTCTATGTCTGTCAGCTAAGCCAATTAAGATGATGTGTCTTCTGGTCATTACACACACAGAGACACACACATTTCATCTCCTCTGCACTGCAGATAAAAGATAGATCTTAAAATCAATTTAGCTTTTTTTTTGTCAAATTACCTACATTGCTTCCACATTTTGAATGGTTTAATTGGTTTTGAGGGATGTATAATGAGATAAAGAATGCAAATTGTAATCTGTAAACATATTTGAGTTGAAGTCATGACCATCAAATGCAATGTCACCACCCCTTTGGATCACACACTTCAGAGGTTTTAAAGGAACAGCCATGTCTTATAGAGTGCGAAAGCTAGAAAATGAGCTTAGACAGGGCTATTACCCTTAGCAAATGAAAAAAGTTCATGGTGCAGGGACAAGAATCTATTGTAAACAACTTGAAGTGATTCCAAAAAGAGGGTATGAAACGGGAAAGGCCACTCTATGCAGTCATCTCATTCACACTTTCAGTAAATCATGTTTTCATTCATGCTTGTTTTGACATGTCCCTTTTCATAGCTTATTCATATTTTATCTTATGTAGCCTAGTTTGTAGTCTAGTTAATAAATATTCATATTTATTGACTAGTCTTCGTTTGGGGTTTTCTGATGTATCATGAAAGGTCAATTCAAGCGAGAACTCATGAAAAGCGTCCTGAGACTGATTAATTAATTTAATTGATTTATTCAATTGATATAAGATTTTCATGGTTTTCATGCTTCCATATCAAAGAGTAGGGTGGTGCTCCGAGGTTTTCTTAATATTAATGCGAATGTTAAGATATTATTACTATTAATGTCTGTTGACGCTACACATATGTAGAACATAAGTAAAGTTTTAGTCTCCACAATTATTATGGGGATGGTTTAGGAGCCTTCGTTTCAACCCCAAATTAAAGGAGGGAAAAATCTTGATACATGGAATATGTAAAATCAAAAGAAACTCGAATTTAACTTTAACTGCATAAAGAATAACACCAAGATTTTTCAAGTTTTGTCTCATCAACTTCATTTTTGCATTTCAGGCAAAAATGTTTCAGGCAAAAATATAGCGACAAAGTCGCTAACTTGGCAACCACTGTTGCCAAGCGACTTAGCAACAGGAGACGTTCACCTGTCCTCCATGCTCAGACTGAGAAGGAAACGTGCAGAGCTGCTGGTGGCTGACCCCGCCCTGGTTTACTGTTGGATATTAATGATTATTAATAAAGAGTGAGGAAAAATACATTTAAACAGTTAAAAGTATTGTAACATGTTGTCGGCCCCTAATAAATCTAAACTAAATAAAGAAAATATTGATAGAAGAAAGTGTTTTTTTGCTGCTCTAAACATATTTAAGGTGTATTTTTAATCACTTTTTTGCCTCTCCCTTGACATTAATCCTCTCCGCTGCAGTGTCCGTTACATTATGCACCAGGCAAAATATGCAAATAAGATGATGACATAATTTAGCGACTTTTAGGATAGCCAATAGCTACTTTTCTTACTGAGGAGTTGGCAACACTGCCTGCAACACATTTCTGTAATGATTGAGACATGGGCAATTTAGAGCTACTAATGGGGTACAAAGGAAAACCATCAATAATATTGATATTTCAAACAATGTCAGCAGGTAACTGTTTTGGTACAAAAGCAGTGTCCATGAAAGGTTGAATCTTTATGGGCAAAGAGGGGCAGAGGACCTCAAGTTTCTCAAGAAAACCATTGGACTGTTTCAATAAATGTTCCACGGAGAAAGATTTGAAGCCAGTTGCATATTTCCCCCTCTACAGTGCAGAATATATAAATATTTACATAATCTGAATGAATTTCAGTGTATTAAGGGCGAGGAATCAAGCCTTTGCTTGAAACTTGTGATTTCCCCTCACACAGCACTGCAAGCAGCCCTCACAGCTACACGTGGGCTTCATAACATGAAGATAATGTAAACATAAAGCTCTGACTGAATTAAATCCAAAGAGAGCTTTAAATTAATATGAGGGGATGCCATATAGCCTCCGACACTGCTGAAAGTATTGACTGTAATGTTCTGTGAGGGGGGTGTTAATACATGGTATTATTGAAATACCATCCTGTAAAATGCTGCTAACTTGAGCGTTATAGATGTAAATATATAAAAAAGGGAAAAATGCATAACATATTGGGCAAAAACAGAATTTGTATAACTAACAAGATTGAAAGCTAATATTTTGTATGATCACTTTTACTATACAACTCTGAAACCTCTCCGACAAAGTTCCTTATCTACTGTATGCAAGTAGTCCTCAGGAACTCATTTATGATGAGACTTCAGTGATCACTAGGGATGTAGCGATGCTTTGTGAATCGGTTAATAATTTGTTAAAACTGGTTAAAATGTCAATCGATGTAGAAAATAAATGAAAATCGATTTGCAACGGCCTGTAAATAAACTCCCATAAAAGGATGTAATCTGACACGCTGCCCCACATGTCATTGCGTATAGCATTTGTGGACGGCTGCAGCACCAGAACGGTGACCGGATTAAAATTCTCCATATTTTCTGACTTAACTGCAGTGTTAAAATGATGTGCTATCACCTTCAACAAAACTAATAAATTAATAAAAGCATCTTTTAATGTTTTTCTGCAAATTAACCTTGATTTATTTGGCAATCTCAAACTCCCAAGCATAAGACTTTTCAGTAACCTGGTTACTATCATAGTTTCCGGACTTCCTTGTATGGACGAATTTACAGGCAGTGAGCCCAGCATGCACATTATCACAACCATTTCAAAACCTGTAAGCTTTTGCAGCACGAAGAATAAAGGACCCATCACTATTTCTCAGCAAATTGGCCTTTATTCAGCTTCTCAAAAGTCCCAGCAGTTGAGGATCAAGGCTTGGGATTTTATTTTTTTTCTTGGCCAGCAACACAATCATGAAAATGCTCATATTTGTTCAATATTTCACAGATGACCATTTATCAACAAGGCCCCATATAATGGCTTTGGCCATTATATGGGGCCTTGTTGTTATATGGGGCCTTGTTGTTGACCTCTCTGGCTTTGTAGGGAAACTACAACAAAAACTGTCCTTCATTCTGAACACAAATCACAAATCGTTGGGGACAAAACATGTCTGCAGCTACCAAAGATTTAGAACCAAATGAGAAGAAATGATCGTGCCAGGTCCACTTTTAGAACAGACTGCACATCATGCTCAGATACACCACATTTTCAGCTATAACTTCTTTGATTATCACTTTTTGATATAAATACATAATTTTATTTAAAACTAAACTGTGTCATCTTTGACATTTTACATGGATGCGACTCAGAACAGCCCAAGACATAAGCAAACTAAGCGGCTGCTTGGGGTACCCATGCCACCAGAGTGCACTTGAAATATCAAGATATCTTGATTTAGAGTAAATTACTAAATTCTTTTTAAAAAGAAAACAAATATACGAAAACTCAATTCTATACAATTTTCATCATGGTTGCATGCCAAATAATAGTAGTTTAATCAATTCTTGTTGCAGGCTGCATCATTCGGTGCATGCAGAGATATCAGCTATGGTTTTAAGGTATTTTGTAGTGAAAGATTGCACGTTTGTATGCTGCACTAATGCACTAATGTTTACTCTAAATGTCTGCTGATGTTTTCTTTAAGTTTCAAATACATGTTCAGTATACCACACTCACAAATCACTCTAAATATAAAACAATGCAAATTAATACCTGACCATTTTTCTGAATTTGCTACCCCTGTACAGTTAAAAACCATACTGGTATGATGTAAGTACACTGCAAATGATGCTAATGAAAAGGGGGGTTACATTTGCAGTATATGAAATGATCAAGCACTATTAATAGCTAAGTATCAATAGTGCTTGGACCCCCAAATCAAATTCTGCTGACGGCCCATTAAAGGCTCCAGCCAGCCCTGATGCAACTAAAGAAAAGAGAACAAATTGTGCATCTTTGAAACAGGATGTTGATATGCCCAATGATATGATTTTTAGTTCATCCCTTGAGTTAGGTGCCTTTTTAATGTTTGAATGATTCATGGGTTTGTTCGTGTTTTATCAAACCTCTCAAAAAACTAATTAAACAAAACAAACAAAAAAGACCATTCTGAAAATAGTCAAGTGCAAGGACTAGAGTGAAAAAGCAGCAAATGCCTAAAGAAGAACTTTTGATTGCTTCAGAATCCAGAAATCCTTGGAGATCAATTGTTAAAATCCACTTTGAAAGATCCTTCAAAGATAAAAATATAAAATATGTAGGCCTGTGTGGCTCAACAGAAGTCTGTAGTTTCTAAATATCTTATGCATGAAAAATGTCTTCATTAACAAAACTTTAATCTTAATTAGAAAAACACCCAGAAGATATTGGTTAAAACTTTTCATCAGGCAACTGTAATCTCTCAAGTATCAGGACTGAAACTGCCAAAATCGAAAATAAATACAATAATTTAAAAATGGCTCAAAAAAAAAATTGTTATGGCAATGAATTATACAATGAAATATTTAGAAATTATTTTTCCATTAAGAATCCAGCCAAATGTAACATGAATTTATATTTCTACTGTCATTTTCAACTGTTGTAATTCAACTTTTTATTAATACTCTTATCTATTTACATTTACATGTCATTTTCAGTTCAATTTATCTTTTTGTTTGGTGCTTTTTGAAATGTCCTCCCTCCTTTATCTTCATGCTTGTATTCATTTCTGTATTTTTTATTTTTTTATTTTCTTAACCCCAAAATTATTCATTTCCGTATTTTATTTCAATTTTACATTAATTCATTTACTTTCAACACTTTCTTCTTATTTTGACAAATTTACATACTCATTATTTCAAATTTTGTATTTTCTTCCTCCATTTCTCCAATCATATTTATCTAATTTCTGTATGCATTTCTGCATCTTTATGTAAATACGAGGGCGGTCTTCCAAGGTGTGTCCTGGGTGGGGGGGATCCTCACCTTTTGGCCAAACAACACTGAGGAAGTCACAGGCTCTAAATGCAGGGAGGATTATGCAGCCAAGTCTGACTGCCTAGCTCTGCCACCTGTCATCTCAAGTTGGGAGGGAGATGGAGGTTTTGAGCAGGTGAAGCCCCACAGAGATGGCTGACTTTCAGCAGGAGATTGTACAGGATCTTTGGCACATTGCCTTCTTCGCTGAAAATCACACAGTCACTGATGACCGTTTGGTGGTGATGCTGATACTGAGAGGGTGTTCCAGCTGACCACAACCAACAAAATAACTGGCTGAAGGTTCTGGTAAAGTTGGATGTGATGCTCAGAGAACGTTGCCTGGATCGTTGAGATAAAAACTTTTCTTTACGTTCGCTGAAGGTTGTAGCTAACCTTCGGAGAACCTTCCCTGAACCACAGTTTCCCTTCCTCTCAGAATTATATGGATATGTTCTACCATCTGTCATAATACAAGTTTTCTTCACTTAAGGACAAAGATGCAAGAAAAATAATGACATTCAACTAGTTATTTTATTCAACTTATCAACACAGCTCTCATTGTCAAGTACCAGTGGCTACAACGGGCCAAATGCAGTGACCCATTTCCGGCGGCATCTTTCAGTTTTTCCCCAGCCAGTTTGGAGCATCATCGCCACAGTTTTTTTTCCCAGTCTATCTCAGCTCTACATCACTGGGCAGTGATATCCATCCATCCATTTACTGTACTTGATTTATCCAGTTAAAAAAAGTGACTAAAAATTACTTTTGTTTCAAAAAACATCACAGGGCACATCACAGAGCCCTGTTGTCTCAGGAACTGCGCTGAAGTGTGCCCTGTCTAGGGGTGGGTTTAAAAAAATCGATTAATCGATTTAAATCGATTCAAGTTAAATTAATTCAATATCGATTCATAAAACTAAGGATCGATTTTTTTTTAATGTCCAATTTTTTATTTTATATACATTTTTTTTTTTGCAGGTATGTCCAGATTTTCTGATGACGTTACCCAATTTAGAGCAATTTTATTATCATGCTCCATGTTTTATAAAAAAAGTTACCTGAGTTTAAAGAAAAATAAGTGTTAAACAATTAGCTGTAAATGAATCGAAATCGAATCGAACAAAATCGAAATCGAATTGAAATAGACTATTGTGAATCGAATCGATTCAGGGAATTAGTGATGATACCCAGCCCTAGCCCTGTCTCGTCAAAACTGAAGAGATGATTAAGTAATGTAGCAGTGGCATCTTGTAAACCTCCATTTTCTCTAAAAGGCAAATTTAAGAAGGTCCAATAGATTATCAATTTTTGCAAATATTCTGCCTACAAATTGTTTCATCACCACGTAGGTTAAAGCCACCAACCGAAAATCATTCAAGACAGTGAATCTGTGTTTTGGCAACACGCACCACAACAGACTGCTTCCATGAGGCTGGCACGTTTTGTTGGGAAAGAGACATATTAAAAATAAGATTTAAAACAGCCCAAGCTGCTCAGCACAAGTATTAAACTAGCTACTACCAATATGGTCGGGGCAGGGACTTTTCCTCGGTTTACATTTTATTAAAACACTTCATCACGTCAATTTCATTAAAAAAGGAGCGGACATGAGGCAATTTTTTTTATCTTGGCATGTTTGGTACTAAAATCACAAGCATCAAATATTTGGTAAAAATCATTAAGGCTCTGAGCCAGTTCTAAATCTGAGCTGAACTTTCCTCCTGCTATACGCTCATTTTCATGCCATCCCAAGCAAGGCCAAGACTGTCCGTTCTGAGCGGGTGCTCAATTTTCTCTTTTATATTGTCTTTTGCAAGCTCTGATGACAATAGAAATATGAATTTATTTGAAAAAAAAATTGTATATTTCATTGCAATATCAGTTGCTATTGAGACATTTTTATATTTCTGTATTTATTTTCTATTTTGGCTGTTTCAGACCTCCATACTCAAGTGCATCAGCAACCTGTTATTTGTCATGAGAGGACAGAAACATGAAACCAAAATTATTATTTTTTTGCATCAGAATATGATAAAGAAAACAACCCTGTCAGAAAGGAACAAGTGTGTGGAAGAAATGGGAATAGCAAAAGGGTTTTCAAAGTCAACCACAAAATCCTGACAGAAATAAGCAACACTGACAAGGTTCCTGTTCTTGAATGGCTTACCTCTCCAACTACAATGATCACAACTATATGCTACTTATGTGCAAAGTACGAACAAGAAAAAAAATCTTAAAATATCTTATCAGAAGGACGCCTGTTCTTAAGTGCCTTTCTATTTTGGGTCCTCAAAAGTCTAAAATTAAATCCTGGAATTCATGTACTATCTGAAATTATTATTGTTTGAAAGGTGCCTCCTCTCAAGAGCACATCTTTATCTGAAATACCTGCCAGTTGGCCTGCCTTAAGGACTGACAGCTGATTTGTACAGGATGAGACCGGGTGTATGCAGTCTTCATGATAATTCTCTGATCTCAGAAGAGCTTGGACTTTTAACATCCAAACTACAAACTGAATGAATGAATACACAGGGACAGGAAGTCTGGCAGCTTCTTATCAAACGTATTTAGAAAAATAATAACTAGCTCCATTATAAAAAAAATTATAATAATAATAATATTGCATCCTGTAAACTCCCTTAGTTGAAATGTGCTTCCTGCTGCACACTGGTGAGGTCAGAGGCCTTTGGCACTCAAACAGAGTAGCACTGCACTGCTTTTGTTTGATCACTGCAAAGAGGGAAGATGGATGGGGCTTCAAGCTCTGATGATTCACTCAGAAGCAGCTCTCTCCAGCTACCACACTGAGCTGCAAAACCTTGGACTTAATTACTGAGGTCAGCCCAAAACTTTGTAAACACAGGTCACAGCTGGGCTCTCGCTGGTCTGACTCTGCCTCCACTGCGCTTGATCAGATGCACTCATGAAGCAAATGAGCACTGCAGAAGCACGGCAGGCTTCAACAGGACGTGGTCACATATGAATAAACAACTTCAAAGTTGTAAATGTGACAGGCTCACTAACCTGTTTCATGTGACAACGCCGACGTTTTGCAGCTTGCCAGGACCATCAGAAGCGCTGTGAAGACGTGAATGGGAGAAAGTCTTTGTCCAGAGGCGTGAACCCCGCACTCCAAACGGGTCATTTTGTCAAGACGGTAGCCTACATGTAAGGAACATTTAATGCCTTTCTAACTCTGCGCCGATTGTCAGTTCAAATGAACTCCATCTGACTTGGATGCACTTTTTCGCTTTGCGGCGAACATGCGCTTAAACTATGACAGTCCAAATAAACTTCTCCAATTTAGGCCTGGACATCGTTTGCCTCCACCGGGCGCTTTTCTTGCGTTTTCATTCTTAATTAGATAACTTTGTGAGTCGACGTTAATGTTTGCTTACGAGTGGCTGGTCCTCCTGTCCTCCATCAGTCTCCTCTCGACAACCAGTGACAGCTTAAAACTTTCCTCTGCAAACTTTTGCCGAACCACCCCCACAGATGGGTGGACTTAAGACAATAGGCTGGCTCTTAGTGTAGCAGGAGGCTTAAAGGGGAACTACTGCTGCTCCTAGAAATCGGACACAGTGATACAATCCATTTGGCAGTTACTCCCAAAAACCGAGGTCCGTCGGGTTCTCATTGGGTCAGATAAGGACCAGTTGCAAGACTGTTGCGTTTACTTGGAGTCGGAGAAATGACTACAGCTTTGCGACTTCACTTTGTGCTCTGAGATCTCGACACTTAGGCTAAGCTGTAAGAATAAAGTTATATTCAGGAGGGAACGTTGGAAAAAGGGCCCATAAACTAAATGCAAATAGAATAAAGCTCGCAAAAGTTTATGGGAAATGAGGACTGCAGTTAAACTATTTCGCAAACATTTGATTAAATGCCATGATAAAATGCAAGGAACTATTTTATTTTCCTCAGAGGAAAACAAAACGTGTAAATTAATGTAAATTATTTATTTATTTATTTATTTATTTATTTATTTATTTATTTATTTATTTATCTAACCATACCCATTCACTGATTCATTCTATCATGTTCCTTTTACCCGTCTAAGCCTCTCGCCCCCTCTTGCGGAGGAATAAAGGCAAAATGGAGAAGGGACGCATGGAAAATGCAACACATTCATGTGCATCCCTTCGCACAGAAAAACCTATCAAGAATGCGCTTAATCACTTACTTTTGTTCATGACGGTGTGTGCTGCAGCAATTTTGTAAACCAGACAACAGTCCTACACCAACAGACTTCAACAGGAATAAACTCACATCTATGCCCAGATTTTTTTCTATATCAAATTAATTATATAGGTTTCAAAGTCGAGCTCTTGTTATTGTTATTTAGAGCTTTTTATTTTCTCTGTTTTTATAGAATAGACTTACTCTTTTTCATCCTCTTTCACGCACAGCCTGAGTGCGCTGCACTCAGCAGGAGTCCTAATGAGCTGATATGCAGGGGGGGTAAAAATAAATTCATGGATTTCAAACAGTACATGGATCCATCCTTATAAGCAACTGAAACAATGACGCTTTCTGATCATTTTATGACGGGATGGCGCGCTCCTCTCTCCTCTTATTCGACCAATCGTGGCTCAGCGGCGGAGCGACACACCTGCATAAAACCAGATTGCAGGTCAGCTGTCATTCAGAGGTGCGGTGAAGATGACAAGCCACTGAACTAAGAGAGGAAGATCAGACACTCTCGCATGGGGTGTACCGCAGAACGCCCGTTGTATGATTTTAAAAATGGATGAAATATTCAATCAAAGTGGAGAACTGAACTTCAGCTCGCTTGGCGACGAGAAGTTTACTTTCGAGGACATCGACGTCAGCGCAGACGGCAGCCCCATTCTGAGGATTTTCATATCTGTGGTGTACTCCGTAGTTTGTGCGGTAGGTTTGGTAGGGAATTTACTCGTGTTTTTCCTCATGAGAGTCCGACAAGGTCGAAAGAGGTCCACTATAAATTTTTTCATCATTAACTTAGCAGTGACAGACTTCCAGTTCGTGCTCACTCTGCCATTCTGGGCCGTGGACACCGCTCTGGACTTCAGCTGGCCGTTTGGAGACGCAATGTGTAAAATCGTTCTCTCAGTGACTGTGATGAACATGTACGCCAGCGTCTTCTTCCTCACAGCCATGAGCGTGACCCGCTACCTGGCTGTCGCATCGGCTCTAAAGAAAAGAGCTCACAGGAGGTCACGGTGGGTGAAGTGGGTGTGCGCGGTGCTGTGGGTGGCGGCGACCGTGGCCACAGCTCCGACAGCAATTTTCTCCACTGTGACAGTTGTAGCTGGAGAGAAACTCTGCCTCCTCAAGTTTCCTGAAGGACACGACCTGCTTGCCCTCTACCACATCCAGAAAATACTTATAGCCTTTATCATCCCCATGCTGATAGTCTGCGTTAACTACCTGATGCTTTTGCGCTTCGTTAGGAGGAAGAGCATGGACAGCAGCAACCCTAAACGGAGATCTAGAGTCACCAAATCTGTTGCTATTGTTGTTTTATCTTTCTTCTGTTGCTGGATGCCAAATCACGCCATCACCTTCTGGGGTGTCTTGGTCAAATTTAACGCTGTCAACTGGGATACATCCTACTACATGGTTCACACCTATGTGTTCCCTGTCACAGTGTGTTTAGCACACACAAACAGCTGCTTGAACCCAGTGCTTTACTGTCTGATGAGACCGGAGATCAGGAAGATGCTGAGCAGTTTGTTTTGGAGAGTCTCCACTCCACCCTCCAGCAAAGTCTGCGCAACGCGCTCAGTTACGCATGGAGAAATTCAGGGAGTCGTTCCTCTCCAGATTATGGACAATGCAGAGTACACGCTGCCCATCATAGACCGTAAAGGTCTATCCGGCTCCAGAACAATCCCACACACCCGCTGAATTTAAATTCCGATGAAAAACAAGCTGCTGTTTTGCTCTGATTGTTCACATGCAACTGCCATTACTCGTAAGTATGTTTCCACCACCACTCCAACTGGAAAATTTTATGGCTTCACAGTGCTGGTTCATTTAATACCATACATTTTTCAAGATAATGTGGATCTATATAAGTGTAATGTGGTGTTTGTTAAATTTCTAAAATTACTGATTTCATCTGTGGAATAAAGCAGTGAGCTGTTTATTAACTTGCACTTCATCAAAATGCAGCTGCATGCTGCTTTTCTTTTTTCATGATTCATTTTTACCTTTATTTGATAGTGAGAAGCAACAGAGACATGGAAACTGTCAAAGATTCAGAGAGAGAGAGAGAGAGAGAGAGAGAGAGAGAGAGAGTGGACCAAAGTCCTTGACTGGAAACATACAGAGGACGTCAAACTCTCTTTACAGTATCGGATCTTATAATATGACCAACTATGAATTTGGTTAAGGTTTCAATATTTTACCATCTTCTCCATTATGTAAAAGCTTTCTGTAAATAAACAGCTTTTTCAATCTGAGGTTGTAGTGATTGATTTTTGTCCCCAGCAAAGCACATTTATAACACCCTGCTTTAGTTATGGTCTACAGTTCGTTGGCATTTCTAAATCTCTAAGAGCATTGATAAGTTCTGTGTAATTTAGATATGTTCAGTGTGGTGAACATAAAAATAAAGTCTTTTTCTTCTGAATTTACAATGGAGGGTGTGTTGCACATATTACCCATAAACAGTTTTTATTCTAGAGGTTTCTTTCATGTTTGTGGAAATGCAAATAGTTTGCCATCGTGTCAGAGCAAAGTATGCATTCAAATGTAAATTTATTTTTCATGTGCTGCAGCTGTGGATTAAATAGAGCATCGAGAAACAATTTTTTTTCATTGTGCGCATTCTGGTTCAACACCAGGCTGGCTGAGGTAACCCAGGGGAGAGTATGCTCCAGTGTTTTCAGCTATGTCTTGCCATTTGGCTGTGACAGCTCTTTTTCAAATGATTCAGGAAACCACACACATGACAGACCATAACTGAGGGATTCATCTGGCAGCAGGTGGCTAGGACTACTGCCAAATCTGTGTCATAATTTGTCTGTCGTTCCCTCATCCTCTTTGAGCCCTGCAACCTCTTTGTTTTCCAGGTTTGACTTAGAATGCTGTGTGGTCACAGAGAAGCCAAACTGCATACTTCTCCCCATGAAACAATAACTGCTGGGTTGTATGTTCAGCCCTTATTGTTAGCTTCTGTGAATTCTTATGTCAAGACAAAATTCATACAGTTAGAAATGGCATAAAGCTTTCAGAAGGGCTTCGCCGTGAACAAACACCCCAATCTAAACTCAGAACACCATCCAAGCACTAAAGAATAATGAAGCCTCAACGAGAGTATCACATCCAAGTTTAGTCAAGATCAGAGTTTCAATACATTTCAATAAATGAAACAGAAATAAATCAATATATTTTCAGTGAATAAAATGCAACACCGGTGGTGTGGTGGTTAGCACCGCAGCCTCACAGCAAGAAGGTTGCTGGTTCAAGTCCCGGGCTGAGTTTGAGCCAGAGG
>JAOXYM010000001.1:8582282-8599991 GCA_028567055.1 Leptatherina wallacei
ATGAATATTGTTTTTCATTAAGTGTCTGGAGTCCAAATCCCATAAGCAACTGAGTTTGCTAATTGGAGTAGGTTGGATATAGGAGCAGTGGGGGAAAGCCGAAATACCGCGAGAACTCGGAGGGGTACCAGCAGGAAAAGGCAGCAGATATTATGGGGATTTAATCACAGTTTTTAATGGGGAATGAAGGATCCCCATGAGGAAACCACTGTTTGTGATAAACAGTAAGATCAAATGAAAGTGACAGGTAAAATGTAGATAAAAAGAAAATAAAAGCAATGTACTTGAGTAAAACCTTACAATAAAAGCAATAAATAAGGAAATAAAAATGGTGATTAAAATAAATAATAAATAAAGAGAGAAAGCTAAGTAAAAATTCAGCTAAAAGCTAAGTTTAAAAAGTGCGTCTTGAGCCTCTTCTTAAAGACATCAACAGTTTCTGCGGCCCTGAGGCCCTTCTACAGGCTCTTCCGGAGTCTAGGACCATAGTGATAGAAAGAGGCCTCCCCAAAGATATTGGTTGGGAACAACTAAGAGGCCGGTACCAGAGGACCTCAGGGTCCGTGAGGGGTAGAGACACTGAGAGAGGTCATTTAAAAGGAGGTTGGGTAAATAAGAAGGCCCAAGACCATTAAGACATTAATAAACTACTAAAAGAATCTTAAGATCAGTCCTGAAACACACAGGGAGCTAATGCAGCAATTTTAAAACTGATGTAACCTTCTGGCCATCCACTCAAAAATGAAGAAAAACACTGTCAAATAACCGGAGGGGGGGGCGGGATTCTGGCAGTTGCAATAACCCATAGGCTGTACTTTTAACTTGATTTATGATTTTGGTAAACATATTGTCAGTGAGTTTACAGAAACTGTAAAGCTTAATATATCTTTTTAGAGGGACCACCGGGGCACTGAATCTAAACAAGAGAGGATTTCTTGTCACAACCTTAGAACAACTTGTAGATAAAATTCACAGTCATTGTGAGAAGTTCTCACTTTTGAATGTAAAAAATACTATTTTCTGAAACAATTCTGGGTGGTAAGCTGCATAGTAGTCTTGCTGTCAGTAGTGTTTGTTTTTTGTTTTTTTCCTCAGCATGAAGGTTCTTGGCTCAGATGTCTGTTAGGTCCTGTCTGTGTGGTCTGCATGTTCTCATCGTGCTTTCATGGGTTCCAACAGGGAACTCCGGTTTACTTCCAATATCTATACACATGCATGTTAGATTCATTTGTCATCTGAAAGTGTCCCTTGGAACAGGCATGCACGATTGTCTCTGTCTTGACTTTCTTAGACTGGCATCCTGACCGAGGTGACTGCTGCCTCTCATCTGCTGGGATAGGATCCAGCTCTCCATGACCTTTAATTAGATAAAGTAGTATAGAAAATATGTATGAACCCTAAGAGACTACACTATAAAGCACTTTTGTTGTTGGCTTATTCTATAATAAGTGAAGCTCTGGAAAATCTCCAGGAAATGATGGATACCCCATTGAGTATTATAAAGTGTACTCTGACATATTTGCATAAAAATTATAACGAGAGTTTTAAGATGCCATAATAAAGGTAAGTTACCAGAAAGTACATATTCTGCAATAATTACATTTATACATGAGAAAGGTAAGGACGCTCAGACACATCATACTTACAGACCAATATCATTGAGATGCATTATGTAATGTAAAAGCAAATATTTGCTTTTATTTTAACATAAAAGCCAGTATATGTGATTTAATGTAAATGAATGAAATTGAATTTTATGCTATTGAGGATGGTGGTGTTGGCCTGCAAAAAAGTGGATCGGTATCATTACGCTTTCTCCCTTAGCCAGCTGTCCAAAATATTTAGAGCAGAAGATCAAGTACCAAGATAGGTCCCTGGAGAGTGAACAAAACCTTTTCCTATTGAGGCCTTAATATCGCAAACAGCTGGGGACATCCCATTCAGAAAGTCACTGTTGGCTTTTGATAGGGAAACCTGGAAAATAACCCATCAGATTATAGGACTAAGACCTTCCTTTACAACCACCCCACCCCCCATGTATTTAGCATTATATTGTATTGAAGGTGGACAAAAAACTCTGTATCTAAACAGATCAGAGAAAGAATTGTCTAAAATGAAGATGTTTTTGAAGATGACAATCCTGTCTTTTGAGCATATAGTTAAATAGAAAATTTCATACACAAGACTTTTGGAAATATCTGAAAAGAAATTGTATAGATAATCTAAACAATAAAATTGTTTTGCTTAACATCTCAAACTATTGTTTTGTTTTGCTGTTATAACTTTGCTGGAGTAGGCTACTCATGTAGTTAAAGGTACAGGGTCTAGATCAGTGGCCCTTAAATGGCGGCCCGCGGCCTCCAATTTGTGGCCCCCAAGCTGTAATCCTTTCAGTTTATCATTCTCCGTCCCACAAATAGCTGAGAGATCAGGGCACTCTGTTGCTGCTCTAAGTCCTGCCTCATCATGTATTTCAACCATTGACTGTATAAGAAATGGACAAACCTTTAAACCATATGACCAATAAGTTCCTGAAGAGCTGAAAAGAAGCTCATTAGGAGGTTCCCACCATCGCCATCTTGGCACCATTACGAATATTGGGACTCCCGGAAAACCCAAAAAATGGGCGACAAGGAGGCTCTGAGACAGGGGCTGTGAGCGTAGGGACGGATGACTGTAACCCTTCAAACTCTGAGCTATGAGCTAACAAAGCTAACCCAGAGCTAACGGGAGCTAACCAGCTAACGGAGTTTGGCGGACTAAAGGTAAGGCGTGCTGTTAGCCGGCTAAAAACCGAGGTTCTGCTACTCTGTGCCTCATTTTTCCCAGATATCTGCTGCTTGTCAATCAAAAGGACACAACCCTAATTATGAAGAATTTTAAGATTAAATAACATCTAAACAGATAAGGTAAACTTTTTTTCATTCCCCCCACAGTTGTCACAAAGTTAAACTTGACCTATTAAACCTAAAATGGTTTTCTGAACCAGGCTGTAAACATGTTTATTTCTGCTGTAAAGTTGGCCTTTTTAACATGGGAGTCTATCCTCAGCAAGTGTCATTGTGATATTTTGTGTGGTGACAGAATTAAAGCTGCAGTTTAGAAAGAGGAGGAGGAAAGTCATGTGGAAAGACAGGACCACACCAGGTGATCCTTAGTACTCAGAGATGTGACTGTGGCTACAGAGTTAATTAAAATGTTGTCAAAGTCATAATGTTTGATACCAAAGTGTTACCTGAACTTCACATAATGTTGTTCAGATCCCTGAAAAAAAGATAATAATTAAAACACATATTAAATTAAAATAAGAATAATAATGATATAAAAATAAACATTTTCAGTTATATAGCAAATCATATGCAATTGTAATGAGTCAAGTTGATCACTTTTTTTTAATTATTATTATAACAATGAGGTTAATTATGTACAATATAAAAATAGTTTATAAAACTTTCAATGTACAATTGAATTTTGCTTGTTCAGATTTTCTGTCCACTTTAAATGCTGATATAGAAAATTTGCCAAAAAAACTGTTACGTCCCAATTTAAGAATCAAACCGACGTCCCTGTCCTGAGATCTTTGGTATCAAACAAAAAGTTCTGTGGAGGGTTTGATTCTTTATGTTAAACTGAAAGAGACTTTTATTTTATTTTGCACCAGTTTTTTTTATTACATTTATAATAACAGCAAAACAATTTATGGTCTTTTCTTGAGGTTCTTCACATTTATATTTTTAAATAAAAACCTTCCTTAACACCGTCCAAAATATTTGCTTTGTATTCATTGTTCTTGTTTTGTTTTTTATTTTATTTTATTTGAGTGTTTATACTCATTTATTTCTAAATTGAACATGTATTGTATTTTTGTGTTTGTTTTGAATATAACTATAATGATGTGTTGTTTCTTGTAGGATTACAAACGGACCTTTGAATTATTAAAAATATTAGTTGTGGCCCTTGAAGATTTGTAAATTGAGTACATCTGGTCTGGATTTATATAGATCAATGAATCATCCAACGAAACTCAGAGGCCTCCGAAGAGCCTTGGAAAAAGACTTAGATATGGAAATTGAAGGGGCTACATGAAAAGATGAACCTACCTTGTACAGATGTACAAGGTAGGTACAAATATGATTGATTTTGGATTATTCATAGGAACTACTGAACATGCAATAAGCAAAACCAAAGTACTGATCATGATATGAGTCCAAGATATTGCTGGTGGGAGCTGTTCCCACCAATGCAGGCTGACGTAGCAATGAAGTACTTCCTTGTGATTGGTCTGATTGTTATTACTTGTTCCGGATATTAGACTACGTTTAAACTGCAGGCAAAAGTGACATAAAACAGATTTTTTTCAAGAGTCGATGACTGTTTACATAAACTACGGCAGCGTAGAGCTGTTAGCCATATAAAAAAATGTTGGGACCACATCCAGTTATAACATGATATTTTTATTGTGAAAACCGTGAAACGTATCACGTTATAACGTTTATAAGCTTAAACGCGGCAGCAGGTCTTCAAACACAGCTGACATCGATTGTGTCATCGCTGTGTCAGTATTTCAACCCCGGTCTGATCACTATAGTCTCTGCCAGATTCTATTTTATTCTATTCTACAGTCTTTTAGCAGACACTTTTGTCCAAAGCGATTTACAACTGACATATGACGAATGGCGAGAGGACATTAATTAAAACAGCCAATTAAAAACAGTTAGCCCTTTAGGCGTTGGAGTTTTCAAAGAAAATGTTAAATTTAGATATCAAGAATTAAAAAAGGCTGTAGCTTGGAAGTAATTGAAGATAAAGGAATACTGTAAATGAGAAAAATGTTGAATATGAACCTTAGTTATGATGGGAGTAAATCTTTCTTGCATATTGAACAAGAATTGGCAAATGGCTGAGAAAGTACTTCATCAGCAGTGAAAAAATGGGCTTTCTCTGTCATCCGTTCTGATGATAAAATCCTGCCTTTGAGACATTTCTAATATGTGGGGGGAAAAAAATCAAAAAGGACATCCAGATTCCTCACACACTGAGAGGGATTGTTTTATAATTTTGGTAAATGAGCTCTCTTTTGTTTTGAGGACTGATAATTTAAACTTAATTTTTGTCGTGGTTAAGCTGTAGAAAAATGTATTTGCCATCCATGACTTTTATCTAACATACAGTTAAAAAAGGCGCTAATTGGCTATAGGCCATCAGGAGACATGGCGATGTATAGCTGTGTGTCATCAGCATAGCTGTGAAAATAAATGCTGTGTCTCCAGATGACATCCCCAAGTGGTAGCATGTACAGATTACAAAGAATTATGCCTAAAATGAATCCTTGCAACTAAAACTAAATAAAACTGCATAAACTCAGGTTATATTAATGTATAAGGAAGTACAATTTACTCAGCAAACAGTGCTGGTTTATTTATCATGCTTAATACTTTTCAAAACATCATTGAACACGGACCATAAAGCATATTTCCAAAATCTAATTTCTTGAGCTGTTGTTCCTAAAAAAAGAAGTGTAACTATTATTTTTCTGCTTTGACTTTTTAAACTCTTGATAATTCGACAACTTTGTGCTTTTTAAAGCCTTCTTTATACTGTCAAAACTTCTCGATTCACTATAAAAACACCCATCAACATGTACATTGTTTTATTTGTATGCATATTACATTTCTTTACACCTCAAAAATAAAACCCCAGGAGCAATATGCATTAACTGGACTCGGATTTTCAGAAATTGCTTATCATTTAGTGACAGCTTAATATAAATGTACTTATCTTGAAAATTGACTGGCAATATGTGATGCACACCCTTAGCTCTGATGCAGTGCATGTCCAAAGGCATGCAACTGTGTCATATAGTAATAGGTTTTGTAACACAAAGCTGAATTTTCTCTTAAGTTAAAAACAAGGAATGCCATAAAAAAATGTGGAAATTACTGTGTCATAACATTGAAATGATTTTATAAAGGCACTTGACTATTTACAAATTCAAGTTAATTTTGTACATACATGTAAAAAGTGCATCAAATATTTAAAAATCACCCTGTGTGTATTACAGGATACAAAATTGTAGCATTTTACTTTCTGCACGTTAAGAAAATTCTTCATGAATATTCTTTGTACTTGTGTGACTTCATTTTAATTTGGTTCTTCATAAATTATGTCAACCGAACCTGCTGCAGATAAAAACCTTTCAACTTCAAATTTAATATACAATATAATATCTTTACATTTGTGGTCATTCTTGGGTGGAAAGTCACCCTTGAGGTTTTTCACGTAATTCAATCTTTTCCAAAGTTAAATAAATACACACCAAAAAGAGATAAAAGATTGATCTGCTGATATTTGCCTGAAGGCAAAACATATCCTGAAATCTTTGGAACAGATGAGTTAAAGCTCACTTAATTTCTCTTTACAATTCTTTGAAAAAATAAGCACCAGAGCTCCCAGATCTATGGTTGGATGACATCGTGGACAGTGGAATGCATAGATAAAAAAGAGGCCCTTACATCGCAACAGTGCAGGATTTCTAAGTGAGTGTGACAGTGCTGACTCTGGGGTCAGGGGTCATGGCATGGGACAGGTCCAGTGCACTGAATAAGCCTTGCTTCAGCGGTCATGTGGAGCCATGTATGTAGTGCCACTGCCGTGATGGAGAGGCAGGGGGAGGTGGGTTGGTCCCTGAGTGTGGCGTCCCCTTTGGAATAGACATCTGCTGAGAGCCTTCAGCCTGCGTTACCGCTCTTCGGCCACCTTCCCGTTAACTTCCTGCTCATCCTTTTCTCTCCGCTTCTGCCTCCGGAAGAACCCGAGCTGGATGAGGGAGCAGTTAAACACAAACAACATTTTGATATGAAGTAATGCTACAGCTTCAAAACTTAAGTAAGACTCAGACTGTGCTGGACATAGTTGTTATAAATAGACCATAATTTTGATACAATAAACTGCCAGTTGTGAATCTGCTGGACTTGAAATTTTCTTATTCACAATATATTTAAGAAGGAAATGAGTCAGCTCAGGGAATATGCATAGACTTAATGAACTTAGAAAAAATTATTTTAGCAAATTTAACCAAGATTGAATGACTTTTCTTCCCATCAGGGTATTTTTTACTCATCACAAATTGGAACAAACATAAATGTCACAAGAGGCCAGAAGCTTCTCATCAGTCTGAGTATTTCTATCCTGAATCTACCAAAAGGAAAAGAGTGGTTGTGTTAAGTCTTTATAGGCCTGGAGTCAGATTGACTCTGTCAATAGCGTCTGTGTTGACCATGAAAATGAGACTGCCTTCATTTTTCTCTTCACAAAGAGCCTCTCTATCTGAATCTATCATGAATAAATGCAGTGAAGCTCATCTGAAGTTCATTGCCATTCAGGGATATTCACCATCAGTTTGGAAATGATAATAATTGTCCAGCTCTGACTATTGGTCATATTTAAGAACAACTGGTGAAGATATCTTTTGAAGGATCAACTTCAATTGATACAATTTTAGATAAATAGGCATATCTACTTCATGAGGCACAGCTGATATTTTCCACTCAATGCAAAGATATACTGTGGCTCATTAGGTGATCACCTCCAAAAATAACCATGGATAATATGGCAACTTACCTTCCATAGAGCCAGACTGAGTAGAGCTAACAACAGCAGTCCTCCCAGCGTGCTACCAATGATGATCCAAATGGGGATTCTGTAATCTCCTTCCTTCCTAATCTCCAATATTATCTGTCAGACACAATGAGATGAGTTAAGAAATGTTAAAGTTTTTTGGTCATGTACAAAACAAGAATATATTTAATAAAAATGCACTGATCTGCTTTTTGGGGGTTCCGATCGGATTCTGAAATCTGAAATCTGAAATATGGATATCAGGCGATACCGATATTGATTATGGTCATTATTGCTTTTGTTATTGTGTAAGGTTTCATTCGGCGGTATTAAATAATGCATCGCTTCTCAATAAGAGAACAACTGATATCCAAAATGTATCAAATTTTATGTTTTCCAAAATAATTTATAAGAAAAACCCTTCCAAAGTAAATCGAAGGCAATGTCTGCAGTTGCTTTATATTTTTAATAAAGTCATAGATATCATCATTTAGCAGCAACAACTGATTTGGTTAATATTTAAGGTCCGAGAGAATGTGTTGAAATGGAACCAGAATGTATGTGAATAATCTGGGAACACTAGATAGTCTAAAGGCGTTAAAGACTGATTGTGGTTTGCAGTTTCGGCTCAGAAGGTTTGTTTCTGCTGAAGAGGACTTCCTTTAATAAAAGCTGCTGCTCAATCTGGACAGAACATCTTCGTGTAGCCGGTTTGCAGCAGCTTTATTTCAGTTTGAAGATCCTACAAACGTAACTGTGCTAATTGTATAGGTTTAAAATGCTCCACAGTTTTACGTGCATAATGCTTTGCTTTACAATTTCCCCTTGGGATCAGTGAAGTATTTATCTATCTATCTAATGGTGTGCTGTGAAATAAGCCTGTCATGCTCAACAAGCTGCACTATATGAACACTAAGAAATTCTGCTCATAGATGACAACATTAAGATATTTTCTGCTGGACAGAAAAACAATAACAATCTCTGGATATTCATAGATTCTGACTCATATATCTGTAGTTTTATACTATCATTTTGAGACCACCTTTTTCCACCTGATTTCCTTTGTTATTGTCTCTTTGTTGGTAGGTTTGGTGTTTTCAGGCTTCTAGATGATTGGGACTGATCTGATTAAGAAATTGGAGGCAGCTGGTCAGTGTCATACATACAGACACTGACCAGCTATCTCCTTCAGTATAATACTGTTCCCTTGATCCAATAGTAGGTTTTCTCTTCTAATTATTCTATTTTTGTGTGGGTCAGTTTTAATTGATCTTCAAAGATACATTTCTCTCACTGTCATCCTTAGATGAGATTTTTCTATTATGGTAACTAACCAGGACATAACAAGAGAAGTAAGCAGAATAGAATTATCACTACTCAATCATTAATCAAATCAAATCAAATTTTAGTTATATAGCACGTTTCATGCTACAAGCAACACAAAGTGCTTTACATAATAAAACAAACAATGTATATTAAATAAAAACAATCTCCCCACACATTAACTCCTCCTTTTTTAATATAGTCTTTGAACGGTGTTTTCTCATATAAAGCCTGAATTATTGCTGGTTTTATTTCTTTTTAACTTTTAACAGTTTTCATCTTTTGAATATCATCATTATGTTTTTCCATTATTATTAAATGTCTTTATATTTTTATTTGGAAAGTTTTGTCAACAGTTGAGTTGATTTCAATTTTGATTACCTTCTTTCTTAACATAATCAGCTATACATGATTGTGATCTCAGTTTTCACTTACATTATTTCATTTTTATCAGTGCTGCAAGTCTTTATTATATTTTCCACCTTTATTTATTTGTTTGCACAATATATAAAAACAATGCATGTAAAAACATAAACAAGAAAACAGATAAGCAGGTAATATAAAAGCTCCTAAGTGGCTTATAAGATATCTCACCTTAACATTTGAAAAACTAAAATACAAAGATTAAACATTACACAAGAAATAAACACTGAAAACACAGTATCAAATAGACATAAAGTAAAATGAAACAAAACATAAGGTAGACCATCGAGATGAAATCCTTAATTAATACTGTGTGTAAGTGTGTTTATGTTTGCACACATGTAAATGTGTGTGTGTGTGTGTGTGTGTGTGTGTGATGTGTATTTTTTTATCAGAAAACTAAATTTAGAACAGAAACAAAAATATTAATCAAATTTACTACAGTAAATCTGACACTAATCTGCATTCAAATATCACCTTGATATGTTTAAGTAGAAAAGGTTCTGTATAGATGAATATTAAGTTGAAGCTCATGCAAACATAATGGCAAATAACTGTAAGACTGTTGTTGAAGGCCAATAGATGGCAGCAAAGATCAGTGTTAGCGTCCAGACTTTTACATGTTGTGCCGCTGGACCTTTCGGTCCCTAAGCACCACACTGCATGTGTGTTCAAATACCAACATTTACAGTGTAATTGTTCTCCTATTCAGACATGCATTGCCACACAATATTGTAGCACAAACTACTGCTATTTTTAAAGGTGGCTACTGTAAAAAAAAAAAAAAAAAAGAAGAAGAAGAAGAACGAGAGAGGGGAAAAAAAAAGAAGGTCAAAACTGATACTTTTATGAAGTCAGTTCTGAATAAGGTCAAACTCAGAGGCAGAGGCATTTATGGTAAGACTTGTTGACTCACATGTCTGACAGGCCTCTCTTCATGTAAAAACATGGAGCTGGAGGGGGGGAGCTCCACTGAAGCACTAGTTACCAGTTCCAAGATTTTAAACTTCAGCTGGAAAGGAAATGAAAAGATGCAGCCAATAAGTAAGTGTAAAGGCATTGTATACAATGCGACACGTGTGTTTGGAGTTTTAACTCACAGCATGAAGTGTATCTATTCTCAGTGCTCCTGTAAATCTAACTGCAATTTCTCTGTAGGAAGTCACATTGACTGCACATTGGATTGGCAGGATTAGCGTGTTGGACTTGTTCTGTGTGGAGAAAAACAAAAGCAAAATGTTTACTTGATAAAGCTGAAACCAAACTACTGTTTGGGCATTTTATTTTATTGGTTTGTACTTTACCAAGCGAGAGAAACGTGAGAGATCTTCAGGTGACGCCCTGCTCTGTGCCACATGCTGAGGTGGTAAACAGTGTGTGCCATCTCTCTGAGGTGGGACATGAGAGGAAAAAATGACTGTTAGTGTGTTACAATCTTATGTCTGTGGCAAGGAGGGAAATAATATTCTTAAAAAATACACTAACATTGAAAAATAAACAAGAGAATAATAAAAGAAATCTCAGTTTGTCTGTTTTGACATGTAGCTGAAGTAAATGTGTGGTTAATCTATGATAGCAAATTGTACAAAAGCCCCCCTTGTCAAACTGATCCATTTTTTAATGTACATTTTGAAATATCTAACACATAAATTAGTCAGGGCTAAATCATAAAATGAAAGCTGCACACGTAGAACTGCCAGAAAATTAGGAATGCTAAATGAACTGTTGTTTAAAGAGAAGATCTCCAAACAGGTTGGCAGCATCTGCTGTACTACAGAGATGTTAAACAAGTTTTCTTTTCTTTCTTTCTTTCTTTTTTTTAACCCTCTTCAAGTTCAGAAAAACTGAAGCAAAACAGAAAGTATTCAACAGCTATGGCAAACCATAAGTAGCAACCATTGTCATGTGCTGCCAATGAATTCTACTAATAATTAAGGACTTTTACAAATAACTAAGGATGAATTATATACTCAAATACACCGTAAATCTGTAAAAATTGGTTGAGATGGAAAATCAAATAAAAATTCAGATTTTCATTTGGACTTTTATTCAGTTGCAGACAATATTGACCCAGATATGTCATTTATTGTCTCATAAACAATCCATTCCTGCAATTCAAGTTCTGCAAATTTAAAAGCAAAGAATATTAGTTAAGTATCAAGAAGAGCCTTATAATCCAAAAGGCTCCAGCCAGACCATCCCTCTGCTGCCAGGACAAGGTAAAAACAAACAAGCAAAGAACAGCAGTGGTAAAACTTTTACCACTTTGGAATGCTGATGTTCCTGCTGGCACATGAGCAGCCTTGGCTAAGCTTTGGCTTTTTAAATTGAAAGATTGGAAGTTTGATGCCCAGCGTGACAATGTGTCAGAGTCCTTTCTCTTGGAAAGGATGTACTTTGAAAAGGACTATATTTACAGTGAAAAAATGATAGTGTACAGATATACAAATATGAAATATGATCACATATCAATTTCATTATGAAAATATGTACAAATACTTTCAAAACAAAATGCACTTGTAAAATTTGTATGTGAAAATGATTTCCTTTGTAGTTCTGTCACATCTATGGTCACTCTGTGTTTCACACTCTGGGTTTTACCTAACACACCCCATTTCATAATTCAATCATTGAGCAGTAATTGCTAGTTTCATTATCTTTAAGATCCCTATTTAATTTGTCAGGGAGATGCAAAACAATTTGTGAGCAATTGTCTCTTTTTCAAATAGTCTTGTGAGCCTTTTTTCTGCACACCCATGCTGACACGTGTAGCATACATATTTACATCCATAAACAGAGTGTGAACGTGGCCTTATCCTACATTTCAATGGAGTGGGGCAGAGGAAACCTGGATATTAGACGGAGGGGCACAGACTCAAAAAAGGTTTAGAAGCACTGCTTTAAACAACGAGATTCTTCCAGATTGCTTATGTGATTCAATGATAATTCAGCACAGTCTAGAGAAACTATGCAAATCCCTTCAAATTCAAAGAATGTTTTCTAACAGATCAATGATTTTCTCAAACATTGGTAGATAGATTGGAGCTCTTTTTCCCATCTTTACTTCCCATGGACTCCATCTTTTTAAGGATGCTGGTTTTGTACAAAATCATGTTGACATCAACTGTTGGAAAAAGTTATCTTTATAATTAGTTTCTCAAGTTTAGTTTATTCACTTTATTTTCAAACACAGTAAAAGAAAAAAAGAAGAAAAAAAGGAAAAGGAAGTCCAGACATTTCATTGAAATCCTTGTGGTCCAAAAAAAGGAGTAGCAGAAGTAAGAACTTTTCAAGGCTTACCCCTTTAATATTGCTGTTTGAATATTAAAAGACTGTTAAAAGAAATTACACAAGGCCGAAAAACAAACACAATATATCTTGGGTTAATACTATCCTCACTGAAATAGGTTTGAATAAGTAAGTATCATTAAATATTTTATCGTATATATCAAATTATTCACACTGTCAACTTTTGAACAATGAATTGATTAATTTCTATAATGTGTTCCCATCATGTGTAGTTTGGGTTAAAACTGTATTCATCCTGCTTATTTGCAAATATTTCCCCAAAACAAAAAAGATGAAAAGCGTTATTTTTCTGAATTAGTTCTACTAGAAACATGCCAGATATAAAAGGTTAGTGTAACATTTCGCTGAGTTGAGGAGCATAGCATCCCAGATCTTTTCAGATTTGAATCCACCAAAACACCACAAACAAAAACAGACTGATAACTACTGAGTTTTACATAAAAACTACATTCCTACATATGTCGTTTTTTCAGTACCTAAATATGTGAGCTAAGTAGTTTTACAATATCATATTTAAAGGAAAAAAATCTTTCCATATGGTGCCTGATGATTATTCTTTATTTCTCTGTGTTCTAAACGGATCATTAACTTTTGTCTAAGATACAATTTCAACCCTTTTGCAAGATATATGTCCTCTAGTCTACTGTATGTAGTCATCAAGTGCATGCCTAGTACCTGTTTGTGGTTTGGTCAGGCTTAGTCAGGCTCCTGTGTATACTGAGCTCTGCAGGAGCCTGTTTCATCATTAAATTAATTTTCCTTTATACAAAAAAAAACATACCAGTATATTTTTTCAAAAGCTACATTGCTCTAATTTAGACTACAATACTAAATTTGAAGCTCTGCTCTCACCTGGTCAATATGGAAATCAGATATCTGCAAGAGCTGGTTTCCATTTTTTGTCATTTCTGGGATCTCAATGTTCAGCTGCAGATCCCTTACTGGAAAGTATCCAAGGTTCTGGATCTGAGAGACAACAAAGGGTAAATTGGGTAAATGGTTTCCAGACAGTGTTTTCCCCGTACACTAAATTAAAGACATGGAAGTGATAACACTGGCTCTCACCTGGAAAGTAAAGTTGAAAGGAGGGCCAATAATTCCAGGCTCTTCCAGTGACAGATCTGATTTGATCTCATACCGAGTAGGATTTGAATCCCTTTAGAAGAAAATAACAAAAATAAGAAAAAAGAAAAAAGTAACACACAATTGGCTTAAAAGAATCATTATAACAAAAGTCTATGTTCCATGTTTAGTGCCTGGGATTTATTTCCCCCTTAATTTTATTAACTATACTCCCAGTTAACTGCTTCCAAAATAAACTATTTACTTTTAGGAAAGAAGTGGAGAATATAACAAACCTAGTGAAGAGAAGGTCTCCCTCATATTGTAGTGAGTGATAGATATTGTTGAAATTATCGGCTGTGCTTATTTCCTCCCCGTCACTGCAGAGAGAGGTAACATTTTCAAAAAATGAAACATTTCACCTTTAGATTGCAGCTTTTTGGCCTATTTCCATTTTTTGGGATAACTTAGTTTTCAGAAAGAGAAACAAAGCAAACTAAAGGACAGGCCTTTCTAAAGGCAAAGTAAAGATGTATTTAAACATCAGGGGTTTTAAAATGCAAGTGTAAATTGCTGATCACACCTGCTGGTCTCCAGGATGACTCTGAGGTGATCTAGGAAGATGGTACGACTGAACTCAAACTCAAGACGAAATGACACCTATTCAGAGGAGGAAATTAAGATTAGAAACATAAACCACTTATGGGGTACATTTGGTACAATATATTAACTTTTTGGGGGAATAAAAGACTAAAAGCACAAGTCAGAAGTGCATGTTGACTGCATGCTGCTGTATTCTCTGTCCAGCAAAGGCCCTGCATTATGGATTAAGGAATAAAGTCTGCAATAAACTGCTGCAATTCCCAAGATTTGACCTCAGGCAGCTGGTTACACAGTTGGTGCTGCTTAAAGAGAGCCAGGGAAATTCCCCTTAGTTGAAGACAATCCTGACTACACGCACACACACACAGACACACACACACTCATACAGAGCTACCGGAAGGAAACCGATTAAAAGCAAAACACAAAAAAAGCAGCTGTAAAGAGACGGAAACTGAGGAGCGATGAGTGTGTAAATAAATGGAATCTGATGGAGGAATTCCACATAGAAGCAGAACCTCCGTGTGAACTTTGATTGGCAGCAGACAGGACATAAAGAAGAGCAGAGTTGAGCTTAGCATTGTTTACAGTCCTCCATGCCATAATGAAATCCTGATGGAGCCTGTCTGACCACAGAGGAATGCAAAACAAGGTTACTATAGTTTCCCTCCTCCATATAGATGGACTCATCCTAGAACTAAAGATGCAAAAATGATCTTTCTCAGTCTTAAAAAGAGTTATAAGGTATCACTGAAAAAAAATCAATAACAGAGTGAGATTTCTTGAAAATGAAACATGATGAAAGCGCAAGTATTTATGCATGCAATTGGTATGGATTTGGTAGACATGGTTTTCTGTGGCTTGGAGATATTTGTACGTCAGCATAACTGCTCTTAGAAATTCAGATGCATGAGTCTCCTTTTCCTCCTCTGGGTTGATGCAGCCTGGCTGCCTTCCTAAGCCACAATGGTTGTCAGTTGTCAAGCAGCTAATCATTGTAATTAGTATTCTCTTATCTCTTCATACATCCACAAAACTCATGAACACATTTGTCGACGGTCAGTTTTGCCAGATCTTATGACAGTATAACAAGCAGTCTGATCTATGGATGGAGCCCAGTTCCTTTTAAAACTCAGTAAACCTTCACAGTGGACCAGCACACACAACAGCAGGGCCATCGCAAGGGGAATCATTAATAAGCCTGAGCTTTTCCTGCTATATCTATATAAAAAATTTTTTTGTTACAAATGAAATTAAGCAACATTCTTATATGTAATATGATATCCTATTTATATGAAAGTAAGTAAAAAGTCAGTGTATACTTATGTAATGGTATACATTATGTAATTTCATTATAGTTGTAAGTAATTTTAGCATTGTTTATCCAAATAAATGCTTACAAAAGATGAAAAATAAATCCAGTTGAACACATAGTGACTGTTTTGTTTCTAAGCCATGACTGAGTAGAAGTGAATCTCACTTATGAAATACTGAGCATACAAGTAGCTTACATCAAATTGACTACATTATGTCTTTTCTTTGTCTTTATTTCTTCTGTTTTGACACCATGAAACCAAAGTTAATGAGCCTGCCTCACCTCTGTGTTGTTAGTGCTGCATATTGCATACGATCTGCTCATTGTGCACAAACCTAGAATATCGCTGCAGTGCTTTTACATTTCTTCTAATTGAGGGTGAACCCTTTTTAAAAAAATCTCTCTTCCTGCACCTCATATTATTTATTTGCCCATTAAGTGTCTGGCGTTGGCGGCACAATTTTTCCTTCATTGGAGGACTTCAATGGAAAAAGACAGGAAACATTAAATGAATATATGCACCAAATTATTTAAAACACACACAACCCACAACAACAATATTTGTAAACAATTGAACAGAAAAAGAGTTGACCATGCAACTGTATCACCAACACATACACAGGATATTCTAGACCTCATTCTGCTGCAGCAGTAGTGAAGTTTGCAGTACACATTGTTTTACACAAGACAAAAACAAGTAGAAAAGTCAAACAAGAGTGGTAATAGGTTTTTCTAAAAGGCTTGCTCTGTAGTTCCTGCTTTCCTCCGGCTAAACAGTGCTCTGATCTGGTTTGGCAGTGACCCTGGTGTACAATCAGCCTTGTTTAACATTTGCCACATTTCTAAAAGGCTCTCGACCAGGGCAGATCAGCCTTGTGGCTCTGGATGCTATTCAGGCTGAATGAGTGGGTATGAATCACTCAGGGACATTTTAAGAGTGACCGGGTCCCAGAGAAATGTGGTAATATTTTTGTTACCAAGGAGATGAGAATTGCTTGTGATAATGACGTGGTTAGAAAACTTCATGAACTACATTCTTTTTGTGCAACCATATTTTGCCTGTAGACCTTGTATCAGGATAGAAACCAACAATGTTGTTAAGATACCGATGGAAAATGTGGCTTACGTATAAATAAAGCAGCGTAATTGCTTTTAATTGCACTGAATGATGTACGATCAGTGTCATCCCTATCAAAGTTAATTCAAACATCACCCACTTGAAAATAAAACATAATGTCCTGCCTTAAAATAGGCTGGAAAGTGCAGTCTAATAAATATTGCTGACATTACAAGCCCGTGGAAAGGCTCAGAAACAAGCAGAATTTCATGTCATAACCAGAAACAGATGGAAGAAAAAATACAGGTCAGTCTCACCTGGTGCAGCACAGAGATAAAGCAGGGAGAAAAGGAAAACTTCTCTTCTGCATGTTGCTAAGTTTTATCATATTAAAACTGATTTTAACAAGTAAATGGGATGTTCTTTGAAAGAGTCTTTAATTTTAAAATATAAGACAAAAACATTGCTTGACAAAATTTTCTGTTCAAAGTGGAGTCAATAAATGCAAAGATGATTCACGTGTGCCTAAGTAAAGGCAACAGAGCTAAAATGAGTTGCGGATTAGGGGGAAAGAAAGAAAAACTCCATTCAAAGGTTTGCACTTGCACTATTTTTTACTGCTGATGACAGTAACCTCTTCATTTTGTTTATCACATATGTGGTCTTTGTTGATTATACATAAAAATTTGAATAAATATTTTTTGTATATTTTATTGCTCTCTTTTAGCTTTTAGTTATTCCGTTGTGTCTGATTAATGTAAATTATATGGGTTGGGTCAACATATCCTTTTATCATTCTGAACCAAGGTTTAATCCTGTTGTATGAATCGCTAATTTGGCCGTGCTAGTTTTTTCTATGAAGTAATGAGAACAAATCTAATTGAAACATCATGACTGAAATTAGTTAACTCCATAAACCATTACTGATTCATCCATCCATCCATCCATTTTCTGTACCGCTTAATCCATGCAGGGTCGCGGGTGGGCTGGAGCCTATCCCAGC
>JAOXYM010000001.1:8608134-8630502 GCA_028567055.1 Leptatherina wallacei
TATTATTATTATTATTATTATTATTATTATTATTATTATTATTATTATTATTATTATTATTATTATTATTATTATGAATCTCAATCAGTAGCTCCAAAGTCTAATTCTACTGTTCATGTAGTTTATAGTAGGCACTTTAAGCTGTGGACATGGATTATGGGGTCTCTGACCACAGTGTAGCTCTGCAGCCGTAACATATTAAGGTAAACTATCTTGTGGTATCTCTACATCATCGCTAGTATAAAAAAAATTTGGCAGCTAGTGTGACAGTAGCTAATCTGTGGTAGTGGCCAGACAATGCACATTTACACAGTGCGCTATGGATGTCCATGACCCTGTTTGATATTATACAATCCTTAGATTACTTCTGAGATATTCTAGTAAGTCAAATTGCTCAGATCCTTACACTTGACAGTTTTTTTTGCTTCCAAGTAATCAACTTAAAGTTATTGTCTAGGATGCTCAGCCACTTAACATGCACCACTATGCTAAGATAATCATTATCATGTACTTCAATAAGTATTTATTACATTGTATATTTTGTTGTAGAAAATTTCTATTTTAGCACATTGTAAAAGATGACTGTTACAAAAGAAGAATATCTCTATTTCTCCTGCCAACACCCAAATGTTCCAGAGTAAATGTTTACAATTAAACTAACAGCTTTAGCTACTATCAGTCCATCATGGGTAATCTACTATTAGCATATAACTCTGAGCCAAAAACACTGACTCATTCTTCTGAGGGGTTCACATTACGCAAAATGCCTGATCATGTAGATACTTAAAGCATGTGATGTGCACATGCATGGACAACATAAAGAAAGCCTTTACAACAACATGCACATGTTGTTTAATATATTACCAATACACACACAACAATCAAGTGGGGCAGCACAAAAGTTTTACTTAAAACAAAAGCATATGCCAAAAAGATGATTTTTAAAATAACATATTTGCTGCTTGTTAGTCAGAGAAAGTCCGGCTGCAATTTTTGTCCTTTTTTAGTGGAGACATCAATGCCTTCTGGCATCACTTAGTTTTCCAGAAAAAAAAGACTAATCTGTTTGTTAAACTATCTTCCATTTCCACAGCTCTTCAGAAGCCCAGGAATGTTATTGTCCTCTCTGACCCCAAACCCAGCTCAGTTTGTTGTTACAATTATCTCAAAACCATCTTGAGATGACAAATCATGCTATAATTCATACTGGAAAAATCGCAAACAAGATTTTTTATTTTGCCTTTGTTCTAATCAAACAGAAGATAAGGTTTGGATCAATCTTTGTGTTTTCCTCATAATACTTTGATTCTTCCTGTTTGAACTCAAACATCTGGCAATTAAAGACGGGAATTTTACCTCTTAGTAGTGAAAGAACTAAAGAATGTCTTATAGCTTAGTATATTTATTTGAAGTTCTATTCTTAGCGAGTCTTAAGTAAGATGGAAGATATCCATGTCTTTGAAAGCAGCTATACCCATCTGGAAATTTTTTCAGACAACAGTCTGACCAAACGGAGCCAAACACAGAGTCCATCAGTAGTCATGCATATCACTGCTCCACTTGGCATCAAAAATCCAACAGAAATAAAAATTCAAGGCTGCCAGATGAAACATTAGATCACTTATTTTTTCAGTTGAATAAACGCAAAGGGGAGTTGATTTAGGAAGATTGGCTTTTACCTCTCTGCTACCCAATGTGCACATGTGTGACAAAGAAAGAGATAGAGAGAGAGGGGAAAAAATATTCAAACTGTTTCAATTTGAAACATATGGTCTGTGAGGAGGTAATAACGGGTCATGAGTGTCTACAGTGGCCCAGGGGTAAGTTAAAACTGAAACTTCTGTATGTATGACTAGAATTTAACTTCTGATCGGCTGCCAGATTTAGGACAGGAAAAGCTTTGGACTATATCATCTCTTTCCTGTAACTTATCCTCAATCTGAAATAGTTTTTATCAATTATTTTCACGATTTATTTTAACTGCATTCTGCCATTATATTTGTTGCCTATCCCTTTGATCAGGCAAAAAATATCCTTATAATGTAGAGTTTAAAAAAAAAAGAGCACAGGAAAATATCTTCATGATATGAACAAAAAAATAGCTACATGCAAGCCTGTTATCTATAACAATCTTAAACTGGGACAGTAGACACAATGTGTGATCATGAAGCTGATATAAAGTTGTATTACCATCAACTTTGCTGTGTTCAATTTCTGAAATATAATGTATAGTCATTGCTAGGATTTATCTCCCAGCTGCTATCAGGAAAGAGGCAGGGTACAAGATGGACAGGTTACCAGTCAATGACTATATTTACATTTAAATGGATCATTTCAGAAGAAAACAAACACAACAAGATGAGAACAACTTCTCAGCAGATCCTTCTTCTTCTTATGTGTCATGCCTTCACTGGATGGCTTAATCAAATTATACTGTGCAATCTAATTTAGCAGCAAGACAATTTGAGCCCAGAATCACTGTGTTATCATGACCTTCCTGTTTTAAAGACTTTGCCTTCAGTCAGGCTGATTTAAAAGAAAACAACTAGTTTATTTGGATGGACTGATTATGTTTGTGCATCAGTGAATAGAACTCAGCGGATGTGAACAGATGTAAGGTCATCAGTGATTACATCTGTAAGATTTGTTATGCAACAGGACAATGCAAACAGGTAATTGCACCTTCTAATTAAGGTGAATGTGTGACATCCTGTTTACCAGGGGCATCTGTGATCTGATGAGCTTCATTAAGTTTAAAAGGGTGAAAAAAGAAAGAAAAAAGCTAGAGCTGGAGGGAATTGGCAAGAATTCGTAGTTTCTTGGTATAAGCTACCCCATTCACATTCAAATATGTATCAATTACAAATGTTGAGATTAACTTTAACATGTTGAATGTATAAAGGTCAAATGATTTCAGACATAAAAAGAAAGCAGATGTTCTTCATGCATGTAGTCTTGTCAGGACATGATTAAAAAAGTTGAACCTGGACTGAGCAGCAGTTTGGCATATGTGTGTAGAGGAAACATAAATACGTTCATCTTAAATCTACAGAATCCTGGAGTGAATGTAAAATATTCAGCGTGACCACAGAGACGCGTTTAAGTCATTTTCCAGAAGAACACTGAGCGTTCAGCATCTCCAGGAACACCTGAATCAACCTCAGCATGATTATTAATTGCCCCGAGCATGTGGCATTTTTGTCTGATGACACACTTTGTTAAAGGGTGATTTGTTTTGTTTTTTAGCTAAGGCTGCCACCTGTGATGTGGTTTGGGCCACAACACATATTTAAATACCTCATCTACGCCTGCACAGTGGATTCGAAACAGCTGAGGACATTCATTATTCCAACAAGCGAGACAGACCTGGAACTCTGGGAAATTTCCTTTTATTAAAGACGTTCTCGCCTTCAAATGGCTCGCTGGAAATGGGTTTAGAAAGGGACAGAATACTTTCCTCTTGAGTTCATTCTACAAGTCTAATAAACTCTGCACGCTGGGATTGCAAAGTCCTCTTGATCTCCGCTCTTGATTTGTACGGGGTCATGTGTCAAATGCCTGCCTGCAGCATGTCAGTGTGTTAACTGTGGCACCAGAGTCTGGCCCGGTGTGTGTTACTGGACCCTTCTGCAGAGGTGTGTTTAAAATTACTGGAAAAGTCTTGAGTTTGAACAGGTGTTGACCCAATTCTGTGTAAGTGGGTTATTTGGCCCAAACCTGATTAGGACCTATAGCTATATTGGAGAGCATCTGTGTCTTTGTGGAATTTCCTCCTACCAGCTCTGTTACTCTGTAGATGTAGACCTTTCCTTTCTCCAAGCCTGCACTGAAGAACATCGGTGCTGCCACCAGAAGGTTGTCAGTTATACCGTCTCCATCAATATCCACAGGTGCAATCTCACTGCCATAGTAGGAGCCAATCTGAAATAAACAACATGAAATGCATGCACATGTCAGTCTAAAAAGTAGTTTATTAAAATGGATTGACTGACAATCCATTTTCTCTTATTAATTTTGAATAATGATAAATGTCATTCTGTGCTTAAAATGCTCTGAATAATAATTCACTGTTTGTTGAACCACATTTTGTCTGGTTGAATGGTGATTCAAGTGGCTTTTAGAATATTCTAAGCAAATGGCATTCAGCGCTGAGTCACAGCAAGTGCTAAATCCTGGTGCTTTTGTCGATGCTCAGGCTGAAACAGCTTTACTGAGAGACTCCAGATCAGTCACTGGACTGAAAGGAACATCGTCTACTGGATTTTTAGATTAGGAACATCTGCACATAGAATAAAAAGCTCTGTCCAAGAGTGGTGAGATCAAGAAGGTTTTCTGGAGGAAAACATCTGCTGTTCTGGATGACTTGTTGCTGACAAGGTACAGTGTAAGCTGCTGCAAGATCACTTCAGGCTCAGAGTCTCTGAAGAGTTGCCAGGTATGGATGTGTCTGTCATCAAGAGCCACGTCTCCTTTAAATGATGGCTATATTTAAACTTGGTATGCTTCCGATTATGAGATTAAATACCAAGAAATGACGTGATAATAAGTTGGGGGTCCACTGTAATGATTCATAGAACTAAACAATCCAAGAACGTAAACAGTAATAAAGATTACAACGCTTCATGTACTGTGATTTGATTCTTATGTCAACCTGCACCATCATGCGGTTTGATATGTTTTTGTCATTTGGACTGTAGTAGTGGAGCGCAGTCATTTTATTGAGCTTCAGTTTCAAAAGGAAAATCCTTCTATTGGCATCTTCTGATGAAAAATACTACACAACATGGCCATTTTTCCAGCGATTACTTCTAATTATGTTTTTTCATTATTTGGAATTATTTCTGTGCTTTTATAAGTTATATATACAGGATATACTTGGTACCAAAATGTCTAAAACATAAGACATCAATCCCCAAATCTGGCTGAATGTGTGTCCTGTACAGCCATGTCTGATACAGGTTTCTATGCATGTTCATGTGAGAGAAATCTTTTTTTGACCAGGCTGTATTTTTCAGTGTAAAGGTCTGTTCCAGAAAAAAGGCTTGGTGATGGTAATTCATGTGCCTGGGTGTTGATTTGTCTTTGGCTGCTTACAGCAAGTTTCTATTCACTTCAAATAATGTTACAAGGTTATTTTTTCTATTCAGCTGAAACTTCATTTAGAATATAAAAAGGGCAGACTTTAGTGCCTCCAAGTGGTTGTATAAACAACATGACTGTAGTTAATGAACACAATCCTATATAGATTTACGACCTCAGCAGTAAGTTTGGATGATATGCAAATATAGAACAGAATGTAATTGTTTTCAAATCCAGAACATGAGAAAATATGCATAATTTGGCGTGCAACCTGTCACAAAAAGGCTACAACAGGTTAACTAAAGGTAGTGTTACTAAGAGGAAACAGGTTAAATAACATCTTGCAATTATCAGAAGTAAAGATGGCAAGGGGAAAGGTCATTTGTAATAACTTCATCAACAAATTTTCATCTTCAATGTGAAGACTAAATATTTCATCACCTGCTGAACATATCATCAAAAGATTCAGAGAATCTGGAGACTTCTCTGTGCTTAAGAGACCCAGCAGAAAATCTGAATTAGATACCTACTTTCAGGCAGAACTGGATTAAAACCAGGCATAATTCTGTTTCTGAGTCACTGCGTGGACTCAGAAACACTTCCAGAAAAGATCATTTGAAAACACAGATCACTGTGCCATCTACAAATGCAGGTTAAAGTTCTAACATGCAAAGTCTGAGCCATGTGTGAATGCGATCTAGAAGTGATACCATCTTCTCTGGACCAAAGCCCATTTAGGAATGTCTGAGGTGGAAAACTGGAAATAATGGATACCACATCCTCTGCATTAATGTGGAGATGGACCATCTATATCCTCTTATCAACACTCATTCGTACTGTGACTTACACATCTGGAAAGGCACTATCAATGCTGAAAATTAAATACAGGTTTTAGAGCAGCATATGCTCTCATCCAGGTGACAACTTTTTCAGGGAATACCCTGCATATTTCAGCAAGGCAATGCTAAAGTACATATTGTATCCACTACGACATCATGGCTCCATAGTAGAACAGTCCAGGTGCAGAACCGGTCTGCTTGCAATCCAGACTTCTCACTAATTGGCACATCATGAAACCCCAAAATATAATAAAACAGAGCCAGGACTGCTAAGTAGCTAGAATCCTGTGTTAGTCAAGAATAAGGCAACATTTATCTCCCAGATGTTTACTGACCATCCATCAGATTGTTCTTATTTACATTTTACATGACATTCCAATGTTTTTGGAGTTGGTTTTTACATAAAGGACCATAAAAAGATTTCCAACTAACTTAACTACTTTTCATCGGTTGTAACGTAGTGCTGAATAACATTTTTTTCTTTATTACTTGTTTGAATGTTTTCGGGCACTGCACCAATGTACAAATGAGAAATAGGAAATATCTGTATCTTTGGTTAAGTGCTGGATGCAACTGTACCTGGTGGCCTTTGAGTGAGTGCAGGATGGTGAGGTTCCCTGAGTTGTTCAGAGTGAAGATGATTACTTTGCCGGTGTGGTTAAATCGTGGAGCTCCTGCAACGAGCAGGCGGCCATTTTTGGCAGAGACCACAGACGTTACAGTGTAACCTGGTAATATGAAACACAAACACACAAAATACTTCTGAGTCTGTTCAAAGACACCAACCCTATAAAATATGTAAATTTAAAGATTTGTTCCCCAGTAAGCTTTTGCTTCTAGCGTCGGTTTTTGAAATTCTGTGTAAATTAAGCTGATTAACTGTTGGCAGCATAGACGTAATTTGACTTTCAGGCTCTACCAGTTTGCTCCACTCTTTTTGTAAGTTAAAAGACGGATGCTCCAGCACTTTGGGTTGAATTTCATAGCAGCAATCTCCATGACTCAATGAAAAATTGTAAAAAGTTGCAATTTGAGGACTGAAAACTCTGGGCTGAATTCAGTTATGCAAAAGCTGGTGATCTGGTTTCTCCAGTCTCTTTTTCTATTTTTATAAAAAATTTTCCCACTGAATATTCCACTTGTACTTTTTTCCACCTTCATTTCTCATTTTAATACCTCTTTTTTCCCCAGCTTTAACTGGCTCAAAATTATTCATTTACCTCTCTTACTTTTTAGCCTAGATTGGCTTCCACTGGCAGCCTGGTGGATAAGCTCAGATACAAACCACTGATGGTAAAAGCAGAGGCCTGTGGTGATGAAATAAGATGATGGTGGATATGATGGGAAGCACACAAGCAGTGGGTACTTTAAAGAGAATTATCGCAGCTAGGACAACTGGTGCTAAACCACAGGTCTTTTATTGGGGCAATCATACATGTCTCCACTGAAACAAGAGGATGTAAACAGACTCTAACTGCTGACGATCGTGGGAACTAATAGCAGAAGTAGCCTCCAGGGTTAAGATAACGTTTAATTTTCCTTGCAATTCATCTCATTTCTTACAACTCTGTCCTGATCTTTCAGGTCTTTGGAGTTCTTTTGAAATTGGTGTCACTTACCCAAGTAGGCACCATGATTTTTGAGCTCTTCGGGGAACTCCTGTGTGTAGGATGCCTTTGGGGGGACCACCTTCCCCTGCCGTGTTTCCTTTAGCACTGCTCCATTCCAATCATAAGCACCGACAGCGCCTACCAGTATGCCATCCTGGTGGTGAGATGCAGAACAGTTATTTTCTAATATGCATATTATGAAGACTAATAGAGAATAATCTGGTTATACTGCCAGTGCAATAATTATACTGTGTTGGTAGGCCTATAGCATTACTGTATATGTTAATATTAAAGAAACACAAAAAAATGCACTATACATGTTTGACTCATCTCAGTTTCAGTTAGACTTATGATGATGGGACTCCAATAGTGATGAAATGGTATCATGATGACAGTCTTAATCACAAACTTACTACATTTTGTGCACTCATTTAAAAGTACATATGAAAAGCCAAACTTGTATATACCTTTTAGATCATTTTTATGCATATGTTGCACTAGTAACAACATACTGAGGTTGAATTTAATCTAAGCATCCTGACCAGGTCTGCAGTTTTGTTAGCTGCAGGTCTGTAAGTCTAATGACCAGGGGCAGCTGTGGCTCAGGGGGATAGCGGTCATCTGTCAATTGGAAGGCTAATGGTTTGATCCTGGCTTCCCCAGACTATATGTTAAAGCATCCTTAGTCAAGAAACTGAACTCCAAATTGCCTCCAGTATGCTCAATGGTGTGCCATTGTGAAAAAAACACTTAATAGAAAACTCCTGGAAAGTGCTGTATGAGTGTTTGTGTGTGATTAGATGAATGTGACTTGTCGTGTAAAAGCGCTTTAAATGGTCAAAATAACAAGAAAAAGTGCAATTTAAGTACAGTCCATATATATTTTTTTGTTTAATAAAACAAAAAAGAGAGAAAAAAGGGTTGTGAAACCAATCAACCTCTACAGTATTAGTATCTTCACGTAGAGCACAATAACTTCAACAGTTATAACTCTCTCACTCCCGAGTAATCACATTATGAAACCTTTTTAGCACCTGTTGTAAACAGAAAGAACTCATAAGACATGTTTTTTGAGCATGTTTCTTGAAATGGGAGAATCACAGTGACAGGATGCAGTATGGAAAATGCTGGCAAAGCCCTCAACAATAAGATGCATTTTGACCCTTTATCATGCACTCTCTGAAATACTTGAACATTTAAAATTCAAAGAGAAGTGTGTTATCTTAATAGTGGTGAATATTGCAAAACATTGTAGCTGTGTTACTTTTTTTATGTTAAAGCCAATCTCAATGAGATATCAGGGACGGGGTTTAATCTTTGATGATTGGTGGGTTAAAGTTAAAGGGTTCATTTGCATTTCAACACGCAAACACAACAAAGTACTTTTCATGTTTAACAAAATAATATAGCAGAGGCGCTAAGGGAGTTATAATATATACCAGAAGTCAGAATAAAGAAATGAATAAGGGATGTGTAAAGTAAAAGTCACAAGGCCGACGTTGAGCACCATTCCCATGCATCTGGTATCAGTGGCCTATCCCCTTCCTGCTCTCTGACTACCTTATGAAGTCGATGTTATACAATACCAAAGATTTGCTGTCTTCATTTACTTTTACCATGCATTATTTACAGCTGCAGAAGGATAACTAGTGATACAGCTTTATAGTAGTTCCCTGTGCATTGGAAAGTGTCAGTAAAGTAGTCCTTCACTGTAAAACAAGGGGGGTGGGCCCTTTACCAAGCATCAGTATGAGATAAAACGGGAATGAGAAGGTGCTGGCAATATCAAGTTCATCTTCAAATATAGTACATACTCTACAGTCAAAATTCCTAATCCAGGGCTCATTTTGATGTTTATTCTTTGGGGATTTATATAAGGGCCCATATTGACTGATTAACTCATGTAATTACAACAAGTTCTCCATTAAAGCTTTCACTAAATCCTAACATCATACATCCTGTTACTGCTAAAACTGGAAAGTAATCAACAAAGTAGGACATTTTCACACAATAATAAGCTTCAAGACAGAAAGTCTTGTAGCTTATTAACAGACTGCCTCATATGTTATCAAAGCACTATTAAGTATTGATCAGTGTATTCTTTAACTTGATTTCAAGAGCAAAAACAAACCAGCGGCTGCAATTAACTGTAAACACCAAGTGGGTTATGGAAGGGATTTTTCTATATTCCACAGTTCACCAGACTTTGTATCTCTGACGTTGTGATTGCAGGGTTTGTCTGCTTAATGAGTTCAGTTTTCTCTTTTCAGTACACAATTTTGCAGACAACACACTTTCCAGGGTATTAGCATGCACTGGAAGATTTGTGATTCCCTCCTGAAAGATGGAATTGTCTGCCCACCACGCTTGCACTACGTCACTCTTTAACAGCAACGTTATGCCAGTGTGGTTTTCTGTTTTGGCCAAAACGGTCTCCATGGCAAATGGATGAAACCCCAAAACAGTTCACAAACCCGCGACCTATTTCTGCTGCAGATACATGAATGAACATATGCTTTGCTTTGTTTGAGAATGCCGACTCTTTATCACACTGAAAAATGCCAAGCCATGGTTCTACATACATATAAACCATTGAACGAGGAATTATAGGCTTCATTCTTTATACTCACTCAGCACATAAGTAATGTGTACTCTGAATGGTGATGACACATGGATCCAGTTTTACCCAAACCAAAAGCCTGATTTCCTATTTCACCACTATTTGGTTACAGGAAACAGGAAACAGCAAACATAGAAAGTTGCGATGTATGAAGACGCATGAGACGTCTGCACAGTATATGACATAAGCCTCCTTCAGAGTTGGCACTAATCACGTTCACTAAAACCATCTGGGCCCTCAGGACTGCTTTTCTCCTTTAAAGCAACAACATTCTTTCCAAAACATTATCCCACTCTCAACACTCAAGTTGGTGTTGTTGAGCATCTCTGGAATCCGGACTTGTGGACACAATTTCTAGCTATTCCTATCAGCCAGCTGCAAACTATGCTACAGATTTATTGAATATGTTTATTTCTCCCTTGGCAAACTCCACTGTGAAGAGGACCTGTAAAATCAAAGCAGTTGCATCGGCAAAGCCAAGAGGAGAGGAATGAAAACTGATTATCTGGTTTGACCAGTAGGTACAGTAGAGTAGATGTACCTTATCTTTCTTTTCCAGCTGTGTTGCACTGAAAACCAGCACACCTGCAACTATCTCCACTCAAATGCAAGCAAAATTCTTCTTGGAAGCAAAAGGAAAACATTTAATTCTGAGGCAGAACAGTCTCGATCCCGTCTAAACCCTCCACTGATATGTTTCCCATGGGAACAAGTGGTGTTTTATTTCCCATCACTGCCTGGTTGAAGTGGAAAAAAGCGTGTCTGTCTGTCAGTGGCTCCTAAATCAGGGTGACCTAAACCTCTGGGGCCACACAGCAGGCATCACAGGGGGGATGAGAGTGATAAATGGCAAGGCCTATGATGCACCAGAGATTGAGACAATGTGTGTTGTTTTACACATTGACAGATGGTATGAGACAACTGGGTAGCAGAAGTCAGACTCACCTCCACATTGTGGACGGAAAATCCTGCCTGAGACATCTGGAGGCCAAACGCTGTCCCATTCTTACTGGTTCCTGAGTAAACAAGTCTGACATTTAGAGTTGTGAAGCAGCAGGGAAACTTCATTTTCAAGCCAGAGTCATTTTTCTATTTTGAATACTAGAGTCTGGAGGTAAAGATTGAATATTTAACAGATATTTAAAGGTGCCATTGTAGTGCTGCCAAGGCTGCAGGGAGCAATCAGTTTAATGAAAAAATAAACAAGAAAGAAAAGAAAGACAGAAATGTATAAGAAATAAGATTTGAAACACTACAGATTCTAATGTATAGTCCAAACCTAAATGGGCGTTTTTTTTCTTTTTTGTTTTTTTTTTGTTTACTTGCTATATAGTTCAATTTGTTTGCCACTTAAAGAAAAAGAAAAAATCTGGGTACATCTCTTTTTCAAGTTATTTAGACTTATGTTTCTCTAGGACAAAGATTTCTAGCAGTACATTTCCAAGGACTGAAGTGAATTTAATATTTCACAAAACCTTCCAAACTGAAGATGCGTTCTCCAAGTGCATCCACAATATCCTTCAGTGCAGACTCGTCGGTTACATTAAAGAAATGTTTGTCGTCAGGGTCGCTTGCGATGTACTTGATTTCGTTGAGAAAGGCTTCCGGATTGATTCCTCTGCGGTTGTAGTAGCCAAGCACCTGCAGAGTTAATATGCATTGTAAAAAGCTGCCACTGTGTGCTTGAAGTACTTGAGAAATGACAACCAGTGTAGTCAACAGTAGTGTAAGAACAGCGTGATGCTGGGGCTTTCTGAGAGGGACACATAGGATTCTGGTTTCTTATAATAACACCAGAGCTGTAACCAATTCCATATGAGTTTCAACCAAATGAACTCAGAGTTTTTGCTCTGGTGCCTTGCTTAGCCACTGTAAGGAATCAAGTGAACTATGAGCTCTACCAGCAGTGGCACAAACCAATGAGCTATGTGGTCTGGGGGAGATCATTTACACCTTTAACTGCAATTCCACACAGCAAATTTTGGAGTTTTCAGAGGGCTCAGAGTATTTTGGATCCATTCCTACTCTTAAGGGGCCTGTTTTAACAGAACACCATAAGGCCACCTCATTAATGTTTATGGTTTTTCAAAGCTGCATAGAAAATTTACCAGCCATTAAAAAACAAAGTTAAAACTCAAAGCATAAGCCATCTATTCATGTGAATAATAAGTCTAACAGACTCACAGCAATAGCATAACGGGTGATGCCATCCTTCTCGCTGTCTTCAATGGCTTGCTGGAGATCAGCGCTGTCGTGTGACTCTCCATCAGTTATCACTATCATGACCTTCTTGGCACCACGCCGACCTCCTTGTTTGAAAGCTTGGGAGCTGTAAGAAGAAATTTGATATGTCCATTAAAATAAACTACACAAAGGAAGGTTAGTGAAGTAACGTTGCTCATCAGCATGCAGAGAGATGCCACACCGCGCTACGTTGATGCCAAGAGCTGTGTTGGTCTCCTCTCCACCCCGCTGGTCGATGCTGCGTGCCCTTTTCACCACCTCCTCAACTGATTTGTAGTCACTCAGTTTGAATTCATGGACCACCTTCTCACCATATTGCACAACTCCAACCTACCCCCGAAAAAAAAAAGACTATGTTCTTCAACAATTTACAAAAACTTGTTGCTCTTATCTTACTATGATAAAGACACCCTTTTACAAAGCAATAACTACAACAATAAAAACTTATGAACATCCAAATACTATTTTGTGTTGGTTTATACACACCTGTATTTGACCCGGTCCAACGTGGAACTTCTGAAGAATGTTGATGAGAAACGCCTGCACTTCATACCAGGGGTAGATGGAGTTTGAACCATCAAGGACAATCACAATGTCCATATAAGTTTCACATCCTTGATATTTTTTTTTATATATATTCAGAGGTAAAAAAAAGAAAGAAGAAAAAAGTGATGCTCATAAAACAAACAATAACCCCTGGCTGTGACATACAACCCTCAATGGATCTTTTTCAAACACAAATAATAAATGAATGCTCACTCTGAAAGGCAGGTGCAATCGTCCTGGAGAACTTGAAGCTTGCATTGACTCTGGAGCATATTCCTGTGCTGTAGTAAGAGCTGCCACACTCATAGGACCATAGTGGCCCACAGGCCTGTTACATAAAAGAATTTCTTTATTAAAGCTGCATCATCAACCTTGGTATATTTCAAGGAGTTTTATGCTGATGAAGAACTTCTGCAGACAGGGCTGTCTTTTTTTTTAATTCATTCTGAAAACGTCAATCCTATAAAATATACATTACTCATTAAAAAAGGTTTTGCAGAAGTAGATCATTAGTATACATGATAACTCTCACCACAAAGCTGTTGTCTTTAGGATTTGTTGTGAGCGTCATTCCCAGCCTCATCTTGTCCTTTCGCTCTGATACGTTGGTCAAAGATATCCTTCCTTGAGGGAAAAAGAATTTCATCCAGAGGATCTCAGGTGCACAGTTTCTTGCATGCATAAACCTCTAAAGAACAAAGAGAGGCTACACCATCTGGCTTTTTGGTTTGTTATTGCTGTCTGGAGAGTCCAAGCAGTGTCCACATCCTCAGATCTAAATGTTTACTTGACTAAACTTCATGTGAGTACCTAACCATCACAACACGTGTTACCCGTGTGAGGAAGCATGCAGTAAAATGTGTGGTAAAACACACATGTGGAAATGTACATAAACTGTTTTAAAAAGATAATAATAAAATGTGGAATGACTGGAATGGTACCCACACTTCTGTCTCGCATGTGCCACTATGACGTTTCCTGACATATGCTGCAGAGCCAGCAGAAGGGAACACATACTTAACACATGTATACACAAAACTAACCAGATGTTTTGCCCCTGCTTGTCTCTGTTGCTGTATGTAGTGATTTAGTTTGAAAGTACTTTTGTAATACTTTACCTAAATTGAGTTTCGAGCAACCATTGCCGTTGATTCGTTTGCTCAGCGAACATTTATAAACATCCCCTGTCTGGTAAGGTCCATTCATTTCATATGGGGCACCCACTAATAACCTGCAAAAACAAATAATTTGACAATTTGAAAACTTTGTGTGGAGTACACATAATTCCTGATCAATACTTCATGTGACAGTGAGGGTCCTGTCACTATGCCTCCGATTGATCATATGCCCTGGCTACTTGGCCACAGGGATATCCCTTTGGCTGACTGGTCAGTGTGCATGACTCTCACACCCGGGAGGTTGTGGGTTCAATCCCTGCCTGGGCCCTCCTACATCCTGCCACATTCAGTTACTCTAAATTGAAAGCAAAGCTAACAGGCGCAAAATCCTATTTTTCAAAGTTGTTTTTTTTGTGATATCCAACTATGTCAGGGAATATAACTATGATCTATAAAGCTTTAAGTATCTATCTTTTAATGACATCCAGCAGCACCAGCCTCATATTGATAAACACTTCCACACGGTCACACCCAGAAGCCAGCCAGTGCAGCTCGAGTTGTCTCCTGTAAGTCACACTGTCCGCGGCCGTGATGTCTTTATAAAAGTCCCATGAAGTACAGACAGGAATGTAATTTGTCTGAAACACATCTGACCATCAATACAGTGCATATTTTGCACACCTGAATAAGCAACAGGTACATTTGAAGGGGCATTTCTAACAATGACAGTGTGGACGTTTTCTCCTTTTTATTCAGGTATCCGATTATAAAATTGAAGATACTAACAGACACGTTTTCCGATGAATATTCTCAGATCATACAAGGATTGCATTCACTTTCACATTATTCACATTTTAGATGATGGTTCAGCTTTCTCAATTCTTCGCTGATCCTCGCTGTGCTTTATAAACCATAATACAAGAACCTACATAGGATGACATTTCTACAAGTGTCTGAGCTGTCTGAAGGAAACACCTGTTCATTACCAGAGAGCAGACAGGTCATTGCAAGAAAAACAGAACTGATACTGAAGTTAGAGATAATAATTTGTCAAATGATGAACTGCCAATATTAATAGTTTTTGTCATTAGCTGATGATATATCTGCTCATAACTAGCTGCAACATCTAAGTTGAATTATTCAGCCTAAGTCTAGCAATGGTACCAACTAAACCTGATATATCAACTGTGTTATATTTCCATTCCCTGTATGTTACAGGGGTATATGACCCACTCTGTTTTCAGCTGTATGATAAGATTTTTTTGATGAGTGCAACAGCAGTTTGTGCTGGACATGTACAAGCCATGTAGAACTGGACACTGCAGTTGGCTCAAGTTAGTTACAACAAAAGTGGTTGGATGAAATGTGCATAGAAAGTACTGATTTATCCAACAGTTGTGGAAAACCACATGAGCAATGTGGTACTTTTACTGGACACTAAGGATACTAAGTTTTATGTCTATAAAACATATAAGCAAACACAAGGGATAAAACTCAAAGTCATGTAGAAAGGAATTGATCACTTCGGCTGGATTCATACATATTTCAGGCATCAATAGCCTCATTCACTATGAATGGGGGACTACGGCTTCCAAATTTAATTATTGCTACTTTACTTCACTTGTTAGCATAGCTTGCAAAGGAAAGTAGAGAATGCTTCAGCTTAATCAAGAGGCAATGGAGGCACCAGTAAATCATGCCTGGTCTCTTGACTAAATCTCTCAAGCATTAGACTCTCCCACTGTTGAGTATTGAATCATTGCTTCCATGCTAAACCAAACGACTGCTGTTTATAGTTGGCTGTAACCAGGGAATGTAAACTAATACTTCATATATGTAATGTAGGTGTTATGTCTCTATTGCAAACATTTTTGTTTAGATATTTAATTTTCTAAATTCTAAACTCACTAAACCTTCAGTCATTTCTGCAATAGTGCTTTCATTGGAATGTCTGAGAAAATAACATTTAACCTCATAAGAGCTATCAGATTTAAAAAAAACAAACAAACAAAAAAATTTAATTAGAGGAATTTTGCATCCCAGACCACCGCAGAAGTTCAATGTCCTCAAAAAGCAGTACGGACATTCTTTGTACATGATGCAGGGTTTCTCAAGAATCAGCCAGCCCTGCACTTGACTTCACAGTAGGTTTACTATGCTGGGTCAGAGCAGTCTTGTAAATGTCACAGACACATTTCAGATGACTTGATGTGATGGAGAGAGTATAAGTTGGCTTGTGTGTTAACTTCAGGGCTAATGGAGGGAATGAAGACCTCAAGGGGGCTATATTTCAAATGCCTTTCAGTGATAAGAACTCTTTGTTCTCAAAAGACACAAAAAAAATGGTTTAAGTTGCCTTTGTTCATTATTGATGACAGTTAGCCACTGAAGTCCTTTAGGGTTTCATGCCGTATCTTGTGATATCTGTTGGTTTTCATGTGATGTCTGGAGATTAACTGGCGCACCATTTCTACATCTCAACATAGTATTACTGTCACAAAGTTCAAAATCCAGTTGCCCCAGGATTTAACAGAATACATGACATGCCTTCAGCACCATCTCTCCATGGAATATTTTTATCTGCAGTTAGTACAAACAACCCATACAAACATAAAAACAAGACTAAACCTACCTTGCCTGAAACCCAACTGATTATAATGCTTGCATTTACAGATACAGACACCACAATAATAACATCGTAAATCAACTGATGCTGTCATATTAATCTTTAACTAAATAGATACTATAAGATATGTTATGGAATGTACAATTCTTTTTATAACAGAAATCATTATGTTGAAGCCAGAAAAAGTAAAAGATGGCACTACCTTTTATGTTTAAAAATAGCAAGATGACATCCTAACACATAACACACATCTTGCACTACTCGGCCCTCTGCAGTCCTCACATAATACATCATCTAGAGATTTAACTCAGTTTTCTAGTGGTCAACAAATTGGAAACATCACTTCACAGAAAAGTATGGTAATCCAAATCTTCCTCATTTGAAATATTGTACGAGTGTAACTGATTCAGGCATTAGATAGCCAGCAGTGTCCTGAATGGATCCCATTTCTGAAAAAGCTTTGTTAAATGCAGTAGGCCAGCGAGGAATTTAAACAACTGTACGGTCCAAGTGAAAACCACAGGGAAAGAAGCAGTCAAGGCAGCAACTCCCATTTCAGCAGTGCCCCAAAGGAAGGACACTCGACACCACTTTATGGAAAAAGCAGACCGTGGCCAGGCTCCTGTGAGGTCAAAGTCTAATAATTACAGAAAGACAAATCTTCAGCTTAAGGATCTCTAGGGCAGGCACATGGATCCCAGAATTTCAAAACAAATTCAATTATAAGTTAAGACCTGAGTCCAGAAACTCCTGTAAAATTGAGAAAAGTTAGAATAACATAATACGCTGTCCTGGGAAATGCAACAAAATTGGTATGTTTTTCTTTTCTTTTCTTTTCTTTTCTTTTCTTTTCTTTTCTTTTCTTTTCTTTTCTTTCACCATAGTGTTGTAGTATTTTGACTGGATGCATCACTGTCCTGCAGTTACAGGTAAGAGCTGACAAAAGCTCAAATGACAAAACCGTTCATCAGCTTGTCCTGTAGAAGCTTAAATCTTAGTTTAATATATAATTGCTTAACCACAACAACAAATTAAGCTTTGCTTCTACCTTGTATATTGACTCCTGTGCAAGCCAAAGATTGTCTGGAGAAGTAGGTCTGAACTTTTTCAGCTGTTGCCCTTCACACGTGCACTCAAGGGCAGGAAGTTTTCCAGGAAAGATGTTTCCTTACAACTTAAAATACTCAGGAGACAAACCTGGACTGAGCACACAAGGCACAGTGCATGATGCAAAAAAGAAAATGAAGTCTGTTTAGACTGTAGCAGCTCTGAAGATTGTACATGAGTCTTTCCCTTTCCTCCTATTTTTTTGATTGTTTTGATATGAATAATTATAAATATATGTATTATCAAAAGCAACAGTATAGTAGTAATTCTTGTCAGAACACATTTATGCTTGTTGTAAATCCCCTGGAGGATGATTTACTTTTATAAAATAAATTCTTACAACATATTTTTGTTGTTGTTATTTTGGTACGCAAACAATATAGAGCTTTGCACCACATACTGACTTTGTTGTGGATTATTTTTATATTTGTTTTGTATCCTTTCTTCTTGAATTCATATATGCCTGTACTAATGTATATTCAAAGCATATTCACAGAGTGTAGTAACAACTATGATCTGACATATTACAGCTGCTGAAGACAAGGGGGAATTTTCAAACAGTCCATCACTGCACATCAAAGAGTAACTCACATGGAAGTAAGCATGGGTGTAATTGCTAAAGTCTCACAGACTCTGAAAATCATTTCACCACAGTGGCTCCTGCAGCGCTTGTATTTTCATTGCTATTAATATCATGATTATTACTTCAGTTATTGCTATCCTTTGGCAAGAAGAGAAAGTGCATGTTAAGTTCAAGTCAGGACAAATCTACCTTGATGAAAAGCGCCCTTTGTTGCCTTTGACTTGAGTGCCTGCCTCAGGACCCCATGAATTTCACCAGTAACTGTTAAAACAATCATGTTTTACTAATTAGGATCAAATGCTGTAGCCTCAACGCATCATCTCTGCAAGAGTGGCAATAACACTGAAATAAGTTACCAAAAAATGAATACATGGACATTTTCTGTCATGGTTACCACGGAATACATGATTTTGGGGTTTGAGGAAGTGCCATCGCCAAGCCCAGGCTGTCATTAATGTGGTAATGTTCTTCATATTTGGAAGAAAGAGAAATATATGCTGTGAAACCACATCCATGCCCCAAACATAAGTGTGCTACAATATCACGCTTCTTATGACATTCCATCTATTTGCATTACTAGGATAAACGTTCTTCGTTTTAAAGCTGTTTCATAAATCAAGGGGATCGTACTGTCAAATAAATGTTTTACAAAGACATTTATTTAGTTTGTTTCTCCTAACATTCCTGGAGGCATTGAGGAGACAGTGAAGGGAAAATTAGAAGACTCAGAGGGATGTTATATTGCACACACTAGTTTTAGAGTTTTGAGTTTCAAACTTGAGGAATTTCTTCACTTTTTTCCTTTTTTAAGATAAAAATAAAGGTGACAGAAAAGTCTTTAAAAAGCATCTTCACAACTTCCCTCCAGATTGAAATATCTTAACAACTAATGGATAAATTAAGATGGTGCATATATGCATAGTCTGCACAGGATAAACCTCCCTGCCACTGAAGATGTATGTTTTAATTTCACTCATCATCAAAGGACCAGTCCGCTTAAGGTCTTTTTGCCCTTAAAAAGGACCAGATTTACTAAATATGTGGCATTAAAAAACTGCAGTTGAGCTAAGGAGCCATGGTGGTTAAATTCTACAGTATATAAACAGTGAGCATGGTTCACATACCTGCCATAAATATTACGATTAGGATGGTAATTTTGGATGTTTGTTGGATTATTTGCACCTACAGGGCTTTTGCTTATTAAAGTTCTCAAACTACATTGATCTTCTGCTTGTATGCCTGCATTTAGGTAATCAAATTACCCATCACAATTATAGCATCTTCAATTTGTGTTCCATTGCAATCTGGGACTAACAATGGGCCTTGTACTCACCACCAAAGTAGCATAGCTAGAAATATGCAGAGGTCAAGCAGCTCTCCAAGAGTTGGAAAGAGATGTTAAAGAGGTACACTGTGATTTGAAAAGTGATGCAAAGGGTTATTGATGCATGTAAAATCCTCTTTTTTTCTCCCTTGGTCAGGAAAAAACAAATGCTTTTCCGTTTGGAAATTTACTCAATTAACAACTACATCAGATTTTCTTTGTGGCTCTACAGAAAAGTTAAGACACTATTCAAGACCAGTAGTGAAAAACTTCATAGAATCTCTGCAGCTTTCGGTGGTATGCAACTTGTCACTGAGCTTATGAATAAAGGTCAGATCTCAACCGAGGAGAGATGTAGCCTACAAAGGTAGAAAAAATAAACCGTGGAACAGTGCTTGAGAGGCTTCTGTGGTGTATATGTCAAATATTCTGGTTTAAAGACCCAAGCTCTTTGCAGTTTGGAGGTTATGAGGCCTTTCCCCAGCTCCCCAAAGAGTCTGATTCAGTGGAGTGTTAAGAGCAGCTCGATATTGGGTAGACGTATGAGGAAATGGCACATTCTTGACACGGCGACCTTTCTTCATCCGTATAGCTCCTTCAGCAGTCATGCACAACACTGTCAACACCAAAGATGTCTATATTTCTTGATGTTTAAGTTAAAAGCCATCAAAAAAGGTTTTTACAGCTTTAATGTTTATCAGACAAGTATTTCAAGTTCATGCTTGGCAAAAAAGTAAAATCATATTTCTTTGATTGATGAAAGAATATGACTCCCTGAGGCTCAAAGAGCCAATATCTACATCTAGTTTCTTCATTTGGCCCTAAAAGACACCTTTTGGAGCTTAGCAGCATGTCTGCATTTCTTCAGGTTCAAGTCATTATAAACCTTTTTTAAACAGAGTCACTTTCCAGCTGGGATCCTGCTCCTATCCAAATACACAGCTGAGTGTTTTTAGAAGTCAGACAGCTCTGGAAAAGTTGACAGTGCAGCAGTTTTGGCACAGATGATCTCTGACAAAGTCTGTAATTGTAACAATTTAAATTTTCCTGAAAGCTCAGCTGAGGTGGAACCACTTGAGGGGAAAGTGGAGGTTAGAAAGTTAAAACACATAAAAGGACAAAGAACAACAATGGGAACAACTTTTCTGACAGAATAATCTGCATAAGGAGTTACATGTGTTAATCCAACAGGATATCAGATAAAGCCACACAATCGGCAGACATCGCCCACTGAAGTATGGACACTTGGTGAGCACATGTTCAGCTGTTGCTCTGGTATCTCACACTTCAAATATGCATTATTTGTTTGAAACACATTATAAAATGCAGATTCTGTCCAAATCAGTAGATAAAATTTTATCCTGAGGGTAAAAGGAAAATTTGTTCCACATTTTTACATAGAAATAAACGACATGTGGAGTTGAAGTCATCGCTGAAAACTTTTCTGTTGCCATTCGTGGAAAAAATAGTGAAGAAGTAAAGTTTTGACTCCCAAGATAAATCTTGATATTTGTTTGTTTTTAACTTTGATGCTTAAAGCTTCTGTTCCAATATCATTTTTGTGAAATCCAGCAAAACCTCTTCACACTCTGCTGGCTGTGGATTCTTTTTCCTCTGTAAAAGAACTTCTAGTGTTCATTCACAGCCTTGTCCCAAAAAATGGGCAAAACACAAAGTACTATTCAAATCAGCCAGACACATTTGTGTAAAGACTCCACAGGACAGCCTTTACAATCGCTGATACACAGATACACAAACTCCATCTTCCTATGAGAATTCTTCTTATAAAAGGCAAAAAAAAATTCTTTGATTCTGTTGTTGGAGTTGATGTATCGTCATCTTATTCTGCCTTAAAATTGAACTCTTCTTGGAGTTAAAGTACATGTTCTGTAGGAAAATGCAAGTACAAAGTGACGTTTTTTATTTTATTTTTACTATTAATTACTGTCAAGCCTTCAGCATTTTTCATTTTACAACTTTCAGTTAGTTTTTGTTTCTAACATTGTAGTCACTGATAATGTGCTCTTCATTGACAGCACATTTGCTTTAAATATCAGTAAATAACACATTTAACAGAGTGAGTAGTGTCAAAGCATGAGCTGTAATCATTTCATTAACCGGCTTCATTCACTTCTCACTTTTTTAAAGCTCCCACATTTACTATAACCCCTATTAGCTTTGTTACCACAAGTGTGAAACTCAACATGGTGACTGTGGATGCTGCTGTATCAATTTATGTGAGAATTATTTCTCTGAACATCAACAACAGATAATTTCATCAACACATCTTTAAACTTAAGCAGCTTTCAGACTTGCAATGCAGAATATTTGCATTGAAGTCCATCCGCTCTTCAACTGGAGTTGACTTTTAAAACATATCGCTTCCTTGCGGACTTCTCACGTCCCAGCCACGTTCAGATATCGGGAAATGTTCCGGATAGGTCGATTGTCGAAACAGGGTAAGAGGTTGTTCTTGTGCGAGGTATTGTTGTACTTTTTTTCTACGGTTATTAACATTTTTAATATTCTTTTAAAATTATTTTTTATCTTTTATCTGTAGCCCTTTGAGCTCCTGCAATGTAAAAGGCATTATAAATCCAATATATCATTATTATTATTATTATTATTATTATTATTATTATTATTATTATTATTATTATTGTTGTTATTAT
>JAOXYM010000001.1:8630602-8644130 GCA_028567055.1 Leptatherina wallacei
ATTATTATTATTATTATTATTATTATTATTATTATTATTATTATTATTATTATTATTGTTGTTATTATTATTATTATTATTATTATTATTGTTATTATTATTATTATTATTATCATCTTTATTAGGCATTAATGTGCAGTTACAGCCCTCTTATGACATAGGGGTTAATCTAAATGTCTGCTACAGCTCCGAGGTAAAAGAGCAGAACGTCTATCTGAATACAAACGGTATAAAAGACAAAGTCCGCACCATTACAGCTTTTCAGAGCAAGTCTGAAAGCGGCTTTAGAGTAGCAAGCCATATGCTGGGAATAATCAAGGAAAATTTAGCTTCTTAATTTTTTCTTCTTAAGCTTCTTAAAAATTAGCTTCTCAATAACTTCAGGAGTAGAGCCAAATGATGCTTTTTAAACAGTCAATTCATACCAAAATATTATTTACTAAAATGTTATATATAAACACAATCTCAAACCCTTCTACACTTGCATGCAAGAATGCACATTTTTTATCTCCAGAAATTTGCAGTGTGTGTTGCCAGACCCAAATCAGGTCTTGCCAATATGAGTTGATCAATTTCTGTATAAAGGGTTGCACTTTTTGGATTGTTCGTTGGAGTTATTACAGACATGGCTTTTACCCCTTATCAGTAAGGACATACTTTCAGTCTCAGATTATGAAAGATTCCTTACTCCAGCTGTGAACTGTCACTGTGCTGCAAACAGACTCCCACAGATACACATAAATATACAGAAAGTCTTGCATTGAGTAAGCACACAGCTGTTGGTTGTCTGACTATGCAATATATGTTCAATCTAAATCCACAGGAAAAAGTTGTCAGATTGAGAGGCCGATGGGTCATAAGAAAGGCGTAAAACAAATGGTACTCAAGGTGCTGTGCGTCATGACAGGTTCAGCTAGACACCAAAAGGACACTTTACAGTCACAACAGACAATTTAGGAAACATAATCAGAAATGTAGACAACCACTTGGTGCTGTTCGCACATTTATTGCTTCTGTGTTTGGACACCTTTTATTAGGTGTATGAAGACTTAATACAGATCCAAAAATCTCAGTCCACCAGTTCTACTTAGTTCTGTCTGCACAGACTGCACAGCACATTTCATTCAGTACAAATGTTTCCATCTCATTCTCAGACATTTAGCTCACTATAGGCTCTAGTGACCTGTCATTCCACAATTGTCGTCCTCATCAGACCTTTTCAGTTCTGGGGGAAAGGGTGGCTTAACAACTGCTCAGTGTGGTCAAGCAGTTTATTTTTTTACAGTGTAATGCTAGTATAAAATTGAAGTACTTTGTCACTTAACTACTTCTGTCATAAAAGCAAATATATCATGTTTGTATTTCTCAGTCTCAACTGTACATAAACCACTGTGAGCCTAAACTTCATCTTATAGCTAATTGTATTGTTCACAATCAGACCAAATCATAACAGATGTCTGTAAATGGAAAATAATTAAAGAAAATGTCTCCATTCTGATGCTCTGAAAAGATAGCAGAGATAGTAAGGATTCTGGTAGCTGCTAACTTTTCTGACTGCAAGCTACAAACAGAAATTGTGATCTTTCATTCTTTTGGAGGGATTTTTTTAACAAGCCGAAGATCATGTTTTCATTTTAAACCACAATATTCTAGAGCTGCTTGATATGAATAAAGGACTCTTTCTGCTTTCACACGCTCTTATCCATATGACACTAAGGCCTCATGTCTCAGGCAGTCCAAGGGTCATGGAGAAGGATAACTTGCCAAAAGAAGCAGTAAAAGCTGTCAGCGTGACACAGAAAGCTCAGCATGGCATTTACTGCACACACAGGTGGTGTTTTATTAAAAAAACATTGGTAATTAAGCACAGGTCTTTTCCTTGGGCGAGATAATAGCTGAACATTCCCTAATTAGTTCTTCTACACTACTGATACAACAGCAGTCTGTGTTTCATTTTTCCTATGGATTAGTCTAAGCTGTTATACTGATGGGCAGCTTTTTCCTATAGGTAGAAAAACATGGGACTGTCAATCAAAAATATGCTTGGTCACTCATAATTTGCTCCAGGAGCGATTTGTGTTATTATTACAACAAATCTCTGCAACTCCCCCCCCCAAAAAGAAAAACAAACAAACAAAACATTCTTTTCTAATGAATTACTGAAAAACAGAAATGTATGTGTAATGGCTATGAGCAATACTCAAAAATCTTTGAGTATTTCTCTGTGAAAATTAATAAATGCTTTTTAGTTATTATCATTATTACAATACATGCTATTAAGAAACTCAACTTATATGTAAGGTACTTATGTAGGTTGAGTAAATCATGGATAAGGTTTTTTTTTTGGTTGAAATAAAACCAAGTTAATGGATGAGAATTGTAAACCCTCGTGGGCATCCTTCTGACCTTGTACTGCAGTAGAAAATAATGTTTTTTGTCCTGTTACAGGAGATTACCGGTCAGAAAACTGAATACAAAGATTACTTTAAGCATTTAAATCAATGCACCACGGAAGCTCTTGAAGTGAGGACTGAAAAACTGACTGATATAATCAAAAACAAAGTTGGTCTGACGCCAGCACAGTGCTTGCCAACAGACATTTTGGGGATGCCAGAAAATAATTTTGGCAACCACATGGAGCCAGTTGACCTAATAATAGTCTGCATTGGGAATCAGCTTCTGTTATGAGGTAATATGATGAATGTGAGGCAATTGATTCAGGGCTGCAGTTTGTTTTGCAAGTATGAATTAATGGCAGGAAACTTTGTGCACCCCAGGGGAGGTACAGTAGATCAGTATCTTTCCGGGGGAAAAAAACACAAGACATCCCACCGTCTCCTTGCCAAATCGGACAATATCTCAGCTCTACAGCTTGTCAGCACGTGTTTTACAGTGAAATGCTCTTTATCTACAAGTCTTAGCAATCAGTCACTAAGGTAAATCCTGACAGTTCAGCACAAACTAGAATATACATTCCAGATGATAAAAATGCAGTTTTGGTAATGAAAGCCATAATAATATCCTGTAACTGAAAAAGTATATCACAAATAAATATCTGCTGTAAAATCATAACATTGGGGGTCCTCCATGATGATTCTGAATTAAAGTTGTGACAGAAATAAACTTTTTGCTGAATCATAGGATCGCTGCATGTGAATAATCTGCAATGACTTAACAATGTTTCGATTTACACAGAATAAGGTTTAAGAAGTTACATGAAATAGACCAACAGAATTCAAAATTAAATTCTTGTCCAACTTGTTAATGCAAACCATCAACAAGTTGTTATATTCTGCATAGCTGCAGTGGTTTAATCATTTTAGCTCCTTACCATTTTTCTCCCCCACTCGCCACATGTTGCTGAACAGTGTATCCAAACTGGGCTTGTTTAGGGCCTTTGATGACCTTGGGATTCTTTGTGTCGATATTGAAGCAGTCAAGGAATCCTTGGAAAAAAAGAAAAAGAAGACAATTTCCATCAGCAACACTGCCTTTGTTGAATTAGTCCTCAACATCTGGCAACAGTGATCATCAAAGTCAACCTTAATCATTCCATACAATAATCCCTGACCTGTCTTGTGCCTTGTTTATCCTCTTGGAGTATAAACACAGACTTTCCTCATAAGGAAACAAACAGAACAGATACTGAGCTGCCTGTGACATTTGACTGACATTTTTTCCAGAAGTGCATTGGTTAAACAGCTTTGAATCAACATGACCACCTACATGGCCACTGTTTTTGCTTCCAAAAGACGTCTGACAAACACCTGTGAGGGCTAATTATGCATTTAAGAAAAACTATGCTAAAAATCAATTCCTTAACAATTTAAAAAAATCACAAATCTTACAAAAACTACAGCAAATTAGTTCTTCATATCATACAAATGAAAACACTCAGCAGAAAGTTGAAATAGCATTGAATAGACGGTGAAGCGTGGCCTGATGTTGTAGGTAATAAGTAAAATCTGCTATGGGACTTGATCAAAGCAAGTCTGTTTTCTCCATTGTGCACTAAAATTTCTCTCACATTTGTCAGCATCTTGCAGAGGTGGTAAAAGAGATCAGTGAACATCTGTTTTTAATCAAAATACCAATCAAAGAGGGTAGCTTAGACTCTGCATGTCACCAAGATATGCGTTATGGTTTTTAAATGGTGACGGCATGATTTTCCACCAAAGAGGAGGATTTTTGTGAGTGTAGGCAGGTGCTGAAATTTTAGTTGATGTTGGAAAAAAAGTGGGGAATTAATCTTTCTCTCAGTTCATTTGTCTTCTACACAATCTCTTCCTGTTCTCACTAACTGCCAGACCGATTGAATTGATTTGTGTTGTTCCATTGATATTCGAGCAAGTTTAAATTAGATCACATCGCAGCTTACTGATTTTCCAAATGCGACTCATATTTCAGAAACAGAGAGTACAAGTGAATAAAAGAAAGAAGGAGGGAAACTTGAGGCATAGTTGATGTTTGATGAGATGCAGAGGTCTGTTTTTATAGGAGATGGAGTTGAAAATTAAAGACTTTTCTCACAGTTTGAACTCCACAGCCTAGCTGAGAACACAAAGGCCTCTGCTTTCAACCACCAGAATCTTCCCCACTGCTTTTATCTCTGTGGCTGTTGTTTGCATACTGTCGGGTTTATTTAATCTCTTGCCGTCACGCTAAACATCCCCACTCACAGGTCATTCTTCGTCTGGGAAATTCGGGTCATGCTAAGTCAAATAAGGTTTTTTTTTTCTCCCCCCAGCTTAACTCAGTTAAATGGAATCCATAGTCGAATTAATGTTAAAAAATGTTACACGCACGTAATAAATCAATCATAAGAAGAAAACAAAAACAACTGAGTTCAGAATTCAAGATCGTATCACAGAGTTGCCATTTGCTCTGTCTCTGCGTGTGTATGTGTGTGTGTTTCATGGCAAAATGTGCTTTCTTGCCGACACCTATTAAAGTACTCATTTCCACAAAGGTGGTAATGAGTACTTTGGTGAGGGTTTTAGTCTCTGCAGCCAAATATCTTCAACATGCAGCTCAGTTTAACAAGAAAAATGTTAATAGGTTTGTTTTGTCATGTTTAAATGCAGGACTCCTAAAAATCATTATATGATGTGTATGTGTAATGTTCTTGTTTTACATAATAAAATCATCAATGTGACATCACCATGACTGCTTTTTTCCATAAATATTACAATGTGTGCACACATCCATCCATCTATGATATTTTCTTCCACTTATACAGGGTTTGATTGTGGAAGCGACAGGTCCAGGAGGGAGGTCCACTCCTACTTTTTGTTTATAGTAAATAATTAAAATTTTTGCTGACTCCAGGGGGGATCCCAAGACATTCTCAGGCCAGAAGGATACAAAACTCCAGCTAAAATAAAACTCTGAGAGTCTTAACAAACTCCAGGTTTACCCTGGGATCTCCTCCCAGATGGATGCTAAAACCCTCTAAGGAGTGATGAGCAAGCATTTTAATCAGCTGTATGAACCATCTCAGCTGGCTCATTTTGATGCGGAGCAGCAGCGGCTCTGTGCTATGCTGCCCCTGGATGGTTGAGCTCTTCATCTTATCTCTCAGGCTGAGTCCAGCTAACCTCTGAAGGAAACTCATTTCAGCTGCGTGTATTCAGGATCACATTCTTTTGGTCACTACCCAAATCTCTTGGCAATAACTGAGGGTTGGAACGAAGATAGACCAGAAAATTGAAAGGTTCACCTTTCAGCTTAGCTCTCTTTTCAGCACAATGCCAACATGGTTAATCACCTACAGACCAGAGTCCATCCTACCATGACTCCTGAACAAGATCCTGAGGACTCGTCTGCTTGTGACAAACACTAATTCTTGAGGGAGTACTCCCCTCTTTTCCAATTGAGATGTGAAAGCCCTAAACAAGTATCTTTTTTTATGCTTGCCGTGTTTTTTGCAATATCTAAACTTAAGCCTATATATTCATTGCTAACCCAAACCATATGCTCTGTTTCCCCCTTCTTTTTAAAGGATTTTTGGCCTTTTTTTGAAAGTGACTTGACAGGAGAGTGGTCAAATAGATTGGGGAATGACATGTAGCAAACAGCTACACGTCCAAATATGAAACTGTGCTAAATGTATCAAGAAGCAATGCAGTTCAGTTCAGTTCAATTCAATTAAACTGTATTCATCCCTGAGGGGCAACTTAAAAGGCACAGTGGAGCAGCATGAAAACGAATGCATTGATATAGAATAAAGTAAAGAAAAATATAGGAAAATCAATTGTACACAATGCACGAAAAACAAAATAATAATCATCAACATAAGCATTGTGAAATATATGCAAGGACTGTATGCAGTAACAGCAAAATCATAATTTACATTAAGTTAGTAAGTTGCAAGCCCATGAGCTTAAACCTGCTACATGGGGCATTCATTCAACCAGTGGAGGTTCCTGGGATCACAACCATCCACTTTTAACTCCTAACCATAATCCTTTTTATGAGTGTCAAAGTAGAAAAGTGAAGAATCATAATTCAGTGTGACGAACACCGAAATGAAAAATTTGTCAGATGAGTGGAGAGGCAGCAGACACCGCCTCGTCCCCACTTTTTAAGTGAGCAAATCAACAATGTGGTAAAGTGCGGGGGATTATGGAACATACACATCATAACAAAAGCTTTTTCTGTTGCAACAAAGGGAAATTACTGTGGAAAGCATGATCATAGTGCAATTTCTCAGGCTTTTTTTGTAAAACTGAATAATTTCACATTGTGGACCAAGATAGATTATATTTTTTCTGTCAAGAAAGAACATTGAAACATGATAGAGTATGTTCGTGCAAGTTTGTTCTAAAATTGATGTGATTGGACTCATGATTACTAAAGTATGGAGACTCACTTTCCTAATCCACTTTATGCCCCTTTCCAACATTCTTTTAAAGTAATACTACATAACTTTCAGACATTGAACCTAGTTTTTGTGGAACACTATCATTTATTATGTGCAGGGGTGGACTGGGAAAACGACAACAAAAAATCTGCCGTGGCATTTTGGCCTAGACCGGCCCGTATACGATCGTGAACACTACAAATCTTTGGGATCCCTTACACATGAATATTAGCTGTGCAACTCCCTCAAACAAACCATGCAGTGAGTTAGCGGGAATCAGAGAGAGAGAACACATTAAATATTTCCAACGGACATGAGAAGCGATCTCAACCAGGTTTAACAAAAGACTGGTTGGAGATTTTTAACATAATGATGCAGTCAAGTCGAGAATTATTGGATTTTCTGATAAAGAGGCAAATAGCTGCATCGGTATAACAAGTTAACAAAAACGTAGATAAAAAGGCAATCTTGAAAAGTGTTTATTTCTGTAAATTGTCCATAAACATCTACATAGAACACATTTTGACCGAAAGGTATCAGACTATCATCCCAAAAGACATAAAAGAACTAAAATTAAGATCTGTTGTTTTAACCAGTCAACACAACCAGTTAATCAGCTGTTCTCCTGCTGGAAACACTGGACATTATCAACTAATTTCATAAATGTAAGGAGATGAACTAAGATAGCAACTTAACAGCTGTTTTATTGACATGTTATCATTTCATCGTGACTTTGTAAACAGCTAGTCTGTTCACCGCTAACTGGCTCAAATAGCTCAGACTGGGTTTAATGGTTCTCTTTACTCAAAACAGAACCACAGTGATGTAAAAGCAGCGCAGTTTATCACAGCTTCTATCATCATCATCAAACACAGAAGTTGATAAAGGTCCTGGGGCAAGCATGTCAATCATTTTTGGACATTTGGTAGCATCTTTTTTTCTTTTCTTTTTTTTTTTTTACAGCGCATTGTTCTGAAAGGTAGCTGCAACCACTGGCACAGAGAAAAAAAAGGGATCTAGAGTATCGGATCAGTTAACAAAATAACCAATGGGTCGCAGATCAATGTGTTTCATGAATCGGATGGCCATGAGAGAAAGTTCTGTGCTGACTATTTGGACGAATGAATTACTCAGACATAAAGACCACAGGTGAAGGGGGTGGTGTTTAAAAACTGGAGCAGGCCAGCCGGCTGTTAGTTGGGTCGGCGCAAGCTGAGTTTTATGGACAAAATAAATAAACTGTCGACCCAAGAAACAAATGCCCCCGTATGCCCAATGGCCATCCTGTCCTTGATTATCCGCATTGCTGGAGCCATCATTGCTCTACAGCCTCCCAGAGGTTAGAAACTGCATTTCACGACTTCATGTGACAGCTGTGTTTCGCTTAATGACACCACGCCACACACCGCCCAATTGGATACAGACACTGGCCATTTTGAACTTGCGCTGGTTCAACAAAGAAATTTAAAAGGATGTTATAGGAGGATGCGTGGAAAAGAAAGAGAGAAAGCAACAGGGCAAGAGATAAGACAAGAGTCAATGTCGGACTGACTTTTTCTGGCTGTGAGATCAGAGAAGAGGCTGAATTGCCTAAATTCAGTTGGGCCGCTTTAACGTTACATATTTATCCTTCATCTGCAGCTTTCCTTAAATATCCTTTTCTCTGACCAGTGTGGTGTAAGAGCTCAGTGGAGTCATGTGTGATGTGATCCGATTTTACAGTGATTAAAAATGTCCACACTGGCAGCAATATAAGAAACATCTAACTAATGTCTAGATAGTACTCAATTTTCAACTTATCACAGTTTATGGGTTTTGTTGGGGTTTATTCTTGTCATTGAGTTCTGTCCTACCAGTTTTATTTTATTTCACCTTGTGTATTGCGTTTGGTTTTACTTCCTGTTCGTTATCTCACCTGGTTTCTTTTGCCGTTGCCTCACCTGCTTCTTGTTTTGTAATTAGTTTGCTCAGTATTTAAGCTCTGGTTTTCCTTTGTCCTTTTCCAGTTCATTATGTTTCTATGTGTTAGTTCTCTCTGTCAGCCAGTCTATCTACCTCCTTAGTCTTCATTTGTGTCTTTGTTACCATTAAAATCTTCATATTACCATCTTCTGCCTCTGATATTAATCAGTCCCACCACCTTGTCTCCTGCATCCAGTTCATTACACAGCTGGGTGTTAAGGTGTTTATGAACTGAACTAAAATGATTTAGTGGTTTCACTCTATATTCAAAGTCGGGTTAACTTGTTTTTCTCCTAGATGCTACTGTTGAAGCACACCAGACATTTCTTGACCTTCACTAAACTGTTTGCAACATGTCTTTGATTTTATTTTATAAACTATTTGATTATATTTGGAAAGCTCTGTCTGAATGCTTCCCCCCCTCCGCTGCTCTGCTGCCTCATCTCAGCTGAGTGTGACTCAGATTACAGTAATAATGTTAAATCACAAAGGAGAACTTGAATGCAGCTATGCCATTTATAACCTGAGGGTTTGTTAGGATTTGAGTCAAATTCATGTGGAATCTAAAAACTACAACTACTGGTATTTTCTGAGTCCACGGCAGGAACATTACCACTTTAAACCATATCAATCTACTTGATAATGATGAACTTCACATTTGGAAACTACTTTTAGGTTTGCTTGTATTGACACGCAAACTCATATGACACAATACCATGAGAGATTGCAGTTTATGTAATTTATATGAACATGTCATAGCTATATTTAATCTAATTTAATTTCATGGTTTCATTTTCATTTAGAAAGTCTGTTTAGCATCAATACAACCTGACAAAAATGTAGTTGACAGGGAAATAAAACTGAGCTTGAGTTAACTGATGACAGCAAAGCTAAAGCACTCTGCAGTCTTGACACAATCCACATTTTTTTTCACATTTCTCTTTTACAGCACCATACGTCCTTGTAATCTTACAAAGTGATCTTACCCCAGGTTTTCTGATGCTTTTTCAAGTTATTTTATTTTTGTTAAAATTGTACCGTTTTTTTCCTCCAGTCCTTGTACTTCTACCTTGCACCTTTTACTTTTTCACAGGATTGATGTTTTTTTTTGTCAAGCCGAAACACTGACCTTAAGATCAATGGATGAACCAGTTATGTGTCAACACATAAACAGAAAACAAGCTTTAAGTTCCATCTGGGGCCACTTTTGTTGCAAGCACCTTGTCACACAATCATATAACTGTTACCTATTTATTTTTAAATTTATTTATATTTAAATTTAAAAAGGATGACATCTCTCTATATAATGGTTTTGAGAAATGTTGTGATTGTATTGATATGATAACTGTCAATGCAGTGATACATACCTGGACAAAAAAACATAAAATGACACTATCAGTCATGGAGTGGCCTCTCTGAGCTCCACCATCCAAAGAAAAGTTTCTGAATGGTTTTAAGAAGCCTGGAAAACTGTTCCTGAAGACTTTTTAACGAAATGACAAGAAAGTTTGTCTAAGAAGGCACAGGCTCTTCTGAAAAGTAAATGTGGTCACAGCAAATGCTGATTTTCAAGCTAGTTGTAAAAAATCTTTCCAATTTAAAGCAATGAGGGATAACTCAAGGCTTTTGCATAGTGCATTGTAAAAGTATGCCATTATACTTGTAAGTCATAAACACTCCGAAAGTACAGCTTGGGGCTAAAACTCAGCTTTACTTTGTAGCACGGCAGAGTAGATTTATTTGTTTGGGTGTGCAGCTGTTTGCACTTTGAGATGCTGAGGACGGGTTATGTGTGCAGCAGCTGTATTCCTTGAAGGAAAATAGCTCATTCACAGAAATGAGAAGCTGTCTGCATTCCTTGGATAGTGGATATTTAGGAAGGTAAATAAACTGTCTAAACACACTAAAGAGTAAATATCTGCTGTTGCCTTCCACATATTTGTAAATTTGAGGGCAAAACTTCAAATTTTGTAATTGCAGACAGTGTCAAAACCATCAGGACCACATTTCCACCACAGGGATTATGTGATTAAACTGACAGCACATAAAAAAAGCTTTTTCCCCCCTTTTTTTTTCTGTCACTACAACTACATCTCACCTTGACTGTCACCACCATTGACCATTTGTTCTGTTCGTGAGCTCTCTTTAAAATAAATAGCCCTCTCTGTCATGCAAACGCTTCATGTAAATATTGACGTGTTCACCTCACTGCTCATTTCTTGACGTATGAATAGTTCACACGTTCAGCTGGTCTTTCATCCTTCCTCCAAACATCCTCCTAAAGTCTGTTTATCCAGAAACATAAAAGGGGTGACTGAAAATAGATTGTTTGGAACAAATAGGTGTATGAGAAATAAATAAAAATCAGCGGGAAACTTCAAACTGTGTATCGCAGCATAAATCTCTTTACAAATGGACGGTGGTGAGCTGAATCCTTTTTAAGTGAACCAATTGTTAATTTGGGAAAAACTAGATGCTAACTGTTGGGCTGACTTTAAAGCACTGAAAATGAATGTCCCAATCTCAAAAAGAGAGAGGAGTGACCAAGAAATAAGTGAAATCTAATAATAACTTTGAACATTTAGTAAGAAGGGAACAGAGAGAGAAGTGTCAGGGTGAAAGCGTGAGAATGAGGGTTATCCAGTTGACATTTAAAGCTACTAATGTGCCAGAGAAATCTAATATTCTGAGTAATATCGGCAGCTTCTAACGCAAGGCTGGAATCTTGCTGGGTTTTCTTGTATACCGGTTTCCATGCCCAGATAAATAAACCTCAGGCCGGGGGCTGCTGGTGCGACCCACATAGTCCGCTGCTGCATTTGGCCTTGCACCAAGCCGCTGGAGCCACACCACAAACCCACTGACATAGAGCAGCCGTGCGCACACATTATGCAAACAGCTGGCATAGAAATATCCTCATATCAGACATGCTTGATGCAATTTTATGTTGATACTTGCACTCAAACATACACCACATGAAGTTTCCACCCTTCTTCTGTCTAAAGTTTGCTCTGATATGCGAGCGTGAAGACAGTGCATCCGACTGGATCAATGGGGCAGTAGCATGAGCTTTAACAACTGATCCATTGGCTCTAACATAAAAACATATCTCAGAAGTAAAAGAGAATAATGATTTTCCATTGATCCCTTCAGTGTTTCCATTTCAGTGATTTTCTCTGGAAAGATGCAGTACTTCAGTGGACGATATACTTTCAAACATTTTGGCACCCTTCCCTATGCCAAAGTAAATACTTTGAGAAGCACGGGGTATCTAAAACCAGATGTTCCTATTATGTAATAGCCAACTGGGCACTGATTAACAAGCTGTTAACCTTCAAGCCAACATAAAAGCCCTCTGGGGATTCAAAGTCTCTGTGGCAGCACAACATAGGCTATATACTACCAGCTATGACACATCTGTGTGACCCTGTCAGAGTATGTAATTACAGATTCATCTTACAAATTACTTATTCAGAGGCAGAGCATTATTTTTTTTTGGCCATTATAACAATAACTAACTGTAACACTAAAAGTTCAACAGTCTATAAATTAATGAAAGCACATTTATAAGATGAACTAAAAGTAATTCACTAAAAGAAAAAAAATGGGGTGAACAACTAATTCTGATGAAACATTAACAGTCTCTGGAATATTAAAATATATTCAGCAGTCAAGTCTTTTCATAAATTGTGAAACAGGAATCTAAAGGAAAAAAAGTTCCTCTTTTTAGATAAAATAAATATCAAACAATATTTTAGAGGTTTATTTTATGGTGAAACCATGTTCATGTCATTTGCAGTTGGGTAGGACATGTCTCTAAGAGACAGAAATATATATGGTAAACTTAAAGAAATGGTCTATCTTAAGAATCCAGTATGAGACATTTTAAATCGTACTACAACCCGTAGCACAACTTGCTATATAAATATATTGCAGTGTACTTATATTTCGAGAGTGTGCAGATTACTGTCATCACACAAGCTTCTTGCTTTCAAAGTCTATGACAGCCACATATGTGTGTTTGTGCATGCAAGTTTCTATGAAAGTAAGTAAATTTCTTGTCTTTTAATTTAAAAAGATTTCCATCCAGAGAGTAATATGATCTGAATTTATATGGGTTGGTTTTCAGCTAAACCCAAGGATCTACAAGATGTTACAGTTTTGGTTTTGACTGAGTTTTGTTTTGGAGTAAAAAACTGCTGCTCTGTTGCTAAACCAGAAGTTTTCTATGGTTGCACATTTTGAATGGACTGGAATTGACTTGAATTGTCATTACACAGTAATATGCAACGAAATTAAGGTGCTCAAACCAATAGTGTGCATTAAAATTAAAGCAGTAAAGAAGCATAGAAATAATAAAAGATAAGATCTTGCCTTTAAGACAAGCCATAATATTTTCCATAAGTTGACCATCGTTTTTAAAATACCTTGACTGAAACAAGCAGTTTGTGATGTGTAAACATTACTCCTGTTGCTTGAACCTAATCGGGAACATTTCAGTCCTGGTACTACTGGATCTCAGTGCTGCATTTGACATGGTCGACCACAACATTTTACTAGACCGGCTGAAAAACTGGGTAGGACTTTCTGGCACTGCAATTAACTGGTTTGAGTCCTATCTAAAAGGCAGGGACTATTTTGTGTCTATAGGTAACTATAAATCTGAGCTGACTAAAATCACCTGTGGAGTTCCCCAAGGCTCCA
>JAOXYM010000001.1:8658626-8671285 GCA_028567055.1 Leptatherina wallacei
ATATACCGCCCCAACACCGATACACATGTTTTAACTTGAAAAAGTGCAATTTCCGGGTGATGACTCCTTTAAGTAGATTTAGTTGTGGATACTTTTGACTTTTACTTCACTATATTTCACAGCAAAAATCTATTCTTTCTATCCACTACATTTCTACAATGCATTGCTCTATACAGGTACTACACGGAAAATTAGAATATTGTGTAAAAGTTGTTTTATTCAGGCAATTCAACATAAAAGGTAAAACCAATACATTTTATTGACTCAATACATGCAAAGTGAGATATCTCAAGCATTTCTTTGTTGTAATTTTGCTGATTATGATTTACAGCTTATTAAAACCTCAAACCCAAAAACTTAGAAAATTAGAGTACTGTGAAAATATTCAGTATTGTAGGCTCAAAGTGTCACACGCTGATCAGGTAAGTAATCCAAAAAACCTGCAAAAGGGTCCTAAGCCTTTAAAAAGTTGTTCTTGTTTGGTTTAGAAGAATTCATAATCATGGGGAAGACTGCTGATCTGACAGTTGTGCAGAAAACCATCATTGACTCCCTGCACAAGGTGGGTAAGACACAAAAAGTGATAGCAAAATAAGCTGGGTCTTCTCAGAGTGCTGTATCAGCACATTAATGGACAGTTAAGAGGAAGGCAGAAGTGTGGAAGAAAACGGTGTACAAGCCGGAGGGATGACTGCAGCCTGGAGAAGATGGTCAGGAAAGGGTCATTCAAAAGTGTAGGGGAACTTCATAAGGAGTGGACTCAGGCTGGACTTGTTGCTTCAAGAGCTGCTGGTGTTGGTCCTCTGAGCTTTAGCAAGTCCAGCATAAACGCAGCCGTCTACCAGGACATTTTAGAGCACTTCATGCTTGCTTCAGCGGACCAGCTTTATGGGGATGCAGACTTCATCTTCCAGTAGGACTTGGCACCTGCCCACACTGCCAAAAGTACAAAATCCTGGTTCAACAACCATGGGATTACTGTGCTTGATTGGCCCACAAACTCATCTGACCTTAACCCCATAGAAAATCCGTGGGGAATTGCCAAGAGAAAGCTGAACCAGGAGAGACCAAACAATAAAGAAAAGCGATTGAAGCATGTTGGTCTTCCATAACACATGAGATATGCCACAACCTGGTACCATCCATGCCACGCCGGATTAAGGCCGTCATTCGTGCAATAGGTGCCCCAACCAAGTACTAAGTACAGATGCAAGATTTTACTTTCAGAGACATTTTTGTATTTAAAATCCTTTTTAAATTTTTTTTTTATTGATTTCAAGCAATATTCTAATTTTTGAATTTGGGGTTTTCTGAAGCTGCAAGTCCTAATCAGCAAAATCAAACAAATAAAAGCTTTAAATATATTGATTTGCATACTATTTGTCTATATAATATATACATTTCACCTTTAAAGTTGAGTTACAGACACGCATGCACTTTTTCAGGATATTCAAATTTTCCTAGTAGTACCTGTACATTACAGTCACATTGCAAGTTTTTATATGGTACCCGTGTCCAACAATGTAATGAGGGTAGGCACAATAAGCTACGGCTTCAGCCTATGCCTTTTCGGTTACCTCTTTTTTGTTTTCTTGTGTGATGGAAAAATGTAATTTGTTGTATGTCGGTAACTGAAATAAATTCTCATTTCATTTCATTTCAACAATGGATACGGGTCATATACACTTTTTTGCATTTCCACAGACAAAAAATGGGACAGGTGCCAGAATATTTGATCCGACCCATCCTACTTTTTTAGGACCCTTCTGTTGGGGTCCCAATCTTACCGATCTAACCTCAAATGGTGGACCTTGACACACACTGTAATAGACTAATTGGTCAAAAAAGCCATAACTTCCTGTGTGACTCGGCACTAAGAACAGTGACAACAGCGCTATGTTACAGTGGATATTTTTGTTGTTTAAAAAGGAGTAAGAACACAAACTACTGGATGTCTGCCAATTTCCTTCCTTTTTTCTTTCCCATTCTTCTTAGTTATGATTTAAGAAAGGCGTTACATCACTATGACATCACCCCATTACATAGCTAACACATCTATAACTAACCAGCCGAAACGCTGCCTACCTGGTAAAGGTATAGTTGGCTGTGGAAACTCAGCAGAGATCAGAATTTACTTAACCAAACTGTCTCGTACCGACCTGGACCCATTGGTGAAAATAGGGCTTAAGACCCTCCTTCAACGAGAGAGGGGCACTTCCGCAGCGGCAGTATCACAATCAGCAGCACTAACCACTGGTATAACGCCCAAAATGGACTCTGGAGTCACTGGTCTTTGAAACTTTGTATAGCATTCAACTGGCAGCCTGGGTCTTTTCTTTTTAATCATTCTGTTAAAGATTTGTTGGTGTGCTGGGGAAAGTTGTGTTTTTCTTTTCTTTTCTTTTTGCAATTTTCACTAATCTTTGAGTATTAAACAGATGTTACTAACGTTTGACTACAAAACCTTGGTATACAAATGCATTTGTTGTCAACTCAATATCTGCAAAGTGTCCAGGTCCCATGGCTGCAAAAGAAGCCCAAATCATCCCTCTTCCTCCACTGTGCATTAGAGCTGATGTGCTGTATTTGTCATGAACTTTAACATTTGATATGCTAACTGAAGACTGTAGAGTCTAATCTTGCGGTAAACTTTCTGGGAACCACTGGGAAGACTGTCGTGGATGTTTACCACTTTGAATAATCTTTCTCACTGCAAAATGGTGGACTCCTTATTGTTTGGAAGCTGTTTTAAAAACCCATCTCAGATTTATGAGCAACAGTAATTGCCTTTTTGTATCTTATGTCTTTCCTGGCCTTATGACCAGCAAACTGTCTAAACGTCTGCTTCATAGAGTTGCTCACACTTGCTGCTGATAAGTTATTCAAGTGCTTTTGATTAGCAGCACCTGGCAGCTACTCACCCTTTAATTTTTTGGAAGCAATAAGGCCGAAGACAATTTTTCACACATTGCTTCTGAATTTTGGCTTAGTTTCAAAAGAAACCTATAACAATAAAAAAAAAAATTGGGGTCATGCTTACGCTATAATTCTGTACAATTAGTCTGCTTTTTCAACATTCTATTGAATAAGAGAGGAAGGATACAAAGTCCAAGTAAACGAATGCAAACTCAATTAGTACAATCTTTCATGCTCTCAGCATTTTGCAGAGCTTCCTGAGAACAATCATGCACACCTGAGTGCCCTCTGCTCATTACTTTGGTCTTTTCTCCATTCATTCCCTGATTGCATGCACTAGTCTGGTAAACCACAGCCTCAGCAGACCTTTGTGAAGATTTCAGATTGTCTCAATTGACATCTCTGCCTTGTGTTATCCTCTTTTTCTTCCCTATGCCTTGGAATTCCAGACCTAGTCTTGGTCCGTCTGTTTTGCCTGCCTACCTGTATACCAGACCATTAAATCTTCCTGCCTGTCAGCACCCCTCAGGATGTAAACACTAAACATTGAACCCTTCAACCATTTGCTATATTAAAATGAATCTGCATCCTGTCCTCAAGTTCTGTATTTTAATCCAAGAACCTGTTCTCATAGCATGATCTGTAACTATGTGGGGACATCAGTGCATCAAGTTTCAGCCCACCTGCTATGTCTCTCTCACCACAGGGAAGAAAGGTGCAGACAGGCAGCTGCTTGTTTTCTCTCTGTCTGAGGAAAAATAATTTGATCTAACAGGAAGTTACACCGTTGGCCATGTTTGAACAGTTTGATGTGTTTCTGTTTGCAACCAAAACATTTTTCACAACACTCTTCACCTGTTTTACTGTTTTTGCTGTACATGTGCATGTCACTGAACAGAAATAACTAAAGGATTAAAACATCTCTGTATCCAAGAGCCCAAAAAACAGCACAAATAATGCTTCCAGAGACAATAATGTCTAAGTCATGGAAAATTAAAACAACACCAACAAAAACCTGCATGTGTATAGCATTGTTGAACTGCAATCATTGCACATTGTCTGGGTTCAGGCATTCAGAAGCTCAGAGACAAAGATACATTTCTGATGCTATAGAAAATTAGAACCTAGTTCTTGATTCCCATTCCTTCTGTTGATACTGAATAATAACAACTTTGGTCTTTAAATCTACAATGTTCTACTAGCCATTCAAAGGTTTGAGTGAAAATACATCTTGCTCACCATTTTCAAGATTTGGCCACCATGAAAGTCCAAATAAGATCAAAGGTTTCAGTGTGAAACTCAATGAAAATCATTACAGATATTTTTACATCCCTTGCAAGCAGTGTGGTATTCTTTTATTTATTATTTTGTAACTGATACAGCCTCATTAGTAGTTAAATACTTATGGAAAATCCTAATATACATAGTCAAAAAAGATAGTAAAAATGAGCATATTAAGTAGCCACATACATGAGGGAAGTAAATGTTTCTGTCTGAACTTGAGTGAGTCATGCTAACTTTTCCAGATCTTTGGCAAAGCTTTGTGCAGGTTGACTTGTGCCAGTAGCAATAGTGGGAAATAGACTAATGTGGAAACTAAAGCCACACGCCACAAGATGGACGACAATGGAACGCCACAAAACTCACACATCCATATTCAGAGCAAAGACGTCTCTCTCGACACCCAGCTTAAACACGAAGCTTTGCTGCCCATATGAAGTTACTTCCACAGACATACTGTAGAGTGCTATATGTCACTGAGGATTTTTTCCCAGTGTGTTTTACTGTTGTACTGGATACAATATAGCTCTGAGTGACAGACAAGCATAGGCTTCACAATCTCTTAGTAATACAAGCCAGATTCTCGTAGTTTTACTCTCCAGGACGCTATACAAAAAAGGAATTACTCACAACTTTCCCTTATCCAATCAAGCAACGCATAAGTCATGCAGAGGATTAGGTCACACCGTCTTGTGGTTTAACATAAACGTCTGCCTCGGTCATGTCTTCATCATGACAAAACACAAACTCCAGTTTCAATGCATTTGGATTTACATTCATTGTGGGACAGATGGAAAAACTGCATGCCGCTTTTTTCTTCTGTTGGAGCTTGATGGAAAACCCAACTGTCTACAATTTTCAGCTTGTAATTATAAGGTTTCACAAAGCTTATTCACAATTATCTGTTGCAGGTTGACCGCTCAAACACCAAGTTAAGACCATCTCACGGACTTTTTAAATGCAATCCTTATGACAACACATCACCGGTTAATGCAACACGCTGTGGCGTAGTGTTTCCAAAGGGAAAGTAAACGTGTGATGATATTTTCTGGGGTTTTTTTACACCCTGAAAGCTTCTGTTCCAATGAGAGTTTAAACTTTCTGTTTATTATCATACCAAGCTTGGCAGTTCGTTTGCTCAGAAAAAGACAGATTGAGTTTCCTAACTATGTTTGTATTTTTTCAAAGAGGTGTTTGATTTGGCAACCAGAAGGTGTCTGCCCTGAATAGGCTTTAGCTCAATCACAGTTTGTGCAAAACACTGTTTAGAAACTAAATGATGGAGCACCTCAAGGTGACAGAGATAGAAATAATTCTCTAGAAGGACTTTTGTTTGTGATCCTATGAACATAAGTAATTATAAGTGATTAAAAAGAATAAACAAAGTCAATTATTATTTAGACAAAAGTAATTGAAATTGTGATTTGATTTAGATAATATATCCGGATATGGAGAGTGGGGAAAGATAAGCCAATGGATAAGTTGACCCACTCAACTTATTGTGTCAGCCATGCATGTTATGTGACCATTTATATTAGATCTATACTTTTGTCATATTGTAAAAGGGAGAGGCACAGGATAAGTGCCGACTTTCTTTAAAAACAGCTTTATCCATTTTAGCATACCAGATCTGATGGCTTCTGGATGAATTCAGACTATGAAACATTATCTACACCATAGATCATTTGTATTTAAGCATGTTGGGGCAATGATGTACTCTGATTACACATCATATCAATGTGTACAAAAGGATACAATGATGTTTTGGAAATTGCGGTCTCATCTGGGTAATTACAGTTAGTTACAAAGGCTTATGTGGCCTAATAAATTGTATTAGCTTTGGGAAAATAAGTTGATTTTCATAAATGAAGATCTAACTTTTCTAAATCTGTGCTAACTATAGGGTCATTTGAATGAGCTTAGACAAAACTGCTTGGTTAAAGTAGTAATCATCTGGTAATTACCTAGACTAGGGCTATTCAACTACATCTTTATCTGGGCCAGATTTTCAGACGAACAAATTGAACAGGGCCAGAAATTGTCTTTTGCCTGTAAGCAGCAGGTAAAACCAAACATTTTTTATGGTAGATGTCACACTTGTTTTGATCTATCGCTACATGTAGGCTATCACAGCATACTGTCTTGTACTATGCTAATACACCTCCAGTTGTAAGATGCAATCAAATTGCAATTTTGGATCTTTTTTCCGCTTTTAGAATTTTTTCCTCACTTTGTGGCTACTTCTTACTTTTAACTACCTGTATCCATTAATTCAAGTTACCAAACAAACTTAGGTCCACTATCTTTTATTTATGTCAAACTGTAAATAAATTCAACACATATCCATATTTTAATAATTATGTTCATATTTTGCCTGGAATCTCCAGAAATAATGTGTGAGTAATAGTTAGGAGCAACAACCAGCCTCCTCCTCTAAACGGGGGTTGGAACTATGTAACACTACTATTATATTTTATTTTGCCTTAAAAAACGTACTGGGTCATTGTCCAGGCCTTGTCTGCTCTCAGGTCCATAAAAACCAAACACCAGCCTTCAAACCCGACAAGTAAATCTCCCACTCAGTAACAGTGGCTGAAAGGCTAGCTGACACCCTCTGTACTATCTCTGTTGTGTACCGTTTGCCGCTGTTGGAGACGGACAAGGGGTCAGTCCACAAAAAAGGTTTGGTCAGCACCCGCAATTTTTATTTTCTGGTTGCCACAGTTTAAAAGTGTGTGTTGGCAGAATCATAAGCTGGGCCACATGGAAGATAGTTCTGGACCATGTGTGGCCCGGCCACCAGTTGAAGAGCCCTGACCTAGACTTTATAAAACTGATACTCAATTTGGTCCTACGAGGGCCGCCGCAATCCTGCAACTTTTCAATGTATTCCTGCTTCAACACTCCTGCATCAAATGAAATGGATGTAACAGCCAATCAAGTTCTGCATAGTGACTCATTAATTTGAGTCAGGTGTGTTGGAGCCGGGATACATGGAAAACCTGCTGGAGTGCGGACCTCGTAGGACCGAATTGAGTATCCCTGCTTTATAACATTTAATTAGTTACATACGCACAACACAGTGCCATAGGAAACCCACAGTTATCCAGGACAAATAACATTAAAGATATAGTGTACATCAAACGCCATTCACAAACATGTCTTAAAAGTGACTCATTTGGAAAAAATTCCACAGCATAGCTATACATTTACCAAAACCTATCCAGACATGACTGTCTGGTGCCCCATCTTTGTTCTGCCAAACAGCTGGTGTCCAGGAATGAGATGTTTTGCTGGAAATACCAACTAAGAAGTTTAAAGTTCTTCAACAACCCCTGCTGCTTTGTGATTTACTATAAGAGGGCAGCATAATTCCTGGAACTGAGTCTAGAGCTGCACAAGGTCCCTGCATGCTGAGCGTCCTTCCTCTGCCAGTCACAGGTAAATATGCCCCCTGTGGATGTCAACAGTGTGAACTCAAATGTACAATTACACAGTTTATGAGCACTGAGTCCATTCTGTACCTTAAGACTTCAGGCAACAAACATATCTCCAGTTTCATTTAATGTTCCTTCTGCTTGAAATTGATGCCCTTAGATGACTCAAGAACACCCTTTATCTCATCATTTACACTTTCTCAGCCCTATCTGATCAAAGAAACCTGACCAATAATGCACACATTCAGACAATTAGATGATTTTGTTTGTTCTTCAGCTCAGCAAAAACGCAGGCCTTTCATGTAATTAATGTGGTTTTATTCTTTGTTAGAGCTTCAAATACATGTTTCTAATGTCAACTGTTTCTGCACAGATGTGAGTTTGCATGAGAGCTATTAGTTGCTTCATGATGAAAATTTAAAGCCGGATAAACACTCTTATATGGAAAAGCAGACTGAAGATTGATGGTTTTTGCCAATTCTTTTGTAATACTTTTCTCATGCTTACTGGACAACAGCTGAATCTCTTTTTGTTTGTCAGCAACAAGCCAAGATCCACTCAGTCATTTGTAGTGTTTAGTCATTAACTTGCACATTTTTAAAAGCAAGCTGATAATATAGTTCTGTGTTCGTGTGTGTTCAGAATATAAACTGCTTAAAACAATAAAAGGACACTTAAACAACTCATCTTAAATCTTGATAAATGAAATATTCCAGTTGAAAATGTTTTTTCATTAAATAGTGGAATGAAATCATTAACCCATGAAGGTCTAGATTCAGAATCATACTCCACATAAAAGTAGAAAGATCAGATCACAGGCTGACCCAGCTTCTGTGGAAATTCCTCAAGACAATTTAAAAATGAGGTTCAGTAGTGTGTGCGGCCTCCATGTGCCTGTATGCACTCCCTACAACATCTGGGTATGCTTCTGATGAGACGACGGATGTCGGGATCTCCTCCCAGACCTGGATCATGACGTCAGTCAACTACTTGACCATCACTGACCCACTGCCAACCAATCATGCTGGAAGATGTTGAAGACAGCAGAACATTATCCACTGCATCTCCAGTCTCTCTCATGTCTGTCACATGTTCAGTGTGAACCTGCTCTTATCTGTGAAGAGCACACAGCGCCATTGGCCAATCTGTCAATCCTGGTGGCAAATACCAATCAGCCTGCATGGTGTTGGGCTGTGAGCACAGGCTCCACTTGTGGATGTGGGGCCCTCATACCACCCTCATGGAGTCTGTTTCTGACAGTTTGAGCAGAAACATGCACATTAGTGGGCTGCTGGAGGTCATTTTGTAGAGTGAGGTTTTGATTGTGTAATATCTGTGATATCCATGAGTCTTTCCTAAGGTTTTGAATAGGATCCAATACCTAAGTTATGCAGAAATTACATTTAAATTGCTTTATGTCCCAAGGAATAAAAGGAAAAACACTGTGACTTGTTCTACTTGATGGAAACAAGCCCCTGGTTTCAGGTGACTGGCACTAATCAGACTTGGCTTCCAAGAAGATTTGAATAAAATGGATCCCTGGCAGTAAGTATGGCAAGTCAGTTTTCTAGCAGACATAATTCATGCAACATTAAATCAGAAAGGAGACAAAGTCAGATGCAAATTTACAAAAATCATAGTGCCTCAGTTTTTGAAAATCACATAAACACCTTTGATTCAAAAGTCCAATCAAAAGCATCTTTAAGTTATGGTGCTTTCGAGTAACTAACCTGACTTTTTGACCCTTAAAGGTAGAAAACGTGATCCAAGGGGTTTTGTTTTCACTTGTGGCAACTCTGGAGTTGATACAGACTTCTGTAGAAGGTTCAATAGCATTCCACAGTTTTTAAGATAAGCCATAGTCTGTTAGTGCTGAGACTGAGAGTGAAAACTTCAGGCTTGCCAAGAAGCTGTGTAAGCAATGATGGAAGCTGCACTAATTGAAGAAAGAACATTGGACTTAGCACAGGACCAGGAGCTAGCCTGTCCTTCCTTGCTACTTTTTGCGAAAGCGAGACCACACAACCACATCAACACCTCTCGTTTTCTGTTATAAAACAACTGGCTTAGTCAACCTTTGTTAGAAGTTCAGTTCATTTTTGTTTTGGTTTAGATAGTGAACAGACAGAGGATGTTTAACTGAGGCTGAGATCATTTTTCTTTATTTAGACTATATATTTTGATTTCTCTTAGAGATTATGGCAATAATACACTATTTAAATCTGTTTTGGTCATTAAAAACTGACTGGCAGGCGATCAGCAACTTTCAATATAGTTTCAAGTTATTATAAGTAGGAATGCTGAAATCATTGTCATTTAATTGATGTAAAGAATTATGCAATAAAGTTATTACAATGAGTAAGATCAATGCCAGAAATAAACATTTAAAAAAATCACAAAAAGCCTCCTGATAATCTAAAAGATATTTTCCCAAGGAAAGATCTTCTTTTTTGTATTTACTATAGGTCCCTTCTATGTAGTTCAGTAAAACCTTTAGGCCCAAGTAATAACTTCTTGAATATAATTCCAAACATCACTGTTCCATCACCATGAACTGTTGCTGGCGGCTGGTTTTTAATGTAACCAGATTCATTTGTGATTAACACTTCACATGAGCCTGCAGGAGCTCTCATGTCAACAGGCTTCAACAGACAACACAGATATCGTTGCAATATGCAGTACCAGTAAAAGGTTTGGGAAAAAACAAACTTGTTCAAATCTTTACTGTTACTGAAAAAACCCATTTGAAATCAAACCATTTTTATATTTAGTCTGAAACTAAAGACTGGGTAAGGTGTCCAGCTGTAAACTGATTGTGATTTTATTTTGTTGTTTTTAACTTATAGATCACAACCACAGTGATCTTCAGGCATCTGATCACAAAAAATGTGGATAACATAAAAAACTTTTCTTTTTTCAATGTGTTCATACATCTTTAACTCAGTCCCAGTAACACTTCTAATTATTCAGGAATATATTTTGCCTTAACTTTTAAGAGATACAAATTAAACTTTGTTTTCTAATTAAAGTCAACATGTAAAAAAAATATTTGCTTTTAAATTGGTCATTAATCAATCAGAACTACAAAGTATATATACAGCATCTGTTTCTGAAGCCATCACATTAATGTTTATTCAGTAACTGAGCTATCTTTACATTACTGCATCTACATGTCCTCATAGGCATTTTTATTAGGAAGCAAGTCAAAAATTAGTCAATTACTAGTGTAGTATCCTTGAACTTGGCCCCAAATTAAATGAGATGAACACAAAGTGCAATTCAAATTTATCGGTGAGAACAGAGCTGACCAAAGGAATATTTAAATGTCAAAAGTTTGCCAACTAACTCACTTAATTGGCTTAGTGAATGATCCTCAGGGAATTATAAGGCTTGAATGCATTTTTCTCTTGCTTACTGAACTTTACAAGCCCCCAATATATAGTATTTAGCAATTGTATGAAAAAAAGAAAAGAAAAAAACTAAATGAGGGGAAAGAGCAGTTCTTCACCTTCTACTTTTGTTTCTCTGCTACTGCCGTTTAAAAAAGGACCATTTGTATCAGGATATGATCAAATATAGGCAATAAGCTAAAATGTAACTGCCACATTTGACAAGAAATTGCATACTGTTTCCAGCTATTTTTTCTTTGTTTTAGGTCTCCTAGATTGCAAAAATCTGCTTAACTGCTACCAAATGTGAAGTCTTTGTACTGCTGTCATTGCCTTAATGTGCGAGTGCTGTTTTTCAGACTGTGTGGTCAATGTGTATGTGAGAGGAGATACATACACTATGACAAAGAGAAAGAAAAAAGAAACATAGGTCCTTTTTTTAAATAGAAGAAACACCAAATGCTAAAAAAAAAACACCTCACTCCTTCAAATAAATCTTATTTTTATTATCTGACAAGTATAAATCGGATTATTTCCATCTCAGCGTGTTTAGCAAGATTATTTGAAAAGTGAGAAGAGAGATTATGCAATGCTAAATAAAAAGGCTACAACAGTCAAAGTTAAAATGCATCTTTATTTGACAGTGTTGTAAGTCAGGGTCAGGGAATAAGGACTGGGACTGGGAGGACTCTGTAAATCTGCCTCATTGACCGACAGGTGAAAAAATGAAGAAAGTGAGAGGCACATAGTAGGGAAAATGTATTTGAAGAGGAGACTTGGATAAATTAAAAGCTGGAGGAAAAGGACTTAAAGAGAGAGGGTGAGACTGGAGCAATCCACTGGTGTGTTGAGTGAAGTAGCTGTGGAAATGTCTGCTCATGGCTGAGTTATGCATCACCTACACAAACAAGCACACGCTTAAGAGGAATCTGGTATGTGTTTGTGTTTCTATTGAATAGACTTCAATAACTGATTTGAACCAAATTCACTCTTATTTCCACTTATCTCTTTCTTCATTTTTCTATGCATCTCAATCAGCTTCTTTGCTGGTCTCTATACATTTCATCAAATGTGCAGTCCCCTCTTCTTCCTCTGCTTCTTCTGTACCTTGTGTCTGATGGAGGAAGTGGTTTGTGTGCAGACTGTGGCTGACTGGAACACTGGGCTCTGTGCTCGGGAAGCTGAAATTTGAGCCCCTCTGTATTAAATGTTCCACTAGTGCAACAGTTTCTGCGAGGGGAAATCACGGGGTGGGCTGCTGTCAGACGACCAGATGGGAAGGTGATGGGAGAAATGCTCATTACCATAAATAATAACTTGGCCATGCTGGTGGTTCAGTTGGCAGGAGTGTGCACCTTATATTGTGTAGAAGTGGATAAACATCTGACCACATACCTTTGTTGTGTATTGTCAGCTTCTCTTTCCTTCATCATTTTTATCTCTCTCACTCCCTCTGCTGTCAGCTAGCCAGAAAAACAATAAAACAATAAAAAATTTAAAAAAGACTAAGTAATTATATATGTAAAGAGTAAATTATGTGCAGCGTGAGGGCATAATGCAAGGCAAGGCAAGTTTATTTTTATAGCACATTTCATGTACAGGACAATTCAAGGTGCTTTACATACAAACATTAGAA
>JAOXYM010000001.1:8677587-8701157 GCA_028567055.1 Leptatherina wallacei
GTGCATGACCCTTGTGATAAACATTGTCTGCTCTGTATGATTAATAAAACGCTGTGTTGATTATACACCAGAGTTGTTTACTATTATTCACCGACTTCCTCCGAATCCTGAAAAATACATAAGAGTGTTTCATTACATTTATATACAAGTAAATGTTGTCAAACCCACAACAGGTGAACTGATAAGCTAACTTTAACTAATAGCTTTTGTAAAGTAAATAAAATTGTAAATGGCAGCTTAATTTGATTAATTAGATTCAGATTTCATTTGAATGATATTGTAAAACAAGCTTTATGACACAAATGCACAAACAGAGGGATTTCAATAGAAGCGGTTGTTCTGGACAACTGCTGTATTTGTGTAGGTAATTGTATACATTTACCACAAGGGGGCAGCAAACTCATACATATGGTGGATTCTGCTCAGTAAAGTTTTAGACTAGTAAACAAAGGGGAAAATAAATTCCTTATGCAAAAATAGACTGTATAATTCACTACAACCAAATATAGTCATGCCAATTCACTTATTATTTGTTCTAACATCATCAGAACATTTTATTTAATTGATCATAAGGTTTTCCTTTTCTTCTCATTCTTTGAACAGAACCATGCAGAATTATGGTGGAAAATGTGAGACATAAAGTGGCTTCTTTGCAGGTCCCCAGATTTGCCACCTCCACCCTCTGGATGGGGGGCTTTCCTCCCAACTTTTTTCATGGAGTGAACTGGAAAAATTATGTAATTCCAAAATCCTTAGGAGTCAGAAACATGGCATGAAATGAAAGTTTCACACTACAAATCACCTTTTCTATAAATAACCTAACTTTTTGGTTCCTTTAGAGATTCTGAAATTTCAAACCAAAATTTTAATGTGAAGCTCATTTAAACGTTAAATGGAAAAATAAGGCATTTTTGCATTAAACATTAAGTCCTTTTGATAGCTTAATGGACAACCTTGTCCCAGCGTGAGTGAGGGTATACATTCTGAATACTTTTCTATTATTTTTTAAAGGCCTTTTGCTCCACCCAAAATATGAACACATGCACAGGAAATACTATTGTTTCAGAAAGGAAATTCTGAGAGCTGAGGGCTCAAATGACAATGAGTTTGGGGAGCAAAATGACCACAGAATGACAATATGAGTGACTGTGATATAACCATAGTAAAACAGAAAAACAATATACCCTGCCTGGAATAAACCATTTAAGTCGTATCATTTCAGTTTGAACTTTCTTTGTTTTCTGCTTACAGGTGACAACACTTCATGTCATACTCATAAACACACAAGTATTTATCTGAAGATGCACAAATTACAGGCACAATAGAGAAGGAGCTCAGTTAGCTGTAGAAAGACGAGCCATGGAAACTGAGTTGGAATCTTGGCTTGTCCCTAGCACCCTTCTTTTGGACAATTGGTGTAAGAAGGATGTGTTACTCTGAATGTGGGTGGATGGTTATGTGCTACTACGCGTATGTCCTGCTGAGTTAAAGAACACGGTATGCAATAGACGGTAAGGTGGAAGACATAGATTAGTTTTTACATTTCAAATTTGAAGCTCAAGTTTCAGGTTTGAAATCAAAGTTTACATTGTTATCAGGTTTAGAAAAATGTGTTACACTCATATGAAAAGCAAAGACAAATTTGATACCAAATTATTTTAACATTGTTAAAATAATAATAAAATTAAACAGATAAAGTGTCCTCAAAGGTACAGCTTTACAAGCTTTGTTTTTCTCTTTTAAAAATGACTAAATCCAGTGTAGATTGGACTTTAAGCAAAAATCTTGTATCTTTTCTTATCTATGTCTTTATAACTCACCCACTCACACACACATTCATTCACATCAGATGACGTGCAGCAATCTCTGTGCCCGAGTAGCAGACTGCGACACAGCGTCCAACTCCCTCCCTCCCTCCCTCCTTCCCTCCCTGTTTCTGCAGTCCTCTCCTGTCCCAGGCAGCACTGCTTCCTCCTCCTCCTGCAGCCCTGCCTGACCGCTCATCAATAAGCCGTATTAGCCCATCACTAATCATACCATAAGAGAGGGAGATAGAGAGAGAGCGAGAGAGTAGGGCAGCCAGGCTAAGTGCATCATCACTGTGTTTGTGTGATTGCGTGTGAGCAGTTGGCCAGGGAGGAGGGAGGGGTATATCCTAGCAGGGAGCTTTTCCCTGTTGTAGTAACCAACCACACGCCGACTGCCAGCCATTACTTCACTGCAGCAGCAATCAGCCCCTCCGTACTTAGTGAGCCAGACACACTAACCTGTCTGTCCCCTCCTCTTTTCGCTCGCTCTCTGCATATTCAGCAGAGCTGCCCTCCTCTCCTCCTCATCACTTTGCCACTCCTGCGGCATTTCTCTTTTGCTTGAAGGGGACACTGGCCTGCTCCTCAGCCACTGATTCTGCATGACTGTCACAAAGGTAAGACCACTTTTGGGAGTAACTTTCACACATTGCTGTGCAGAGCTGTATGTGATGACGGTTAGCATTAATCCAAGCGTTCTTGTCATGTGTGTGTTTTTGTCAGAAGATGAGTGAAGATGAGTTTTGAGTAATATTGAAGTTCTTGAACGGAGCCACGTTATTAGGATGTTGCAGCCTGAGGGTGTGTGTTCACACATCTGTGATGCAGTCTGGCTGCAATAAGACCAGAATCACTTGTACAGTCAAATCTGTTGCAAAGTATACTATCAACTGACAACCATTCAGTTCAGGAAGTTTTTTCTTTTATCTGCGTTAAAACTTTATTAAAAAATACTTAAAATCTAAATCAATTAGCTTTCAGGCAAGGTTGAAAAAAACCTTCACTAATTCTGTTATTTCACATATGGATATAAATGGTACTAATAATAATGCTTCACTGGTTGCTTAAAGCCTTTGATTAATTTATTCTTATTATAAGTAACCAAAACTTAGGCCTATGCTGATTCATTGTTTAAATTGTATGGTCCTGAATGCCCTGTTGTCGTTTTCATACAAATAAACAGCAACAATTATCATTTATTTATTCAATTTATGGCCCATATATACCTTGCATGAAAGCATATCTTAAACATTTCAGATTCTGGGTGTGACAGTGTTCTTAAGTCATATCGATCTTCTGCTGCTTGCACCTTTTTTTACAATCTTTTGGTAAAATATGTCGGCCTAATGAATATATTTCAAAGCAAATGTAACACATGGTCAAATAGTCAAATTATGGGGGAGTGAAGTCACATTAAGATTTATAGGGTAGTTTCCATAAGGCAAGCCACTAAAATCCAGTGTTAAGACCTGGTTTTGTTTCACCTTCTGGTTATATCAGTGCTATGGATTTTATGGTTCATCCTGTAGGGATAGATATAAGTCATTCAAGTGCCCTCCCAACAAATGTGTTATTGTGTGTATTAACAGTCAAGCGTGCTGGTCATCATAGTCTGTGCTTAAAGTGCAGCAGCCAGTTGAATCCTCTTAATCAATTAACAGAGAGAGAGGAAGACACACAGACAGAGGAAACTGGCACACCTACTCCTGTGTAGAGAATTAACCTGGACCAAAATAGATGACCTACTGTAGACATAGGACAATGGCCTATTTTCTATACTTATGGTCACACACCTGCAAGTTCCACCACAAAGTTATGTTGATAAAGAATGGTGAAGCTTGTGTTTCCAGGTTGTGATCTCGGACACAAATTTACAAACAACGAAGTGCATTTTTCTGCTTGTGTGAGAGATTAGGTGGGAGGTATGTGTGCTGCTGCGTAGGTGGAAGATCTCCACTATGAGAACTGAAAGAGGGAAAGGTCAGGTGCTCATATGTTGGCGATGAGCCACAGCCCAAATCTGACTGTAGACAAGGCCAAGAGAGTCTGAAGAGAATAATAAACACAGCTATGTTTTTGTCTTTGCTGGCATTTTCATTTAAATCTTAAAAAAAATATGGAAATTAATTGGGGAGGATATGAGAAAAAGGTTTGACATCTTTAGATTTATTTTTTTTAAAGGGTATGAATGCACATTATTGAGGTGTATATAAAAGATGAGTGTGTGGGAGAAGCAGGGAGACAGTCAAGGGGGCTGCTTTCATGCTCTGCCTGCCAACAGCAGAGAAGTCACCTTGGGAAGGATGCAGGACACAAGCTTCTGTGCTGACCGGGCTAAACAGCCGTCTTCTCCTCAGTACTCAGAGCACAGCACACAGAGTGACAGTATTCTGGAGAGAAAGGCCCTCTTAGCTTCAGATCAAGATTGGCATTGTATGGCTAACCTCTTATCATTGCCAGCATAGATTTTTAAAGCAGGCATTTGCAGTGAGATTATCTATAATGTCCTGCAAATCTGCTCTTACTGTTTTTGGCTCATATGCTTATGTACACTATTTGCAACATGGAACACTCACTATGGGTGATAAAGGCTGATGCACTTGATGGTGTGAGAACTCTGAAAATCCAATATAAATACAGAAGAAAACAAAAGTACAAGAAGTTTGGTTTTCTTGCAGAGGTTTCTCCATCCAATGAAACACAATTGTGGTTTCTTCTCAGCTCATTTGTCTCTCTGTTTCTTACTGTTGATGAGCATTTGTTGTTAACAAAAAAGCTTCACAGCAAACCTGGAAGCAGCCTCAGCATATAAGCCACAGGAGTAGAAAATAACTTAAGAACATCTAATGTCCTGTACTTGTGTGTAACATTGCTATTTGTATGTATAAATGCTACACTGCTCAAAACAATGAAGGTAGTACTAAAATACCACATATTAGAGTTTGATGAATTAAATATTTTAGTTGAAAATGTTTTTTCATTACATAGTGGAATGTGTTGAGAACAAAATAACACAAGAATGATGAATGGAAATCCAAATCATTGACCCATGGAAGTCTGGATTCAGAATCATACTCAAAAGTAGAAAAGATCAGAGGCTGACCCGCCTTCTATGGAAATTCCTCAATTAATTCAAAATTAGGTTCAGTAGTGTGTGTGGCCTCCACATGCCTCTATGCACTCCCTACAACATCTGGGCATGCTTTTGATGAGACGATGGATGTTCTCCTGAGGGATCTCCTCCGAGACCTGGATCAGGACATCAGTAAACTCCCGGAGTGGCTTGAATGAATTCAGGTCTGGTGAACGGGCAGACCAGTCAATAGCATCAAAACCTTCATCATGCAGGAACTGCTAACACTCTCCAGCCACATGAGGCCAAGCACTATCATTCATCAGAAGGATAGTGGTCCTGCTGCTGGGTTGTTGTCCTCCTACAGACCGCCTCATGTCTCCTGGTACACTGGCCTGTCTCCTGGTATCTCCTCCATGCACTCGACACTGCACATTGATTTGCCATCCTTGCTGACCTGCACTACCTGAGATTTTTTCATTGGGTTGCAGACACCACCCCATGTTAGCTCTAGTAGTGAGGGTACTACCAAAATGCAAACGTGACTAAAAATCAGCCAGAAAGGATGGAGACAGGGAAAAGGTCTTTGGCCACCACCTGCAGGACCCTTTATTTATGAGTTGTCTTGCTAATTGTCTCTCATTTCCACCTGTTGGCTGTTCCATTTGTACAACTTCTGGGGTCAATATACAGTGTTTGACACATGTTGGCGCTCCAAGGGGGCTGCCCTCTTCAGAAACCAGACATTGTAACTTTGCAGGAGCGCATCCGTCTCTCATGTATGGTGGTCATGCCATCATTTGACCTGGAGCACTTTGCTTTACGGTTCCCCCTCTATAAACACAGAGGGCTCTGCTTTGTTCTACTTTTTACTCCTCTTCCATCGAAAGTTTGTCATGACTGAATGAAATAAGAAGGTGAAAACGGTGTCTGAGGAGGCCAGAAAGAGAGAGACTGTTGCATTTTGGGGCAAGTTACAGGTTTAGGACCCAAAATTGGCCGAAAGTTACACAGTATCCCTTTAAAATATAAGAATAAAAACACTGAAAAAGAATATAAAACAATATCCAATATGATCATTCAGTAAAATCATGAAAAGAAATTAAATCCCCTGCAGCCATTTAAAAATGCTACAGCACGGGGGACAAATTAGTTTTTTAGTCTGTTAGTTTTGACTTTTGTGGTTCTGTGTCTGTACCAGAGGGAAGCAATTCAAAGTCTTTATGGGGTGGTTCTGTTTTCCTCACTACCTGCTACGAGCAGCAGGTAGTGAGGTCTATGGGAGGCATATTACTTTGTTGGCCACCTTCACCACCCTGCTTAATTTGATTAAAATTGATTCAATAAAAGACTTATAAAAAAAGAGTCATCATTTTTCTGTCTGCATTAGGGATGGGCAAAATTAATCGACAATTGATTAATCAATCGTTTAGAATTTCATCGATGTCATTACTTTTTAATGATAGAACTGATACATCTTTAGACTGGTGCTGAAGTTGTATGTGAGCGCATATTTTTCCGTGTAATGAATGGATCCCATTTAACTGCCACAAGAGTCGTTCATCTTGGAATAAAGATTTAAATGAGGAAACACACATTTTTTCTACTTTCACTTCATTTTAATATAGCCTATAAATACTACATTTTAATATAAGATATCAATGATTAATCAATAATCAATTGTTAATTCTCCCAACGATCGATTAAGACAATTTAATCCAATGCCCATCCTTATTCTACATTAAAATGTCAAAGGTCAAACTCTTATTGTGATAGTACACTTGTACATAAGTGCCCTCCAACAGCAGAGCACTGTGTCCTTACACACTGTAAAAGCACTCAGAAACAGTTCCAGGACACTTTAATGAGCCAAAGGAATTGATAGCCTCCAAAACTGCAAAAATGCACTGGAGAAAACTGACTCATTTAGGACCAATAGAACCTACAGAACCTAAAACAACTGTTGCCAATGTCCCAGTTCCACACATCCAACAACACAAAGAGGATCTATATATATATACATATATATATATATATATATATATATATATATATATAGCCTTTATATAAGAGCAGGTGCTCTTTTCTCATGAGCAGAAGTGCATCAACAAACAAAGCTGACTTGAACACATCAGTGGAGTGTTTCTGGATGCATCATCTAATCACTCCACTCTGGAGATCTGCATACTTTTTTAATCACATTTTTAAATATTGTCAAAAATGTCTCTGCTTTAGTGTAGTGTGTTATTAACTGATAGCGTCAACAATCATTAGTAAGAACTAAAGACTGGAAAATGGTACATCCAAAGCAGACATAATAATGTGCAAACGTCATCAACTGGACTCAATATTGATATGATGAAAGTAAACTGGTGAGTGTCAATGGTAAAAAAAAAAACAGCCAAAACTGAAATATGTCAGTACAAAATGTTCTTTTGACATTAACTACATAACCTGTAAAGTCCTATCAATTGTAAAGCTAATGAGCTGAGCTGCCAATTTACATTTTGTGTCTCATTGAGATTGACTGAACAACTATCAGAAAGAGATTTTTTCATTCACCATACTTAAGAGATGTAAGAGAAAATAGGTCAGAGCATGTTTACATCCCATGTCCTTTTTGATTTCAGCGATAGCCTTGCTGGACTAAGTCGTCTGTGAGTCAATCATAAGCTCTTTAGCTTTTTCAGACTAACACTTAGTCCTCTGCTAGTAATTAAATTGGGTTTGCAGGTTTATCCCATATATTGTAAATAAATATTGTAATATCCCTAGTTGGAAGCTGTAATAGTATCTTTTTTCCTATTGAGAGTGGTGCATCCTTTAGCTTAACACCACCTTAATAGGTTCTTTTCATTTAACATAAATTGCTGTATGTTTATGAGCAGATATGTGCAACTGGGACACATGCTGCCCAAAAATTTGGACACAGAATTTGCACACAATGAACAAATCCAGAATGTCACAGTTGCTCAGTATTTTGACTTTGTTGTGCAACACTGATATACAGAAAAGGACACATCAGGATAGAAAGGTCAAATATACAACACAGACTCAGCACTTGGTTTGCATGCTAGCCCAGCTCCATGGGCTAACAAGCCACCCAGCAATATTCACACTGTTGTTCATTATCTTTATGTTTAAAACCCTGTGAAAATAATCAAAACTTTTTGGGCCTTTTTCCTCAAAGGTGTTATGTTAAATCCTTAAAAATGATGCTTTGTTTACATCCTGAATTGTATTCTTGTGTTTCTACTTTTCTACCATCTAGAAAGCCATGTACCGTATTTAACTGCCATTTATCCTGCACATCTTTACAGTTATTCCATTCCATCAGAAGGAACTTATTAGATATAAATGTTATTTTAAAAGTTATGTTATGAATAATTTTGAAATGAAAGTTTAAGAATAGAGGAACATTGTTTTCTTGAGATGCTTTGTGCTGCGTGCCACGTCACCCTTAGCGGTGAAGCAGAATACTGGCAGCAGCGCGAGAACATCAGGGGCATCACATGAAATTATTGTTACTATATCTGGACTCGCTGTTTTCATCTGCTTTGTGATAATGTGTTTGTGTATGTGTGCATGAGCATGTGGACATGAGTAGGAGGGCACAGTTGTGAGTTGGCCAACAAATTATGTGTGGGTGGGTGGATAACTTCCTCTCCTACTAAATTGTAACAGAGCATCAGGGATCTTATGGTACAAAAAAGAAGAAAACATATCTGTATATCTGTTGTTTCTTTATTTCTTACTGAAACTATGCGAATGTGCGTGTTAGATCCTAAAGGTTGTAATGTTTGATATCAAGGCTGGTAAATGAAAGGCTTCAACTACCAGATGTTCCCTTATACAAAATAAGCAGGATACATACATTACAGTAGAGCTACTCAGCCTTCATTTCGCTCCATTAAAGTTCATAAGGTCCAACAACAGAAGGTTCACTTACAGAGAAGGCAACGCACGCTCTCTCCAGCATTGATTGCTGCCCAGAGTTACCTTCCTGTCAGTTTTAGTTTTGCTCTCAGTCCGCTGGGCTTAAAAAAGAAGCATAATGGCTGCAGTTAGTGTCTCTGTAAAATGACTGACCTCTATAGCAGACTGAGGTCACTCAGCCAAATGACCTCCAGCCAGAGACTTAAGGGCTGTCTAAACACATAAGAAATTACTTCTGTTGCATATTCAATGCAATTTCTCAGCATTTAGCAGATTATGCCATAAAGCATGATGACAATTTGCTGGCACAGAAACAGTAGCACAGACCCTTTGAGCTGTTCCGTTGAATACCCCCATGATTAAAAGCTACAGCTTGCAAGACGACCCCTTAAATGGTCCAGTTGTTTTTGGTAGGATACCACAGAAAGAGTAGTGTGCCAGGGCTGCTGAGGGGGGAGGGATGAAGGACAGAAGGACACTGAAGTGACCAAGACAGGGAGGGGGGAGGGCTGGTCTTTGGAGTAGCCCCTTTTTGTTCCTTTCAAGACACCAGCAACAGTTCTCCCCGGTTAACACTAAAGGAAGCCCATGTGGTGATAAAGGATGTTTGCTACCAGAGAATATACAAGCATGCTCTCATGTCTAAAACTCAGTCCTCACAAACACATAAATACACGTTACCCTTCAGCAAATGCTTTACATTAAAAGTACTGACGTGGATCCAATATAATTCAAAGTAGCATTCCAGCTGTGTTGACTGTGTTTGCAATTAAATATCTGCAAACACCCCAATTATGAGGAGGCCCATGTTGCTCTGATGTCAGGCACACATATGTGGTTGGAAAGACGTCTGAAAGCCATTTTCTAAGTGTTTATGGTACAGCTTCTGCCGTTAACTGTAAGGCTGTCAAGATCCTCATGACATTAAACCGTTCAAGATTTGTTTGAGAAAGAAACAGCTATTCTTTCCTCATTTGAGGTGATTTTACAGTAATTTTACTTGTCCAAGTGAAACAGAAAACAAACATTTGCAGTTGAAAAGCTGTACACATGTCCAAGCACATCCACGCTTAAACTGTTTGAATTCTTTACTTGGGGCACCTCGCCCACTATAAATCTTAATTGAGTCTGATTTAGACTGCTGGCCATTTGTCAAGTTTAGTGTTTACCCGCACGCTCTCTCTCTCTCTCTCTCTCTCTCCCTCTGTCTCTCTATCTCTCATAGACAAACTGACTGGCACATTAAAATGAGAACTAAATCGCCAACCTAGCAACCCAAAAGCTGCAATTCCTAGAGTAGGAAAATTATACAACAGCTTAGCAAATTAAGAAGACAAAATCCAGATTTAAGCTTTTTTTGTTGTTTTTTTATACTCAATCTTAATAGAGCAGCTAAAAGAATTAGCCCGTGGGGAGCAAGTTGCACATGAGAAGAGATAAAAAAGTGTGAGAAAAAAGAGAAAAAAAGGAGAAAAGCTGTGAGAAAGCTATAGAAAAGCGTTCACCACAGGAAGACATTCAGATCTCATGAGCTCATTGCCTGTCCGAAAGCTTCCTTAGCCCGCTCAGTCTGTGTGTATGTGTGTGTGTGTGTGTGTGTGTGTCTGACTGTCTGTAAAAACTGTACTTTTCAATTCTGTGTAAAAAAAAAAAAAAAAAACGCAAAAAACTGAACGGCATTTCCAAAAGAGTTGGGAAACTTTTCTTTCCTCCTGTCACTGCCTAAATCATTCTTACACTGTGAATGCATTCAGATGTAGAGCAGATCACCTTCTTGCCAAAATATGATTTGAATTTATTGTGGAAAGTGCACAGGGGGAAGCTTTGTTGTTGCTTTTCTTGGATTAAAGCATTCATTTTTAGATTCTCCTTTGGGAAGCTGCTGAAATAAAATAGAAGGAAATCATATGAAATTATTTGTGAATCTCCTCCAGAGAAAATGAAGAAAACAGGAGAGAATTATCAGCATTCCCATGCTTACACACACATCCCCTTAATCTGTGTATGTGTTTGTGCAGTGAGTTCAGTGAGGATTTACTTCCTGTTTGTGGACTTTGGGACAAAGCAATAAGTACAACAAGAAACATGAAGTAAATTCTTTTTATGTTTATATGTAAGGGATGAGATAAAAATTATTGGCACGTTGGCATTGATATTGGGCTATAAAGATATTATCCATATGCTTTTTCTCTGTTTATCTGATGTGAGCCAATATGATTTGTTTTTCCAGAAACTATGTGGAAAAAGGTTCCTTTGGTATTTAGAAGTGATTTCAACCTGAAGTTCAACCCATTCTCCTGAAAAACATGTATTTACTTTGGTCCACAGCTCAAAATGCTGTTTCACCACAAAGCCTCAAAACTGAACAATAGCTATGTTTCCTTACCCAGTTCCCTACAGAGATAAATCTCGATACATCATCAAGTCTATGTTTAATGTCTCCATGCATTTTGTCACAGTGTCATGTTCATGCTCCACATGTTGCTGAGTATGTGCTCACATCAACTTACCACATCTTGCTACATGCATGGCACATTTGGTTTTAGTGGGAATTTGCAAACTTCCATGCACTAAAACACAAACTTGACACCTATCCCGCAGCACTCAATGTTTGACCGCGCCCTTTCGTTTTCTACATCCATCTCACTAGCAAATAGTTCAGGTTAGGAGTCAAACACATATGGTTGCAGTTAGAATTAGTATACATTCACCTTTCAAGCTCACAAATGATATGATTAGAGTTATAAAATATGAGATTCCTATCATGTCACATGAGCCATGCAGAATCAACAGAAAGATAATAAATGACTTCAGTATTTGCCTTCTCACTAACATACTGCATTTATGTGATAGATCTTTTTTTCCCCATCAATTAGCCATACCTGCATCATCCTACAAGGTCAACATGGCGATCTGAATCAGTAGGTCTCAAGATGAGATATTACTTACAATTCAGTAAAGTTTATTTTCATTTAAGATACAGTTAGTTTGTATGCATTGGGGAATGTTTAGTATATATAAAGAAAATGGAAGTAAGCTAAGTTATGATAGCTGTCAAGACTTATTGAGATAACCCTTCTCCTAGATGGACTCTTTATAAATCAAAATTTTCCCATCTGAGCAACACCTTCTCAACTTATTCTAAACACACTGTTTCCTGTAGAAGTTCATTTCATGATTTTGGTGTACACCCAAAACAGATGAGGCATATGGGATGGATGGCATATTGCCGTGGTTGGCATGGCGAAAGTAAGCCGCCTGCAATTTATGCATGAAAACGCTCTTCTCTCAGCACGCTCTTTAATTACCCACTCCACAGTGATTAAAAGGGACTCTGATAGTAGCAGTGGTCACGTCAAGTCAAATGTTCTCAGGCAACATCACAGAAGTCATTTGGCAGAACAGCACAACACAGACCTTCCCGAACAGATTTTTTTTTGTTTTGCAGTGAAATGGTATTTTGTGTCAGTCTTCTCTGGCTATGGTTCTGTGGTATCCCCTTAAAATTAATACATCTTTTTTCTTTTTTAGCTATTTTTCTGCTTTTGCTTTTACATATGCTCCTTTTTGTTTGTTTTTTTTCATTTGAACCTAAACGTTCTTTGGTATTATAGCAGTCGCTGTAACACAAGAGGCTCTTTCTTTGGATAATTGCCATACTAAAGCTGGCTGTATGGTTTGCAGCAGCTGTAAGGGTGTTATTTATATCAATGGTAATAAGTAATAGGAGCCCATTACTCACCTCTTCTGAGTTTGCTCTCTTTTTTTCCTTTTTTTCATCACTATTATCTCAGTTGTAGGGTTCTGTAGGCATGGTTGGATAGATAGATGATGGGTTACTGTTTGCACAGAGTGTGCAGTTCACACTGATTCAGATCTCACAGATAAAGTGGTCCTGAAGGTCATATTCATGAGACCAGTTTGACACCACTATGACTTTGGAGTATGTTAACACCCCTTTAAGTTGTCACATTGCTTCTTTTTTTTATCCATCTTTAACAGTCTGATGTTCACAGATCTCAAAATTTCTGAGTGCAAGCTCAAATGGACACAAATTCCACATTGCATTAAAATAAAATAATCCCCTGAAACGAATCTATTCTTTTGACTGTGGAATGCAATCAGTTGTATTTTATGTAGTTGCACAAGAAACACTGCAGTGGTCACTGCAAAGACAATGAGGGTGGTCCAGTCACTCACTGAAACAGTAGTTGCCTGAATGAGAAGCTGATTGAGTGTAATGGAAATTACTTTTGAAATCACATTCCTGGGCACAACGCTGACAATAGCAGTGATGTGTTTCACCCATGCTTAATGCACAATTATTGTACTTTATATGATCAGTGCAGATTCTTAACATTTTATGGTTCATTTATTCCTCTCACGTGGTACGGCGGAAAGATATGATACAATTTTATGTCCTTTAGTGCTGTAGAATTTTTTTCATACATGACATACTGCATTTGAACATTCAGGATATATATTTATTCGTTTGTGTGTGTGAGTGTGTATGCATGAATATGCCCTGGTTATAGTGATGCTAAAGAGTTGAGTGAATATAAGAGAGCCATGAGTGTGGAGTGGGGGAGTGGGGCAGGAGCAAGAGCACATTGATGATTCTACCACCCACACCATCTCTCACAGACATCAGCATGTAAATTCATCAGGGTCAGATTCAGCACTGCATTCCTCCCATAGGCGCTGATCATACAGATATCAGCCTCTGCAGCACAAAATACTTACGTTTTCAGTCTCTTATTCAGGTGCTTTCTTTTTTGCATCGTGTGTCTTTTACACAACCATAATATACCATTTTATGTATTTGTAATAACCCCAGCCTAATCTGAGCAACTGACTGAAATCCATAAAAAGTATCAATATATATTTAGTTAGTCATGGTGGGTCACAGACTGATGAGCCCCTGAGGAGATCACAAGGCTATAAGTACATAAGCCTCTTATAAAGGTTGCAGTGTATGATGAAAGTGTCAGCTTTGAACCACAGATAAAGCCTGGATTGTCAGCATTTTGTTTGATGAGGTTTGCCAGAGAAATCTGTTTTAAGAGCAAAGCCCGACTTTCCCTGACATTTATAGAAAAATCAGGAACAAGGGGGATTGTTACTAAAACAGATCATGCAGCAGAAATCTTGAGTTGGTTTAGTGGGCCTTCAGGCTTTATGCACTGGTTGTGGTTAACACTAAGGGAAAAGGTTAAACAAAAAAAAACAATGAGTTTTTAGTGTTTGGTCAGACTTTGTGAAAGGAATGGGATCAGGGACAGATCATGTTAACAGAGCAATATGCCCCTCTGGTAAGCTGGTGAGATTAGCTTATCGCTGATCATAGAGATCATGTATCAGCTTCACACAAATAGTCAGACCAACAAAGGAATTAGTAGCTTTACCAAATGAAAAAGATAATTATCTAAACCTAGATTTTTAATATCATAAATAAAGAATGTCAAAAGTGTCTTAAACTTTCTACAGTATCAATTTCACTGTATTTCTGACACTGTTTTTCTTTTTTATCACAGCTTTGAAATCTAAGCTTAAATTTCAGTCATCTCAGATTTTTGGTGAGCTGTCTGGTTTTCCATTGCTGCCATAATGGGAACATAGTGTGTCTAAAAAGAACTGTCCAATAACAGAGATGAGAAACAATGAGCCTTTAGAAATGATTAGACATCAGAATTCATACTGTTGCCATGGCATCAGACATAAACTGAACTCCTTTTCAGTTGCAGAATTATTAATATTCATGAATATAACGGTTCATTTAAATTTTTTACTCAGCACTTTGCAATCATTGATAAACCACTTTATTAGATGAAAGAAATGTGTGTGTGTGCATTTCTTGATAAGCATCCATTCACTCTGTTTACACTTGACTGTTGTGTTGCAGGGACCATAGTTTTATGCTTTCATTACATTAAGTGACAGCAATCTTTATGAGGTTCTGTAGATCCAGATAATAAGAGCTGGAAAAATCTTGCAGCACTTGTGAAGTCCCAGTTACAAGTGAATGCATCTTGTTGGCTTCAAGCTAGAAGTTGCTATATTATGCAATGTTTCAAGAGTGGAAAGTTTTTATTCAAAGGTAAGCAAAGAAAAAAAGACAGAGGATTTTCTCAGAGTAAAAGATGCTTTAGATTTCTTTTTAATAACTTCAGTGACATTAAAGTTTTTTCAACTGGCTTGGTAATCTGATTGGTTGAATTAAAATTTCAACACTGATATGGATGTAATAAAGGGTATAGACTTGCATATTACAGGGATCTTTATCTTTTCGTTTTTGATGGCGTTTTGATGGGTGATATTTTAGGTCAGCTTACTGCTCATTGAAATCCTGTGAACGCCACGTGTTGATTTACAAAATTAATTCTCTATGCGAGTTATTGTTTACTGGCTCTCACTAGCTGAGAGCCAGCTGTGTCTGCAATCCAGCCACCAGCATTTTCATGGTGGGTGAATCTGACTTGGCACATCAGCAGGGTCTATGCTGATGTGCCAGGTCAATTATTTATCTAGATGCTTTGTATAAAGAGACAGAGTGGAAATGGTCAGAGTAACACATGTCTACAACATGCAGCTGAGGAAAATGGGGATAGGGGGAATGTAAAGAGCAAGACAGTCGATGTGTCTTCTCCTGTCTGTTGCATTGCATTCTTCCATGACAAAATGAATAATGTGACCCAACCAAGCTATAGACCAGGAATCACCAACTATGGTCCTTGAGGGCCACTTTCCTTCAAGTTTCCCTGCTGCAACACACCTGACTCAAATCAATGGGTCATTAGGCTTGTGTTAATGACCCATGATTCATTTGAATCAGGTGTGTTGCTGCAGAGAAACATTTTAAATCTGCAGGATGTAGCTCGGTACACACAATTCATTTTAAACATGTAAGGCTAGCATAACACAGCAGCATGCATGTATTGTATATGCTAAAGCCAGATGCATCATATATCTTTCAATTGAAAGTCACTGTCCCAGCCTTTTTGGAGGCTGAGTATAGTTGGGGAAGGTTTCCTGTCTCGTATCTGTAGTCTTGACAGTTTCCTGAGAAGTTATTTTCTCAAGTATTTTCAGTCCATGAAGGGATCCAGCACATTTATATTCGGATATTCTGAGGAACCTAGAGTATTTAAATCTCAGCACAGCTCTCCTGCAATTTATTTGCAGGCCAAACTTCTGCATTTCTCTCAGTTTGATGAGATCAAATAGAAATCTAAACATATTGTCAGTTCTGCATTTGTGTTAAACAGGTGCAAGGAGCAGTGAGAGCCTGCACCATCATCCCAGTAAAGCAGTTTGTCATTGGTATATTCATTTTCATCCTGGTTGTATTTGCTTTTCTGTGTTGCTTTGATTACAAGTTAAATCCAAAATCAGAAGTAGTCTCTACTTTGTTGGCCTATGCTGCTACAAATCAGGTCTATATTTTTGCATGACAGTAGATTGTCTGTTTATCTGTGACAAGGTAATTTCCATCTGTGTGTGTCCCTTAACTGGAGAGATTGTTAACAATGTTAGTGACTGACAACAGCCAACAGGATATCAATACCATGTAACCACAACAAAAAGTAATTCTGACTTTGCATTGAATTGGAGATTTTGGTTCACTATAAATTAAGTGTGTACCTCCAAATTGTACAATTCAACATTTTTTCCAGGATTAAACTACTCATGTCTTTAAAATTGCTCAGGATACGATAACCTTCTCGCACAATAAATGGCGATCTGTGAATATGCTAATCTTCACAGATCACTCATAAACTTTTAAACCAGAGGGCTAGATGCAAGAAATCTGACTCAATTATGTAAGATTGGATGCACCTGTAGTACATTACCTGGAATGGGAATATTCACTTTATATGCTTTTAACAATTCAGGTAAATTGAGTCGACATGAAAGTTGCCTGTCAATGAAACTGCTCGCCCTGGAAGTGCTCGGCTGGCCCAGGGGTCAGTATTTTGACGTCTCGGCTGGGCTGCAAGTCGACCGGAAGCTTATTTACCACTGAAGCTGCAAACTCATGATTTGTGAGCTTAAAAGTCCTGAGAACAGGTCAAGCTCCTAACCCTACTGGCTTCAGCTAGTACAGCTCAATATAGGACTTCTCACTTGGATCTTCTTCTGCTGTGTGCCAAAAGTTCACTCTGAAAGCTCTTGGGTTTGCCTTCTATGGTTAACAAGCTTCTCAGCAATTCTCATGGCTTGCTGAATACTACAGCTCCTTGCTTGTCCACCTAACCTGTTCTCATCATTGTTTGCTAGCTTGTCATTTCCTCTTCTCTACATAGAACCTACTGTTTCACAGGCAGGTCAGTGTTAAAGTCAAATTTATTTCGATAGCACATTTAAAACACCCAAAGCCCTCAAAGGGCTTGAGACAACCCAATAAAGAATAAAAAAATAAATAGAGACAACATACAAAGATACAACATAAAACTGATAAAGTGCTTGAACTCAGCCAAAGGCCAAGGAAAACAAGGGCATCTTAAGCAATGATTTAAAGGTAGAGAGATACTGTTTGCAGATCACAGTTAGAGGCAAAGTGTTCCAAATTGTGGGGGCTGCAACTGAAAAGGCTCGGTCTCCTCTTGTTTTCGGGGAACCTCCAAGACCATCTGATTGGCTGAACAAAGCACTCTGGAGGGCCGATGCATTACAATGAGATCAGACAAGTATTCTGAGATCAGCACATTCAGACACTTAAAATATATAAGAATCTTAAAATCAATCCGGTCCTTGACTGGACTGGAGTGAAGAAAGCACCTGAGTTATGTGCTCACGTTTCTTTGGCCCAGTGTGAAGACGGGCCGCTGCATGTTGAACAATCTGCAGGCGGTGAAGCTCGGACTGAACAATTCCCACATACAGGGAATTACAATAACCTAAATGAGAGGAAATAAAAGCATGGATGACTTTTTCAAGGTCTCTTTGGCTTTGGCAATGAGCCTTAACTGGAAAAAGCTAGACTTAACCACCAAGCTGACCTGTAAGCAAGCTTGAGCAAGTGGCAGGGTGGACCCTAGATAGGTTGCCAGTCCATTGCAGGGCCAACACAGAGGAACAAACAATCACTAACACTCACTCCTCGGGTGAATTTAGAGTGACCAATTAACCTAACATGCATGGAGTGTGGGATGAAGCCAGAGTAATTGAAGAAATCCCACACATATTTGGGGAGAACATGTAAACTCTCCCCAGCCGAGGCTCGAACCAGGAACTTTCTTGTGCCTGAATGCGACATCCCCCTGTGCGGCTGGTCTGAGGTCTATTCCCTTTTTTGTTTGTTGTGGCCAGGGCTTCAATCTCCCTTCTTTATTAGCTTTCAAGTACCTTTTAATCAAGAACTGTTGCTGCGTCCTTATAGTATAATTTGTCATGGCTTCCTTAGAACCACTGTTTAAAAAGAGACTGTACAGTGCTCCTATTTACAGATACAACCAAACTAGTTGTTGCAAAGAGATGACACCAAAAACATTATACACAGAAACAAGAATACAGCACAGATTACACAGTGAGCTCAAGTATAACTTTGGAAATGAGCAAAATTCAGCTGGGAGTAGATGGTGCAGACAGAGCCTCTATTGTGGAATATTATCCTAAATCAAATAGTTCCCTCCACAGAGGATAGTGAAATTAGGTCTGACTTTACATCTGGCTTTTAAACTGGGACACATAGCCAACTGTAGCTCTAGAAGTCCAATTGGCTGACTGGCAATTGGTGGATCAATGCAGCAGATTGGAAAGATGTCCATGAGTGTAGTACATATTGTCTGAGAATGGCCCTATCATGTTGGCTGCCAAATCTCATAGAAAGTGTATAACAAACTTCCTAAAACATTGAAAAGAATCACATTAGACACTGTATAACGAGGCAGGTGGATATAGAATGACTGAAGTGCTTGCACTGTATTCCTGTGATTGCTATTCCCTGGTTGAGCTTATCAACACAGTGGCTCCTCTGAATTAGGTCAAATTCACAACACATTAACCTTCACCCACATATGGGAATACTGTCATTTTAATTGTGGCGTAACAAACTCGCACACATGTAAAGGCGATTTCTGCTGCCTATTTCTGTGTGCGCTCTTTTCATGACAGAAGAAGCATGGTTTGTTTGTTCTCTTTTGTTTTTGTTGAAACAGAAGTCTTGAGAACACAGGATTGTGAAAGCAGTGGAGAAATTCTCCCAGATGTTCTGGATTTATACAGTTTGTTAGGCGTTTCCAAGACAAAGACAAAAGAATTAGAACAAAGGAGGTGAACGACTTCCCAAGTGTTTATTTAATTTGTCCATTTTTGCAATTCGTAATCATCCGCACTGCTTTGATTGTCTGTTTCTATGTTTTGACTGTTGTTCAAGCTGCATGCTTTCGAAAAACCCATTAGAAGTCCTTCCTCATGGCCCCTGTCTTATTGGAACATCTGGAGTTTCCCTCCCAGCTCCTTAACACTGACAATGTGTTTCCCAAAACTTGGACCAATTTTGTCAGTAGACATTTATGAGCAAGTCTTCCATTTGTGCAAAAGAAACAATAAAACATTTTCCTGCCTTTAATTTAGTATTCTTAATAGTATTACAAAGAATCTCTATTCAGTTTATCTCCTCTCTTTCAGTATTAAGTTAATTTCTGCCTTCGCTTCTGGTGACCAGCTTCAAATTACCTTAAATCATTCAATAGAGCATGTCATTATTCAAAAGACCTTCATTTCATGTATATCAATTGCTTCATTAATCATGAAGGAGCCATGAGGAGATTACAAAGAAACAACCTTGTAGTCTCATTTTCAAGCCTATTGTACAAAGACAAGTTAAGTATTTGCTCTCTTAACAATATCAGACAATGAGTTCTGTGACCGCCTTAGCCTCACTTTCCAAAGCACAAAAAGCTAGTAATGTCCCATTTCCTATGGGTATCTATTAAGCACCTTTGTTAGACCAAAGTGTCTTCAAGCATCTACACAAAAATGAGTGGAGGGTTTGTTGTTAGTGAAGTCCAAACAATTGTTGCCATTAAGGTTCAGATGTCTGAAATAGAGAAGTCTTTGGCTTGCCTGGCACTTTTCTGTTTGGTTTGGCTTTCTCATGCTGTCTGTCCCCTCAATCCTCTAAAGAGAGAGAGGTCGAGAACACAAGGATGCTCAGCCCCTCTGGTTGCTGGTATAGTTATGCAGGTTCCACTAAGGCTCTGCAAATTTTTGACTTCAAAGCTTTGAGCCTCCTCCAGTTTGGATGATAAAATAGCTTCTTATCAGACTTGTGAAAGACTGGAATGACACTAAATCTGTTGTTTCAGTTTCCAGGTGTTGTTGCATCTGGATTGAGTTTGTTTTTTAAATATGTACTTATGTTTTGATGAGCAATGCTGGGTTAAATTAAGTTAGGCCATTTATCACCGTAGACATTTAGTTGTCATAGCTTTAAAGCACATATGTTGATAATAACAATGACAATGACTCTTCTATTCAGATTTCTCAGTGAGCCATGAAATGATCCCGTAACTGAAGCAACTAAAATAAATCCAACCTTCGATATTGATTTTCCCTCTGTGGTGTATGTCAAAAGCTCTTTTCATGGTGAGCTTTTTAGTGTCAAGATTTGGCATTTTGTTCAAATCTGAGATGCCTGCAATGTCACACCCCCCCTTGTCATCTTGCATCTGTTGCTCCGCACCCATACTTTGGATTTGTGGGAAGACCTGAGATGCTTTGTGTTTGTCTGTGTCTTCACCCCAGCCTTTTATATTTGGTAAGCCCTACCAGGAGAATTAATTCTAGTTTCAACAACATAGCCTTGAAGATAGCTAGACCACCTAATCCTCCCTCCCATGACAAGGTCCTGATCTAGAAGGACAGGTCAGCTACTCTTTGAGACCTGGTGAGTTTGTGAGTGGTTCAGAGCTGACCCACTACTCCTTCAAAAGCCCTTTGGGATTGGTTGGACACCAGACGAGGATGCCTTCTAGATGCCTCTATTTAGATGTTGAGTGGCCTGGGAATGGCTCATCATACAGCTGTTTTATGGGTGGAGATGGATTTTGCATTGTTTAACTTGCTCAGAGACTCCTTTGAATTCGAGCTGTTCCTGTGGTCTTACCTCAGTGATGTATTTCAATAATCTGACCGAAGTGCTCCTTCATCTCATACATCTTGGGCTCATTGACTTGTTTCTGTCTTGTGTTTTTTTTTTTTTCAATTTGAATCACCGCCAGAGGACTTTCATTTTTGGAGATGATGAGATTTGTGTGCTGTGACATAAATCAACTGTCTCTCATGCTGCTGTTGTAAATGTTTGTATGCTTTCTCCTAAATCACAGTTCCAGATTTCTTTATATACTAGCTTAGCTCAAACAACTATCTGTCACATGAAGAAGGAAAATCTTTATGTATTTAAAGTTAAATTTCATGTATTAAAAGAGGAGGCAATAACTTGCAAGTTATTGCAAGTAATATGTATCCTGTCAGGATATTATTCATGAAATACAGTAACTTAAATGCCTCTTGGACATTAATATTTGAATCCTTTAATGCAGCAGTAGATGTTTTATATATATATATTATGAGGATATCAGTATTAGCCGCACACAATTTAAGCAGCTTCAGTGAGTGTAAGTGTGTGTGCTGCAGAGCAGGCAGGTGGTCTGACAGAGTGGAGTTAATCTCTGTCTGGTGAGAGCCTCCTCTGCTCCTCCTCTCTGTCTGCCTTCTTTTTTCTTTAAATATTTCATCACTCCTTGTCGACCAGACTGCCCTCTGTTACTCTTATTTTACCCTCTTTTCTTTCACCTTAAGTGCTTTATTTTATCTCAGTGTTATCTGTATTTATCTTTTCAAACTGTGCATTGCAAACCTTTTCTTTTCTAATTGTCTGCCTTCCCTTTGGACATTTCCTTCACCTTTCCTTTACAACCCCCCTCTGTCACACAGGGTTTGAGACCCAGCTTGCATCATTATGCTCCAAAAAGCATGTGGCAGAAACTCCTGAGGGAAAAGGAGAACCACGCACAGGGGAGATGATTAATTTAGACCCTCCTTCTGGTTTTTGGATGACTGACCTTTTAAGAGCAATAGGAAAAAATGTGTCTCTGATTTGTGTTTGAATGGGAAATGTGGCATGCATTAGTGAGAAGAATGAAGAAAAAGACTGAGCATATCAGAATATCTAGGAAGTACTACAGTATATATCCATAGTAATTATATTACCTGTATGACAACACTGCTGCTGCTGGTAACAAACTCCCTTTAAGGCTTTATGGATGGATTCCGGGACACCTACTTGTTCTGTGCTCTGATAAGTGCCCTTTGGCTGTGTTTTTGTCTTCCCTGTATTAAGTTATTGTGCTGTTTGAATTGCAGCTCTTAATGGGGCTTGGTTTTGTCCTAGGAGCTGCTATTAGCTCAGCTAAATGCATCTCCTGTTATTAACAAGGAACTCTATCATGAACACTTACTCCAAAGCCTTGGCAGAAGAGGTTATGGTTTCACCGTCCTCTTAAAAACAAGCCAATTCACTGTCTTTGTTCTCATTACTAAGATATTAACAAAGATGGATTCAGTGATTTTTTATTTTAATCAGTCCAATATTGGGGAAGTCTCAGCAGCTCTTGTGACTTCTCTTTTAAAGGTATAGAAATGAGTGAAGGCTCAAATAAAAGATTACCTTTCCAACATTCCTGAACTGGCCATCTGGAAAATTCAACAAAACTCCAGCTGGAGTGATTCACTTTGGACTGCTGGATCAGTTATGTTAAATCTATTTTGTGCTGTTTTATTCCATTTGCTGCTTGCTAACGGCTGCTAGGTCTTTTTCTTTGCATCAGCTACTAGAATACTTTTTTTTTAAAATGCATTGTTTTTAAAATACAAAAAGCATTAGTGCCTTTTTTTTGTCTGCATCAGTCATTCTTCTTTTCAGCTGGTGTGGTCAGCAGGTACTCTCCAATGGAAACTTGGAAGTGCACCTTGCAGGGAGGCCATCCACTTTTTATTGGCTGCTCGCATTTTTGTTTACAACAGTTTGCCCCACATTGTTGCAAGCTTCAGCTTTCCTTGCTAATAAAAAGTCTTCTCATTATACACCCTCACTTCTACCAGCTTCTGTAAGTTGGCGCAATCAACTAATTACGTTTTTTTTCTGAGCAAGCAAAACATGTTTGTGTAGTTTTATCTCATGTTAAAGATGGAAGGAGATCTAAAAAATACATACAGAGCATCACAGTAATAAACTGTAAAATATTCAATTAATTTGTATAATTTCATTCATATAAATTACACATAATTTTCATCTTCTCCAAAGCCTGTCTTCCTGTGAGGTTTAATCTCATTCTGACTACTTTTATACATTTTCATGGTCTAAAACAGAAAGTATCTGAACTAGATATGAACCCTCAATTAGCTCAGACTGTTTGTTGAGTTGTTGTAATGAGCTCATAAAATAAGAAAACAGCTAAGAATAATATGTTCCCATCATTTAAAACCTTGAGTCGGTGTTTGTTTCCACAGTATTTAATCTGATTTTGTTACCTACTAAAACAAAGTAACCTACTGCTATTTTAATGAATGCATTATATTTGAAAAAAGCATTAAACTTGACTATTAAGTATACAAAATAAATTGATTCATCTAAATCTGATTCAGCCATATGCTGCTGCCCCAGCATATGGCTGCAATCAGCTTTGCAGCCATCTGCTGGGGCAGCAGCATTAGAACCAGAGACTGTAAGAGACTCAGCAAACTGATCA
>JAOXYM010000001.1:8701257-8715877 GCA_028567055.1 Leptatherina wallacei
ATTTGAAAAAAAAAAAAAAACTCTGCTACAACAATAATTTCCCTCAAAAAGGGATAAATAAAGTATTTTTCATTTCATTCATTCATTTCATTTCATTTCATTTCATTTCATTCATTTATAAGAAAAGGTCAGTCAATGACGCTGACTATCACTTGAGAACTTCAGAAATATTAATATCCACTTTGCTTTAATTATCTGCAGCTTCATAGCCGACAAGGGCCTTATATAATAGCAACCATCCCATCAAGCATTGCCATAGCAGTGGTGAAAATATTCTTACAGTTTCAGCCAAACTGTGATACTTCCTGTGTGAGTCAGACATCGACAGCCAACTTCACTCTGAGAGACATTTGGCCAGTGAAGCCGGTAAGATCTCTCGCCTTTTGTGAAATGTGCTCCTTGCAGAGAAGGGAAGTCATTGAAATGAGTGTACTGTATCAGTGCTGGAGAACAAGAACAAAAAGCAGAACATGTATGGTGGCATGACAGACCTTCACTGTGTGTGAGTGACAAGACATGCAGCGCAGTGGATTTCCCTTTGAATCTGCTGAATGTGTGCTCAGATGGTCGCACTTCCTCAATTGGCAGCAACATTAAGGAAATCTTGATTGGAATAATTTAACCCATTCATTTCATTTAGTGCTATTTGAATGGCCTTTTTTAGGATTCATAATGAGTCAGTATCCTGCCATTGACTGTGTCCTGTTTGGCTGCTGCTGTGATGATTGAAAATTTATGTTTTAAGAAATTCGTATTTTATTGTCAGTAAAAGTGTTTTAAGTGGCCTACAGCTGTTAAATATGAAATATGATATATATATTTATTTTTTTTAAACTAACAAAAGTTATTCACCTATATAGAAATCAGAGAGGGGTTTGAAAGCTTTTAGAGACAAGAGAAGTGCTTTGCACAGAGGAGCAGCAGTGTCTTGAGGCAACATGTTTTTTTTTAAAAAAACAACTCAATAAACACTCTGCTCTCTGGAGTGCTCTGCCTCACAGCTATGGCCACTACAGTAAATGCACACTGTTGCAAATCGACAGCACATGGACGAGGACGTAGAGATGGAAATAAACACACATGTGCAACACATGCATAAACACAATGTCAAAAGGCCAAGGCAAACCTCTTTCACAGTGAACCTGAAGGGTCTCATCCACATTTCAAACACACAGACAATTATCAGGGGATCCAATTTTCACTATAACACCTGCGTCTGCGTATGGACCTGGCCAGAGGTTGCTTCAGAAATTTGTTTCTGGTGAACAAGCAGAGACTTTAGAGCCCATCACGGAGATATTAACAGTTTCATCAAACCTTTTGCATTTGGGCCGTTGTATTTTCAGGACCTGAAACTTCACTGACATGTTTTTGTCATTGGAAAGAAATTCACAAATTCTTGACAAGGGAACTTGATCGTTTTTTTGTTTGTTTTGTTTCCAACGGAGTCATGTATTTAAATAGGGTTAAACACTTAACACGGATGATTAAATTAACTTCAGCTATTTTAAATGCTATTTACACCTCATTAACACATTTCAGACCACAGTAACATCATGATTATAATATGTGGGTCACAGATTTTATTAAGCATAAATCAAATCAACTTCATCTAATAAGTTAATAATAACTCTAAAATGATAAAGAGCCTTTGACACCAAATGACATTATGGAGACTTAGTAATGATTTATGATCAAAACTATATTCAAAATGATTATTTAGGAAGTTAAAAATAGCAGTCATTTTTATGTTTGTTTCTCACACTGCCTCCTTTATAAATGCATACAAAAACTCACTATTGAATTATTTCCCACTTTATTACACATATCGTTAGCTTCATAGGATAATTACCAAGTCACATTTCAGCCAAATTGTGATATCTGCTAAACTGTATTCTCCTAACACTGCTGATTCACTGCACATCAATGTCTGTAAAACCTGGAAATATGACTCAGGCTATTATGCTGTGAGGGTAACCATATATATACAGGTAGATACCAAGGAAAGCTGCAAAACCGAGTTCTATGAAGGGATGGAAGAATTCATTTCAATTAAACTATTTTCATTCCGCGCATGACAAAAACAAAAAAAAGTGAGAGCGGATCAAGATACTTTATTTCTGAATATCCATAAAATATACTCAAACTGCAGTTTATTGATGAGAAACTGTCTTCTACAACCAACACAGGTACACCCTGTGTTTTCAACTTGCCTTTAGCGAAGCTGCAGCTGCTGACCAGGTTCACTGATGCAGACATCCTTCTGGAGTATATCTGTCTTTATTTAGAAATGAAATAGGTATAATCTCAGTGGAACCAAAGAATTTGACTGAAGAGTTGTATTTTAGAGATTTACAGAGAGAATAGAATGTGAGGTCTGAAAAATTATGAGTGGTCCTGGGTATCAGCCAGGAAAGGCCTTGCGATGCCAAACAAGCAGTGGGTGGTAGAGGAAAGAGGATGAATGGCTACTACTCCAATCCTTCTACTCTGCTTGAGCTGGAGATTGAACAGCAAAAGAAATGCAGAGGGTTGACTGATTGGCAGGATGGGAGAGAGGGGTAAGATGAGGGGGGGTGCTGGCCCTGCAGCTATCAGTTCTAGTAGGAGGAGAAGAGGGTGGGAAGAGTGACTTTAAAGGGGAGGGGGGAGAAAAACATGAGAGAGCAGGAGGCAGAGCAGACAGACTGCCTGCTTACATTCGAAAGGGAAGGAGAAGAAGAGATCCTGGCAGCTCATTTAGCAAGGAGGGTGGATGTTTTTTTCAGGGATTCTGTGACTGGAGTGTCATTGGAAGGACACCGGTAAGGTAAGGTGACAGTTTCAGAAGTAACATCTAATAGATGTTGGAGATCTCTTAGAAATTCAACTTTGCATAAAAGTCCTGTGGTGAAAATATTCTTGAGCAGAAACTGCCTGCTTATTTAGGAAGGCCTCAGACTGTGCAACAAGAGAGGGGCTCATTCTCACAACCCACAAGTCTTATGATGAGTTGAAGCAAAGTCATCTCTTCTTTGGGTGTTTGTGTACGTGCATGCTTTTGCTCATGATCTCTGTGCATGTGCTGTTGTGCTGCAAACCCTCGTGAGATAGGAAAGACACGCTCAGACAGAAATCCTCTCTGTGCCAGAAGCCAGCGACCAATGAATGAGCATCCTTGTAAAGGGAGCTCAAAGCAGGCGAGTTTCCTCTGTCCGTCTCCTCTAACTGTCCCTCAGGCCACTTTCTGCTGCTCTTCTGTTCTTCATTAATTCTGTAACAAGCTGCCATTATGCTTTCATACAAACACGGCTTCAGAACAGATGATGTGCTGCTTACTGCTTATATCGTCATCTGGATATTATACTTTTTGTTAGATGTCTTTTTAAGAATGTGATATATTAGTGTGTAAGCAGAGTACTGTTGGATTTAACAAAAATTGTTTCTGTGTTTAATTTATTCTTTGACTAACTTATTTAAACAGTATTTTCTTCTGTATGTGTGTGTATTTTGTTTGTTTTGTGTGAATCTGACAGCACTACATTCTTAAAAGTAGGCAGCTGCACAACCAGAATACACCTGGGAGGGATTTTTAGAAGAACAAGGGATGATGAGACAAATGTGTTTCTTTGTCTACTTTAATAGATACAATGACAACAAAATAAATCTGAACTCTTTGAACTTTTAGAATCCTTAGAGACCCAACAATACTAATAGTAATACTAATGGATGTATATACTGGTACTGATGATAACTGAGATATCAAAAAAATAATAATTTTGATAAACTGTTGACAAAACATCTGTGATTTGATATTGACTAATAAAACCGAAACATTATTGCATTGTGTTTACACAATTTTCAAATACTTTGTCTCTGGAGTGTAAATCAATTGCAATAATATCCATCCATCCATTTTCAATACCCATTTTCTCCAATGAAGGATCATGGGAGTGTTGGAGCCTATCCCAGCAGGTCACCATAATAATTATCTTAAATGCTTTTGGTTACAGTATTCATGCCATAATGTCATGAAAATTAGGTATTGCGATCAACAATCCATCACTAAATATTCTGTTTTTATTCTTCAGATATGATGTAGGGGCTGGCTTCTAATGACCTTTGACTTCTAAAGTAAAACTAAACATGTTTAAGTTCAAAGTGAAAAAATACCTCTTGAAACCAGAGTACAGTAAGAGGGAAATGTGCACACTCGTATTTTTGACGAGCTAAAAATATGAAAAAATTTATAATTTTTTCTTGATAAGAGATTGTAAAAGGTTTGTTCTGAGTAATCCAACAATAAACAAATATTTTTAGCACCAAATGTAAAATTCAAAAGCAGAGTTTTATAAGTCATAACAATTGAAGGTTGTCAGAATTATCACATTTTAGCTGTTGAAGTGAGAACAACGTGATCGCTGAGTCTCGTGTAGACAGCTGATGCCATTTCTCTAGTCTGCTTTGAGATGGGGAAACACAACAAGGGTACGGTCAGAGGATGTTTCTATTTGCATGGGAACACCGCTCCCTCCACCACCACCTCCTCTCCTTATCTGCAGAACAATGCTGAATAGAGGGTAGCCTGATGTCAGTGCTGCCACTGATCTGACAAGTGTCATAAATCCTCTCCCCACAGTTCCTGTCGTGTACTGATATAGTCTCCATCATTAGTTTCACTGAAAATATGCTCATGAACACATCCTGTTTCAGAAAATTGCTCAAAAAGGGGTTGCATTCATTGCCAAGAAATTCCCACAGTTTCTGTCCTTTTGGGGCAAAGGTCATAAGACATCCACGTCCTGCGGCTGCAGTCAGCTAATACCAAAAATCAAGAGCTCCACAAGAGCATTCCTGTGGCAAAGTAACCAACAAAGAAAAAAAGCATCCTGAGTCAAACAAAACCCTCTTCTCTTTTGTTGTGTATAGTGGCTGCAAACAATGGATGCTTTTCTTTTGTGCAGGATCCATGAGTAACACAGTACACCGACACACAACAAAATATATTGCAATCTGTTGAGTTTGTCAAAATGAATCTTCTTTTTTTTTGTGTGATGAAGGTGTTTGGAGGACTTGTCTGTGTTATTGCTTTTTCCTGCCTGACACATTAAACACAGCCTCTAAGGCAATGTGAAAATTTGTCAAAGCAGTTTTCACCCTACAAAAGTCTCACACCCATCACCAGTTTGGATGATTTCCCACTACGGCATGTGTGACTGTTATCATGTCTGCACAGATGGGGCAGCCCACCCTGTGACAGTGGGTACAGAGGATGCGAATGTAACATTAGAACTCACTGATTCTTTCTTCATGATCTTAATTATAAGAATACAATAACAATTGATACTTCGAGAAAGAAGATAACTCAGAATTTATGATTGATGTAGCGCCACAGTTTACCTGCAAACCATGTTGAGATTGTTTGTTTACTTCTGCAATCATACCAGAAGACAATGAGCTTCGCTCTAGTTCATCAACATTACAGAGTTACTGACATTTAATTTACAGATTTTACCAAGAAATCGGTTACTGACGCTCAACATTTTCCCAGTTTTACATATTTGCAAACTACATGTAATAAGTGTTTGGGCAAAAAGCCAATAATGAAAGTAATTATCTGTGGTAATATAGTCCTTATTTTCCAGGGCTTGTCCGGGCATTTGTACATACCATATATTTATCTTTGATGTATTGTCTCTCTCTCAGATGTCATGGCGTCCGACCTACCGAAGCTCCAAGTTTCGAAATGTTTATGGCAAAGTAGCCAACCGGGAGAATTGCTACGACGGTGTCCCCATCACTAAGAACGTCCATGACAACCACTTTTGTGCCGTCAACTCCAAGTTCCTTGCGGTCGTCACAGAGAGTGCCGGAGGAGGCTCCTTCATTGTTCTACCTGTATCCCAGGTAACTGAGTTAATTGTTTTGCTATCCGTTGCTATGCCAACAAAGGGTCACCCACACTTTTTACAGATTGCTGACGTTGTTTGCCTGAAATTCTGTTCACTTTATTGTTAGACTGTTTATTCATTGTCTAAATATGCTCTGTTTCCTTTAATTCTACACTGTTTAATAATATTTTAATAAGTCAGGATTCTTTTTTTTTTAACCAAATTATTTCTTTTGTTCTGTTTTGGATCATCAATTAAACAAATATATTTTTGATTATAAAGACAATAAACCTGAAAACCACACATAATAAATGAATACGTTGCCCAGCACTTGGCTGTTGTTGGCTGCGCGTGTGGCCTCTTTAAGAGGGACTTTGCCAAGGTGCTTGAAAAGCCCTTTGCTGCCAAGCAGGGTGGAGAGAAGCTGTTATCAGACATAATTCTCTGCAGTTTGCTGTCTGAAGCAGCATTTTACTGTACGTTATCCAAAGCTTGGGCATACATCTGAATAAAGACTAGTATTAGGTTTGTGTGTACATGCTTTCTGCCATTTAAGTGTGTTTTTTTCGATTTAAAGTCTCAGATCAGTAAACTATGTTGCATTTCTTATTATTATGCTGTAGGTAAATATTGTCAAAAATGATCTGCTGAAACTTGAAATGTTGAAATGAAATGAAATGAAACTTTTGAAAGAACCAACAGAAAGACACTTGACTTGTCTTGTCTGTGTCCTGTCCTGAGACAGACATGATAATTGTCTGATAACTGCACTGCTCCACCACCACATGTGTGATTGTCAATGACAGGCAAAACTGTCATGGGCTTCATCTGTTAAAGTAGAAAACTGCTATCAAGCTCCTGCCCATTTACTATAAATACATTTGAGAGGCAGTTTTTCATTTGAGAAACTCCTTTGCTTAATTCAGGCTGATAAATCAAAATGAGATAGGATGCAGATGGTACTCGGGTCTCAAGGCAGTGAAAATGCAGCTCTGTTTGTTTATGAGACTCAATTTGGAGCTGTTGAATTTGAAGTGACTCCTCATAACATGATGAAAATAGCACTTGCTGGTATAAAGCTGATTTATTAGAGGCTGTTTGACGGGATAGAAATAAAAAGCCATGTTTTGTGGTGACTAAGAAGAAATTCAGAGATGATTCATACTAATGCGTTGTGAGGTTCAGTCTTAAGGAGGGAAGTCTTGTGAATCCCACTTAATATCAAGAAAATGGATGATATTTGGGACATTTTTATATATCTCTACTCCAGTCAGGAAAAAGGCTATTGAGGGGTTTAAAATTCCTTTTATCTTTATTCATTATTTCAGAAATTACAGCTATCAGACTAAAATTGCCGATAGGTCGAATTCTTGAACTGCTGTGGTACCTTTTATCCTATAAAGACTCACGCCCTGACTTCTCCTAAGACTATAACACGATTGATTTGGTCTTACTCAATGTATTGCACATCCTTGGAATTTCTGAAGATGTCAAATCAGCAGAAGCCCAAGGAAATGCATTTATCATCTGTAACAGGAGAGCAGATGACGGCTGCCGGTTGCAGCTTTCACTGGTCAAAACAACAAATCAGCAAATCTCATGTTAAAGACAACCAGACATAAGGTTGTATATTCAACATTTGTTTCATAGCGGCAACATAGAAGAGACGGTGTGTTAATGTCCATGCTGAATAACCTATTTGACATTTAATAGCTTCAGTATTGAGGAAATTATAGCATTTGGCTGCAAGGCAAGTTGTCACCTAATTTTATGATGTTGAAAGTTAAATGGTAATTCAGTTCCAAGTTCTTCTGGCATGTGGTTGATATATTTGAATTGTAATTCATTGTGCTTTTACTTCATGAGAAACGAGGAATGTTTTTGCTGTGGAATAAGAGACAGATTATGCAAAGTAAGCCGAGCAGTAAAAAGAGAAGTCTGTGTTGAGCTTAGCATGTGAAATCCCTCAGAACAGATACACGATTATGTGAAAGGGAGAGTTTGAGCTTGAGACTTTAACATTTTGAGGCAGCTTTGTATTTAAAGACAGCAATAAAGAAAATCTAAATACTAAAATCAATTTGGTCATATTTCTAGTCGGTCCCCCTTGCAAGTCCAAAATAAGATGCTCCTTCTCCGTTTGGTAAACAAACAAAAATGAGCTGGGTTTGGCTAATGTTGTGGTATAAGTCTGTCTGACATATTATGATGACAGGTGGCGAGACAGCCATATGTTCACCCGCAGACAAAACCACAGGCGAGTGGACGAACTACCGCTGGCGCCACCTGGCACTCTGACTGGCTCAGAAATTGAAACACAAGCTCACCAACAACCTCTTCATATCCTCAAAACAAAGAGAAACTGCACAGTGGGTGTGGTGCTTACATCACTGCTCCAACTATCGCTGCTATGACTGTTGCTGTTATTGCTGTATATGGTGCAGACTGGTTGACTTATAAAGTGTGAGAATCTCCTGCTACTGTTTGTCTTTTGCTACGTTGGATTAAACTGAACATTTGTTGACATCACTTTGGCCCCTGAATGTGTTCTAATGTAGATTTTTGTTCTGACATCTTTTTAGATAGTCGCAGCCACAGGCTGGGTGGCCAGGCTGAGACATATACTCTCATTACAGTGGCACAGTAACTGATGTCTATTGTCTTTCCTAAGTGGCACATAACTGTAGGACATAGTTGTTCGTTTTTTGTGGTTATTCTTATTTACATAGTCATGTCTCCTGTAGAGGTACACCATGTTTATGTAAACCTTGATCCATCTCATGAGTCAGGAACCGTTTCTAAAGAAAATTTTAATGCTTTATTTGATAGTTTCTTTGCTTTAAAACTCTATAAAACTTGTTGTTGTTGTTGTTGTATTAAGTATAAATGAAGAGTCCTCTACAAATAAAGCATGATTGGCAAATGATTGATAAAATAAGAGCTTCTAGATACAACTCAAGTTAACATGAGTAGCCCTCTGAAAGAGCTTGCTCTTGGTGGAGCAGGGTGGCCAGAGAGGTACAACCAAGGGGTGACCATGGGTGGGAGTGGGGGCTTATCCCAGCAACCATCATGCATGAGACATGCCACACCCTGGATAGGTCATCTGTCCATCACAGGCGCAGAACAGTGTGTGATATGTAATTACAGACTGAACATATAGATGCCTGTTTAGCCATGTAGAATTACTTCCCATGTATGTATTTGTTTGGCAACAGAACTAGTATAGAATGGAAATTCCCAAAAGACAGAAAACAGAGTTCATATTCATGAATAAGGATATTATTTTGTTATAGTATATCTATGTTAGTCTCTCAGTCTGAGGTTGCTGTAAACAAGGTCACACTGTCCAGTAAAACACATGGCGCAGTGATTCGGTTACAGTGACTAAGTCACTTGACTGTCTGATCAATGCAGGTAGAGCAGATGTGCATAAAACAAGCATGAATCAGCATGTGAATTTTTAATTCATCATAGGCGTGGCAGGCCATGTGGAAAGCTATGCAGCTGAATATAAACGTCTTGTAAAAAATATAGCTCTATTCAACGTGCGGCAACATTCATATGTAACTAGATCAGTAATGTTTTTAAAGAAAAAAATTGCCAATCGTGGCAGCACATAAAAGACGGGATAAGCTGTTCACTTCCTGTTAAATATTATTGCACAGTAGAGACAGAGGAGCCATCTTACATTTACAAAGCATATCAAACTCTGCTGTTAGAATAGACTGAAGGACAGTGTAATCACAAAGCAGCAATTCCTGGTAGTAATGATTTATTGGGAATTACAGATCAATAAAAGTTGGTAGCAATCAGAGTGCGGTGCCTCTGGTGTAATGGAAATGTTAACTGTGCAACAGATGTGTGCGTCACTCAGAGTTCATCTGTGTAACAGCCTCAGGAAATAACGTAGGCTTGCCTTGTTTTTCTGTCAGATAATATGCTGGTTGGTGGCAGACAGATTACACTGACTTTTTTTGATATACATTTCCATTAAATTTGTTTTTATTAATTCCATCTATCATTATAAATTTGATTTCCTCAAAATACCTCTTGGACCTTGTGAACTCTGCGGTTCCCAACAGACATTATTTCTTTGCAGGTAATTAGTTTCACCTAAATTAGGAGTCCCTTAGAGCCGAAGCCATTAATGTTTTGAGGACATAGTTAAAACCTGCCAGTCAATGTAACATTTATAATAAGAAAAGGTTGAATGTGTCATCCAAGCTTTTGGTGGCTCTGCTTGTCTTTTTTTGTTGTTGTTGTTTTGGTTCTTTTCACATACCACTGAAGAATAAAGGGATAAAGTTCATACTATGTTGAAACTTGTTTGTGTATAGAACATGCAGTTCCATGTGATTGAGGGGGAAACCAGTTGTTTACCAAAGTTAATGGACAATTTCAGGAGACTCCATTAAATCTGATTTTGTGGACTTGGAGGTCTGCAATGATGAAATAATGAAGTATATCTGAGTTAATTGGATTGCTGTATTGCTGAGTCACTGTGTTCATCTTTTCTTTTCTTTTTTTTTTGTTCCTCTTTCATATTGATTGAATTGATGTTCCACATCGCAGATGTCATGTTTTGACAGAAAGCAATTTTGAGTGTTGTTTTGGCCTTTGTCTATTGAGCTTTTTAGCTTAGCCTTCCCTGTTAAAGCCTAGCCTTGACACTTTTGCTGTTGGTACACTTTCCCAAAAAAAGACCATTTGCTTATTTGTGTATATTGCTGTGTAACAGGCATGAATTGAGGCTATGATTCAGCATCTCTGTAGCAGCTTTTTATTGCCAATCCTGACTGAGGCAGTGTGATTCTTCAGCAGTTTGTTTCCTGCAGCTGTAAAATTAAATGTTTTGTTTTCAGTTTGGAGCAGGAGTGCAACAGATCAGCTTGAAAACTGATGTTTCCTTCCCTTTTTGATTCTTGATGTTTATCCTCTTCAATAAATAATGCATTGTCAAAAGTAGAGTGTGATAGTGCAGCCTGAGTCGATCTTCGGGGTTCACCGAGGACAGAGCATGCATACACGCAGGCTGCGTTTCACTGTGGTATAACCTGATGCAGCTGAATAAATCTCTGAGGAAATAGAAAAGAGGTCAGTGGACTGAAGAGGCATCAAACATTGTTGATGTCGTGACCGACTTTAAGAGCTGTCTGTCATCCATCGCTATGAGCCAGTGCCCCTCTGTGGACTCACTATGTTATTGCAATGATGTGCCTGAGATGTCCCTGCACAATAACCAGGTGTGCTATTTGTTCAGGGTTTATCAAGCCATCCCACATTTCAAGCAAACAATATTTTTCATTGTTATTGGTCCTTGGACATGGATGCAAATCATTTTTATCACTGCTCATAAAAAGTATAGTCGGATCTTTTTTTTGTCCTATTGTTTTGTGTCATTGATGTTCTGTTTCTTTATCTACAGGCAGATGTTTCCATTTCTTTCAACTACATGATGTGTATTCTATATTGCAGAGGGGAAACACAAAACTCATGCACACATCTGACTATTTTTCAGTCTGGCCGTCTTGACTCTCATCAACCGAAAGTGTGCGGTCACCAAGGCAATGTCCTGGATATCAAGTGGAACCCCTTCTTTGAAAACATCATAGCCTCCTGCTCTGAGGACACCTCGGTGAGTGACCCATGACCTTCCTTTTTATGTCTGTAATTTATGGCTTGATGACTTTGAAGAAACATCTTGTGTGTGTAACAGACATCGTTACATGCTGAGGATGACAGCAGGTGACCCTGATGGAGGATATATTGCTATCTTATAATGATCAGAGTCACTGGACACCTGCTTGTGATTGGATTTCTGCTTTCAGCAGCTCAGTTCACAGCGGTTATGATGCAGGGGCAGAAAATGGCAAATTGCAGATGTGTGATGCCTTTGAGCAAGATTTTTTGCAAAACACTTGGATATTAGATGTAGCATCAAACCCAAGTTGCTGTCACTCTTTACTCTCTTGATACATGACATGTAAAAAGTCCTCCTGGGCATTTTTTCCAATACATGCACATGTTACATTACTCTACTAAGCTCAGTAAAGCCATGGTGTGTTCTGTTTAGTACTTTCACTTGTTGAAGGATAATCTCATCTGGTCTAACACAGAGCCTTTCCCCATAGCTGTAATCCAGTCTAATCCTAATGCAATGGGTTACATTGATATCTTGTGCTATTTTTGATCAGACGGATCTCCAGTTGTTTGGTCATCATTATGGGTTGGGAAAAAAAAAAGCAGTGACCCCCTGACAAAATGACAACAGTTTATATAAAAGTCAAACAGAATGTAAATGTTTTATTGACTTTTTGTGTGGCTATGAATGTGGCAGGTCCGAGTATGGGAGATCCCAGAAGGAGGTTTGAGACGCAACATGACGGAGGCGGTGCTGGAGCTCTATGGTCACAGCAGACGGGTGGGCCTGATCGAGTGGCACCCCACCAGCAGCGGCATCCTCTTCAGTGCCGGCTATGACTATAAGGTACCGCATCAATCAGACTTAAATCAGCACTGGAAATGCCACACCTCTATGATTTAATATACATTAAAATGTTTAACTATAATTCTCTGGGAATAATCAGTTATCTGTAGAAAACTATTCCCAAGCTGATAATATAATCACATTATCGATGAAACTTCAGCTCCAATCTGTCTGTTCCACTTAAAACCATCTTTCCTGATGTGTCAGATCCTGATCTGGAACCTGGAGATTGGAGAACCAGTGAAAATGATAGACTGCCACACTGACGTCATCCTCAGCATGTCCTTTAACACTGACGGCAGTCTGCTGGCCACCAGCTGCAAAGACAAGAAGCTGCGAGTCATTGAGCCGCGGTCTGGGAGAATCCTTCAGGTTAGGAAGAGGTGGCAGATATTTTTATGGGACAACTGGCTTCATCATCTTTTACTGTATGATGCAGCTACTTACCATATTTACAATATTAAAACTGAGAAATCACAAGATTTATTTCTTGGCCCCCTAAATTATATGTGCACTCTATATTTCAGATTATTTTATCATTTTAAGACAAACCCTTTAGTTTTAAGACTTTTAAGAAAACCCTTTTCAGACTTTATAAATGATGGATGATCAGATTGGATGATTAACATGAAATGAATTCTCGTGTTGCACACTAGTAGTCTAAAGCCCATGCAACATGTCCACAGTTTGACTCCAAACTGCATGAACCTTTGTTTCAAATCATACTCAATTCACTTTCCAAGCCTTATATCTCTACTGCGGCTATCAATTGAAGCAAAGGATATAATTTTTTTTTAAAAAGAAAAATAAATCCTTCTAATTAGACCCACGTGCTTTCCACCTGCAGCATCAAGTGGAGGAAAATGGAGAATTAATGAAAAGGTTCAGGGCCTGAAAACATAGATTTACATCCCTGATTTTTTATGTTCATCCTGGGATGTAAAACTCTAAAATTAAATTTAATTATTTAGTTTGACTTTCTGTTTTCAAGTCCCTTCATTTAATCATCAAACAGTGCAGAGTAAGTAGCTATGTAGTAGCAATATCTTGCAGTAAAGTCTAATTTTAATATTGTCTACTGCTTCAACAGCAAGCCAGTTGCAAGAACCACCGTGTAAACCGAGTGGTTTTCCTGGGCAACATGAAGCGACTGCTCACCACAGGGGTTTCTCGCTGGAATACCCGGCAGATCGCTTACTGGGATCAGGTTAGACGACACATCCACATGGCTCGTGCCTGTAATGCCACAGCGGGGTGGAGCAAGTCGTTGGTTAATTCCCTGTATGTGTTGCTGTTCCCAGGAGGACTTGTCAATGCCAATTGTGGAGGAGGACATAGACGGCCTGTCGGGAATGCTGTTTCCTTTCTATGATGCTGACACACACATGCTGTACCTGGCAGGCAAGGTCAGAACCACTGCTCCTTTTCTGCATTGCAGGATGTGCAGTTACTTTTGCATATACACCACAATGAACACAAATATCAAATTCAACAATGCTTGAATTAGATAGTGATTAATCAGGATATGTTTCCAGAAAGGAGAGTAACAGATACAAAAGAATATAGATAGAAGCAGAGATTTGGTAGATTTAAAAAAAAAAAAAAAAAAGATATTTGATGTTTGGTTTAAGAAATATATAAATACATATATCATGTTGCACATACATTTCCAATACATGTTCACAAGAACATGCATGCATTCACAGATTATAAATAATAAAATGAACTGATATAGATAATAAAATAATCTGATAAACAAATATAAGATGTATGTCATGTACAAAATCTTTGGGTAAAGAATGTAAAGAAGCACATATGGACAATTTAACAGCTAGAATATCATTTGTTTGCAGGGGGACGGAAACATCCGCTACTTTGAGATTACCACAGAGAAGCCATACATCCAATACTTAATGGAGTTCCGCTCCCCGGCCCCACAGAAAGGACTTGGTAAGTCAAGAGTTGATCAACAATATGTGTTCTTTCCCGCCAGAGCAAAAAAGAGAAATCTATTTCACTGGCTTTTCTTAGAGTTGGAGGGAGGGGTTAAATTACTTGGAAATGAGCTCAGCCTCTGTCCTGGTTTACAGATGGTGTTGCATGTCTTAAAGGATCAAATTCATTAAAGGAAAAATAAGCAAAAGCATGAAAAATATTCCCTCTAAGAAGTATAATGTGTGCTGAGGAGTTGTGTGTGTGTGTGTGTGTGTGTGTGTGTGTGTGTGTGTGTGTGTGTGTGTGTGTGTGTGTGTGTGTGTGT
>JAOXYM010000001.1:8715977-8730832 GCA_028567055.1 Leptatherina wallacei
GTGTGTGTGTGTGTGTGTGTGTGTGTGTGTGTGTGTGTGTGTGTGTGTGTGTGTGTGTGTGTGTGTGTGGGGGTGTGGGTGTGTGTGTGTGTGTGTGCACGCACATGTGCATGCGTGCACTTCCAAGGATTCAATTAATAGATTTGATTTTGTTAACAATATTACGTCACCACATGTTTCTGTGCCCATCTGCAGGAGTGATGCCGAAGCACGGACTGGATGTGTCAGCCTGCGAGGTGTATCGCTTTTACAAACTTGTCACCCTGAAGGGCTTGATTGAACCCATTTCCATGATCGTGCCAAGAAGAGTGAGTGGAACAGATTCTGCTCTACTCTCTCATTATCAATTATATCTGCAGGATATTGCATTTATTCAGCTTTAATATGTTAAAAAGCTGTTAAGCATTTGACTTTAATTAATAGCCCCTTTGCAACACTCCGACATAAAATATTCGGGTATGTCAAGAAGTGAAATATGGAGCTGCTACGAAGAGTTAGAGCAAGAATTTGTAATACAATTGAAAATATGGTTTTCTTTTTTATTTATTTCTTTAATAGACCATAAGAACAAACACTAGAAGCACTCAGAGAGTGCATACCTTCGCCAAGACATCGAGTCAGTCACCTGCGGAAAAAACAAATCAAAAAGCCCAACAGCCTACCCAGTACCCCCTATATTTCAAACCTTTTGGATCACCAAATCCAGAATATCAACATGATCCATGTCAAACAATGTTGGATTATAACATCTACCATGATGTCATCTTGTTTTTTTTTGTTTGTTTGTTTGTTTTGCCAATGATTCTAGGCATTATCTGTTGAGTTAGAATCTGTAATGGCAAAATGATCCCCATCTCCCCATTGTAAAGAATCCTTAAAAAAAAATCCTGGATTCAGACGGTGATTCAGATCACCCCCAAAATGCAATCACGTGTTCTTAATTTCATTTCTGACATTTCCTGAAAATTCAATCAAAATCCGTCCATAACTTTTTGAGTTATATTGCTAAAAGACAAACAGACGGATGGACAGACAACGCCACCAAAAACACGACCTTCTATGACCATTTGTTTATAGAAGTCACAAACAATAACAGTGATGAATGAGAGATCAGAATTAGTGTGCAGCTCCTTCCAGACATGCAGAGAAGTTGCCATGTTGACAGTTGTTATGTAGAGCAACCCTTTTATACACTCTGATATGTTAGCGGATAATCAGATAAATTAGGAATACTAAAAGCATCTGAAAATGTGCATTTACAGTCGGACACATACCAGGAGGACATCTACCCGATGACAGCAGGAACTGAACCCGCTCTGTCTGCCAGCGAGTGGCTGAGTGGGATTGATAGAGGTAAACAACTTCCTGAACACTTCCTGGACTAGTTTTTTTACTGTGCAATATCTGAATAAGTGAAACTTTTTGCCAAATATATTTTCGCCCAGGAGTTGACATCACATTAAATCTATTCCTTGTCTTTGTCACTTTTCATCAGAAATCTATTGACATGTTTCATGACTGCGTGGAGTACAGTTTATAGATAACCAAATGATTGCACACATGCTTAAAATCTGTCACGAGTAAAATTCAGCAGATCACAGATGATAAAAGACCCCCTATGTCGATCTGCGTGGATCTTTCTGTGCGTGGTGTCGATTGTCACATGCTTAGTGTAAGCTGTCTGTGCTGTGTGGTTCAAACAGACCCAGTCTTGATGTCCCTGAAGGACGGTTACAACCGGCCAAACCAGTTAGTGTTCAAGGCCCCAGTGAAGGAAAAGAAGAGTGTGGTAGTCAATGGGATTGACCTGCTGGAGAACGTACCACCCAGGACAGAGAATGAGGTTTGTGAGTCAGGCTGCGCACATACGTCCTTCAGCCACAACATTAAAACCACCCACTAAATACTGTAAGGTCCTGTGGTCCTGATTTGCTTGATGATGGTTGTATAGGTTCATGCAACAACATTCAGTTTAACACGAGATGCTCCACGTTATTCCCCTGACCTGGAAGTGGTTTGATATCATGGCTGACAGACGTACTGTCATCTGCTTTTCAACTACTATCTAAGGATCTTTTCATGTACTTTTATGAAAGACTGAAAAGATTTATATGAGTTGTGTGCGTATAAACTGTATTTACCAATGAACTCACAATGGAGAAGCTAAATAGGATCTGAGCTAATAACTATAAAATCTGAGAGAACATACACAGGTCTGGTTAAACCATACAGTCATTTCAGAAGCTTGAGAACGGGAGGCATGATCAAATTAACTGTGCAAAAGATGGAAAGTATAATTAGGCCTGGAAAAAGCTGTCAATCAGTAAAGTAGCTGATGTAGCTGGTTTATATATTTGTCAATTTAAAGAAAAAGAGCAATGCAATGTTAATATGTACTGTAAAAGAACAGGTTTTCAGAAAGTGCAGCTTTCCGTGTTCTTTTTTCCCCTCTCTCTAATGAAAATAAAAGTTTCCTATATGTGAAAGCATCGTTTCACACATGCTTTTGCTTGTGTTTTTTTGTCTTTTTTCCGTAGCTCCTGCGGATGTTCTTCCGGCAGCAGGATGAGTTGCGGCGGCTGAAAGAGGAGCTGACCACCAAGGATGTGCGAATACGTCAGCTGGAGCTGGAGCTCAACAACCTGAAGAACGTTAGCCCCAACAACGTTTGACCTCTAAGCCTCCTGGACTGGCAAAGCTGCTCCCTTTGCCCCCAATTCTGACCTCTGACAAGCTTCTGAGCCCTGCCATGCTTTTTTTGATATATCACATTGTATCATAACTTCATTCCTGCTGTCCTTCATAGTGTAGACAATATAACTGTTGGATAATGTCTTAACTGATGCAATTACTAGAATATTGTCATAGTGATAAATATAAATAACTGAGGCAGATCAGGGATTTCCAGTTTAACATGAGGTTGATGATTTGGCAGATTTGAGATCCAGTCCATTTTAGTATTTTCTGTTTTTATACATGAATATTTTGGATTTAATGCAATCTCAAGTGTTATGAGCCCATTATCCAGTATTTAGGTATTTATGCCTGTCCAGTTGTCCATGTGGCAAAGCCTTGATCACCCAGCAAAAAAAATCCCCCACACTTTTCCTCCAGAACTGACAAAGCCACCTTTGAATTCTCATTTTTACCTCGAGGCAAAACTGGAGAATGCAAAGACTATCACTGACTCCTACTTTTCTTCCCTAAGGCCTTAGACCCTGCTGCAGGCCCTCTCTCTCTGCAGCAAGCTGCAACATGATCTCAACATGGCGGACAAGCTGTAGTTTGGCCCCTGACAGAAAAGACTTCTGCAGACATGGATCCTGTTTTTCACAAAGCTGCTTATCCCATAACTGCTTCCCTCTCCTACAAATGTTGCCTGTAAATTGACTTCATAACACTTACACCTACGGTAGCTCCCCAAATGCAAACTTTTCCCAAGGAGCGTGGATAGTTAACTCTCTTCAAGTTCTTTTTTAACTCTGTATTTAAAAAGTGGGAAAGCAGTGGAGGAGACGCGGAACTACAGGAGGTGGACGTGTGGAAAATGCTCAAATTTAGTCTTAAGGGAAGCTTTGCTGGCTGTTTTTTTAGGGCTAATTTTAAGGATGGGGGTACTGTATATTTGCTTTTATTTATTTGCCACACCTTACCTTTTTAGCTAACAACTTGTATATTTGTTAATCCTGATGTTTTTTTATGATGTGGCTGCGCAAACAATGATTGTGATGCTTGACAGATTCTGTTGAATGTTTCCGGCTGAAAATGGTGTAACATTAGTGTGGAATGGCACCTTGAAAGGTATTGGTTCTTTGACTCCAACAACATAACTTCACATGAGTTATGCAGTTATATTATTTCCTATTAGTAACAGTACAAACTGTAATAATAACCATCCTTTTTACCTTTAAACTAAGTATATCACTAACCCAGATGTGCTCGCATTTAGATGTGTAATTTAGCTTTAAAGACTTCAGGTCATCTGCCTCTACTCCTCTTGTATCAACATGAAACTTTGGTCAAATTGCAGTTTAAATACCTCCTTTTTACTATCAAACATTCTTTACATTTTAACAATGATGGACCTAAAATTACCCTTGATTGGCACAATTATTACTTCCAGATTTTTCAGCCCTGGCCAAATGACATTTTTCCTTGTTCTTTGGAGCCCAAAAAGGGGGATACAATAGGAGGAATCTGCAACATGTATTGAAAGAAAAGGGTTTGTAAGTAAAAAGTAAGTCAAGGACTGAAGGTCACAAGTCTTCCCTCATCACGTCATAGCAGGAATATAAAGGTTAAAGCTTCAGATAAAACAATCTGTTAAACATGAAACCTTGAAACAGAGACTGGAAGAAGCGATGCATTTGAGGTAAATGCATATTTGTGTTGCAGGGAAAACAAGAGGCTGCAGAGAATGTGGACGGCTTGAAGAAGAGTCAGCAGTGAAACAGGAAGTTGCAGCTGGGGTTGTGATGTGTCAGGGCCTCTCATTTAGGTGCAAAAATCTGCAATTAAAGCTGTTGATTGAAAATGACTGAAACTCTGTTAACAATGGCTAAAAGGCTTTTTTGGCTCTGATATTCTCATCACAAATGCATTTATCTGTAGTTTCATATTGTAATGTGGGTGTTTACAGTATGTGTCGAAAACAAAAAAATGAAGGCTGGCATCAGTATTTCATGAGCTTAACCCGAACGTGTTATAGAAGGACCACAGACTTCAGAAGTTTATATAAAAAGGATTTATTGAAGTGAATGGGAGGGAAAAAGAAACTAAATTTGGCTGATGACAGTGGACTTAACAGTGAAGAAAAGAAAAAGAAAAAAAAGAATCACTGAGGTAGGCCAATTTGACCATTGCGTATACTTAGAGAAAACAAAGTCCAAATAGCTGACTGTTCAATAGTTTACACTTTAAAACAATAAACTTTCAATGCACATATGTTGCGGTCGCACCCTCCATTTACAGCAAGTACTTCTTTAAGCTACCACCACTAATTCAAACATCACCACCTGTGTGTCTCAGAAAAGAAAATAGAAAAAGCAATAATGACTTCTGATGCTGAAAATTTTCTCTTTATGGAAAGATTATGCATACAAAGTTCAAATTCAAGAAATTTCACACTGCGTATTTTAGATAAAGCAGCATACATATTTAATATCTTATTACAATTCATAGTTTCACCTCAGTTGTCTGTTCAATGTCTGCCGTCATCAAAGAGAATACAAAAAAATAGATTTGGTCATTATTTACAAGAACACGTAATTTCCGAACTATCAAAGCTGAGGGTTTGAGGAGGAGGAGCGGCTTTGACAAGGGCAGACATTTTTTTTGCTTAAAAATATGCCCTGTGAGGGTCACACTGTGCACGTTCAGACAGGAAATTTCACACCAGGACAGCAGAGAGTATTGGCATACTGGTGACACTACAAACACATAAGTTACGTTGTTTTGTTTGTTTTTTTTAAAAGAAAAGAAAAGTGGGGGTACAATGATGCAAAACAATAAGTTTAAGACAAGGAAAGGACAGCCGTACATGAAATCCAGTAGTTGACTTTAAAATGTATTAGACATGCACTCTTTTTTTTATTTGTTTGTTTGTTTCATTTTGCTTTTTGAAGGGAGGTCATAAAATACATAAGTCATCAGAAACTGGTCTTACATAAATGGTGAGAAAACAAAAACATTTCTCAAAAAGGTTTATCTTTGCTATTATTTCATATTACAAAACTGGTGTCCACAAAGCAGTTAAAAGTGGACCGTATAGACTAGAACACGGGAGCATCAAAGGTACAGAAATTTTACTTTTACATTTTTCTCCAGGTAACCCCGTCAAGCTGACTGGCCAATAACAAAAACCACTCCTACTGCAATATGAAACTGGAGGGAAAGGGGGAGGGGGGGGTAAAGATACATGGGCCTGTAGGGGAAGTGACAGAGAGATACAAGTTTAAAACAGTTTACAACTTAGCTAACAGAGGACGCTCAGTCGTCTTCATCCTCCTCCCCTTCTTCATCCAGTTCCCTTTTTCTCTTCTGACCTCGTTCTTCCTCTGCAAAAAAAAAAAAAAAAGAGTCACATTTAGAGAAAGAAACACAAAGATGAAGTCGTTTTTCCCCATGATGACAGCAATTGTGGCTGAAAAGAGTTAACACATTACAGATATTTTTAGAGCTCTGTAGGTTTAGATTGGATAGTGCGACACAAAACAGTAACTTCTATGAATATTTAGTACTGTTGAAATGTTTAAGGGATACCGTGTAACTTTTGACCCAAATATCAGCCTAATCTGAGTAATAATTTATGCTTTCTGGGGTCAATATACAGCGTTTGACGCGTGTCGGCGCTCCGAGGGGGGCTGCCCTCTTCAGAAACCAACATTGTAATTTTGCAGTAGTGGATCCGTCTCTCATGGGATCATGTGACCTGCAGCGCTTTGCTTTACGGCTCCCCTCTATAAACACAGAGGGCTCTGCTTGGTGCTACGTTTTCCTCCACTTCAAGCGGAAGTTTGTCATTGCTGAACGCAGTAAGAAGGTGAAAACGGTGGAGACCGTTTCATTTGACGACTGTCGTGTGGCCTGTGGGAAGTTACAGGTTGAGCGCCCCTAGTGGCCAAAAGTTAAACAGGATCACTTTAACATTACGATACATTATTAAGTCTTTGCATTCTGCTCACTCAGCTGGTGACAGATCCTAGCATGTTTATTTCCCCTTATTTACTTCATTTTAATACAGATGAATCCCCTCATTTTCTTTTTTTTGTTTCTGTTATTAGTCAACAAAAGGATTTTAAAAATCACGACTATAAAGCAGCTTATTAAAAGGTGACATGTTGAACTAGCAGTAAGCGATTCCTATAACACAACACTGTCTGAGACAATCATCCCAAACAATGGCTGTGCTCTAATTAAATCAGAGAGAGAAAGTCACCGGCAGCAGCTCACGGATGTACGGTCGGTCGGCTGAATGAGCTGCAGACCTCAGCTGTTGTCTGGTGGCAGAAAAATATGTCGGAAGAAAAGCAAGTTCTCACACTCAGAGCTGCTCGAGCCACTCGTCACCAGACAATAGCTGAGGTTTGCCAAAAAAGTTGCTGGACTTGTAACTAAATATAGTTCAAGCTACTCTAAGCTATTAAGGAGGAGAATCTGTGAGTCTGCAAAGAAACAAGAAACACCGGCACAACTTCACAGTTTAATAATTCAACATTTAACTACATTTAGATGAATCCATCTTGTTTCATACCTCATTTGAAAATATATTGCTATATAGAACATAAGCCTATTGACTAAATAATATTCTTAGTGTTCCCCTTCAGGGATTAATGAAGGATTTCTTTCATTTCATCAGGGACAAAATTAGAATTTCACTCATCTTAATGCAAAACCAGGAATGGAGGAGCTTCCAACAGCATGAGAGCAGTATTCAAATGTTGAAAACAGTTCCTAAATAATTCAATATAATTGGCAGTGTTATTGTTTAAACACCTCTTGCTTATTTTCCAGTTATTGTAAAAGCAGTTAGAATATTTGTAGTCTGAAACCTTTAACTTTTTCACAACTGGGTCCATGTTTTGACTGGAATATGCTCACGCAATACGGCTGCGTGTCTTGTGCATACATGTGCATTTGTTTATATGCAGCACCATATAAATTCCCTCTGGTTTTGAGCTCGTGGACCAACATGAAGACCCCAAACCAGGAGTTTCAGACAAATGTGGAATTTTAAATATGTAATTGATCTGAAATCAAAGTGGATTTAATGTGGGAGGAAAACTCCAGAGGACGTCGAGCAGTGAGCACATTTGGGAAACGAATGAGAGATCTGCGTTAAAGCTAGCCACAGTTTTACTGACCTTCATCATCCTCATCGTCAACCTCTCTGTCATTCAAGTCCTCCTCCTCTTCCTCCTTTATGCAAAGACAAAACAGCATCAGTGCGGACGCCTCAGAATAAACAATCTGTGACAACTGCAGAGCTGAAATCTCATTTCACCTCTCCACTCAGGTCGTCCTCCTCCTCTTCTTCATTCTCCTCTTCATCTTCCTCTCCCTCTTCATCCTCCTCATCTCCAGGTGGTGCATCTTCATCATATTCCTCCTCGTCTGCATGAAAGCAGGCGGTGGTTAAACGAGCAACTCAAACCAAAAAGCTAAAAAACAAAGCACAGCTGTCCGCATGGAGGCGCGTAACCTCGGACTTACCATCTTCATCTTCCTCATCATCATCCAAGCCCTCTGCGTAGACTTCGCCGTCAGAATCTGGTGCTTCTTTGTCATCTTTGTCGTAGCCGTCCAGGTACGTGAGCTGCGGTAATAGCTTGAAGACGTTGTCTCTGTATTCGTTCAGGTTTGTCACTTCACAGTTAAACAGATCTAGGCTTTTCAGGGCCCCCAGTTCTTTCTGTCAATAGAAATAAAGTTTGATGAATAATTCAGACACGTGCTTGCCATGTCGTGCCGACATTAATCTTTCCTTAAGTGCTTCTGTGTGTTGCCTACCAGTGGTTCTATTGTGCTGAGGTCTTTTATCTTGTTGCCACTGAGGTTGAGATGTGTGAGGTTGGGACACTTCTCCGCCAGAACTTCCAACCCGCCTGAGATCCTGTTATCGCTGAGTTCAAGCTGTTGATCAATTAAACGATCAAAACGTGCAAAACCTTGCGGTCTAAACTTCTGAGATCGTTCTATGAAGACAACCACCCACCTTTTTGAGTTTCTTTAGCTTCGGCAAGTGGGCAACCGTCGTCAGACCGACATTGATTGTGCTTAGAAACTCCAGCTCCTCAAATTCATCTGTTAGTCCCTCGATCTTGCCTTCGTTCGAGCGACAGTTGTCTAGCACAAGTTCTTTGACCTGTGGAGCAATGCAATGCATCAGGTCAGCTTCAGTCAGATATAAGGATAAAGGTCACATAAGCCAAAAGGTCAAACACAGAAGGTCAAAAATATTTTAATTGTGCAGCTGAATGCAGAGTGAAAATATACATTTTCTCTATTCTGAATAAAATGGCCGAGTTAGAGCAGCAAAAATGTCCTATTTTAACATTTTGATAGTTTCCCACAATGTGATGGAGTTGACTGTTAGTTAGAAACCCTTCTTCATGACATGACCTGCTTCATCCTCATTTTGGCTGTAGTTCAACAAAAATTGACAGTTTATCGAGAGGCATTTGTTTGTGAGGCAAAAGCTGGCAGTTAAAAGCAATATTATCATTAAGAGTGTATTCGTTTTATTATTCAAACAGGGAGTTTAAAATAGAAAAATTATTCACTGAAAATCCAGTGTTTTCTAGATTGAACTCCCACTGTTTCAACATGCTTACACCCCTGATATGTTAATCAAAAAATATTTGTAGGCTTATTTCTTTTGACTAAACCAATTCAGGCTTTTCACTCTTTATACAGACTCACTTCAGACAGACATGTCCACAAACTACTGTGAAAATCTATTTGCTGCACTTTGCCAGTTAGTGGAAGTTTTTTCATACAACAACCAAAATAATAAACTACCATGCTTGATTAAAACAGTGTTACACTCCTACAATAATATTCAGTTTTTATAGTATCTAACAATGTACAATCCTGTCCCATAGGTTAAGCCAGTAACACCTGAGTATATTCATTTAGGTTCAATTTAATAATTGAACTATAAATTCTGTATGTTTTTATGAGGTTACAGCACAATTATATGATGGCATAAAACTTTTGTAAGGTAGATACCACACTGTGTCTTCAAAAAGAAAGAAAAGAAGCTAAGCTAAGTTAAGCACCCCCATCGTATTATTGAAAGACAGTTAAACAGTAGGTGGATTCCTCATTTCATAGTGATCACAGTAAACAGGGTCTAACTTGGCGCATTGATATTTAAATGGTGTAATAAGCGACCGCATGTGTGCTGTTATCGGATATTTCCCCTCGGCCTTCAACAACACTCATCCAATCAGCAGGAGGACCGAACTGTAAAAACAATACTGTCCATCATCACCACTCAGCGGTCAGAACCAGAACACGTCTTATCGCCTTAGATATCGCGATGCTTTGGCTCTCCTTCCATTACGTAAATATGACATTTAGATCATTTTTCGGTCGAAAAGACTCATAATCAAGATTCTGCGTGGATATTTCAATAGTTCCCGCATTGAAGTGCAATAAGAGACGTATGTGAGCGTTGTGAGCGGCGCATATGCACATTAGTCAAAACAAGTCGGAGCCAAACAGACCTACGAGTCGTGCACAGGGTCATTTGTGAGTAGGAGGGGCCGCTAAAGCCGATTAGATAGCTGCCAGGCAAACGTTTCATTGTTGCTTGTGCTAAACAGTTGCTGATCGGACTGATGGCGAGTGTATACTTCTTAAAAGAAGAAGGTATGATGATTTGTTCGTCGTTTGTGTCGAATGAACGGACTTCCCGTGTATTTCGAAGTGCCTTTGTTTGTCAGTAAAATGGCGGCTTGTCCTAGTTCTGGAAAACTAGAGCAGCAACGCGGTTCGCCCATTTGTTTTCATTATGGCTGGACTCCTCCGACCGACGACGACGACGGAAAAGACCTGTTTAAACATCCAAACAAGCACCGGGCGTTTCTTAACGACCCGGTGTGTGTGTTTGTTTCATCTTTGCGTGTACTCGCCCGACCCGGTGGTTGCTAAGGGTCCGTAGTAACGGTGCTTTATTCGGGCCATCTGTGCGCACCGTGGCTCCTGTTGGAGGCTGCACGAGCTGCAGGCTCATCAGTTTAAGCTGCTCAATGTTTTGAATGCACTTCCTGTAGAAATAAAAACCAGTTTGTGGGCGCATTTTGAGTAATAAGTGCGGGTTGCAGATGCAAAGCGATAATTCGAGGGGGTATGATCTTTATGCATCATTGATAATTCCTTGACTTTGGGGTATCCGCATCTTCTAACCCCGCCAAGTACGCGGCGTAAAATGTTCAGGTGAACGCATTTGCCAGTCAAAGCCTACAGATACACAGTAAATTACAATAACACGGGTTGTTAGAAAAACGAAAAAGAGGCGCGCTCGTAGATCAAAAGTTACAAATATGGCTTCTCATACTGCTTGTCTTGTTTATACCGCTGGCATAAAAAAAGAAGCTGTGCTGCATTCTCAAACTGCACATCATAAAGGTTGCAGCCACACAAAAGTTCAAGCAGCGGACCTGCAGCACCTGCCGATTGTAAACACGATGGCAAAGCAACAATATGACCCGACGTCTCCATCATCTTTTAACTTGGAAGAAACTTTGTATCCCCCCACGCCAAGACATCACACGAAATATTCTCCATTAGCAGAGAGTGAAGCATCACAGCGAGACGCGAGGCCAACTTACGTCTGACGGAGTGCGGTTCCGCAACTCTAGATGAATTCTTTTCTTCATGTCCATCCTGGATCAGCGCACCCGTGATACGATACACACTTTTAATAATTACTGCAAATGCAACTACCACCTCCAGAGCAGACTGCTGTTGTTCATTCAAACTTGATCCGCTCGGTGGGCGGGAGCACGTTTCAGGATTGTCGTCACCGCCGGCCAATGGCGCGAGCCAAATAAAGAGGGAACGGATTTACAGACACGCAGGCCAATCAGGCCGCCCTCATCAAACTGGGTGGGGTTTTGTTGTGGAAGTTTGGTTGTTTTGTTAATTTAAGTTTAAATGGGAATAGTAATATTGGGATCTTTTTCATTGGATATGTGTATGAGTGTATTCATGTCACCATTAAAACCAATAACACTGAAATCTTTTGTTATGGCATTGATTGAAAACACCTCCATATTTATTCCCCACAAAACAACATACACAACATTTTATCCTAATATTTTTTTTTAAATCCCACATTTAATCCTACATGTGTAAAAAAAAAAAAAAAAAAAAAGGGGGTATAAACTGAATAAATGGCATAAAATGTAAACAAGATCATGAAAATTGGGAACAGGTGCAGGTAAAAATACACAATATTTTACAGGAGTAATCCTACAAATCAGTGCATTTAAACAAATTGTAAAATGTGGATTTATAATTTAAATAAAATGTTTCTACATTTTAACAACAAATTAATTCAGATGGTAAAGGAGGGGGTGATGTAGAGATGTAGTTATGAAAACATGGGAGAGGTTTAATCATCTTACAGTTTATTCATATAGTCCTTAAACTAAGCTTTGCAGACTACAACATTATGGCATCGCATCACAAACAGCTGCGTCTAGATATACATTGCACTCAGGATCTGCACCAGAGTTGTGAATTTGTTATAATTGTGTGTGTGTGTGTGTGTGATATACATTGCACTCAGGATCTGCACCAGAGTTGTGAATTTGTTATAATTGTGTGTGTGTGTGTGATATTAAACTGCAAAAATAAGTGGAAATGATTATTGTAAATTTTGAATTAAATTTTTTTTAGATTTAATTTGGTCAAAAACCAAAAATAGTTTTGGCAACCAGTGATCAGACTGATTCCCTAAATTTCAAAGGTAAAATTAAAATAAATTGAAAAAAAAGGCACACTTCTGAGATCAGGGTTTTGCCTAAACTGAGCTGTATTTCTCTCTCTGTGGTGACCAATAAAAAAAAAAAAAAGATAAAACTGATTCCAATGTTGTACAGAGCTTCTCCACAAGGGGGAAGCAGAGCCTTCATCTTGGTACCAGATGGGTGGAGATTCCTGAGCTGTTAAAATGAAGCCACAATCTTGATGTCCAAGTAATCTAAAAACCAATGGGCTGAAAAAATGAGAGCCTATAAAAAAGGGTTTTTGTTTCCTAAAATATAAAAGGACATGCAGGCTATTGGTTATCAATAGGTCAGACTGTCTCGGTCCCCCTACACACCCATTAAACTTGTGTGTGATAAATAAAATGCATGTGCCTGATAAGGAGAATTTAGAGTAACTGCCACTCATTGCTATTCTGTACCAGCCCATGTTAGTCTCACAGTCATCTTTCTTGTCTTGTGTTTCACACAGTAATCTATACTACAATTTAACTCCAGAAAGGTCAAAATTAGCTATATGAAGGTTAAAAACACTCAATTGCAGCGTATACAAGCTACTAAAAATTCAATTAGACCAATCTTATTGATTTGGCATAAATGTAAAACAGGTATTTAGATTGTTGACTTCTTTCTGATTCACAATGTCTGTCCAAATCAGTTAAAATGGAATATTATAGCCGACAATTTGACTTCATAAAATTTAAATCTCTTATATTTCAAGATTTAAAAAAAAAAAACAAAAAAAAACATATGGCCACAGATATAAGATATTGCAAAGAGACAGATTATGTCACCAAAGAAGAAATAATTACCCTTTAAGAGCTTAATAATGACGAGAAAGACTAAAAATGACCTAAAAAACAACAACACTACCACAGAGACTAAAAAAAGACAACAAAGATCTGAATTGGGCAATGAAAGGTGGACAAGACTCCCAAATATGATTCTTAATGGCCATAAAGATAAAACAAAATTACATATTAAACATAGAAAAACGACACAATATTAAACAAATAGAGGAATAAACATACCATCATAGAAAGGAAAATTGTAAGTATCACTTCACACATAAAATCACTGAAAAACAACTTGTGTCTGCCCAGCACCAGCTTGGTATTTTTATGTTTTAGTGTTGAATTGTCCTGATAGAACAAAGTTCGGCAGCACATCCATTTAGATCTGTTTGAGGCATAGACATGCTGAGCAGAGTAAAGTAGAGGAGCTGCCACTAGAGGGCAGCAGAGCCCTTCTTCACTGCCTCTGTGTGTGATCACTGCACAAATCCATACTAACGTGTAGAGCGCACTCTGGAAGAAGAGATTCATCTTTTTTTTTATTTATTTTTTTTAAACTGGTCCAACCTCTGGGATGTCTACAATGTGAACAGGGATGCTGATAAACAACACATCTTAATATGCCTTTATCAGAAGTCTGACGATGAACCTTGAAAATCCCAAATGTATATAAATAGTTTTTTGGATACATTTCCAGACCTGTTAAATGTTCAATAATTCATAAAGGGCAGTCGAATGATGTCTTTTTGTTTCAGACACAAAAGTTGGGCATAGTTGTGAGGGAAAATTATTAAGGATGTGCCATCTATTTCTTTTTTTTCTTTTTTTTTTATTCATTAATCTTTTTTTAACTGGGTAAAAGTCTCATTTAAAATTAAATAAAATAAAAACTTATCAGGAGTTTTTAAGAGGTAACAAAATAATCAGCTAAACTGTGATAAAAGGTATACGAACATCTTCTTTAATACTTTTTAAAATAATCATATAAGATTCAGAAACAGGCACATTAAAACACCAAAAGTGTCTAAATGTGTATTAAGTCATTCACCTTTTTGAAAGGAAACAAAGAATTGAAAATGACAAGACATGACGCTAAGTGGTGATTCTTGTTTTTGTCTTCGTTTTACGTCTTTAAATTTACTTTCAGAGTTAGTGTCCAGACAGTCTTTCATGTGTGTGTCCAGACGTTGACCCTGTCCTGCTGTCATTTGAACATCACTTTTTCCATTTAGTAAGAAGTGAGGATGATATAACAGTAACAGCTCAAATAGGACAGGAAGCACAGGTTTGGTTGACAGAATACAAAGCCCCTGACATGGGATTTAACCCCACATTATACTTATATATACATATATATACATATATATATATATATATATATATATATATATGTATATATATATATATATATATACAGTCAGAAACAAAACCATTCAGTTGTCACTGAAATAAATTGAAACTGACAAAAGTAATAATATATAAAAATTGGATGAAAATCATGAGATTGTTATTGAATTGTGGTTCAATAGATATCTAAAATAAACGAGCAAAAATATGAAAAAGT
>JAOXYM010000001.1:8741225-8756756 GCA_028567055.1 Leptatherina wallacei
TACATACAATAGTACGGACCAGTACGGAGCATAAGATCACAAATTCTTTAAGACAAGTCTGTGTCCTCCTCTCAGCTATGGAAGGTCTTAAAGAGATAATACCACGATTCAAGTGGTATTTACCAGCATTCACACACATGTGAGAATACTGAAGTCACAAATCGTTCAATGGGTATCATGATGCATATCGTCTGAGTTATAAGCTTCACTGTCATTCAGTTCTTCTGTGTTTTGTGTTATTTTTGTTTGGCTAATGTTAAGGACAGTTATTCACATGGATGCCCCTTTACCATCTTGTTTGGAATGTTTTGCTAAGATTTGCTTTTATTAAGCAGGTGTAGAGACAGGAAAGAGGGTCAGAGAAATGTGAGGTAACATGCAGCAAAGGGTCCAAGACCATGATTCAAACCTGAACCGGCTACATGATCCAGTTGCACAAGTTCAGCCCAGGCCATGATGCCCAATGATGAGTTTTCGAATTTAGTTCATTTGTTCAACCAATCAGCAAACAGCTTAACCAGAGAGTTCTCTCATGCTGGAAAACATTGCAAGTTGAAGCTAAAAAGAGCCTAAAAATGAGTTCTAGGAACTATAATAATAGTAGTTAAAGGAATAATAAAATCTATGAGCAGTTCAGAAGCCCCTATAAATGATAATAAATCAGCTCAAAACTAAAGACAGTTGTGGATTACACTGACAGCTTTTAGGTTTGGATATAGGAAATGTGCTGTTATGTCTAATGTTAGCTCTAATGTTATGAATTAATGGGCAGATTAATTCATAGTCCACCCACTGAACACAGAATGGAGAAGAAGCTAGAATCCAGTCCCTTATGTTGCCTGCCCGGGGTCTTCAGCCTTGGTAAGGCTCCAATCCACCTCTCTAACCACTAGGCTCCCCTGAATAACTAAAGTAAAGTGAAATAAACTTCAACATGGAACACTTATTTACCCAACATATTCTGTCTCTTGGTAATTTTCTGCCATCACATCTCCCTGGTTCTGTTAATAACAGCAGTTTTGCAGCAGTTTTAGTCTTGAATCAGTCTGGATTAAATAAGCCTGAGCTGCATTAGTGGAACGGCTTGAAGATTAATTAGGAGATGGAGCTAGGTGGACTACTTCAGGTGAGTCGCTCTTTCTTGAGTGACTATCATAGAATATCCCTTTGCTCTGGTCGCCTCTCCTCTCTAACTGTTTATCACTTTACCCAAGAGCTACACAATGACTTTCAGTCTCACAGACATGTGAAATGAGCAGTAACACTGAACACGACACATTACATTGACAAGACACATGATGTACTAACAATCTATGCTGACAAAAAGCTCATCTTTCATTGACTTGGTTACTGTGATGACCTCAAGTGGTAGCAGCAAATTCTGTGAAGACACCAGAAATCAAGCTCTCCACTCATTTCTTTTAAAAGGTACAATGAAACTAAATATTTTTTCCTGAAATGAGGTAAGTGTTTCTGGTGCCTAAACATTGATATAAGACAGAAATGATGTGTTAAAGTATAACACAGCACAGTCAGGGTTCTCTAGATGAATAAAACCGGGGATTCTTGGTGAAAAATATTCCATTCATGCCGCTCCACCACAATCTGTCTCTGCTTTCTAAATTAGGCTTTTGAGAGTTTTCTTTTTCTGGGTTTTTCCTCAACAGGTTGAGATATTCATGATAATTATTTCCCCATGTGGTAATGGCATTAGCTACATGAGTTTTGCTTGATGTTTAATGTGACCAAAGATATTCATGTTCATCTTGGTATGAATTGAAATGACGCTTATGTTCAGCAAAAAGGATCTTCTCTTTAAAGTCTGCTCTCATCCGGTTTTACATTTTCCCACGCTGTCAGACTCACCTCATTCTTCGATTCTAGCATCAAAACTTTGGTCCAGTTCTTGCCTGCTGCTCTGCAAGCCAATCAGTCCGATCCCCGTCCTTTAAAGCTGTCTCCTATTCTGTCATCTCGCCTTCCAGGCTGTGTGACACACCTCTTCCTGATCCCAGAGAAAAGCCCCATCGTAAGCTCATCCACCACTCTGTCCAGGGAGTTTTATCCAGTCTTCTTTCCTCATTTATGTCACAAATAGTTTTCAAATCAACTTTTGCACATTATAAGAATTTTGTTCTCTCTTTTCAATTGGTCCATCTTCATTGAAACAACTTTAGTCAGCATCATTTACTTAACAGTGGTGCCCAGTTCTTGATTTATGACTCAATTCTTGCAAACTAAACATTTATTTTAGTCTCAGCTGTGCCTAAATAGTTTGCTCATTAATCCTCACAAAAAATTTAAAAAAATAAAAAAATAAGCAGTGGACAAACCAACTGCAAAACATGTCAGTTGCTAAGTTTTAGTACTGATATTTTTCACAAAGTTTAAATTAAGAGCACAGGTACAACTTCAACAAACTTCTGCCAGTTTATTTAAGTAAAATAATCACACCATTAAGCATCAGATACAGTGATTCACAGTGTACTATTTCCTCTTTAAAAACATGTTAGAAGAGCCTTAGAAACTGCTACAAGCAGATAATTTAGTTAAAAGTAACTGAAAACATATTAACCTTGTGTTCTGTGCTTGCATAAGCTAGTTTTGTGCTTTTCAATCTGTTGCAGATGGTAATGTCAAAATGATCTGTGATTTCCAGCAGCAGGTTCTTTTGTGTAATTTGGTCCATGGTAGTGTCCACTTAAACAGCAGGACAACACTGAAAGCAAACAGCAAATCACTTAATCAACACAGCAGGTAAGACTTCATTTTATATACCAACATATAAAAATCCTCTTAAACCAATAGAAGAAAAGTCCTTATAAAATAGCTACAATAGATGTCTTTCACCAGCTTTCAGTAGAGCCAGTTTGCTCAATCTTGTCCCTTTTGTTACTTTTTAAGCCTTTCACAGAAGTGACCTCAGTAAACATTTCTGACAGCAACCACATGCTTCTTTCAGACAAATGTTTCACGTCCTTGGACTCCAGGTGAAACACATTTAGTTGCCGTGGAACTTTGAAAAATCACTGCAGGAAAGTAAGAAAATTGAGTAGATGTGGAGATAAAAGCCTGTTATAATTTTTCTAGTATCAAGAACTTTAGTAATTTGCATGACTTCTCCATGTGTTCATGTTTTCAAAGTCTGCCTTTACATAATTTCCATTATCCCTCTAGAATATGTTCCAGCTTCATAGAGCTGCTCTGCTTTTTTTAGTTGGTACTCATCAGTACTCTCTGCTTGTAGAAAGGGAATCTGCTTGTTTTGTTTTACAAGAAAAGCTGCAGTTGTAGAGGCAACAAAAAAAATCCATATTGATTAAAATTTAACAACTTGAACCACTTAGAAAAGTTGTTGCATGTTCATTGTTATATTATGATTTTATATCATTCTCTTACAACAGTGGAGACAACACATTCCTCTTAGCATGCAAGAGGATGTGTTTTATGAAAAAACTAAAATAATGTTCTCCAAAAGCAATCATCCAAAGCAATTCTCTATGGAGGTCATAGTCTCCTTTTAAAAAGTGATAACCAAGAATTTTAGCCACAAAGTTGAGATGGCTCGGGACCCTTTATCTCCCAGCTAACACCCTGCCGATAGGCATACAATACAAACAGTAATTTCTATTGTTAAATGACTAAAAAGCATCATCTGTCCTGAAGCGTTTCTCCTTCATTTGTTCAGTGCTTCTTGCTCAGTGTCTGTAACGCTGTAACAATGGCAGGAACTGATCTGATGTCACACTACAGCTGTTCTCATCCTGTCTCACTCTTACTGTCTCTTGACTTTTCACACAAAAGAAGTTAAGATGCAGACAGCCGTTGGTGGAGAGATACGACACTCCTCTTGCTGCTGGAAAATTGGACACAAAAGATGTGTTATTTACAACAATTGAAACAAATACAAAAGTGAGAAATCTACTGTTCAGATACCATCTTCCTCTGTTAGAGATGGTCCAGTTTTACAGCATCTGTGACCATGAGACACCCCACGTTCATCAATATTTGTATTGAGCCGAGAGTCTGTACACAATCAGATAAATGTGATGGGGAAATTCATTTATTGGTGTGTTAATCTGCTTGTCTGTGTAATTCAGGCTAAAAAAAAAGGGGGTCTGGAGTTCTGATTGCAGAATATAAGCACCTCTAACTAAATCTATCCAGATAGATTTATGTTATAATGAAATAATCTGACATTAAAACTAAAAATTGGAACCGCAAGCTCTGATGCAAAACCGGCGCTGTTCATCTGATCTGATAACGCTTAAAATCTTCTGAATTTTTAATCTGATCATATTTGAGATATTTCAGAAATATCCCCAAAGACAGGTAGAATTCCTACCCTTGTGAACATTAAGGATACATGTCAGATTTGAATAGGTCAACATTTCAGGGCTGTGTCCAATCTTTTCATCAAGTATATAAAGTTCACCCATTAATCCTTGCAGAAGGTCCCCTTCATACAGCCAGAAAAAAGATTTCACAAGACAACGACAAAGACTTTTGAGGGTGTTTGGCATCAGGAAGTTATCTGTAAATCCTTTGATTATTGTGGGTCATGAGGTGAGGGTCTATGTGGATAGAGTTTACTTTCCACAGATGTCATCAGATTGGTATTTGGGGAGTTTGGAGGCCAAGTGACACCTTAGACCTTTTGTCATGTTCTTTGAGCCTTTACTAAAAGGCTTTATGGAGCACAGTGCAGTCCTACTGGGGGAGACCGCTACTGAAGGGTGGGCTGTTGCTAGTGGCATTCATGCGAAAAGCACATTTTTCCACAACAATTGCTTTTTAACAGTGTTTCTCATTTTATCCGACAGTGCTTAGAATGTTAGGGCTGATTGGTGTGTATAAATACTTACCACTTTATTAGGTGCACCTTTACAATTACTTGTTGGCACAAATATCTTATCAGCCAATCATCCGGCAGCAACTCAACGCATTTAGGCATGTCTCACCTGTTGTCTCACTATTAGCACTGAAACAATGTTTGATTTCTAAAATCATATGTTTACATCATCAAACGCGCAAAAAGTGAAAAATCAAAAACCTGTACTTTTATGATCACGTGAACACACAAATTAAATATTATATATTAAATATTATGTTATAGTCATGAACTGAACAAAGGAAAATTCAAGTTATTAAGGATGAGTTTTATATAACAAACACCGAAAGCTCAGCATGACCAATTACAACTACAGGAAGAAAAAAAAAGCACTAAATTTGTAAGTTTTGAAAGCCTAATGCACAGAAGACAAACCCAGAGGCAGAATGTTGAGGACACAAACTTTACTAATGAAGGAATGAAAAAAAATTGGCAAGCAATGGAGGCTAACAAACTTCATAGAAAAAACAGCACATGAAGCTGATCGGGAGGACTGAACAGATGATTTGAGAGGGACTACCAGAACTGGAGGTGTGAATAATAGCGAGCGTTACTGAATGCAAGTGTGATACTAAGAAACAAGAAGCAGGTGGTGAATGGCAAGCTGGGGAGAAGACACTGAGGGCTCTTGTGGATGGAAAGGGCTGACTCCAGTAGACAAAGTTCAGAGGCAAAACCAAAATTCCTGACAGCATGCTAGTAGCTGTGTGCATGTGTGTGTATCTATGCACCTGCTTGCATACATGTGTCTGTTAGCTCACTTCTGCTGCTGGTGGGAAGGCCTGGAGGGTGGTCTGTGACGAAGGAAGGGGCCAGTGAGTCATGTGCTTAAATTATCCCCTCTCTGCACACCAACCTTAGTTATCCAACCATCACTCTCCATAATGGAACTGTAGCAGCAGTATGTCACCTCTGTTTTTGGAACAATCACATATTTAAATTCAACCCTGAAGCTACACGACAGAAAATCAGCATTACGACACATTACAGCCTGTTTGAAACCAAAATTTCCTCACTGACTGTTGATTAGCTCTTTAGACAAATCATGACAGGCTGCCTTTCAGTGCAACCATGGACGATAAAAACGTATGCACCCTCTGAGAAATGCTCAGGCTCAAATTTGTCAGAGTGCGCTTTAGCTCAGTGATGGATTGCAAATGAAAAAGCTGAGCTTTCCCTTGGCTGTCAGGAGGCCCTGCCAGCTTCAGCACTTCTATAAGCTGTTAAAAAATAAGCTGCTTTATGGTAATTGCCACAAAAGTTGTAAGGTAATAAATAACAAAAGTGAAATGTTGCAAGTGTTTTGACCAAAGCTAGTAATTCTTCATTACCTACGTTAGCTGCTGTAACAGCTGAGTCATATTATTGTTGTAGACTTTTGCCCCCCACTGTCAAATAAATTGAGGCTAAACATTGCATATGCATGCCTAAGAGGACTATTTCTTCTCTGTGGTTTTGTACAGAAATGTCATTACAGTTCATTTCAAATGCAGATTTTTCAATCACCGAATTAGAGAATCATTTAAATCAATAAATATCAGTAACAGGAGAATAACAGTCATTTCCTAAGCAAGTGATTTTGTTAGCATTCCTTGAAAGAGGGCACAGACAGCGTAAGAGTCAATTTGCATATGAGAATATGAAACTCAGATTGCTCCTTGGATGGTGTGGTTTAAAAAGCTTTCCTTTTTTTCCCCTCTTCATTCATCAACCTTCTTTATTGCACTTGGTTCAGTTAAGCAGAGTTTCCTACAGGGAAGAAAGCTGGCTTAAATATATTTATGAAAAATAAACTCACCTATGTTCCATTCTTGGTGTCTGTGCAATGTTCTTCTTAAAGTAAATGAAATAATGCTGAAAGTCACAGTACATGAATCTTTTATGACCCTGGGACGGCACATAAAGGAGGAGACAAAAGCAGTTCTGCTCATAGAGCACTCTGTCTGGACACGGAGATCAATCAAAAGTCAGTCAGACAGACTCACCTCTGTGTGGAATCTTAATCAACTGTGACTCAGGGAATTTGAAGAAAAAGTCAAGGATTACAGTGATGCTTCTTCACACAAAAGGACAAAAATTACATCAAAAGAAGAATGACATATTTACAGTATATAGTCCGTCACTTCCCTGCATAGGTTGTTGCTATATTAAGTCAAATGAGGTGAGATTTGAAGATGCAACAGATTTATAAATAATCTCTCCAATATGGTTCACAGTTAATATCTTTACCTGGGCTATTGTGCGCGGACATCTTTAAGGTAAGTGAATCAAATCTTTATTTTGTCAATTATATTTTTCTTAATCGTGACCGTGTAAAAATTCATCAATAAAAGCACAAATAGCTGCTTATGTAATGCAGGTAATGTGAGGAGAGCAGACTTAATCAGCTGGCTAAGATGCCTTGTTGAGGTGGACTCGCACTCACACTCCTTACTATCATGGATTGGACACAGGAGACAAGGTGGAAAGACTCACGGAGATGGATGAAGATGTAATGAAGGTTTGATTAAAAAGAAGATACTGCAGGAATTGGAATACTGGGAACTAAACTTGCTAAAGACTAAATTACTTCGTCACAGACAGGACTAACAGACACGTAACACAATGAACTGGCAATGAAGAAAGGAAAACCTGGAGGATATATACAGAGGGGCTGATTATAAGACAAGAAGCAGGTGTGGGGAACAGGAAGTAAAGCAGACAGGATACACAACTCTACAGGAATGTAACAGGAAACAAGACAGAACCAAAACAAAAGACAAACGACCAGAAAACTAAATGGACAGCAACAGAACAAGATAAAAAACCCAACGATTATGACACTTCCACAAGCTCTCTTTGTTAGCGCGTCATGTTCAAAACAGCACCAAAAGTATCAGGCACACCAGACATTTTGATGCTTATTTTGGCAACTGTTGCCACAAGCTCAAAAACAGAGATCAAACCTGTCTTGACACATCTATTCCTGGTTTAATTTAGGCACCAAAACTCTCTGATTAGGTTTGGGCAACTAAACAAGTTAGTAAGTGTTAGGATAACATCATCCATCTATTGCCTATACCTGCGTAATCCAGTGTAGGGTCATGGTGAGGTCTGGAGCCTATCCCACCTGCCAGGATAAGACCACTGAAGCAGAAATATGTTATTTTATTACTGAGTGTTGAAATATGGTGCAACAAGTTTGGGTTGACTTACTATTTGATACCAAAGGGTCCTGACAAGACAGCATTTCTAATGAAAAGAGGCTGAATAACAAAAAGACAACATAGAGGTTATAGACAAGTTACACAAACAAGATTAGGGGTTCAAGCTGTGATGTAAGGGAATATGTAGGCAGTGTTTATACTTCTGGTTTGATACCCACTTCTGAATTGCCTCTGATGTATATCACATAACGTAGTGAGCATGAAAAAAAATTGTATTTTATTTTTCCTTTTGACTTGTCCTTATGTTTTTAACAGGCTCTGAAGTACAAGGTGTCTTCATGCAATGAGTTATTAGCTTTAGATACAAGGCATGATGGCCAGTCAGAGGTAGTGTCAGCTGATCGCGGGAAAAGTAGAGCATTGATGCCATATTCAAGTCATCCAACTACCCTATCAGTTTTCGTGAAATAACAATGCAACAGAGTATTTCCAGAACGGAACTCACATTGCTGCAGCTTATCAACTACTCCGGGAGACAGTTACCCTTCAACATGCAAGGTGAGAGAATTCTTGTCCAATTTTCATGAGTGGATGGCAAAAGACTCATTCACTTAATGCAGCTGTCTCTCTTTTAGTTTGTGGGCTGTGTTGATTACAAACCTGCACCTCTTCTGTAGCTAAGGGCAACTTCACAGTGATGCTTAGTCTTTGAAGTCTAGCATCAGAATTTTTACTTTTGAATATGGAAGAGTAGTCTCACACAGTCCATAACACAGATTTATTTATTTCTTTGCTGGGTAGATTGCTTTCTAAAATGAAAACCGGGGCAGACATTAGCATCAAACTCACTTCTCTGGGTACCACTTCTCAGGAAAGCACACATCTGGGAGTAAACTGGATAAAAGTTCAGGTATGTACCAGTTAACTCCAACTTTAAAACCACTGACAGATAAAGTCATGTTCTGTTTGGAAACCTTGCATCCTTGCTTTCATGCAGATGTTACTCTAACCCCTAAGCATGTTTGAAGACCGGTCATGCCCCATGGTATCAACACTCCCCTATACAGTACGGGTCTTCCCCAGCAGGACCGGTCCTGAAACTGTTCAGGAAGAGCTCAATGAACACAACTAAGAGTCTGAGACGTTCAGCCTGCTAATAAACTCTGCAGATATCAATCTGGTGGATGTGATGACATCTGTGGGAAGCAGTCCCAATCCACAACCCACAGGGCCCAAAGGATTTACTAACCCCCTGGAACCAGAAACACCCTCACATTCCTCACATGTCCACACACTGAATGGTCAGATGTCTTTTAGGCTGAATGTGGAGGATCTACTCAACATCAAGAAGGTGGTCATAATGTTGGGTTGATCGCTGATATATGGGAGCTTATTAAGAATTTTGAACACGTGAAGCTCCGTTTCTGTGTAATTTTCCCTGTCACACAGATTTTTCCAACACAAATTAAATCCCTTGATCTCACCTTTTTTTCTTACTGTTGATAAAGCTCTTTGAGTGAACATTTTGCAGGCATATTAATTGTGAAAGCTAACGTCATACAGTCCTGTATCAGCTATGTCCCATGGTGTCATGTCTGAAAATGAGAATTTGATTATATCCCTTTGCTCCTCTTCTTCCATTAGCAATACAGCCTCACTGTTGTCAAGGACTACAAATGTAAATTAGCAATCTAAATAATAAATTGATGCCATTCAGAAAGGTCTCTGGGGCTTTTGGATGTTTTATAAAGCAGCCAAGCCCGTCTTAAATACTTCAAATTGTATTACACTCATTCCAGTTTGGTCTGGTGCTAAAAAGGGGAGGAAAATAAATGATGTGGTCTAAATGGTACAGCTGTATAACTCAGAGGTTTAATTTGAATGCCTTCATCTACGGTGAGATCCTCCTCTTCTCCCTCTATCTCCGTCTGCACAGCCCTGTCAGTCAATTTATTCCTCTTTCTTGTTCCTGTGGTTGAAATCAGATTCAGAGAACACATTAAAGTGGCATTTCTATCCTGCTTCTTCCAAAAGTTATAACGAGAGACACACTTAGAATACAAATAGCCACAGATCAAATGAATGGTGGGGATCCGAGCACCTTATCTCACTCAGTCAGTCTGGACTTGGCGCTTGTTACAAAGACTCAGAGACCCTCCCAGCCAGGCCTCTGGCTTTATAGCAAAAAAGTACAACCCACACACATATCACATTAAATTTTGCCTCTAATATTTGATCCTATTTTGATAGTTTCTTATTTCGTGTTCATGTTTTCCTCCATATTTCCCACCTTGTCAGATTTTTTTTTTTTGGCAATGTAGTTCCATGTGAATTGAGTTCATGCAGCATTTTTATGAAGGAAGTTAGATTTTTAAGGCCGAGCATTAAGCTCACTAATCCCTATTCTATGCTGCCATTGCTTTGAAATGATTTCTGACAGGTATTAAAAGTAGGGCTGATGCTTCAAGTTCTTTTCCAACGGCTTCACTGAGTCCAAATTTCAAACATGGGGTTAGTAAAGACTTTGAGGATTTGAGCCACAAAGGAAACTCCAGAAATCTTTTCTGATGTGGTGTGTTTCATCAGCTTTACATTTTTTTCCCACCCAAAGGGGCCTGTTAGTTTACATAAAATCTAATTTTTTTTCTAAAAACTGCTGCTTGTCAACAGAAATATGGGGGGGGGGGGGGTCTAAAGTCGGTTGGGTCACTGACATCCTGAAATAGAGCCCTCACACTGAGTCTAAACCAGGAAACCCAAATTAGTGGGTTTACCTAATTCATGAGATGTTTTTGGTTACACTGTCATTTTAGACTTAATTACAGAGTTCACAGCAGCTAAATCATTTTTCCTGATAACCCCTTGATTCAAATCAGAGTAGAAACAAACACTTAACAATAGAAGTACAATCCCATGAATACACAGTACCAAATTGAATTATCTCTTGCCCCACAACCAAATAATCCCCATTTTACAGAAACTTTTCTGGCTCTTCTCTGTCCAGTAATTTTACCAACTAGGAGAAAAAATACCTTAATTAAGATAATGTTCCTGAGCAGGCTGTATATAATCACTGCATGGGGAACATGAAGCCTCTACAGTCTGTTTCACAAAGTTATCTTAGAAATAATATCACCTTGGGTTACAATATCATAGTAATATCAGCAGACTTATGGTGGAGTAGCACATTAGAAAAAAGATATTAGAACTCCAGCTTAGATTTATTCTTCTTTTTTTTTTACTCCTAGAAGAAATGCATAAACACCTTATTAAGACACTTGAATTGTCACTATAAGCTTTATCGCTCAGAAAATAGCCTGACACCATTTGAGAGGGTGTACCTTAAGTTTTTTTTATTATAAATGATCAGCACTGTCCTTATAATCAATTTCTGAAAGACAACCGTTGTCTGTGTTTCTAGAAAAATGAAAATAAGCCTGATGAGATATTCATGTTGCATCAGACTTGAATGGTGAAAAACACTCGAACAAGGTCTAAAAGGGAGCTAGACTTGTTTTACATCCAGCCTAAGTGGACTGAAGAATGGAAACCTGCAAGTTGTGAACGGGGATTATGTACATGTAATCAGACCATGAGAAAAATCAATACCTGGTTTAGACTGCAAGATTTTAGGCTGCTCCAGATAAAAGATCAAGAAACAGTTGTGGCCGTTTTGTCAAAATGATGGTCTTCTATCATACAGTGAGAGACATTAAACGACCGCCATTATCAGATATTTTGAGATTTTCATCTTAAAATGTGTGTGCGCTGCTAACCAAAGGAGTGTAGCATCAGTGTATTTGATGTGTTTATCAAGTCAGCACTGGTGAAAAACACCTCTGAACAGTGATGGAAGCTTCATTTAGAAAAAAAAAAAGAAGTAACTTGTGAAATTAAATCAAATAAGCAAATTTGGTTGCTCCATCTGATATCATGGCCATGCAAAGAGGGACACAGCATGAAAGAATTAAAATGTTTAATTGAATTTGCATGGGAATTAAGTATAACACCAAATGCCCAACATTAATTTCTGGTTTCCAGAAATATAAAACGGCATATTTTCTTAGCAACCAGGTTGGGCTGAATGCAGGTTTACACGAGAGGAGCTGGGAAATATAGTGTCTGGCCTTGAAAAAGCCCTAAATGTACTCAGTCAAATCTGCTTATTGGTAGTCTATGCGGCAATAAAGAAGCTGCTACTCACTCTGTACATTCATGACTGCAACTACCTTCTGAAGTTTAATGATGATACCACCAGCATCTGTCAGATTACAAATAATGATGAAGCTGCATATCGGGTAACCTACTGCTCAGTGCCAACAAGACCTAAGATCAAATAGCTGATTTTAAAGAAAAAGGAATCAAATATGGACCACCCTGTTTACTATGGTGAAGCTGAGCTGGAGCCGGTGAACTATATTCCTGGCACGCAATATCACAAATAACTGATCTTGGTCATCGCCACATATCTTCAACTCAGAAAAAAACAAAACAAGAAGACTAAACTGAGCCAATTTTACAGGAAAGCAATAGAGAGCATCTTCACTGGAGACATTCACAAGACAGGAGGGATTTGCATTGGGTGATTGAAAGTTCCCCGAACATCATCAGTGTCTGCCAAGCATCCATGCTATCAGTGAGGTGATGTGTTTGCACAGTGCCCAAAGGATACCGAATGAAAAATCTAAATCAAAACTCCAGCCAAGGTCTTTTCACCTTCCTGCCATCTGCAGTACCCTCAGTTTCTCCAGGCTGTGAGACTAGCAAACGCATCCTCTAATCTTCACCACCACAAGAACTTTATGCCTCTGAATTCATCATTTATTCACTCTTATGTAACTTTTCTTTTTTGAGAGGAACACATTGGCATCATATTTTAAATGTTATACAACCCTGATCGCAGATCATTTAAATGACTGTTGAATCCTGTGTCTTTTTCTCTTGTTTCTGCTTAAAATCTAAAGTTTCACTTTTTTTTCAAACTGTGGACATATTTCACAGAGGATGAAAGCATGACTTACTCACAGAGCTGATATTCAAGACAAGCACTTAACAATTAACAAACCATAATACCTTTTTTATGTATAGACACAATTAAGATATCAGCAGGTTGTAACCTGAGTTTTTTAGTGAGAAAATTATTGCAGTGTTGAATCATGCTCAGACTTGGTATCACTGTCCTAGAGAGAAATAAAGTTCACATTTATTTATGTCTTAAGTGGAATATTCTCATGTAGCCTCACAAAACAAACAGAAGTACTTAAAGACAGCTGCACTATATGTAACACACTTGAGCATTTCAGAAGTGTTTGCTTTTCTTTAGGATATAATATTCTGCAGTCTCCTCCCGTCTTTATCATTTGCAGTTATATGGGAAAATGCTTTTTCTTCCACGTATTTCAAGGTTGCAGGGAGATGTGGAATACATAGAATAGAATGCAAAAGGACAGTTCAGCCGTTCAGCTTTTTTGTCAGCTCAGTTATGATACTTTCCATTGTTCTTCAATACCCAAAACAAGACAACATCATTTTCACGATGATACAAAAATGTCATGATGATGAGGTTGGAGAGGACCCAAATGTAGGTTCATGGGCAGGAATCAGGCTGTTGTGTTCAATTAAGTCTTTTCTTTCAAATAAACCAACAATGCCAAAATGTCAGGAAAACATGTAATACAAGAATTACAAAATAACTCTGAAGACCATAAATCTGACTGGAAACGATGCAACTAAACAATGACAACAACGTACTGAACCCAGGAAAACCTGGAGGATATATATCAAGGGAGATGATTAAAAATGAGGAGAGGGTTTGCCAATCAGAAACCGCAACCCTGGTATGAAACAAGAACAGGATTAAAAATGTATTAGAAATAAAATTCCACAAAATGGAAAAGTAAGCAAGTCTAACTAGAATATTAACTAAACATGAAATCTTCAATTACAAAGAATACAGACTGACCCAGAAGAACAGAACAAAATGCAAATCGTAAAAGAAAGAAACCAAACCTGAACTTAAGTAGGTCTAACTGAGGACCAAAGAACAGACTTGAGGAAGGACAACAACACATGATTTTGCATAGATATCAAATATTTAAACCAAATTAACACAGAACATTTGAAATGTCTGCGACTAAGTAACTAAACAGAACCAAAAACGTACGGACCATAAACACACAAAAAAGACATAAAGTTGAAACAATAGCAACAAAGCTGAACCAGGATAAGCAAAGACAGTAATAGTCGAATAAATGAGAAAACTAAACTCTGAGAGGAAGTAAACATGAAGAGAAGGGTGAACAGATGCTTACAAAATCAAAAATGATAAGAGGCATGAAATACGTGGAAAGACATGAATCAGCATCATACACTATCTTGGGTGCAAGAAGACTGTTAGATGTAAGGATCAATGTCCTGCTACCTTAGTAATGATAATCATTCTTAAAAGGAAATGTTGCTGTGATGGCTGCCTCGTTGACTGTACGCTCTCACAGTTGTTTTTAACAGAAACATATTAAAATGCAGCACCACCAACTTTTGGGAGGGATAGATACAATGCTTAACAACATATGGAGCAAGTGTGTTCTCTTATTGTAAGATTCTTTGTTTTGAAGATTTTCTGTAATATTGGTTTTATATAATACTGTAGGTAAGTATCTTCTATCTACCCCAGAATTAAGCCTTAGGCGGTGAGCTTTTCAACTGGAGAAATAAAATAAGCAAGACTTGTTGGCCTGAACAAAGTAAATTATTTATTGAGGGGCAAAAGTCAGATGTAAGGAAATGCATACTAAAGGGAGAATGTGCATGATATGTTATGCTGTTTTTATATGACAAGAAACTCATTAGAGTAAGTCAAGAAAGTATTGATTAACAAATCCAACAATTCTCTTTGGTCACTTGTTATTTAGCCTAATTACAGCATTATGCAACATCACAGTTAATCTTACATGCCACCTGAGGCTATATTAGCTGCTTTTGCAATATGCACAGGACTAATCCCTGAACTGGGCAAAGGCATATCTGCAAATAATATATTTTAATGTTTGTATCTTCTGCATTAGTTAAAGAAAAACAAAACACTGCACAACCTTAGCTTTAATGCATGTAAGTAAACGGAATTACATTTTGAATCATAATGACCTGATATTGTTTTCATGTAATTCCCATTTTCACCACACAATGGGAATTCAGTTATTTATCACACTCTATACTGTAGTGTAAGCTCAGCTACATAATGTTTTCTTTAAATATGTTGTTTTCTTATCAGAATTATTTTAAAACAGATTTGAAAGCTCCTTGTGTCCCTAAATATGCAATATGAAATTAAGTTTTTTATTAAAACATATTCACATATTGTTTCCTCTAAATTATGTCTTGTAATGATTTAATGAATAGTTAAAGTATGGCTTTAACTATTGGCTTCCTGTTAAATCCAGGATAGAGTTCAAAATCCTTCTTCTCACATATAAAGCTCTCCATAACCAAGCTCCA
>JAOXYM010000001.1:8782335-8802311 GCA_028567055.1 Leptatherina wallacei
AGTGTCTTGCCCAAGGACACTTCGACATGTAGTCAGGGGGAATCGAACCGCCGACCTCCTGATTAGTAGATGACGGCAGCTCTATCCACCCGAGCTACAGCCGCCACTATAGCCAGTATTAGCCCAGAACCAGCCTAGGAGCTACTTTTGTTTGAAAAGGGGTCTCAGAAATCGATTAACCACTTTGAGCCCAGTGGTTAAGAGATTGCAAACTTCATACTCGGCGCCCTTTTATCATTTCTAATGTCAAAGCATACAATACTGTTTGTGTTATGGCCCTTTGGTGTCACACAGAGGTTTTTAATGATACTTTGGGCATGACATTTTTGACGTTTGTGTAAGATCAGAGAGCAGAGATCAAGGATTAGATGTTGCTTAGAAACACAAGCCTACATTTTGAAGGGGGTATAGAAGGATAAAGTGCACAATTTGTCACACACCAATGAAAACAAAAGGAGATGTGTAAAACTGTGTATTGCTACTCGTATAAAAGTCTTTAGGACTGGGCTTTGGTACACTGACAAGACCATTGAATAATACAAAAAAAAGATCTTTGTGATGTAATAAAACTAAGAGCACATACATACACCAAATATTATTATCTCAGTCAGCCATAGCATTGCATCTCTCTGGTGTTGGGCAGTTTCAAGTAAGTTGATAATGTACCCTCAGTATAATTTAGCATTAGCTCAGGCCAAAAGGGAGAAGGAGGTGACTTTTTCCCCCAAATATATAAAAAAAAAATCAGATTCAAGTGGCTTTTGATCCAAAAAGGAAATCTTTTCCAAGTTTGCATCCAGAAGTATTGCTTGTAAATTAATCTTAACATTGCCCTACTTTCCATTTTTGATGTTTTTGGTTCAACAACAATTTGTACTTGATGTGCTTAAATTTTATACAATTCTTTAAAAGAAAAAAAAAAGCTTCCCATTGTGCAAATGTGCAGAAAGTTTTTATGCAGAAAAAGCACAAATCTGTGTATAAAAATCCACAAGAATGGATGAAAGATTTGCAGTGGTAGAGCCCGCTGAAGTATCTCCCCAGCATTCAAACGAAACACATCCCCATGCCTAAAAGTGATGGCAGGAGCAGTGAAGGATAAGCTCCAGGAAAAATTTGCTGAACCTGGCTGATGTTTACTTTTATTTTCTACTTCTATCTATCTGCCTGCAGCACATTTGCCTCCAAAAGGCATTATTACCCTCATATACTAGCCAGGGAATATTGATTAAGACTGCTGACATTTCTGCTTCCTTTATTCTCTGACTGTGTGGCAATGTTCTCTCTTCAGGTGAAAGCTCGCTTCACAAACTGACCAGTACACTCACCCTCTTTATGTGTCAAAGTGAAATAATGTCACAATCCATAAATGTCATCTGTCTGTTCTGATGAAAAGCATTTTGGTTCATTTGCGCATCAGCATTTGGCAAGAAAATATTTAAGAAGGCAGAAAGCCAAAGTTAGATTTCAGAGACTTGATTTGAGGTTAACTGTTGTGGTGATGAGTAGTGCTTAGGCTTATTTGACTTAAAATGACTTTATTTTTATTGATTTGTACCATCAGGCCTTATTCTCGTCTTTCTCCCTGTTTTCTTTTCAAGTACTGTCAAACTGCACTGGACCATGCAGTGACAGAAGTGAGCCCAGATGGTTTCATTTCTGCAATATCTAATTTAAGTGCTTTGTCGATACGCACATTAAATTAAAAGATCAATATGTTCTCTTTGATCTGGCAATTTAGCACCTTCTTTAATTAAATAACTTGTTTCAGCTGAAGCTAGACATGAATTGATAAGATTAATTGCAGAGTAAACTATCCATGTGACATTGTGCACATTTATACTGATAGATTAGCTTTACGTCAATGACCCTGCTGTTGAAAAGCCTATAAATTAATCATTGCTTCAATTACAAATATGCATTTGCTTCCTGATTTTAATTTATAGTGCATCAGTGTCGATGTCTATGGAGCATTGATTTAAGGGTATAATTAGCCACACTGGGGAAAAAAAATTACAGCAGTTAATTATGTTTCCCTCTGAAAACTTTGTATTGAAAAGCTGCTTTAGAGCAATCTGTCATAATTCATATAACCTGTTTAACGGATTTCTTTTAAGAATGTGGAGCTTGCTTAAATCATGACGCTCTTAGGGATATTGAGGTGTTCAGTCATCCACATCACAGCCAACTGATCAAGTACACCATCCCAATGAACAGGAGAACATGTTAAAGACTGAGTTCAGCTTGTAACCAACAGCCTGAACAATGTTTTCCCTTTCAATGCATTTTTCACGTTCATGTCATCCTGAATAGCAATAAGCAGGAATTGGAAATTGATGAATGGTTGGATGGCACATATTCCCAGATGGATAATGAGGCCTTTAGTCTTTAGCCTTCTTTGATAGCAATAGGTAAGAAGGTCAAGTAAAATGGAAATTAAAAGGATAATATAGCTTAACAGAGAATATGTACCAGCATGCTTGGAAAAAGGACTTTTGAATTACAAAAATCTATAAATGTTTTTATTTCTTGTTCACATGCATTACTGCAGATACTGCATACCAATGAGCCACTACATCAGATATTCATCTTATTGCTCTTTGCTCTGTCTGATAGATGGTTCAGGACCTTGCATCTGGAGGGCGGTTGGGAGGGTCATAATAAATTTATCTGAGGTGTGCTGTTTTTATTTTTTTTTTTTAACCAAAAATGCAGCCTACCATAGGTAGTGTTGGGTTCCTCTAACCCTTTGATACAGTGTGTACACCTATTTAAAGGCTATTTTCTAGTATATACATGGGTGTGGATGGTATATCTGCAAATTAGCCATCATGGACATTAGTGAGTCATCCAATACACTACCACTCACTGAAGAATAAATGAATATGTTATGCAATTTTATATTTATTTAAACATGCATTTCAATTACTAATTTTGCCTCAATGATCATCAGGACAATGAAATGAAACACCTGTATCTTTACAGAATATTTATATTATACATTATGAGAACATATTTTTTAAATATTTTTGTAGAATATATTGGAATAAGTCAAATAAGATTAAAAATGAAGAAAAGCATCAATGTGCATGTCTGTAATGAATGATGTCGTCAATGTAAATGTGGGACTGGTTGTTCAAGCTTGTTACATACTTCACAAGAAGCGATAACTTTGCTCTTGTTCTTGAGGTTGCAAGAACAAGAAAAAATTTAGTTTTGGTCAAGTTAATTCATTCTCCACGAGAAACTACGAAACAGGGCAAGGATCACGGCAGGGGGGGTCGTCTGTGTTTTATGTGCAATGAGCCCGGTTATTTCATATTTAATGTGAAACTTCGTCCGTGGCAGGGCGGGGTTGTGCAGGCGGCTGTATCCGTGTCTTTATATGCCTCGTGTTGGATACATTTTTGTACTTTTTCACCACCTCGATCAGCTGTTAATCAAAGTTATCCGTTCAACCTTGCATCAGTGGAAATGCGGAAGTGACTACTTTCCACTTCATGCTTTTCCACGTTAACCAAGCCCACCTCAAATGTGCAACTAATCACACAATAACTCCGGAGCCCTGTAAGAAGAAAGTTCTGCCAGCTTGATGTGTCAACCACATCCGCAACAAAATGATGTTGTTTTGTTCTTTAGTTCTCACTTCTCTCGGAGTATGTAACAGCCTTAATAATTCATGCACCAAAGGATTAAAAACCTATTCTGACACGTGATGGCATGCCACATGTTCCATATGATGGATACAGAATCACACATTTTAATGCAAAGTAAATTTTAACTCCTTTTCTTAAGTTTTTTTTTCTTTTCTTTTGTTTAGGTGCTGAGAAAACTAAGACGCACAAAGTCCCAGAAGAGCTTTCTGAAGGTGGACGGGATGTTCAGCCAGTTGTTTGTTTATTTCTAAATGGATTAGAAGAGGTGAGCATTCTTGCAGTTGTTACTGTCAAAATTCAGGGTAAGACGCTGTTTTCTGTAATGTCCTCGAGTCTTACCAAGTACACATACAAGACTCATCCCAACTCTGTGACTTTGTTTGAGACATTTTCTTTGGTTGGGTTGTTTGTTTTAATGAACTAACACTCTTGATGTCTACTGCAACCTCTCATGCATGCAGATTTCTACTTGACTTCATTACACAGACAAATTAGATCTTGCATCTTCTTTTCGTATATCCACTGTGAAACATGGCTGAGTCTTGCTTGTATGATGAAATTCTTAAACATATCTTTTAGAATTGCCCCTAAGCCCTGGATTCCTTCTGCTGTCGTCACTGAATCATTTTGATAGTATAAGGATAGGCAGAGCTCTTTGAACTAACTCTGGGTTCATTAGCTTGTATAATACAGAAGATTGTGTTGACTTTAAAAGACTAAAGCACATTCCCATGCACCACTTTTATAATCTCTGAGTAGTCACAACATTTCATGTCAGTGCTCGTGTTTGAGGCTGTCATATCTCATGGTCTCAGAGTATTGCAATTATCCTCAGTAGCTATTTAGTTTAAAATGTTTGTAACATTTCTCTGCCTTAGGCGTTCAGTGACCGATGTGAACATATGCTGGAAATGACTGATTACTCCAGTACAATATGGCTTGTTAATCACAATATAAGAAGGTAATTGAATTCTGTTGTATTTTTAGTTTCGTCTTTCAGTGCTGCTAATAAGGACATTTGGCTAGACTCATAATTTGGCTCATTTGCTGGATGTTTGGTGAATATCAGAAGGGAAATCAGAAGGGGAGCATAAAATGAAGAAAAACCAAACATCTAATTACTCTGACATGAACACATTTAGAAATTTACAAATGCAAATAAATCAGAAGGTCTAGGGCTGGTCGCTGCTCTTGATGGCCACAATTTTCAACCTTTTTGTCTCGGCTAGGTCCTTTTATTACCCGTTTAGAAAAAGTTTTTGTTTTTGTTCAAACATGTTTCTTTATAATTATGAGAAAAATACAAGAACATTTGTCATGGGGACATAAAATTAAAAAAAACTTGACATTACACAGTATTGATGTGATTAATGAAGATTAAATAATTCATTTTGAAAATCTAAAAAAAGCTGTTTTTGGCTGCATGCATTCATTTTCCATATTTAGCTCAAATATAGACCAGTAAACCAGTTTCCTTTTGAAAGTACATCTACCAATGTGCACTGAATTCTGTTACCGCTGTTTCCAGCTTCACTGCATCCTTTGTCACTCCTTTGAATCCTTTGTCATTAGATACATACTTTTTATGGTGGTGTAGAACAAGGACCTTGTGTGACCTGCCTCTCAAACTATGCCCTTATTTTTCTCTTATAGCTTCCCCTTTGTCCGACTGGTTAATCCCTCAGCAGACCTCGGCTATAAGCTTTTTGGTAATGACCTGCTTAATCCTCCATAGTAAAACACTCTGGCACATTAACTTCAAAGCAGTTCACTACCTTGCAGGCTGCCCCTAAACAAAGTGTGCTAGTTTTTATTGGATGTGCAGGTTTACGTGTTTTCATGTCATGTTAGTGAAGGCCTATGCGCTGATTGTCTGCCATTCTTTTAATTGATGCTGGAGGAAAGGTGGTCTTATGGTATTTACATGTTTACACATGAAAGTTGACTGTTCTTTGACAACCAGTTACTGGGGTGTTGTGTTGTTTTAATTTGACTCTTCACTGACTGACATTTCCAGTTATTAAAGTGTTTTGCTACGTCATGAATGTTAAGTAAATTACTCTACTCATATCAGTCGAAGTGGAAGTGGCAACAGACATTTTTGGTAATGATGGTAATCTGCATTTTGAATAGTTTATTTTCATAATGTAATGTATAAATGTACTAGGATGTGAATGCAGGAACAGATGAAAAAGGAAAACTTTCAGTAAGCTGACTTTTAATGCTAAATGGTTTTGGGTAAATATGCTAGTTTTTCTCCCTCCCTTGTTAGCTGTTGACTTGGATTTGTCCTGGAGTCTTCACTATATCATAATCAGGCTCAAAACTATAACAAACACCTTCAATACTTACACTAACACACACACACACACACACACACACACACACACACACACACACACACACACACACACACACACACACACACACATACACCATCTCCACATGAGCTAACATGCCTCTCAGCTTCAGCATAAGCTGATAATTTACAAGCAGTCTCCTGCTGCCTTATTTTACCAGTGGAGGAGTGCAGTGAAATGCCAGGAGTTTAGTTCAGGCTACAGCACCTGAACCTTGAGCATACTAGGTTTCTGCTCCAATCCCTCCCCACGGGTACCTCCCAAGCACTTGACATTTGAATGCCACGATGACTGCTTGTGATTTTTACACCACAGTACCAGAGCAAGAGAAGAAAAACTTGTGTTGCCCAACCCTAAGCACAGTGCTCCTGCTGTTTTTACATGTTGTAAGTGCTTAGCAACCTGATAGGAGGACCTGGACAGGGATAGGCAGCTGTTTTGGCATGAACTTGCAGTTTAAAAAAAAAAAAAAAAGAGCTGGTTTCCTGAGATTCTTTAAATATTTTATGTTTTCTCTCAAGTGTTGGGCAAGAATTCCCTTAACTATGTGACTTGAGATTTAGAGAACATGGATCTCCACCCATGAGATGTGTAAGACCTCCCCCCCAAAAAAAAAAAAAATTTGAGAAGCATCATTTGCTGTGTTAGGACATCCAGAGAACCATCATCAGTTACAGCTGCAGTCGCATGTTCACAATCAAAGTTTAAAGCCTTTGATGTTCTGCAGTAGAGGGGAAATTGCTTTGTGTTATTAGACATGAGTGTAGCCTGGTACGTCAGGGATTCATCACAGCGCTGACGCTGCTCGACCTGTCAGTCTGTGAAGCTCGTTCAGGCCGCCGCAGTGGGAACCTGTCAGCAATATCAAGTAGGAGCTAGACATCATGCAATATAACAATGCTAGGTGTGATTAACCAACAATAGATGTTTTTAAGCTGTGTAAACTTAATCATACGGCTGCATTGTTATGGAGCATTTTCATGCTGGTATTTATACTTGTATTTTTACCGAACTAATAAAAAAAATGTTTCATGTTTATAAAAAAGGATTAGCAGTTTATCTTTCATTATCATGACATCATGCATTGATGGCAGACATAATTTAGCGGCTCTCTTTGCTGAACCCGACACAATTGAGCAACATGCTGATGAAGACTTTTACAGGAGTTTATGCTGTGTTCGTTTTTGGTAGCCATCCACTAGCTGCTTTTGCAGGAGTAGAAACACAGATTTTTTTTCTCTCTCTCTCTCCTCTACCAATGCACGTATAAATCCAGATAACTTGAGACCACTATGTCCACCTTCTGGATTTTGTATGGGTAAAGTTGATCATTTTATGAGGTCTCCGTGACAAGTAGCCTACAACCTTTTCTCTCCCTTCCTTTTTATTTATTTATATATATACTTGATTTAACTCTTGAATAGTTTATGGGCTATATATAAATATATAGGATTTTATATATATATATATATATATATATATATATATATATATATAGTATCGCAATTTTTTTGTTTTACCATTTTACATTTTAGTTTTTTTTGGTGGGTTCAAAAATCCCATTCTTTTTTTTCTTCCTTTTTTTCTTCTATCCTCCACACATTTAAATGCTTGATTTTCAGCTAGTTCAGATATATTGCTGCTAAATAAATCATAAAAACTGATTCACATGTGATGTGCATTTTTGGGGGGAAAATATGGCTGTAGACATCATCATCCTTCAATTTTTCACAGCCCTAACCATCACATAACTTAATAATTCAACAGTAAACCAAACATACTGAAAATACTGTGTCAACCTGGCATACCAATTGACACAGTTCTGTTATTTATTTCATGCAATTATTATTCTGTATTATCGCACCCATTTTATGTACAGCACTGTGATTTTTATCTTTGAAAAGCGCTTTATAAATAAGTTTATTTACTTACAGAGTTCAGCTGGCATATTTGCAAAATGGGTGAGCCAGAGGTACACATCTGTGAGCAAGACTATTAACAATCCAGTCAGTTCAGCAGGGTTTGGGATTCCCAAATGGCACAGAACTTGAGACATGATCTCTGTAAAAGCTAGAAAAGATGTTTTGCGGAAAGTTATGGGAAAAAACTTGTGATTGCTGTCTACTGCCGCCACATGTCTTCCATTATTATGGCATGTTGTTAAAAGACTGCAATGAGTTTAGCTCACCTAAAGCATGAGTTTAAAGGTGCATTGCGCAAGTTTAAATGCTAAATACTATTATTTCTTTCCCCAACATCCTCTTACAATTGCCTGATGTGTAGGATGAGCCGATCCCTATTCATTGCAGTTGCCTCTATAGTACTGTTTCTGCATGCTCAATAAGAGCGATTCGGGTTCGAATCCTCAGGGGCGTGCGTGTGGGGTGACGTGCTGCGCGTGCTCGTTAACCTGGCCACTGTTAGTATTGTATTGTGTACTCCACCGTTATTATACAACACTGACGACTAAAAATGGATAACAAGAGACCTGCGGCCTTACGTGCCTCTCAAACACCAACACATACTCCATGTAAGACAAAGAAAAGAAACATTTTTGTCTAGTATGACGAAAAGGGCCAAACTGGAGTCTGACTGCCGCAGGAGTAAAATGAGTCGACATCAGAGCAGCTTTCCATAAATGGAGGGAGCTCTGATTTGCTCTGGGAATAAAACTGGACCCTCAGCTGGCTTTCTTCTTACTAAAAAAGGTAAATGTGATATGTATGACGGAAATCAGCATACATAATATTGTAATGCTAAGTTTTTAGCATGTAACACTAACCCTACCATTAGCATACAAGCTAAATAAAGGCTTGTGGCTATGCTTTATTTATTTATTTATTTATTTATTTGCGCAAGCTGTTGTACTCTTATATCTTCACCACTGTGTGAACGATGAAGACGTCGTCTTGACATTGAAAATATAAAACAATTATCAGTGACATAATCTAATCTAGCTAAATGGATTTTATAGTTTGTGCATCTAACTCCGGGCTCGGACTGAGTGCAGTGCAGGTAAACAAAGACCAACGCAGTCGACGCGTCCCATGCGCGTGCACAACATTGGCGTCACTTCAACTTGACGCCAGAGGGGGCAGACTTCTGGAAAAAAGCTAGAAACTTGCGCTATGCTCCTTTAAACTGTTCTGACTTTGTGATTAATATCAGTCTCTCCTAATGGGCCGGTCGCAGAACGCCTTCACATGAGGAGAAACTGAAACATTACCAATAATTGGCAAAACTATATGTTCTAAAAATGTGTTTATATTTCTTGACTAATCTTTTATTCAGTTCTTCACTGTATACTTGTATTCCACTAATATAAAGTATCAAAACTTAGTTAAACCAAACTTCATTCATTTTTAAGATCATTAAAACGAAGTTATTCTGTGATCTTCCTTGGAACCCTCTCTATGTGTTTTATTTTCACATGGTACCGAACAATGATATCATCTTATAAGTTTAGGATATGAGAAAGTGTGCAACAACTACTGAGTAAAATCCAGGCTTAGTACTTGTAAATTAAGTGTTTTCTTTTCTTATTCCATATGGTTCTTTTTGCTCATCTTGAGTGAAAAGACAGATTTTAGACATTTTTATTTAAAAAAACCGCACTCTCCTCCACATTTTATCACTAAAATGCGGCAGGAATGAGCTTTACAACATCATGCAATATGTCCTTCCCATTTCCTCAAAGAAATTCTAAAAGTCTTTTATTGGTCCATTTTGGGATTCACTTAGAATATAATCAAAAGCTAAATCGTCTCAGACTGTACCTGCGACTGCTGGCATGTTTCAGTATCCCGATGAGAGCGTATAAGCTGAAAAGCTGCTTTTATTTTCCAGTCCTTTGCCTTAATCTGTCAAGCAAGGGGGGACTTCTATCCTGCAATAGAATTTTTAACCTCCTGTCCAGCTGCATCTGTCTCTTTTTTTTTTTGTTTGTTTTGTTTTTATATGTATTTTTCATTTCAGTGTAGTTTATCTCCCAGATCAAAACTTTATCACCAAAGAGCATGTACCAAGGCAAAACCTCCGGAACTCATCTCATAACCAAATTACATAAAGATCTGTATCATATCAACAAGCTCTTCCTAAACTTCCGCCTCTGTGGTTAATGTCTGAAACCGAAAGTGCATTTTTAAAGCCATTGCAACAATTTCCAAATAACCTCATGATAAAATACATTAATTAAATAGACCATTGAAACAAGACTTTGTATTCTCAGGCATCCACTCTGGTCTTCTCTCTAACAGGTTTTGTGTTCATGAAACAATAACACGTAACTGCTGTTATTTCTGCAGAGCGAGGACAGTTATTTATCTGTTTGTCAGGAAGGCTTGAGCACAAATCACTGAGCTTTTGAAGGAACAACCAAGCCTCTTGTTTTCTGGTTTGAAAAAAAAAGAAAAATCCCTCCAGATAGATTCAAGTGAATCTGGGTCAAATTACACCAGGGACAATGCAGCACTGTCTGCGTAACAAGCTAAATGTGGTTCGTTTGATTTGTAATTAACTGGTTTAAAACAGTAGATATGATTTTACACATGTCTTTATTTGCAAAAACAGAGCCCAGAGGGAATAAATAACAATGTTAAACGTATTTTTTTTAATGTTAATTTACTTTACGTGTCGTAAAACAAAGTGATTTTACTCTTTATTAGAAATTGTTTGAATTTGTAAAGACTAGTGGGTAAAATACGCTGTGAAGCACAAACTGGGATTAAGTGAAAATATTGACACGTTAAAATAAAACGGCTTGTTCTTATTTGACGTGTTATAGTCCAAAAAGCCCCATTTTAAATCCTAGATAAATGTGTGGGATAAGGTGCCAAAATGCAGAAATTTGTATTGCGGACACAATATTAAAATGTCTTGAATTTACAATGGCAAAAAACTGTTGTAATACTTGTATAACAGTAGACTTGTATGCTAAACACACAATCCACTTTTTAATGGGGCAGTTATTTTGACTATAGTGGATTTCCTAATGAATATTTATTTATTATTCATTTTACCTAGCTAAATTCTTTGTGTGCATTATAATTAAGGAGCTGAATTACCCTACATTTATTTTATCATTGAACAAATAAAATGCTCTCAATCTAAAATGTCAATGGCCCTCAAATGCAAGTTTTTTTCTTTCTCATATACTGTATGTAGTGTAAATAAACCATTAGGCTGAATCATTACTGTGTAAAAGTTTTAGGAAACCTAATCCCAAAAATATGTAGTCCTCTATTCACTTGTTTACTTAAGTCTATTTATTGACCAAACTTGCCACCCTCAATTTGAAACCCTCCTGTGAGTTTTCCTTCCATGTTGTTGCTCAGTTTCTTGTTCTGTTTGATCATCTTTCAGAGAAACAGCAACCTCAGCCTGCAGATTTGTGTCCAAAAAGATGTTTTCTCTTTCTTCCATGTAAATCTCTTGTTTGAGAAAAGACAAGTTTTTCTTAAATAATACTTCTCAGAAACTGGCAACATAAACATTACCCGCCCAGCTATGTCCTTGTTCACGATAGCCGCCTACACCAGTACCTCTCCTCCACACTGCTGGGACCTGACTGTGCTTTTTATCCATTAGTGATCCTGCACAGGTGCATCCATCCAGTCGAAAACCACTCTCATCTTATCTATCTGTAAAACCTTCTTTTTTTTTTAAAAAGGGAAAGAAAAAAGAAAAAAACAAACATCTGCTGGTATCTCTTGCCTCAATCTTGATGCTTAAACTACAGATTGTTGCTCAGTACTTTGACTGTGTCTCTAAAACACTTGACACCTTTTATTTGTGGACACTCCATGTAGGCCGCATTTCTGGAGGACAATGAGTTCCTGGATACTACAAGTCTTTCTCTTTTTTTTTTCTCCATGCATTTTGGATTATTGACCATTCTTAGCTAAACACTTTATTTCTTGGTGGTCTTGCCTTAGTTTTTTAGCTATATGAAAGGTGTAGCATCTGTCTTCAAATCACATTATAGTTGTTGCTTTCAGTCAGATCTCTCTCTCTCTCCATGATTTAATGATGCTGCCTAATAATTATGCACACCATAATCAGTTGATAATCACTTTAGGCCACATTACAAAAATGTACAAACCTGCAAATGATTAACCCACAAAGAATTAAAGGGTATACTGTTTCAGACTGGCATATGTGCTTTGAAATGATAGGATCAGTTCTGGTTTCTGAGTGCCACATCTTTTCTGAGTTTCTTTTTTGCATGTCACTCCTTGGCTTCTTGTGTTGTCTTTCCAGGTAGATATGGCATTCAGAAAACTATTCCATGAACAAATTAGTCTTATTTTCTTGCCAATGACATTAAATTCTCTTCCACTGAGCTTATTGTTCAAGTATTAAGATGTAAGTTACATTGTTTTGATGGGAAATTTGCTTTGGATCAATCTTGTCCAAGTAAGCAAGTGGCTTTAGGACACTCGTCCTGCTCCTGTGCTTAAGCCCTTGTATATCCACCGTGAGCCTGAGCTCAACACCGGCAACAGAGTGCTATAAAAAGAGCCAATTATTTATAGTCGGTTCCTTGACGGGACTGGTCCTACTTATCTTTCAGTGTGCAGTCCCCAGGCCTTCTACATCACATTTCCAGCATTGTCAGAGCTCCCATCAGTCCAGTCTTTTATCACCACACCAGACCGTAGTGTCTGCAAATATCAATGATAGTTTTTATGTGTAGCAATAATTTATCATTCAACCAAAGTTTCTTCCTATCTACTTGCTGGCAGACGACGGCAAAATGTTTTAAATCTGAGCTTAACAGAATTTGTTTTTTTTCTTCTCTGTGCAAAAAGCATTTATTCATCTTCTACAACTTGCACTCCTTCAGTGCATGTTGTTTGCTTTTCAAAGCACTCTGCAAGCACACTCTGTTGATTAGAGTCGTTGTAGGAATTAACATTGTTCAAGAGGTCACTGGCATGATAATTTGACTTTACATAGCCACAGTAGATTGCAGATCCCCAATTAAGGCACATTAATTGAGCTGACCTTCAGGTGTGCTCATTTAAGATGAGCTAGTGAAATGGACTTGGAAAGTAATGAATTTCTCTTTTCTCTCCTCTGCCATCACTGTAACAGTAAATTCTATCGGCAGTAAGCTGTAATTAGTGCGGAGGAGGTAACCTAAGGATGTCTATTGATTTCTTGTTTATTTGGTGAAAATGCCACAAAGTTATAGAGGGCACAAAAACATGAACCCTGACTCATAGAAACTTTTGGAATATTTTGAAAAACAAATGTTAACCACATGAATGATTACAAAAAAAGCATATAATTTTGATAGAAACGGATATTTGATAGAGGATGTAAATAGTCATGTGATCATAACCTTTAATGTAGACTCATTTAGACAAACAAAACCATAAAATTGGATTTAAGAATGTCAACGCATGACATGAGTGATGGTATAAACCTTTTGAAAGGGTAATTGAGTTGAGCCTCTGGAGGACCTGAAGATGCAATAAGCTAAGCAGGTCAGAGATGCAATGGCCATAAATTAAACAAAACAACCTTCAAATGAATGATAGGGCTGCCAGGTAGCTGCTGATGGGATCATCTGCCAACTTTGAGAAGTTTACCATACATCTTGAAGATAATTTCTTTCTGGAGATAGTTTGGCACTGTGGTGAATGTGCTTATTACTTTCCATAGAATATTGCTCTCACAAATATTTGGTAAATATTTACTTACTTTGAGCTAGCTTCTACTCTGTGTTACCAAGCACACTAAGGTTGGAAACAGTCTACTCTGTTCAATGTGTCTAACTCAACAGAAAGAGCCTGATTAGTTAATTTATTCAAGCATCAACTCCTAAAACTTACAAATATTTTATTTCACTTGTTGAAGCCCTACAAGAAATGGCTGCACAAATGACAATTATACAAAGGGGTTGTATGTTCAATTGTCTCCGGGCCAGGAGCAGAAACTTCCTTGAATCTCTGCTGGTTGCTTGGCAACTGCAACCAAGGAATAGGCTGGTAACCTTTCGTAAGAATTAAGATATGAGATGCTAATTAGGGAGGTATAGAGGTTGTACTCGGTGGATCCTGTGTCCTTAGTTGTTACTCAGTTTTCAGAGTCTGACCTGAGCTGGCTGCAGAAATATTCAAAAAACTGTAGATGTGTCAGACTGTGAGTTGCAGTGAACAACAGAAGTGATTTGAACTCAAACCCTACCCAAAACACAAAGTAAACATGGAAAAAATGGACTAGCTGTGATAGTGACAGCTAGTAAACAAGACAGATATGCTAATTCTGGCAAAGCACCAGAGCAAACTTGATTTTGTTGAGCATGCACACTCTTTATTACAACATGCATGTCCTGACGCCTTTCTCAAGTGCTCCTGTGTCACACTCTGCTAATGTCTGTCCTCTTCAAACAAAAACTGGTTTTGGCAGAAATTATAACTTGTCATCTTTGCAGGAACAGTTGTTCCAAACAGACTTATGAGGTTTATTAAGGCTTTGGCAAAACAATAAATAAATCACCAGAGAACGGTTCATTCCACTGTTAATTATGAACTGCGATGGTTACCATGCTGCTGGTCTGAATTAGATTTTAGTTGATTAGCTTCTGTCCTATTTCATGTAAATTACGTTTGTTTTCAAATCAATTAAAAACTGTTTGTGTCCGTCATGCTGGCAGGTTGTGACCATGCGCTGCCTGGCTGCACGGGTCAACTACAAGACCCTCATTGTTATCTGCGCCCTCTTCACACTCATCACCGTGTTGCTGTGGAACCGCTGCTCCAGTGACACCGCCATACGCTTTCTACCCCGAGCTGCCTTTGTGGCTCCAAGTCCCAAGATCGGAGATGCGAGCATCAGCAGCCAACAACATCCTCCCCAACCTCCAGAACCCCCGCCTGTGGTCGGGGTTGTTAATGGGATCAAATATGAAGAGATTGACTGCCTTATCAACGATGAAACCACTATCAAAGGCAGGCGAGAGGGCGGAGACATCTACCTGCCTTTCAGCTGGTTGGAAAAATACTTTGAGGTGTACGGCAAAATGGTGCAGTACGACGGCTATGATCGCTTTGAATTCCAGCACAGCTACTCAAAGGTCTACACCCAACGTGAACCCTACCACCCTGATGGAGTCTTCATGTCTTTTGAGGGATACAATGTGGAGGTCCGCGACCGTGTCAAGTGTATCAGTGGAGTTGAAGGTAAGGCTTTTTTTTTATAGATTTCATTCCTCAAATATGTGCTTACAGTTCGTGATGTTAAGAAAATGAAAGCTATGCCCTATTTAGAAGTGGCCAAGAGACAAGATAAAAAGGATTCATGTTCCCCAGGTTTCAGACAGCCATGGAGACATCGTGAAGATGTAACAATGTAAAACTTTATTGACCAATGATTACAAGGTCTTAAAGGAGTTTGTAGAGATGGGCTGCTGTTTTAATTTGAGCAAGGAGGAAAATTTACTTCAAGATGGGCCCAGGCCAAAATGAAAAACAAAAAAAGAGATTACCTATACAATACAAAACTAGAAGCACTCAGAAAATGCAGACCTTCGCCAGGCCATAGGGTCAGTCTCCTGAGGCCAAAAAGCCCACCAGTACCCCATTTTGAACCCTCTGAATAACCTATCAACATGATCGGGATCAAACAGTGTCTGATTATAACATCTACCCTGATGTCATCTTGTAATTGATTTTATTTTTTTTCCAGTGGTTCTGGGCATTATCTGTTGAGTTAGAAGCTGTAATGGCAAAAGTATCCTTATCTCCCAATAGTAAAGAATCCTTACAGTTCATGGATTCAGACAGATCAGTCCCAAAATGCAATCACTTGTTCCTTTTATTCCATTTCTGACATTTCCTGAAAATTTAATCAAAATCCATCCACAAACTTTTTTTTTCTCTCATTAACTTTTTATTGGAGTTTCAGAAGAATGAACAATCAAAATTCAAACTCGCAATCATTTTATGCACAAACTTTGAGTCAGACAGGCAGGCAGACAGAAAGACAGACAGCGCTGCTGAGAACATAATTTAACAAGAAAAATGAATAGAATGAATAGAAGCAGAAGAGAAGAGTAGACATCCTTGAGAAAATGCTGAGGCGGTATTCATCTGGAACTAGAGGATGGCCTGTTGCTGTGTTTCATAACATTTTGGACATGGCTGCACTGAATGCATGTGTCCTCTATCAGAGCTGCATCAATGCCAGAATGACCCGCTGTGTGTCCATTATTGAGCTCTCGACATGCAATCCAATAAATCAATATCTGATGACATCCAACGATCTTTTAAGAGATTGAAAGGGTAGCAAAAATTGCCTGTGTAAACGCCACCTTTCCTCTTTTTTTTTTTCATGCTGTGTCGGCAGGGTGTCTCTGGTGGTTATTGGGGGTATTGGAATGTTGGCGATTCCAGTGTTAAAAAAATTCCTGGATCCAGGCGGTGATCCGGATCACCCACAAAATCTAATCAGTCGTTCCTTGTACCATTTGAAAGATTTTCCTGAATATTTCATCAAAATCCGTCTATTGCTTTTTGAGTTATGTTGTTAACAGACAGACAAACAAAAGTATGCCACTGAAAACATAACCGTGCCTTGGCAAAGTAATAAAGGAAAATGCATCAACCTCCCACCCTAGACTTGTTGCATCATGCTTCTCGCATATAAACTGTGGCTGGTGGGGAGGCAAGGGAGATGAGTCCTTTTCATGTTGTGTCATGGCCACCATTAGACAAAGCAACGCAGTGAGTCATTGTTCACCTGATGGTGAAAGTGTCCAAGAACCTCTCACCTCTGCTGTCTAGACAAAGAAAAGGAAGATGGCTTGTCCTGAGCTGTGTCAGTCATGTGTTCCCAAAATCAGCAGCTTTGTCTCACTGGCAAAGTCTAGACACTCACCACCAGAAAGAAATTAATAATTGTTAGGCTAACTAAAACTGGACTTTTATCATGCATGGAAATATATCAGTCTGTCCAATTTGGCCAAAGAAATTCAACCTGTCAAAACCAGACTGCTGCTTTGCTCTTAATAAAATGCTGATTTTTACCACCACAGCATTGTCTGAAAAAATCACCGTTCAGGCAACTTTTAAAGTAAATATCTGTACAATGAATTCAGTTATTCTTGTATGTATGGTGATCTTCTTCAGAGAAAATTTAAAAAAAAAGAATGTCCTAAAGGTTTACTCACAATCATCAGAATCATTGTGATGGGCCATTTTGCTGAATAACTTGATTACCCTCCCATGCATACTGGGACGAGGATGGTGTCCCAGTTGGATAGCTAGATCAAGCTCAACTGTTGCTTGACCAAACTATGCATGCAACCACAGTCATGGAGAAAAACAACAAATTCTTTCTGTTTAGTAGAACACACACAAATCTAAATTTATGAACAAAAGATTACAAAAAGGTTAAAGACATTTAAAAGTTGTACTCATTGTGTCACACGTGAAGTTATGAGATTTTTTGCATCTGAAGTCTTTACATTTTTGGTTTTTGCTTGTTGGTCTGCAGCCATTTTTCCTTGTAAGTTATGTGTGAGAACTTAACATTTGTCATTGTTCTGCACGTAAATTTATGGTTTACTGACATTTTCTTGTTTGATATATAACATTTAAACGTATCAGAGTAATGCTTGATTTGCTAAACAAAGCGAAGCATCCTTTCAGTCAAACAAACATGGCAAGATGAAACCAGATTTCAGAAGCACCCAGTCAGTTTCTGCATTTGCTGTTGCAATTAGTTTTTATCTCTAACACTATGAAAAATAGTTTGTTTCAAGCCCATTAGATATGTTGGGTTTTTTTTGGTCCAAACTTTATCAGTATTTGTTTATAGTGACACACACGCCTGGGTGTGAGTCTGTGTTTATCTAAACTCCAAGTTTCTCCTTAAAGTTGTTTTCTGTTCAAGGTTCCTTTTAAAATAATTGCCCAGAAGGATCAATAGCTCATTTTAAAAGGCTATTAGTTGAAACCACATGGTCATCAATATTGTTCTGTTACTCGCTTGCTTGAAGAAGTGGCCCGGTATATTTAGCTGAAATTGCGAAATAGATGCTCATTATTCTTCTTATATTGTCAAAGCAATACAGCCGCCACATGTAGGATCTGATTTTAAGGTTTCAGAACATTTCCTCACACATTTAACCATGTCGGTGTCATCAAAGAGAAAGATCAAAGCAGAGTATACAGTTATTTAGAAACAGACTTTCTAAATCCCTTTCTCTCAAAAAGTTTCTATTCGTGTGTATTTTGACAAGGTATATAATAAATGATGTTATATGCTGCTGAATCTTTGACATACACAGTTAGATCAAACTTTGATCATACAGCATCCTGACCATATAAACATGCCGTCTGACAAGTGGATGTTTGTGTAAATGTGTACACTTGATATAAAAAGTGTACACGACCCTGCAAAAATGAATTTTGTGATGCTAAAAATGAAAGCAGAATAAATCATTTCAAAACTTTTCTCACCTTTAATAGACCTTGAACCTGTACAATTCAATTAGTATATAGCACATTTGTTTGGGAGGAAAATATAAAACCTAAAACAGAAACAATAAGCTGGTTGCTAGCTACATACCTGCCATCAAATAGAGACTCTGATAAGCCCCAATTAAAGTTCAGCTGTCCAAGTAGGATTTTCCTGACATTTACTCTGTTGCCTGCTATAGCAAAAGCCGTGGTCCATAATACATCACAGGGATCTCACTGTTGAAAGTCAGGAGATCAGTCAGAAGGGTACAAAAAATGTTCTATAACACTGGATGTACCATGGAACAGACAGTCATATAAAAGGGATTTCAAGGAAGAGTTGGTAGAAATGAAGACAAGTTGTGCCATGCTCATAGACTCATACCCAAGAGGACTGAATACTGTGATTAAATCAAAAGGTGCTTCAAGAAAATATTAGTTTAAGGATATCCACACTTTTACGTATTGTATGTTTTTCATTATTTTTCATATTTTTTTAGTCCTTTTTTGGGTTACACATAATGCTGCCTTAGTCCAGCTACAACACGGTTGGAACATCATAAATTGCAGAAAATGGGTCATAGAGGAATGTAAGCAAACCTCGGGGCTCAACAGGGATTCTCATCTTCCACTCTCCTCCATATTTCTCTTAGAAGTTGAGGAGACATATCTGCATTGCCATACACACACTTTACCCAGATCTATTAATCGAACCCAAGGCCCCTTACTACTTAACATGTGCATGTGCATGTGCAAGCACACACGTCTTCAGCTTAGCATATTTTAGATAGATGAAAACAGTAGTTCATTAATTAACCTGTCACAGTCAGAGCTACCGCAGGGCTTCAATAAGGTCATGGGAATATTTCTCTCCCAGTGCTCATCACTACCCACAGAAAAAGTTACTTTAACAGGACCTTCTGCAAGATGCATTAAATGTTATAATGACCGTTTTCCATCTCCAGCCTCTGACTCTGTCTAGTGCGTGTTGCCTCAGGAATCACAGCCTGGTGCTGGACACTCGCCCATTTTGAACAGATACTTGAGGCTCAAGCCTTCATTTTTGTTTAGACAGTCATATTACCAGCGGGGGGGGAATAAAATCTTAAGGGTAATACTAAGAAGTTTTTTTTTTTTTAATTACCCTCAACCTTTCAAAACAAGTGGATACTCTTGGTGTAACTAATAAAAAATCCTAAATATACAAATTCATGAACACTATGAAATGTAATTACTCCTTACTTTTCCTGTAGGGTTTGTTGTTTTCTGAATCAGGCACAAATTAAAAAGATTGAGTGAAATTAAGCTTTAATAGCCTGGGTAGAAATAGTTGATCCCATTTTATAAAATCATCTTAAAGCGAGGGTGTCACTTCGTGTAACATTATTTCAAATTAAAGTATGGCCCAGATGTTACATACTTGTAAAATTACAAGACCTTAGCACCTGCGAATACTGAGAAATAAGTCAAACAAAATCGCTATTTTCTAT
>JAOXYM010000001.1:8807059-8820575 GCA_028567055.1 Leptatherina wallacei
TGTGTGTATATATATATATATATATATATGACGTATAGATATATATATATGACGTATAGATATATATATATGACGTATAGATGATGCCCTTTGCAAAGTTATTGTATAATTTCACTGCAGTGCCTCTGAATGAAGGCAGTTATTGTGTGGCCATTATGTTGTGCAGAAGATGTGTAGGGCTAAAGAAACAAGATAAAAAGATCTAATCGATAAAACCTTCACACATGCATATCTCCAAGCAGTATAAAAAGTAGCACTTGCATTCATGCATCCTCCAAATGCTGATAAATGAAACTTCTGATCGTTAACTGTTTTTGACAAGATGTGGCTACACCTTTTCCTTCGAACAGAGCCACTGGATCCACCATGCAGTTTTATCTCAGTATTTATTTTTCACAGAAACGAACCGATCACAACATTCAGAAGTAATCCCTGCCTAGTTCTCTTTCATGTGAGATACGGTGATGCAGCAGCTTCCTGAGGGGCTGGTTTATGTGCTTCAGAATGTAACTGCAGTGAAACTGTTGGTAGATAAGGTTTTTTATTCTCTGATAAACTGCTTTGTTTTGTAATAGGCAGTAGAGTCCAGCTGGCTTGCTACTCCAGTAACTGTAAATAGCTGCTTAGTCTGCTTTTAACTTCAAATGCATTGTGATTAGGGCTTATAATGAGGGTCTGAATAGCAATGATCTCTGGCTTTATGTTCAGACTTTGTTGGTGAATGAACGTGCTGAAGATGCTCCAGCTGCGGTGGCTGTTGATTAATTATATTCAAGGTTTAAGTTGGATAATATACTTTGGAAAGGTGCTGGACTAGTAAGAACTAACTAGTACTACTACTGATCCATAAATAACATAAAATTGAAACAGTATCCCAAATATTAAATGATATTGCTTCATATACAATCTCATATCTGACTGTGTGTACATGTTTCCCTTAAAGGTTTTTATTTTATTTATTTTTTTAATAGACCCAAATTTCCATGTGGGGAAGTAGCCTTCTCAGGCATACACAATGGTTATAAATGAGTCCATTAACATTACAGTAAGAAATTCTAAAATGCTTTCAGATTCATGAATATTAACACATAACTGTGTGTCTCTCCATAAGTGCGGCAGTAATAGGTCTTCAGAAAATGGGGAGTTTCGATACTTGTAATAAAACTGACTGAAAAATGGTACTGTCCTTGGTGCTTTTTGCAATGTTTTTACCCTGAGGAGTCTAATTTGATTCAGCTCCTCTTTGTATCTGAGGTTCACTGAGGACACTTCTCCGTCAGCATCCGTCAGACTTTATTTTCCTTTTGCTACATGCAGCCTTTTCCTCAATGCATCTAAAAAAATGATCTGTAAAGACGGAAACTCGGGCAAAAATTAACTATCTCCCACTTATATGCCCCTAGTAGGGTTGGGTTCAGTTTTGATGATGATGATGATCATTATGTTGTCATCTTAGATTAATATTAATATTCATTTAAGTACTATTGATATTAAGTGCCATGGCGCACCATCCTGCTCTTTGATAGGGAAGCAAGGAAAACCATTGAAATCTTATCACTTAGATAAATCAGTCAAATAAATTCATCAGTCAGGATGCTTATCATTAGCTCTCACTTGAATTGACCTTTCATGATACATCAGAAAAACCACAAACAACGGCTAGTTGGATAAATATGAGTATCTATTAACTAAACTACAAACTAGGCTGCATATGGTAAAATATGAATAGGCTATTAAAATGACAAGAAAAAACAAACATGAAACGAAGAAATGCAAGCATGATGATCAACCAACATTCATGTGGCAAAAGGTGGAAAATGGTAAGAATAATTAAACATAAGTTAATTTAACTGTGGTGTTAATTAATGTTCAAGAGATTGAAGAAAATATTTCTAAATCCTATGAGACAAAGTTTGAGGGTCGGTTTAAGACGTAGGCCTAGGTTAATTCCTGAGGGAATTAATTCACTATCACCACTCTTTTATCACACCAATCCTGTTTCATAGCACCTGGTGAGAGGAGATTGATCCTGTCAGTGGATATGTTGTTTCACTGAGGTGACTCAAGACTGGTTCAACTGGACTGCTCCAGAAACCAAAGAAGGCAAAGTCAGGTGGAATGCCCCTTACTACGCTCCGGGATGCTTGAAAAGTTTGTCCAACACTTGCGGCTCGAGTGCTCAGGATGGGACCTGCAGGGCCTGTTATTCCTCTCTCTCTCTCGGTGGCCTTCCTCCTGGGGCTGGTTTGTAGTTAGGACTGAACTGGTGTCAAAAAAATCCATTTCTGGGTTCAGTGCCTGACCATCCTATTGGTCAGTGCTTCCTCCTCCTCTCTCTGCGTCTTACTGCATCTTTTGTTCTGCTTCTTCCACTCAGATCTGTCCATTTTGTTGTAGGCTACTCTTCTTTTCCTGTTCTTCTCTTTTCTGGATGCGTCTCCCTGTCGGCTTTAGTTGACCATTAACCCGCCGATCTCAGCAGGCTGGGTCTTCATGAGGAGGAACTTAAAGAGACGTCATCTCACTTGTATAATTTATGCCTCCTTGTCATCTTGCTTGTCATCCAAAAATCAATCTCAAGATATTTGAAGGGTGTTTTAATTCCGAAAATTCAGCTGGAAGACAGAGGAGCAAGGGGAAAGGAAGACTATCTGGTGGGGCTATATGTGACTGAGTCATTTTGACATCTGAGACGTCTAAAGGGGGACATCATACATTAGTCCCACATTGTAAATTGAACTAATGATGAATATCACAAACACATTTAATACAGAAATGATAAAACACAGATGTTAGATTTTACAGCAGTGGTTGGATAATGTAGCTGTTACACATTTAATTGACATCAGTTTAAAATAATCTGAAGGACATCGTTCTGATGTGAGCATTACCGCCCCCCTCCTCTATTCCCGTGTCTGTTTTTGCCTCCACCGCTCACATTTCTGGTGGTATGGGCGAAAACATAGAGAGAAACTGAGGACGTGCAAATCGAGAAATTAGAGGGTGACAAGAAATGCAGCAACAATGTACACTATGGAAAACAATGAAATTGTGACCTTGTAAATGGCCATAAAATGATGAATTTAGTGTGGAGAAGCAGTTTGTTGAATTATGCTCGGCCTTGGATGGATTTGAAATACAACACCGCATTATTTATTTATTTATTTGTTTGTTTGTTTCCGGAAAAATTTCTCACATTGGTTTCAGATAAGCTAAGTGTGAGTGTGATAAGGGTAACCATGTAAACAGGCAGCTATTGAACACAGATGCTGGATCCATATTAAAACCATAAAGCAAATAACTTTAAAGGTCATACAGATATTATACTTAATATACAAAATTATTTCTTTTTGTCTTATACTAAAAAAAAAACCCACATTATTACATCAAAGTTTGCTTCTCTAGCATTTTAAACTACAACCATAGAATTGATCTGAGAAATTAGAAAATAGCTTCAGATTAGCCAGGCGTTCGTACAGTGTGTTGTGTTGTGAAATACAAGAAATGCATTAATGTGTTTCTGAGTTATCATCTATAAAAAAAACCTGACTCTTAGTCTAATAGAGATTAGAAATCTGTTCTAAATTTACAGCTGTAACATGACCAAAGCCATGAGATAGTTGAGTTATTTTTGGAGCCACAAGAAGTCAAAATCTTTTCCCTACACTGACTGTGAGCTGTCTTTATTCTCCTCTGATCTCCTGCTGATATTTCTCTCTCTCTCTCTCTGTCTCTCTCTGTCTCTCCCTCTCTCTCTGTCTCTCTCTCTTTCTGTCTCTCTCTCTGTCTCTCTCTCTCTCTCTCTCTCTCTCTGTCTCTGTGTCTCTCTCTCTCTCCTCAACTGAGCTGCCATCTCTGCTGCAATTTACCCCTCCTCCTAATTCTTCAGCGTTCAACCTCTCATCATCACCAATTTCTTTTCGTTTCACCACTCAACGCCTTTTTTTTCCCTCCTCTCTCTATGTTCCCTGCTCAGCTGGCCTCACAGGTCAACGCGCTCTTTCCTCGACACCATCATGCTTTCATCACTTCTCAACACCCCCTCCCCGGGCAGCAGGCATCATTCGCCATTAATCTTCCCCGTCTACCCCAGATTTCTGTCAGTCTTCCACTGCTGTTTACTCATTTCCACCCACTTATCACCCCTCAGCACTCTTGTGCTTCCCCAACACTGCAGTCATATTTGCCCAATCCTTCCTAATGCCTTATTCTGATCTCTCATCTGACTTTCTCATTTTCTTCCTCTGCTGTCTCTTTCTGCCCCCCCCCCCCCCCCCCCCTTACATTCTTCTCATTCCAGTTTTGTCTCTCTTTCCCCCCTCCTTACAGTATCTAGGGCATGGGTGTTGAACAATCTCTCAAATCTCCTGACAAGTGGATCAATTGTCTTTCCCCTGATAATAACCTGCCATCTACCATCCACACTTTTCTGCACGAACACCGTCTGCCACCGAGCGCCTTTATTTTCTCAATCCCCTTGTGGCTGGCTGATACTTCAAAAATGCATTTTGTACTGACCATTCCCCTGATACAGCGGATTCTCACAATCGCAGAAAAATAGCTTTTACCCCTCCTCGTGTATGTGGCATGTTACGACAGCCTTGCCTGGGTGTCCATAGAGCTCTGTAGGCTTTTTGTTATAGCATGGCCAGTCCGCTGTTCAGCACTGCTTGAAATGCAGAAAATCCCCTCTTAGCAACCAAATGCAGATGCTAGGTTTGTTACAAAAACAGCAATCTGCTGCTTACAACAAGAAATTTATAGCCCATGTGAACAGAGTTGTGTTCAGTGCCAGAGTTTCAGTGTTAAACAGCAACAAGCAGCATTTTCTGCTCCTACATGAATACGGTTTTGCAATTAGCAGGGAAATTAAAGTAAGCCGATTCAGCAGTTGTAAGACGTATTAAAAAACGCTGTCAATTCAATGTAGGTTTTTTGACACTAATGAGCACAAATACCTCTTTAAAGGTACAATTAAAATTTCTGAGCAACCAAACAGAAAATCATTTTTAGACTGAATTGAGATGTGCAGCCTTGGCCCGACTAATCCTTCCAGCTAGGCTGCCACAATATCTCATTTTTCATTGCTCAATTATTATGACCAGAAGCTGTCACAATAATCATATCAATTGAAAACTTAAATGAAAATTTGACTTTGTTTGTGACAATTAAACTCTTAATTGGAGGCAAGAAATTTGTAAATTGCTTATAAGAATGTACAAAAAATGAAATTAAAATGCTATTGAATATAATCAAGTTATATAACATCATGATACTGTATATGTGGATTAGCAATACAGATTTTTGATGTTTTCTCTTGATATCATCATTGTTTATGCCAGCTTATCACTTTGTGCATAGCATATAATAATGGACAATTCTTCACATCCTCTACACACCACAGTGAAGGCACAACAGTTCAGTGGGAGGCTTCGGCAAGTCCGTTGTAAGACGGAAAGGTACCGGAGATCATTCCTGCCAGCAGCCATCACCCTCCGGAACAAGGCCCTATCTTCTTCCTCAATTTAATTGTTTTGTATAATCATTATCATTATTATTTGAAAAAAATAAATTAAAAAAAAAACTCTGCTACAACAATAATTTCCCTCTAAGCGGGATAAATAAAGTATTTCTCATTTCATTTCATTCATTTCATATATAACAGATCACAGGCATCCCTTACTGAGCGAAATATGCATTGAATTTACTTTGCTTCTTAATAAAGCCCATGCTCTGTTTCTCTTGTCGGATGTCTGAATAAGAAGCAGCAGCAGTTGAAGGTGTTGCATTGGCAGAAACTTAATACATCTTTGACAGCGCTGTCGGGTTACGAGCAGTTTACAGTGAAGCTGACATCAAAAACAGTGATACTGGGTTACATGCATGCAATGAATCCCTCTGAATCCCTCTGAATCCCTCGTGCATCATTTGGCAATATGAATCCAGCACAGGAATAGAGGACTGTGCCACTACTAATGAACACTACGTTACAGAGAGATTATCACTGAAGGTCAAATTTAACCCATGATTAATATCAAAATAGGGCTCAATGTCGTGCAAATCTTGGTTAAACGGGTCCTAGTCCGGATCCAAATGAGAATTTGAGAGTGGGCTTAAAACGAGCTGTTCACCCACAACGGTTACTCCAACGGTATATGTAGTTACCACTAACTCATAGATGGAGAACATACGCAGATGGATACTTTGCATTAATATTTATATCTGATTAAGGTTGTTTTTTTCCTCCTCACTTTTATAAATGAATAAAAATGAGTTGTTTTTTTGTTCTTGGGGGGTTTTGTTAAAATAAATTAATGTGGTATTAAACTGTAACTAATATGATATTTTAATACATTTCATCATTTTTAAATACAAAACATGAATAATTAGACAATTTCAGCTTTTCAAATGTCATCTTTGTTGCTTTAATTTGCTTGTGAAAATATTAAATTAATTGGATATTTTAGGATTTGAGACTGTAGGCTGCATTAAACAAGCGATTTAAAGGAATTGTCTCAAACCCTCAGAGATTATAAAGGTTGGATTTCATTGCATAACTAATGGATTGAAAATTAAGATAAATAATTACAGATCTAAACTAATTAAAACCCTTCTCCTGAATGAATACACGTAAATGCAGCAAATTTGCTTTGTGCAAGTACGGATGAGAGAAACGGAGGGTGGAAGAATGCTCGTGTGTTGCTTGTCATCTTGTCATTTGTCACATGTTTAATACCTGCACGTGCACAGCAGGTACTAACCGTGCAGATGTTTTCAAGTGTTCATCCCTCATGCTCATTCATGTATACCAGCATAGTTATGCTGACATATTTCCAGCAGCATGTCATCTCTGTCTCCAGACTGATTGCTAAACAGCTAGAGAGTAGAGTGGTGGAGGTGGAATCTCTTCTGTATTCCCTGCCCATCCTTTATTGATGGCAGAGTAATCACAGGGCCAGAGTACAAATCCACTTACTCTCTGCATTGCCTTAAGTAATGGATTTATGAGTGCATTAAAGAGCCGTAGTCGTCCAGAGGCCCCTGCCAGACTGTCTCTCTTCATTCTCCCCCTGATCGACTGTCTTTGTGTCTCAGTCTGCCTGATCTGCTTCTGCTCTCTCAGCTCATGCCGTGTGAGATCTCTCCGTCTCCAGATTCTCAATTGTCTCCTCGCTGTTGGCTCATTTTCACTCTCTAGTCTCGGGCTCTAAGAGCATTTTTGCAACCCATCGTTCCATTACCCTTTACTTTTCTTGACTTCTTCAGCCTTTCATCTTTTTATCCTTAAGGGAGCCCTGATTAGAGAGAAATATCTACTTCAGATTTGCCTTGAAGACCAAGTAACCAGGCCAAGGGAGAGTTCACTTCAGAAGAAGTCGGTGCTTCAAGGGTTTGATACGATGTCAGAGCAGCAAGTTAACTGTTTGAACTGATCCGACAGAGTCGGAGCAGAGCCAGCATTGAAACTGAAGTTTCGGTCTCTGAGCTTTGTCGAGAGGGGAGGTGGAGATGCAAATAGAGAAAGTTGTTGCAATGTTTCTCCTTCTTCTTTCACTTTTTGGTCCCTCTCCTCACTTCTGTCCTCCTAATTAAGCTCAGTGATCAGTGAGACATCTGTGCCGAGCATCCCACAGCTGGGTGTGTGTGTGTTGTGTGTGTATATCTGCTCTCTCCCTCTCACACACAGCATGTCACTAAGCACAGGTAATGACAAAACACAACCCCCTGCTAGTGAAAATGGAAAGGTTTTGAACGGAGATTATTTTTAAGTTGTCTGGATTTACTGATCATTTGAGTGTGAGAATGTTTGAAACATAAAGGGGGAAAAAAACAAGCTGTCATGTGAACACGCCAGTGAAGGAGAGTGTATTAAGGGAGACAGACAAATTAAACGACTTCCATTCAGTCTGTCCAAAATAGTTGACTCTTAAAATGAGTCAAATGAGGTCAGTCTTTTTTTCTGACCCAATGCACTTAAAGGAAATGCCATAAAAGCTGTTTTATTCCTGCAGGTTCAGCTCATTATAAACCTCTTTCCCCCCCCCCCCCCCCCCCCATCTTTGTGTTTCACTCACCCCACCACACAGAGTCCTCAGAAGGTGTGTCCTTACAGCTGGGCAACTCCAAAGATTTCATCCTCAGCTTGGACGTCAAGTTCATCTCCAACGGCAGCGTGTCCGTGATCCTTGAAACCACGGAGAAGGGCCCACCCTTCACCATCCACTATGTGACCAACACGCAGCTCATCGCCTTCAAAGACCGTGACATCACCTACGGTATCGGACCGCGAACCGCCTGGAGCACGCTGACCCGAGACCTGCTAACCGACCTCAGGAAAGGAGTCGGACTGTCCAACACAAAGGCCGTCAAAGCCACCAAGGTCGGTTTAAATCAGATTGACGTTTTATAGAAAAGACCGCATTGATGGTTTAATCAGAGAAATGGATTTTTTAAAAATCTGTTTTGTAGATGAGCAATCATCATGAACAGGTATGTCTTTAGGTTGTATTTTAGCTCATGTTTTTTTCAGTGATTATTTTAGGCCTGTTAACTGTTAGAGACAGTTTTCAGAAATGAATACTAAACCCTTGTCTGACTTTGCATCTGTCTGTCTTGTCAGATCATGCCCAGGCGGGTGGCGCGGTTAGTCTTACACGGGCGTGGCTTTGTTGACAACGTCACCATCTCCACCACCGCCCACACAGCCGCCTTTTTCGCAGCCAGTGACTGGCTGCTGCGCAACCAGGACGAGCGCGGCGGATGGCCCATCATGGTCACCCGCAAACTAGGCGAGGGCTTCCGGCCTCTAGAGCCCGGCTGGTACTCGGCCATGGCTCAAGGCCAGGCCATGTCCACCCTGGTGAGAGCCTACCTTCTCACCAAGAACCAGGCTTACCTCAACGCTGCCCTCAAGGCAGTAGGACCTTACAAGGTGCCTTCAGCGCAGCACGGGGTCAAAGCAGTATTCATGAACAAATATGACTGGTATGAAGAATACCCCACCACCCCCAGCTCGTTTGTCCTCAACGGCTTCATCTACTCCCTGCTGGGACTCTACGACCTGGCCGAGACAGCCGGAGAGAAGCTGGGCAGGGAGGCAGGGCAGCTGTTCAGCCGTGGCATGGAGTCACTGAAGGCAATGCTGCCTCTCTTTGACACGGGGTCGGGGAGCATTTATGACCTGCGTCACTTCATGTTGGGCACTGCGCCCAACTTGGCTCGCTGGGACTATCACACCACGCACATTAACCAGCTACAGCTGCTGGCATCTATAGACAACTCTCCCATCTTCAAGGATGTAGTCAAACGCTGGAAAAACTACTTAAAAGGAATTCGTGCCAAGCACAACTAGTCAGACTATAAACCACAGATTTTACAGCTGAAACGAGATGAGGATCAATATATTCTGAGCTGATGAGCTGATTGGATAAGAGGCGAGCGCTCACTTTCAGTCCTGCTTTTAGTTGAGGTTCAAAATCTGAGGTATGAGTTCAGTCAGCTGCAGCTCTCAATACTAAAACTTTCTAGCGTGCTCTGTTGCAGGTTTTATATTTCCTGCAACATCGACTGTAGCTCTCCTGTTTTTTGTTATGTTTCCTTGGAGCTAGTGTTTGTAATTCTGCACAGACCTAGTTTTGGAGTGTGAGTGTTTGCATTCAGGAAGAATGAATGTGTGTTTTGTTAAAAAAAAAAAAAAAAAAAAAAGAATCAGTATATGATGTTTGAGAAAGACCGAACTCCTTGAACCACGTTTTTTTTCCTTTTCTTTTGGTCATCCAACTCTTTTCTCTTTTATTTTTTTTGTCTTCATTCATCTCCGATTTACTTTCAAAGTTTATTAAAACATACTGTGAATAACAAAGTATATGATGAAGTATTTGGAGGAAAATGTTGCCAAAAGAAGTAAATATAATGAAAGTTAGATACTTTTGGTTTTGATTTCGCCACATGCTAAAGAGTCAGATGTTTTTTGTTTGCAAAACCAGTTTCTTTTAGAGCCCATTTTCTCAAAAAAGACTTTGATGGCAAATAATTACAGTTGCGGGGGGATTATGTTATTACTTTAATAAGCTTACTGCTCGTTTTTTTTCTATTTTAATATAAACATTAAGGCATGGATTAGATGTCTATTAAGCTACTTGAAATCAGCTCTAAGGAATAAACAATCGTACTTGAGTGTTCCTGCTGCAGTCCCCGAGATAAACCCATCAGGCTTGCAACGGTCTTTAAACCCTAATTAATAATTTATCATAATTAGCTGTGTGAGCTGAAGCCACTGTAATGTTTGTTCCAGTATGAGACTCCTGCTGTCTTTGCATGTTTTAGTTGGTTGGTTACAAAACAAAAAACTAGCAACAACACCGATAACCTCTTCATTACTTTACATTCAGCTCAGCAAAACATACTGAGGTGATCACAAATCAGAGAAAAAAAGTTTTAATCAGGCTTTTAACTTGCATGAGTCAAGAAAGTCTGTTGGCAGCATTGACTGCTCAGATTTTAAAGTGCAGGTGTAAATGAGTCAGTTGTGACTCCAACACTGTCTGATTTTGGTTAATTCATCTGTATTTTCCCTGATAAATCATTGCAAATAAAAAAAATCCACTTTATTTGATTACTGATTAATCTAAATTTTGCTAAAAAATTCCATCTCCAACCTTTAGTAGTAGCTCTAGCTTTGCTCATTTTCTTGCCCCCCTTTTGTAACTATTTACATGGAGACTTTTCTGAACAGCCCTTCTTCTGTAGCTCACGCTTAGGGAAGAAAAAAACAAAAGAACAATAATTAGCAGATAGAGGAGTAGGTGGTTTTGATGCCCGTGTTGTGTGTCGGGGTACAGAGACGTGGGCAGCAGATGCACAGTCTCGTTACTGTGCCAGTTCGTAGCATTTAAACAAACAATGCCAGCAGTGCTAAAGCTGCAGGGGAATTCTTCAGCATAAAGAGACTGCCAGTCCCCGCGGGCTCTCATTGTTCCCCTCACCTGCCAGGAGTTCATAAACCCAGAGGTTTTAATCTGAGCACTGCCCTGTTGACCGCTAAGCGAAGAGAAAGACTCTCACAATTCACCCGGCTGATAGGACCAAGAGACTGCGCACATTGTGTGACGAGTCACTGATGAGTCGGCGCTCAAACAAAACTAAATGCGATCAATGAAGCTCACATTAAACCAACTTAAATATTATTAATGAGAGGCAGGAGATTGAGTATGAGCCATTCTCTGGAGTGATTTTTACTTTAAGACAAACTCATTTTCCCATGCGGTCCACTAATAATACGGAATTAATCTGATTCATTGGATGTGTTAACATGCACAACAATATTTTCCATTGATTGAGATCTTACTCCGCGGAGGGAAAAAATACATTTTCTGATCACCTCAACCTAAATAAGTACATATTCGGGGTAATTTAAGTTGAGTGAAACTTTTGGAGTACTCCAATCTTAACCATATTAGGTAGATGTGTTTAGACCTTAATTGCACGATTACCTCCTGCATCTTGTGACCCACACTGCTCTGTTTTTTGTTTCTTTGTTAATGCATGATCAAGGCTTCTTTATTCAGTGAAAAAAAAGACACTGGGTGAAAATAGAGACTCGAGTAATGTGGCATGTTTTTCTGGATATGGATATTAATGAAGGCTTTGGCTGAGCGCAATCATTGCAGCGGTAGCCTATAGGATGATGTTAAATGGCCAGGAATCATTAATCAGACTGTAGCATGTTAACAGGAATATGAATGGAGCATCCCATGTGACAGTCAAGTGAACAGCATAATGGGATTATTAGATTTTTGTTGTGCATGTAAACAGACATTTTGAATGCATATAAGACAAAAAAATATATTTTTTTTTAGATCTATCTAGATTTAAATCTAGGTAGATTTAAAACTTATTGGACTGGTTTGTACAGAAATGCTAGAACGTGCACAGATGGTCAAGTTAATTCATAACATACAGTTCATTTAGTGTTTCAGTTCTTTGAAATATTTTTTTTTCCTTCCTGTAGAAGACCAACAGATTTGTTTTTGGTTTGTTTTTTGCATCCACGCTGATTCCTGTTTCGTTCTTCTTCTCCTCCCCATGTATATTTCCATGATTTCCACTTTTTCCATTTCAGCAAGGCAAGTATAATTGTGTCATTAAAAGGGATCATTCAAGAGCAGAAGTTGTGCGTGTGAATGATGAGCTCCATGTTGTTTATACCAAAGTCATTTATTCAATTATATTAGAATTTGTATATTTTTGTCTAAACTCACTTCCATTCTGCATTTTGGTGATGTTAAGTCTCCTTGGAGACGTCACAGTGATACACTGCCTTTTGAGAAATGCTAGTTTTTCAAGCGTAGGTGGAGTAGATTATAGCAAAAACAAGACATGTAAAACTTGCTTATTGTAAAGGGGGTGTGTGCAACTAGAGATTAGTCAGCTACTGTTTTAAAGGGAAATGAGCCAATAGCTGCGACTTATCCTTGAAAGTGTTTTTGTTGAGTTATTTTTTGTCGAAGTGTTAGACTCATCTGCAGAAGTTTTGTTAGGTTAACAAAAGCACAACTGCCGTTGATTGTCACATGATTTTAGGGATTCTTCTTTTCTTTTCAAGACAATGTGCAACGCCTTCATTAAGAAAGCTGCTATTGTTCACTGCGTAATGGGTATGGCGGCTTCCTTTTTTGTTTTCTCATTTCAGTAGTGTTTTTCATTATCTTACTTTAAAAAAAGAAAAGAAAAAAAACCTTCTACAAATGACCTTTGAGGTCAGTGTGATTTATGCAATAAGATGTTAACTGGGACTCGTGGCAGCACGACAGACCCAGAGCGGTTGTACAGACTTTGCAATCGAAGCACAATGTGCAAATGCTACCATTTTTTTAGTCCGAGGAAGAGAGGCGTTTATATACAGAGTAAATCTTTGTGCTTTAAAATTTGCTTTTTAAAGGAGGGTGTAAGACAAATAAAAGCATTTTTCTAAAACTTGTGGTCTCATCTCTTTATTTGTTTCACAGTTTAATAAAGATCTGCATGCAGAGGTGGGGCTGGTTAATTATCTTTCATAATGTTTGGATAGATGATGGGATATACTCATCATTACCCTGACGGAAAACTAATTATTGATGTTTTTATTTCTACCTGCTGCTGTTTCCAGTATTTGTACTTGTAGGCTATATTTAAATGAAAATTAAAATAACAACCAAATATACAGTGACTCCCACGGGAAAAGTCAAATTAATATAGAGAGAAATAAAGATAGATGTGAAGGAAGAAATAAAGATAGATATGGAGATAGATTGATATATGCACACATACATATTACTCTTAAAGATTAAGTGATTTACAACTTTCAAGTATTGCATATTGTTGTGCATGTAAGGTACATTATGACAAACTGAATATCACTAACTTACTCTGTGTGTGTGTGTGTGTGTGTCTGCAAATGAATGAATGACTTTGTACTTGGTGTGTACTTTGTACTTATATAAAATCATATACAACTTACTCAAAGTGTGTTATGTAT
>JAOXYM010000001.1:8841768-8860393 GCA_028567055.1 Leptatherina wallacei
GTGGGTACGAGGCGGTGCAATAGGCCAAGCGGCGCCAGAGGTGCGAGGGCCTCCATCGCCGCTCGCGGCTTTAATTTTGATTGGACTGTTTTCGGTTTGGTGAATTCCTCTGATCCAGGACCAGTAAACAGTGGAGGCGGGACTTCCGGTTCACGGTACCACGTCTGCGTTGTGATTGGTTAAAACAAATGGCTGTCGGAATAACGTTTCACCAGAGGGAATTTTTCAAATCCAGAAGGAGAGGCGCTTCTACGAGCAGCGTGCTAACATAAACAATGCAAAGAGCAGGGTCAGTGTTACCTCTTTTACTTGAGATAATACGTGTTTAATATGTTACAACTAATAAGAATTAGTTTGGAGACTTACGTTGACTACGTTAATTGTGCAAATTAAGGTTTGCTAAGGTTTGTTCAGTGAAGGAAGAATTGGCAGGTTAGCTGCGAAACGTTAGCTAATCGCCGGGAACCAAACTAACTGCAAGAAACTGATTAATTTGCACATATGAGCTCAACATGTACTCTTCAACAAGCTGTAATCTGCGACATTTTTTACGAAAACGTTGTGAAGTTATGATTGGCTTAATATGGCGGATGGAGAATTCAGACTTTTGTTGACTGTCGATAGTTACACTTGAGCTAACCTAGTTAGCATAACTGAAAAGAGCGTGAATGAATCCACACACACATATAAATTTACATCATAGTTATTTACCACCTGCATTTTTTGCGCTGTACAGCTTTGCAGCTTAATATAGTCTTTACTGTAATGTCTTTAAAATCGTTTGTAACTTTGTAAGGAGCTTTTTTTTAAATTTTGTCTCAACTGTTCAAAGATTAGGATCTCTGAGCCATAGCCAGGTAGTGTCTACTTATACATGTTGTGAATTATCTACATATTGATTCTTCACAGAAAATGGAAAACTCCTCGGAGGCCTGGCCCAAAGAAGGCATCCAATACGGAGAAAGATCCAGTGGGAGTATGTTAACATGATTTATTCATTAATCATAAAACGGAAGGAACTTGACACTCCATTCACATAAAAGGGAGAGGAAAACTCTCTCACTCCCACACGTGTATCTTGCAAGATTCTTACAACTACTTATTGAGATGTTAATTGTTAAAACAGATACTTAAAAATGTATATGCAAATGTTTATTAGTGTCTGATGGTGTAGACTTGTAGATTCTTCTTGGATATATAGTGTACAAATGGGGGTTGTAGCTGTTAGTTATGCCTTTGACAAAAATATTCTTCAGATTTTTTGATAATTACTTATTCATTTCAGTTGCTCACAAAAATGGCAAACATACCTGTGGGATTTTTTGATGGTTAACTAAATGTGTTTGCATTATGGACTTCATGCTGAGGATTGCTACCAGCCTAGTCGCATCCTGTTGGACTTATTAAACTTGTTTTCAATATTTTGCAATGTTTTAGAGATAAAACAATTATCCATGGATTATAATGATGATGATTTTTATACAGATAACCCAGATAGGAACTGTAGGTTTACAGATTATGTATTTTTACATACCCTGGAAATGATTTGAAAATGTAATTACTCCAGGTTTACTGCCGTATACGTCCACTTGGGACAGAAGATGAAGAATGTTGCGTTGAAATGATCAGCAGTACCACGATTCAGCTGCATGCTCCTGATGGCCTGAAAGCTAACCGCAATGGAGAATACAAGGAGGTCAGTGTGCTGCACCCTTCTGCTTAACAAGGTGTTTCAATGTAAAGTGAATTATCCACCCGCTATTAGTTCGGTCATTCCTGAAGAAAGAGCTGTCCTTCAAAGATGCAAAAAAGTATTTTCATTTGACCTAAAGTTCCTTTTCTAGTAGTTTTGCTAAGCTAGTGATGTGGAGGGGTAAAAATTTGATTTTTAAGGTTGTTTTAGTGGTTTATAAATGTCTTAATGGTCTTGGGCCATCTTATCTATCTGACCTGCTTTTAGACTATAAGCCCTCGCGGACCCTGAGGACCTCTGGCCTTTTGATTAAACCTAAAGTTAGAACTAAAACACACGGCGAGGTCTCGTTCACATATTATGGGCCTCACCTGTGGAACAGCCAACCATAGGGCCTCAGGGCTACAGAGACTGTCAATGTTTTTAAAAAGAGGTTCAAAACCCTCCTTTTTAACTTAGCTTTTAATTGAATTTTTATTTATTTTCTAATGTACTTTTAATGTATTTACATATTACTTATGTTTGATTTTATTGTTCTTATGATTGCTTTTAGGTTTATTTTTTACCTGTGCTTCATTTTTATCTTTTTAACTTTCTAGCTCCAGTGTTTTCGTCATAGGGATCCTCCACGTCGGGAGCTATGCCTGTTCAGGCTGCAGGGTTGTTGCTGCGGGGGTCGCCTTGATCAGGGTGGTTGGCGGGGTTCTATGGTGTGGGCCCTGGCCTGCCCTGATCTTGGCGGTTCCTGTGGAGATGCCCTCTGTGGTCACTGGTGAGCTGGCTCCTGGTGTGGACAGGTCCCTAAGATATCGTTTCCTTGCAGCAGTGTCAAGTCAATTATGTTTTTACATAATCGTTTCAGTTAAAGAGACAGAAATTAGAAGGCAGAGTTTTATTTTAATGCAAAGAGGGGTGGCATCATGTGTTTGTGTGTGTGATGATAAATGTGTGAAAAGTGAAAAAGAGAGTATGATCAGGTGTGTGCTATTGCTCTTTCATGTTTTCTACTTATTTTTTAAATACTTGTTTTTATGATGTAAAGCACTTTGTGATGCGTCATGTATGAAAAGTGCTATACAAATAAAGTTTGATTTGAAAAAATCATAGTAATGCTGAACATAAAAGCATAGCATCTTCAGAAGAAATGTGACTTTCTGGACAGTTAAAAGCTTATTCCGTTACCATAGCAATTACTCTACACATTTTCTACAGAGTTATTCAACAAAAGTATTTATTATGATTGCTTAATTGAGTCAATGCTTTTCATGTTGTTTGTTCTTTAGACACAGTACTCCTATAAAAGAGTATTTGGTATCAATACCACTCAAATTGAGCTATTTGAGGATGTTGCCAAGCCACTGGTTGAGGACCTCATTCATTGTAAAAATGGTAAGTGAGTTAAAGTTTTGAGACTTATTTTATTTTGTCCACGGTGCACCCCCCCCAAAAAAAAAAAAGTTTGATTAATTCATTGGTTGTGTTTACAGGTCTTCTTTTTACATATGGTGTTACTGGAAGTGGTAAAACCTACACCATGACTGGCTCACCTGGGGATGGTGGCCTTCTCCCCCGTTCTCTAGACATGCTCTTCAACAGCATTGGACCTTTTCAGGCTAAAAGATTTGTAAGACTTTAACTCATTCCTCCTTTAGGTGATATCTTAAGAAAATATTGGAAAAATGTGACTTTTTCTTTTTTAAGAAAAAGTTTTGCATCTTTATCAGGTTTTGAAAACTGATGACAAAAATGGAATAGAGATCCAGGACCAAGTTGATGCTCTCCTCGAGAGACAGAAGCGAGACAGTCAGCAGGCCATACCCAAAACACCGTCATCCAGGTAGTTATGAGTAGCTGTACTTTTCTATTTGATTTCTGTAATATTTATGCTTTAGTTTGAGCTGAGTTTAAAGCATAAGTTCAGATGTTTGTAAAATTACTTTACTTTTATCTTTAGACAGAAGGCTGACCCAGAGTTTGCAGATATGATCAGTCCAGAGGAGGCGTGTAAATCTGAGAGCATCGATGAAGACTGTTGTTACAGCGTATTTGTGTCCTACATTGAGATCTACAACAACTATATCTATGATCTTCTTGAAGATGCTCCATTTGACCCAATCAGACCAAAGTAAGAAACAAGAGTACAGATCTATGCATGTCGTTTTAAACAGTTCAATTGAATCTTATGCAAGAGTTGTTTTGTATTCGAGTTATTTGTGTAGCCTTTTTTATTAGAGATGGTTGTTTGACTGCAAATTGAATTTGACAGCTTCTCTATAGATGAATACAACAAATGTTTGGTAAAAGTTATATCGCACATTGTGACTATCCTTTGTGCACGCTGACATGAAAAGTGAATTTCTTTACACTTTTGTAAGTTGTTCTTTCTGGGGTTTTTTTTCGTTTGTTTTTCTTTCCCTCAATTCCCTCTTTTGGTAGGTGGCTTGATGGAGGCACACCTGTACGAAACAAAGAGTTCATGTATGTGAGCAGTAAAATGGAACGAGACCCTGCCCTCTGTTTATTAATAGCTTGGCTGTAGTTGTTATTTAGGTCATTGTTCCATTTCCATCCCTTTTAATCCTGAGCCCTATAAATAGCCAATGTGTAGATTACTAACTAGATTTCTTTACATTTTGATGGCTGTTGTATTGAAGGCTTTGCTCCGTGATGTGAAGACAAAAGATTTTCATGAATGGCTTTTGCTTCTGTGCAAACCCATTGTGCATGTACTGTCTGCCTGAACGTACATTATTATCAATAGACTGCATTTTATTCTAACATCGACACAAATGTCAAGTCCTAATCTTTTGTTGCTTTAATCTCAAAACCAACACATTGTGTTATGTCTGTGTGTTGATTGTTTGTGTCAACACATTTTAGACCACCTCAATCCAAGATTCTTCGTGAAGATCAGAATCACAACATGTATGTAGCTGGCTGCACAGAAGTTGAAGTAAAATCTACAGAGGAGGCTTTTGAAGTCTTTTGGAAAGGTAGGTGGTCTCATTTCATTCTTTTTTTTTTTTTTACATGGTTAGGGTTTCTCACACAATGTTAAGTTGGGCTTGCCACCTGAGTATAATTGTACCAACTTTTTTTAATGAACCCAGATTGCTTTCCATTAAGCTTGTATCAGCAGAAATAATTTACCAAAGTAATGACGCTGTTTTAACTGTTCAACATTGAATTCTTATTGCTATCTTAGATTAACAAATTTCCCTTTTTAATGTTGGTCCAGGACAAAAGAAAAGAAGGATCGCCAACACTCAGCTCAACCGGGAATCCAGCCGCTCTCACAGCGTGTTTACAGTGAAGTTGGCCCAAGCACCACTTGATGCTGATGGTGACCACATACTGCAGGTGAAATGCAGCTCCAAACTGTTAAAATTTTTTAAATATTTTATGCATTGGTGGAGGAAAAACATTTTTTTTGATTGAGTGAAACTAAACTGCGACAAACGCGTTAACTTTGACAGCCTTAGTAATTACACATATGTGAAAGCAAAAGAAGGAAAGGATTGATGGCAGACCTAGAATAAAAAAAAAAAGTCTTTGTGTGTGAATAAGTGAACAACACAGCTTATGGTGTAAAACAGGGATCACCAACCTTTTTTAAACTGAGAGCTACTTCATGGGTACCGAGTCATCTGAAGGGCTACCAGTTTGAAACACTCTTCTGAAATAACAAATTTACTCAGGGGCCTTTTAGTTATACATTAAAGCTAATGAATAATGAAACTCATAATAATTATAAACAATGGCTTGAAAAGATGGGAGATATGAATATTCAACACTTTATTTCTATTATTATCAGCAGTAGTTTACATTTCCAGATGTCCATTTCTACATTTAACATTTCACTAGCTAAAATTATTTACTAAGATATTTTCAAATCTATATAAATGCAAGAGTAAATATGAAAAAAAATATCAGCAGAATAAAACAAAATTTTAAACTCAGCTCACTGGTGAGTTGTGCTATTTTTAGAATAGGCCTGTGGGCACCTCATATTGTCTCCGGGGGCTACCTGGTGCTCGTGGGCACCATGTTGGTGACCCCTGGTGTAAACCCTATTGACTGGTCAACAAGACAAGAGGTATTCTATTCAATTTAATAAACTTAATTATTTCTAAGGGGCAGTTTAAATGTCTGCAAATTCTGTATTTAAACAGGATAAAAACCAGGTGAATGTGAGCCAGCTGTGTCTGGTTGACCTGGCAGGCAGTGAACGCACCAGCAGAACCAGAGCGGAGGGAAGCCGTCTCCGTGAAGCAGGTCAGATTATTTTCTTGTTTCCTTTCAATAATTCAGCCGGTGCATTTTCTGTCACCGCTGCTTAAAATTGTATAATTTTTTAAACTAATAACATTCGTTCAGTCACTAAAAGACTCCAGTAATGTCTCATTTGGGCGGCGGTAGCTCAGGTGGATAGAGCTGTCGTCTACTAATCAGGAGGTCGGCGGTTCGATTCACCTGACTACATGTCGAAGTGTCCTTGGGCAAGACACTGAACCCTACACTGCCTCCCGATGTGCCTATCGGGTGTATAAATGCTTACACCAAGCACCAAGTATGTTACAATATAGGTGTTGAATGAATGTGTTGTGTGAATGAACATGTAGCTTTGAGTGGTCACATGACTAGAAAAGCGCTATACAAGTACAGTCCATTTACTATTTCATTCACAGGTAATATTAATCAGTCTTTGATGACGCTGCGTACATGTATGGAAGTCCTGCGTGAAAACCAGATGTGTGGAACTAATAAGGTTGGTATTTTGGTATTGTATCAACATTTCTGTTTTGCTTCCCTGTAGTGTAACCTTTGTTGTTTTAGGTGGTCATTTTCCAAGCAGTGCAGTTTCATAGAGTCTTTTTTCTTCCAGATGGTGCCATACAGGGACTCAAAAGTAACACATCTTTTTAAAAACTACTTTGATGGAGAAGGAAAAGTCAGGATGATTGTGTGTGTCAATCCAAAAGCTGAAGATTATGAAGAAACCATGGTGAGGTCATGTAATTGGGTAGCAGAATGGCTGAAATATAAACTTTTATCTCTTATTATTGATATATTTTCCATTATCCTTTGCAAGCGAGTTTCAGAATTTCAGCATTATGTTTGATGCACCACTGGCTACAGAAAGAAATCTATTTAAAATAATTTTCTATTGTGTGTTGCAGCTGGTGATGCGCTTTGCAGAGATGACCCAGGAGGTCGAGGTAGCTCGGCCAGTGGACCTACCAATCTGCGGCCTTGCAGCAGGACGCAGACACAGAAACCAGGCGTTCAAAGATGAGCTGTCACGCCACCTGGAGGAAAGAGGAGGTCCATGTAATGCAGGTGAATCACCTAAAGTCTGTACTGCTTGGCTCAATGTTCTCTTGTCAGGCTGTCATCATAAGTTTTATAATATCATTTTTATGTTCCTTTTTCCTCATAATAATTTGCATGTCATGACCCAGAATAAAATATGTGAGCATGTTGCTGTATAGACTAATACACTGGATAGACTTAGTGTTGTCTTCTTACTTGCTCAGTAGATGGCCAACTTCTGCTGAACCAGCTCATAGAAAGCCTTCCACATCTGCCTCCCTGTGAGCTGGTGGACCCAGCTGATGATCAGACGTTGCCCCGCTTGATTGAGGTCCTGCACAGGCGTCATCGTATCCGTCAGATGATAATGGAGCAGTTTAATCAAACTGGTAATGACATTTTTATCCATCACACATAATAGTTTGATGTATAGAGCACTACAGTAATATAGTCAGTACAGGATTGAAGCATTAGTTGAAAATTATAAGTTTTTTTTCTTATGTAGTGTTTTGAATTCAGCACAAACAACCAAGGTTGTACCTTTTTTGAAAAGAAGACGATTTCAAAACAAATGGTTTACACCAAGATCTTTTACAGCCAATACACTGAAGTCCATGCTTCATCAGTTTGACAGTCAACTCAGTGCAAAGGAGACCTTCCTTCAAGATCAACAAAGTAAACTGAGTGAAAAAGACAAAGTCATTCTCAATCAAAAAACAGAGATCGAACGACTGGGGAAAAAATCCAGGACACTTGAATACAAGGTGTTGTCTCCTTTCTATATTTTCTTTTCAGTAATTTAAAGGAAAAACAAACAAAAACACTGGATCTGTGCTTTTGTTTTGGTCATCTCTCTCCCACTTGTGGTCCTCCTCAGATTGATATCCTGCAGAAAACAACGGGCATGTATGAGCAGGACAAACGCTCACTTCAGCAGGAGCTGGACACCCAGGAGCAGAAACTACAGAAAGAGTTGTCTGAGAGGAGGCGAATGGAGCAGCGTATGCATGGCATGGTGACAGACACCCGACTCAAGTGGGAGAAGGAGTGTGTAAGTAGCTTCCAGAAGCCTCACTGTTTGGTAACACTTGGTATTTATAAGAGTTGTAAAAAGGTGATCATTCATGATGTTTGAATATTTTCTCTAAAGAGAGTGTGTAGGTTAGAGCCATAAAGTCATTTTTACTCTGTTAATCAAAATCAAGGCATTTTCAAGTAGGGTAGAAAATTAAATATGCATTATATTAATGTTTGTATGTTGCCAAGCAATAATAATGATTGTATGAATTACTGTATGTTTTTTAATCCATCCATCCATCTTCTTCCACTCATCTGGGGTCGGGTCGCGGGGGCAGCAGCCTTAGCAGGGAAGCCCAGACTTCCCTCTCCCCAGCCACATCGGCCAGCTCATCTGGGGAGATCCCAAGGCGTTCCAAGGCCAACTGAGAGATATAATCCCTCCAGTGTGTCCCGGGTCTACCGCGAGGTCTCCTCCCGGTGGGACATGCCCGGAATACCTCCCCAGGGAGGCGTGCAGGAGGCATCCTAACCAGATGCCGGAGCCACCTCATCTGGCTCCTCTTGATGCGGAGGAGCAGCAACTCTTTTCTGAGCCCCTCCCGGATGACTAAACTTCTCACTCTATGTCTAACGGAGAGTCCGGCTACCCTGCGGAGGAAACTCATTTTGGCCGCTTGTATTCGCAATCTTGTTCTTTAGGTCACTTGTACTACCCAGAGCTCGTGACCATAGGTGAGGGTTGGAACGTAGAACGACCGGTAAATTGAGAGCCTCGCCTTTTGGCTCAGCTCCTTCTTCACCACGTTGGACCGATGCAGAGTCCCCATCACTGCAGATGCCATTCTGATCCGCCTATTGATCTCTCGCTCCATCCTTCCCTTACTCGTGAACAAGGCCCCGAGATACTTGAACTCCTCCACTTGCAGGATCCCACTTCTGACCCGGAGAGGACACTCCACCTTTTTCCAGCTGAGGACCATGGTCTCGGATTTGGAGGTGCTGATTCTCATCCCGACTGCTTCACACTCTGCTGCGAATTGCAGCGAGAGCTGGAGATCACAGCCCAATGAAGCCAACAGGACCACATCATCCGCAAAAAGCAGAGACCCAATCCTGAGGCCACCAAACTGGATCCTGGAACCTCGGCTGCATCTAGAAATTCTCTCCATAAATGTTATGAACAGAATCGGTGACAAATGGCAACCTTGGCGGAGTCCAACTCTCCCCTGAAGTGAGTCCGACTTACTACCGGATATGCGGACCAAGATCTGACACCGGTCGTACAGGGACCGGACAGCTCTTACAAGGAGGTCCGGCACTCCCAGAGCACCCCCCACAGGAGTCCCCGGGGATCACGGTTGAACGCCTTCTCCAAGTCCACAAAGCACATGTAGACTGGTTGGGTGAACTCCCATACCCCCTCCAAGACTGTGAAGAGTGTATAGAGCTGTTCCATGACCAGGACGAAAACCAGATGGCTCCTCCTCAATCCGAGACTCGACTATCCGACGGACCCTCCTCTCCAGGACCCCTGAATAGACCTTACCAGGGAGGGTGAGGAGTGTGATCCCCTGTAGTTGGAACACACCCTCCGGTCCCCCTTCTTAAATGGAGCAACCACCACCCCAGTCTGCCAATCCAGAGGCACTGTCCCCGATGTCCACGTGATGCCGTGAGGCGTGTTGGCCAAGACAGCCCTACAGCATCCAAAGCCTTAAGAAACCCCGGGCGGTTATTGGTCCCCTTTGTTCAGGCTACAAACTTGTTTAATGTACAAAAAAAAAAAGAAACCCTGGGCGAATCTCGTCCACCCCCCGGGGCTCTGCCAACGAGGAGCTTTTTAACCACCTCGGGGAACTCGGCCCCAGAGATAGGAGAGCTCCCCTCTCCCGACTCTGACTCTGCTTACTCTTCTGAAGTGTTGGTTGGATTGAGGAGGCCTTCGAAGTATTCCTTCCACCAACCCAAAACGTCCCGAGTCGAGGCCAGCAGCCTCCCATCTTCTTCTGCGTCTATCCAGTTCCAAAGTCGATCATGGAACTGCGGCCTAGAGTGTCCTGGTGCCAAGTGCACATATGGGTGGGCACTCTTATGTCTGAACATGGTGTTCGTTATGGACAATCCATGACACAGAAGTCCAACAACAGAACACCACTCAGATTCAGATCAGGGGGGCCGTTCCTCGCTTAGCCTGCTGATACCTGTCGGCTGCCTCCACAGTCCCACAGGCCAAAAAGGCCCCCCCTTTGCTAAATAAAAAACAAAAAAAGCTGCTCTGTAGTTTTACAATTTTTAATGTTTTTTTCATTATTTTCAATTTTGAGAATTCAAAAAGTTGTCCTCACTTTAATATAATTTTCTTAAAATTTCAACAAGTGAAATTGTACATTAACATTACAGTTGGTCAAGTCTGCCTACCGTTGATGAGAAATTACAGATGTTTGAGCCAATATATGATGAATTAATAAGACTTCTTATTTCCTTATTAGGAGAGACGAGTAAATGCCAAGCAGCTGGAGATGCAGAACAAGTTGTGGGTGAAGGATGAAAAGCTGAAGCAGCTCAAAGCCATAGTAACAGAGGGCACCAGTGGCGATGGCTGTCCCTCCGAGTGGTCTGAGAAGCCAGAGAGACCCTCCAGAGAGAGAGATCGTAACATAGCCCAGAAGCGATCTGCCTCACCATCTCCACTTTCTGTAAGCTATTTATTCAGCAACACTGTCTTTCCACCAATGTTCACTTCATCCCTCTCTCAACTATTTAATTTGGGAATTTTGCATGCCATTAATCCTAATTGTGATAGTCTTCTGGACTCTCCCCCCTTGTTTTTTCCCCTCTGCTGTTTATTACTTGTATTTATGTTGATATGCAGTTCACTATACCTGCTCCCACTCCCTCGTCACTCCGCAGGACTTGATCCAAACTCCTTCCCATCAAAATCCAGCCAGTGTTAGGGCAGTTCAGGACCATTACCCTTCCTCCTCCACCTCCTCCTGTTCATCCTATCCTTCAGTAGCGTCCTGCATCTCAGAGTGGGAGCAGAGGTTTCCTGTAGACTCAGGCAGCCAGTCTAGGTACCCTGGGACTCCCCAGCACAGGAGCCGGACTCCTATCCCATGCCACATCACCAGCAGTGTTGGTCGCAGGAGAGGCCAGCGCTGGGCCCCAGACGCTGAAGCCCCTGCTTCGACTCTTGTCTATGGGCTAGACCTAGAGGCAGGCACAAGGGTTAGTGGGTGTTAGCATCTAGATATCATTAGAGAAAATGTTTAGCTCGACCATAGTACGAGTCTCGCTTTGATGTAGAACTGCACCCATAATGCTGTCAGTAGATGTGTGCTTGTTTAGAAATGCATCAAGTAGAAGCATCATAGCATAGTGTTTCTCCATTTCCTGACAATATGGCTGATTGAGCTGCCGTGCCTTTTGATTCTCTTGACTTGCATCTGTGTCATCTTTTTTGCCCTTTGACTGCTGTAGAATAGCTTCTTGTGCTGTCACACTTCAGTAGCATCATTTAAAATGACAAAACAATCTTAATTTTCTACATGAAAATATAAACAAACCCCCATCTAACCTAGAAAACCCTTGCAAGTGGTAAGGCAATATTACATAGGTGATGGTATAAAAACATTTGAAATGTTTCACTTTAAACTAGTGATAAATGACAAAAAGAGCAACTTATTTGACTCATTTTTATTTTTTTTGAAAGAGCTCTGCATGTCTGCTTTTTTTTTTTGTAATGTATAAATTAACCAAATCTGTTTTTAAAATCACTTAACTTAGCAGTATTTGCCATAGAATAGAATTTTGCAGTTAGATATCAGTATTATGTGCTCTTGCTTTTGCTCTCCCACAGCAGCACGTTTCACTTTATTAGCTCCAGTCTTTTCCTGCTTCACTGGTTGAAGCCTGAACATGTCTGAAATAATTTACTTGGATAAATTATTACATTTGTTGGACTGCTGAGCTTTCTTATGTGGATTTTCATGCTCATCTTTGATCTATGTTGTTTGCTCCTCAGGACAAACCCGTAAAATATTTTAAAAAAATGTTTTCAGGGATTAAGTTTAATATTATTTGATTGTAAAAGCAGTAATTTGCCATCAACCACTCATCGCAGCTCTATCCTAACATTAAATCTGTTTTAATATCTGAGGCATTTACAAGCGTGGGGTTTGGATTGTCACATTTGTCTTAGTTGCATAAATGTACTGACTAAGCAGAATAAACTGGAGTAAATCCATTTTAAGAAAAATTTCTGCAGAGGTGTTCATGACACAAGCCGTGCATTCAGTCCAGATAGATTCTGTTCAGAAATTTGGCTACAGGTTTTTTGAAGTTGCAACAGAGGTCCTTCCTCTGGTGTTCGATCATCCTTGGATTCAGCATGTGCTGATTCCAGACCTCCGAACTACGGCTGCCACTTAAACTTTTACATTATCATCATGACAATAGCAAAACCTATCCCTATAATGATGATTTCACTTTAGTTTTTACAGTGATTTTTGTGAAGTAAAAACTTTTCTTTCTTTTTTTTACAAAAACATTTTTATGCTAAGTTTTTTTTCAGGAAAACACAGTAGCCAGACCATCATCCTGCCTGCTATAATGCTTGAGAAGACAAACAAAAAATGTAAAAAAAAAAAAAAAAAAAAATCCCAAATATATTTAAAGAAAAAACAATTTTTTTAAACCAAAAAAATAAATTTAAAAGTCGTGAAACAAAAATTCAAAATATTTATGTGAATCAATTTTATTTTTTTCTCCCACCTCTACTTCGTATATAGTTTTGAATCCGTAGATTATCTCTGTTATGTTTTGTGTTTCTTTGCATGCTAATTCTGTCACTGCTGCACAATCTCAGTGCATGAAACCATGCATTACTGGAAGGTCCTGTTTTGGATGGAAAGTAACACAAAACCTCATCCACTTGTGACTTCCAGTTATGCGTTCGTGTTTGCTACAAACTAACACTGGGCATCACCCTTCAGTACTAACCGCGATCATCTTTGAATGGTGTCACGTGAATAATTTCCTGGTTTGTGTTTCTCACTTTGGGATCACCAGACGGTTCCTCCAGTTCATCCAATGCACAGGCGCTCGCACTCTGCGGGTGGAGAGAAATGGGTAGACCACAAACCAACTTCTAATTTGGACCTAGACACTGTAATGCAGCCAATCATACCCAATGCAATCAAGGTGTCAACCCCGAACGAGAAAGCTCTGTCTAAATGCCACAAGTATGTGCTTAGACATCAAGAGCTTGCCTCAGACGGGGAGATCGAGACCAAACTGATCAAGGTAAAAAAAATAAAATAAAAATACTTTTAATTTGAGATGTCTGAATCTGACACAATCACTTTCAGTCTGATTTCTCACTGAGTTCCTGATGTGGCTATTAATGGGACACTGCCTATTTCTCTATTGATTAGTAGGTGATGTGTTCCTTTTTAAACTTTTACAGGGAAACGTTTTTAAGACCAGAGGTGGAGGACAAGCTGTGCAGTTTACTGACATTGAGACACTAAAACAAGAGTTCCCAACAGCACCAAGGTACAGTATTTGCCAAGTACCATCGGTTTTTGTATTTGTGTTTCTGCAGATCAATATTAAGTCATTTATAAAACAGCTGGAGATATTTTGAATATCTTTTTGGCAGCATGCTATAATATTAAGTCTGTTATATCAGAATAAACTAATTTATTGCTAAAGGTTTTAGGATCCACTGATTATTGGTCAGAGCTGTTATCAGATCAGAAATTATTTATTGTTCAGATCATCAGTGTCTCTTTTAAACATCTTTTTCTTAAAAAAAAATTGACAAAACGAATGATAAAAATGCACCACTAAATAACTTTATACAGCAGACAAAACTACTTATATTGTAAAGAAATAGCAGTGTACTGATGTTCTTATCAATAAAGACTCTCACTCTTCATAATTTTTTTTTTCTTCCTATATGATCTTTGTTTTTTAATGTTCAAGATGGATGAGAGTGCCTGAGAAGCACGACCCTTGATTTCAGCTTTTACTTAATTGAATAACACCCTCTTTTGTTGTGTTCACACACAAAGAATGGGATGTGACAACAGTACATATAGGTCCAATTTTACCACTGAGCTATTTTAATGGTTTCGTTTGTGTTGGATGTTTTAACATTTTTAATTTGTAAGATTTTGTCATTCTTATTCCACAAAGTGGTTTTCTAATGAGGGACATAAAAAAAAAATTTCAATTTGAAAAATTTGAGTAAAATGCTCAAACTTTTCTTAATTGCGTATTTATTCCACATAGAGATTTTAGAATGAGTTAAAAAATTTTATTCTGAGATGTGAAATGGTGGACTTGAGACTGGAGCGGAGGTTCACCATCCAGCAGGACCACAACCCTAAACATAAAGCTGGGGCTACAATGGAATGGTTTAAAACAAAACCTTTTAACAAATGCTCTCTATCTAATCTGACTGAGCTTGAGCTGTTTTGCAAAGAAGAATGGGCAAAAATTTCAGTCTGGAGATGTGCAAAGCTGGTCGAGTCATACCCCAAAAGACTTGCAGCTGTATTTGCAGCAAAAGGCGGTTCCACAAAGTATTGACTCAGGGGGGCTGAATACTTTTGCACACTGCACTTTTCAGCTCTCCTTCAGAAGGTTTATTGGTTTGCCATATGGCCGTATTATTGTGTGTGTGTGTGTCAAACAGATGGAAATTCCAACTAATTTGCGTTCCACTTTTTATGAAATGGTATCCAAATAACGAACCGAACCTCTTCTTTTCTTAAAATTTTTTCAAAATCTTTTTTTAGTCGCAAGAGGCGATCAGGATCTGCTGAGGGACCAGTCCAAATAGAAGATGTAGAAAACAGGGTAAGCACTTAAAACTGATATTTAAACCCATCATATCACTGTAATCTGTGAAATATCATTCATAAATCTAACAATGTTTCTTTATCAACTTTTACATTGATTGTTGATACATTGATTTACAAATACTCATGTATTTGAATTATACTATTTCCTTTAATTCTTTCTTCTCCCCCCCCCAACATTTTCCTCCCATTAGGCTCCCGTAGCAGGCACAAGTTCAAGCCATGGGCATCAAAAGTAAGCATAAAGAATGTGTGTATGTATGCACTGTTTGTCATGTTCAGTTTATTAATATTTTAATTTGTTTTCCACAGACGCAGAAAGCCTTAAAATGCTGCTGCACGCATGAAGTTTGGGGATTTTTTTCTTCTTTTTTTGCCAGGTTTAGAACAGAAGATGAAGGGCAGACTATGCATCTTTTTGACAAAAAATTGTGTTGTATTTGATATTATTGTGAATTCTTGTGGTGCAATTATAATTTAATCATAGCTTCATGGTGTACCATGTTTACCTGTTATTTGCTGGATTAGTGTGCTTTTTTCTTTGATGCTGGAACTATTTGTTTTGATAGACATGAATCTGCTGAATCACAGATGACAGCTCTATTAAATCAAAATTATCTTTTGAATTTTTGATCACCACCCAAAGAGTATTTACTCTGTAGCAGTTTTTTCTTCTGTTTTTTTTTTTCATTTATTGAATATCACACTAGGTATATTGCTAATGACAAATGAAAAATATTTTTTAGAATTGATGTCGAACTGCAAATGTAAATATTGAACTGCCATGTACATTAAGCTGAAATCAGCTTCTGACTGTCTGTAAATAAGCTTTTTACTTAATTGAAACAACACCTAAGATATGTAACAAGCTACAGTTTTTGGTGGCATTAAATGCATAAATACACAACATTTGGATTTGTCTTTTATTCAGAGAGAGAAGCCTTTAAAGACTCCATCTTTAAGCCTGTAAACATGTCCAAAATACTTTTTTTTCTTTTATTCTTCTGTTATCCAGCTTTTAGGGTTTAGTTATTCTGATCCTAAATTTTTATGCCAGCTGTAAATTATGTACTGGAAGTTTCTCTACATAGTTATAGTAGAGGAAGAAAAATATCTTTAGTTTTTTCAGTGTTTTTAATATTTGACTTAACAAAAATGACTGTAAATATAGAGTTTAAACGCACTGGATTCATTTATTGTTCATTCGTGTGATGACATGAAGCAGAGATCAAACCTTTCTTTCTACATTTTGTCAAAGCTGCAGTATCTCAGCATGAGTTTGAGGTCTGCTCAGCTCAGTTTGTTTTACTAACAAGCAGACACGGTTTGCTTATGCAACATGTTTGGTCTGTCAGTGGGGGAGAAAAGTCAAACCAAAATACACAACCGGGTAGAAGTGTACACTCTGCTGAAAAGCTGTGGACTGGCAGCTGTTTTTTGTTTGTTTTTTTGGGTTCACAGGTTGTTGTAGAATTTGGGAGCAATTTCATCCTCCCTGTAATATGACTTGTTAAATATCTGAAACATTCTCATCCTTTTATTCTGATTTAAAAGGGAATTTATTTCACAAAGGTCCATTGATATTGATGGGCTGTTCTCTGTGAACAGAAGTAAAACACCATAGAGCAGTGTTTTCTTGTATGATAAAGGATCAAAGTAACCATTACTAATAAAATCAACAAGTTTCTCAAAGTAAAGTAAAGTCTGTTATGCATTCAGTAGAGGGGATAAAAACCTGTAGTTTATAGTCTGAACAGCAGGTGGAACTAGATACCTCCAGCAAGCACAAAGTATTTCTAGTAAAGGCCCAATGAGGCATATGTGCTTCAGAGCTGATCTTCATCTGACATATTCATCATCTCAGAAAGGAATCTGTCACCAGGTTATTCTCCAGACCATAATTGACCCGACCCTGTGGTGAGTAAAGGCCGTTATCATTTTGTAGAGTTTTAATGCCTCATGCTCTTTCACTGCCACTGACCTCCAACAGCTCAGTTTCCCACGATGCCCTGCTGTCTCACTGATATTTCACAGTGAATGCCTGGACAACCAGGATGATGACGATGATTTGATGAACTACTTTTATGCATGGATAAACTGTCATTAACATGTCCTGTAGACTGAAATTGCAGCATTTTTAGTTTACAGCAAATGAAGCTGAAAAATATGTGGCAGTAATCGGCAATGTGCACTTGGCAAATTGACTATGGAGGGCAATTTTAGTACTGAAACTGGTCAATTGAATATGATTACCTTTTTTTTTTCTCTATTCTAAGCCAGTGAACATGAAATCATGCACAGTCCCTGTTCACTTACACATTTTATTAAAAGGATACTACTTGTATATGGTTGGACTAATAAACTTATACAGAGTCTTTGAAAATATACCTATGATTCCTTAGCTCAGTTTGCTAATGAGACTTTTGAAATGTCCCTTTAAAATATGCAATCTTGTGAATATATTCAATGGGGCCAAAGCATTGCTTTTCTTTGCCATTAGTTGGTTATTTCCTCCTGTGGTGATAGCTCTTGCCTGCAGGATGTCCATTCCGTCTTGTGGCCCAGTTTGAAAACCAGCCGAAAGTGGTAAGAATGCGGGAAACGGCTATCTGCAAATCCCCCCCCCCCTCTCTGAAAATATTTATGTTTCCTCCCCTGCCCGTGTAACTAACCGGTGTGTTGGAGCAAATCCTCACGACAGCAAGGCTACACTAAATGGCTTCTTTGACTCAAACCCTATGGGTGTGTATAAACACAGTGGCTCTTATCCAATGTGGCCTTTTTGTATATTTACTATGTGTACAGTGAGATAGAATGGTCACCTTTAGGTGTACTGCTGTGTGAAAGTGACTGATTATAAAACACTGCATTTCATGCTTGAGGTTTTCACTTTGAAGGTAATTTTTCTGTCCACTGTGGAACGAATATGATGTGTGATTTGTGGTTTCTGTTGGCCTGAGTGCACACACAGTCATACATCTCAGACATGACGTAGGAGTAAACAAAAAGGTGGAAAAGCAAGCATGTTCATTTGAGGTGGTTGCTTTGTAGACTAAATAAACATGGTGATGAAATACAAAATGAAACTGGGTTAATATGAGTAATGTTTTGTCTACCTCATCAGCCCTTGTAAACTGTCACATGTGGAAATACAGTGAGCTGGGTAATATTCACGATTATACGTAGACCTGTTATTTGTGGCTCAGTCGAACACATTCATATTGTAGTTTGAATGACGACGAACAAAAATTGCAAGCACTTTTGAGCGGAATTTAGAGAAAATGTAAAAAGTTGATGCCACACTGATGTTATCATGAATGTAGGGTAGGGCTACTCAATTCGGTCGTACTAAGGCCACAGTCCTGCAGGTTTTCAATGTGTCCCTGCTCCAACACACCTGACTTAAATTAATGTGTAATTGTGCAGAACTGCATAGGCAAATGGATCCATTTAATTTGAGTTAGGTGTGTTGGAGCAGGGGAACACTGAAAACCCGCAGGACTGCGGCCCTCAGGACTGAATTGAGTAGCCCTGATGTAGGGCATTTTAAGTAGACATGCAATGGCAATTCCTTAATCTTTAACAGTTTATTAAGACAAAATCTAACAATAGTGGTAAGTATACAACAGCATTAAATGTCAATGTCTAAATAATATCGATCTATCTATCTATCTATCTATCTATCTATCTATCTATCTATCTATCTATCTATCTATCTATCTATCTATCT
>JAOXYM010000001.1:8867117-8878625 GCA_028567055.1 Leptatherina wallacei
ACTTTTATAATCATAAAAATACGAATACAAATGTTAAAATCATTCACACGCCTTTTTGACAGTTATCTTATCCGATATACCGACTGCTAGATGCAATCTGTGGCCAGAACACTGAAGCCTGAACGTTACATTTCCTCCAGAACAGGCTTTGTCCTTGTATTAAAAAATGTAATGGTCACATATTTATCTTGTTTACATCTGAATTCTGAAAATCTGAAAATTGTGCAGGCCTATTAAGTATTTGTACAGCCTGCCAGTTGCCATTGTTTGCAGTAACACAAAACCTATACAACAGGAATCACATTATCCCTTTTCAGACAAAGCAATGCAGCATTTGGCTGATATTCTTTCCAAGAGAGACAACATGGGTTCTGCAGTTACTAACTTTGCAAGGACAAAACGGTGACCAGTGTTGTTCTTTCAGAGCACAAAGGCTGAACACTAGACTATCTACAGACCTTTCTTTAAAAAAACCAAACCATTGGGCATTTGCGCTAGCCTAAACTCTGCTTTACTGGGCATGTGTTTGTATTGCTTTGCTTTCTTAAATTGTGCTGTGATCTCATTTTAAATAAGGTTAATTCGAGTCAGGTCAGTGTTATGTTCAAGATTTGATCTTGTATGTAAACATATTCCTTTGTTTAACTTGGCATCTTAAACACAGAAACATTTTAACTAGACTCAGAAAGAGATGTCAATATCCCCTTCTTAACATAATGCTTTTTTTGTTGTTGTACCACAAGTTGTACATTCCACATGCTAACACATGCTGTGACATAGACGAAGAGTCATAAATTTCCACCAAGCAAATGGCTGTCATCTTGTGACCTCACCGATTGCGCGGTAATGACTGCCATTTTATTTAGTACTTTCCTTATCTTATCCCATATACACACCATTGATTGTATATTAACGGACGGAGCCTCCGTTATGTCACCCGTAGCCATCTTGGCAGCGTCAAGCGTCTCATCGCTCCCAGAAAATACAAAAATGGTCGAAGAGGTGGCACTGAGCGTGGGGACGGATGATTGACACCCATCAAACTCTGACCTACTAATGGAGGTATAGGCGGGCTAAAGCTAAGGCGCAATGTCAGCCGGCTAAAAACTGCGATTTGTGCTACTCTCTGCCTTCTTGTCGCCGGATATCTGAAACCTGTCAATCAAAAAGGACACGCCCCTAATTATGAAGAATTTCAAGATTAAATAACGTCTAAACGAATGACTTATAAAAAAAATTCACTCCCCCCACAGTTGTCAAGGTAAACTTGACCTATTAAACAAAAACGTTTTTTTGTACCAGGTTGTAAACATGTTTATTTCTGCTGTGAAGTTGGTCTTTTTAACATGGGAGTCTATGGAAATGACTCCCTTTTGGAACCAGCCCCTAGTGGATGAAGGAGGAACTGCAATTTTTGGCACTTCCGCACTTTTAACCACCGGAGGTTGACTCACTGGAGGTTGCCGAGACACATCTACCCAGATGATTGACTGTCGTATTGGTTTTTAATTACTTGTGCATTTAGTACATGGTATGGGTGCATTGTATACATTGGTTTTTATTAATTGGAAAATAATTTGTAACAATTTATAATCAATTATATTGTTAGTCTTGATGAAGTTGTTTGTGATTGTTGTGTATGTATGTTTAGAAAACTGCTGGTTGCACAATTCAGAGCAGTGTCTATCCTTCATTGTCAGATGTGTCATATCTGTCCCAGATTGGCATGTAAAACCCAAAACTGTCTATAAATACTGATACAAACCCCCAAGTACTGACATCTCGGGATCTCTAAATTTTCACATTCCACATACATCATTTTCATTACCCGGTTAAACAAAAACACGAACTGAACTTCAATTAAAATGCAGATCAGTGCTTTCCAGTATGTGGTAAACATTTGACTCTTTAATAGTGGATGTATAATATTAAGTGGAGCTTGTGCTTTACTCTCCCCTGTGTTTATAAGCTGCTGCCACACGATGTCACTGTAGTCCAATTATTCCTTTTCATCCTGCACCCTCAATTTGACTGCCTTTCTAAGGGGAAACTAATGGAAGACTTTTGCTTTGTTACTGCCAAATGAAGCAAATTCTCGTGACATTGTCTGCAAGTTTTTTTTGTTTGTTTGTTTTTTTTTTTGTTTTTGTTTATCCCCACCCCCAAGTTTTACATCTGTCCTATGTACCACTTATCATCAGTTATGATCAGCACATTATTCGGTAGGCACATATTTGTTTATAAACCTATGAACAATCTACAATTAAAATGCAATTAAGTTAACCAGATGTTGTCACAAGATGAAATCAAAGAGCAGTAACAAAATATTAGTGGTTTTAAAGGCTTTCTGAAACTTGATAAACAATACAATAATAGTAATTTTTGCCACCATTTGATAAGTCAACATTACCTTCCTTGGTACATACAGAAAACCAACATGCATCCAAAAAAACTGCTAAGTGTGACATTAACAGCTTAACTTGCTAACAGGCCTCTTCATCATGGGAAAGTGTGTTCACCCTGAGCAGCAGTTGCTCAAGCTGACTCAGTCATTCATTTGATGGAAATCAGACCTCTCGCCGTTTTGTCGTTTTATAAGTCACACATATAAAAGTAGTGGTTAGTGACCTACCTGCACTTATGTAAAATTCACAATGATTAGTCTGAGTAAAAAGTAAACTTAAATATTAAACGTTGGTGCACATAAAGGTAGCATAAAATACCAGTGTGCCAGAGTAAACGTATAACTGAACATGGTGTTGCTCTTTGGTTATTGGTTTTGATTACACTGTTTAAGAAAAAGATATTGTTTTAAATTTGAATCCTATAGTTTAGAGCAAATAGACATGTTTTAGGGTGCATTCACACCAGGATAGTCTGCTAGACTCTGTACGAAGGGGGTCTCTATTCAGTTTACTTTCACACTTCACGTACTCAACCAAACCAGACTTTTCACATAACGCACGACCCTCCTCGCCAGAAGCGGTGCTGCATCAAGAATTAATGAAGGAGAAGATGAGACGCACAACGACGAAAACATCCTCCTCTGTTGGTTAATTACAAATTCTTTTTTCACCATATAACAGCAAAACATGGAGCTGCATCAAATCTTAACGGTCTAAGGTTGATCGTGTTTAAATCAGAACTTTTACCGTGTTGTTCCACACCTGACTGCGAGCCATTTCTCCTGGTCAAAGCTGCCTATCAACCCACACGTGTGTATGTTTTGGTCGTGTTTACCCACAATGCCCTTTGCTTTGTTGTCCGCTTCTTGTATTTGGTTCACTTGAAGTAGACCGAGGCTCGTGTTTTTAGACGGAGCAGAGTTAACTTCTTTGATCCAAATCCAAGTTTGTGTGCATTAACACCTCCCAAAACGAAGCAGACTTTGTGAACAAAAAACTAGGATTCGAATCAAAAGAGCAGGAGTGAATGAACCCTTACTTAATGCCTTTTTGATCTGTAACTACCAGGGATTGTGGAATAGTTGTAGTGGGGAGAACAGGACAGAGATGCCTGCCACATCCCTTTAACCCTGTTGCGACACATTTAGGGGAAAATTGATCACTAATTAGGAAGCTGTGGTTTAGCATCAAGTCATGTCTTTACCTTAAGTTGATTGCTCATTTGCAATATTCATTATTGAAAGTTTATACTTAATGACAGTCCAAAAACAAGGGTGTTGGATTAATTGGTGATTTTTGAATTCACCTAAGGAGTATTCATTGGTCATTTGTCTCTGTGTTGGCCCTTTGATGGACTGGCAACCTTTCCAGGGTATACCCTGTCTCTTGCCTGATAGCAGCTGGGATAGGCTTTAGCTCCCTCCTCCACCATCCATGCATGGGGAATAGATGGGCAGTTATGCCAGTTCCTTAGATTTTCTTTAATCCTTCCTTATTGTTGAGGGAAACTGTAAGTTTACCCTTTCATAACCATAAAAATGATTCAAATGAATGAGTCTGAGGAGAAAAATCTTGCTTTGATTCAGCAGCTCATAGAGACATGCAAAAATGAGCCACATAACTAGTAAGGTGTCCAAGACTAACACAAATTGCAAAGCACTGCAAATGATATAGTTAATATGAAATGTACTCGTGCATATATATATATTCCAGACGGTCTTTGCATTTGATTGCAATTTACATTGTCCTTATTCATGAAGACTATACCCACAAAGTTTTTCTCTCATTATTGCATTCTATCACAGACATATCCCCAGCTCTGTTTGAGTCCCCAGTCTGGGGAGCTAACACTTTGAATGGAATATAAATGACATCATTACGTAATATTCAATCTGTTGCTGCAGCAATATCCTATTGCACAGATAGCCCTTTTCACCACCCTCCCTGTATGCTCCTGACTCGTTGGTCTCCTGTTCTTTTTCATGGAGAATATTAAAGAGTTATTAAATTAATCTGTGCTCGCTGGTGCATGTTATTGAAGTGCAGAGATTTGTAGGGTGAATGAAGCCGTTAGGCCGTACCCTAAGCTGATTTATTAAGAGTGCTGGGGAATCACCAAATAGACCTGATAACCTGTTTTATTTTGCATAAGTGAACACTTTCCCTCAAATCCGCTTATACCCCCACTCCATCCCCCTGCTTTATTTATACAAGTTCAGGTTTTTCTTGTATTGTGATGTCACCTCAGGCCATGTGGTGCTATTGCCACAGTCTCTTTTGTTAATGGTATTATAATGGCTAATAATCACAATTATGACCATAGGAGTATTTAGTTGGCTGAACTGTCAGTTAGGGTTGCAGCAAACGGTATTCAAGTATTCTATTGATTATTGCATCCATTAATGAAGTGGTAAAATAAGAAATACTTTTGGCTCATTAAAGATTGGAATTTCGATTTGAAATATTAACTCTTCAAAAGAAAAATAGAATGGGCTCTTGACCCACTCCTTTGCATTAAAAAACAAAACAAAAAAAAACACATTAATTATTGAATTTCATGTTAAAAATGTATGTATCACATTAACAGTATTAAAAGAAAATGTTAAAACAAATCTTTTTTTTTTTTTTAAAAATGCAGTAATTTAGAATTAAGTAACTTAAAGGTATGCATCAAATCTAAAATGGCTTTTGCTGTCTGTCTTTCTGTAAGGCTTCCTAATATTTGTTGGATTTTTTTATTATTCACTTACCTTTACATGTAGTGACAGTTGGAACTGGTGATATGGCCAAAACATCATGTTTTTGACAAATATTTACTATTATAATATTAGTACTAGAAAACGGTAGATATTTGCTTTCTAATAGCAGTTTAGGTAATCCTAATAAAGCCTTTTATTGACTCCCCCCCCCAATATTAGCAGTGGATCGGTAAAGTTAATAGAAAGTGAAATAACAGTTAACACAACATAACTGTGATTTCAGTTCTTAAATTACTGACTTTGATTTTAGTTGTATAGCTTGGACATCACTTGGCTTGCTGCGGATAAAAACTCTCGGTTTACACCGAAGTGGCTGGTATGGAGAGAAACTTTCTGGCCAATCTTGACTTGATGGGGTATTGCAGCTCATGGGCTCTCCATCACATGAGGGAATCTGTCTGAAGAGGAATGGCCGGGTCAGAGAGGTAATGCTCTAATTCAGATTTGGTGTCCACCTCGTCCTCTTCCGCACAATAGGATGCTCCAAACAGAAAAGTGATGGCACTGTTCTCTGTTTTCTTCCCTTTCTTTGCAACTGGTTCCTGATCTTTACTTTGTCTCTCCTCCTCCTCTTCATCAGGTTTGGCTTTGGCCTTTTCTTTTTCCGCTTCAAATATTCCTACCACGTGCGCCTTTGCCGCAACTCATACTTCAGGTGAGAGGAACCTCAGTTTTTTATGCCGGGGTTGAGGACCACAGCAGGCGTTGATGCCGTCTCGATGTCAAAAAGCAAGAATCTTTTGGTGAGTGAGTCTCGTACCATGTTCACAAAAGTTCGGATCCTGCCATCACTTCGGCTTGTTGTCTGCAGAATTTCTTTCATGAGGCCACACATCACTGGGTACACATCTGAGAGTGAGACCACTTTGTCGGCACAAGGCTGTGGTAGCCACCTCTAAGCCTTTAAGTACTGGCTCGATCTCCTCCATCATTCTCTAGCAGTCATCTCTCAGCTCTAGAGAGCATAGCAGTGATCGCTCAGTGTTGTTCCAGCAGCCGTGCAAACATTTTATGAATAGAATTCCACCGGGTCTTGCAATACTGAATTAGTGCATGTTCCTTGTCGGGAAACATTTGTTTTTGCTTTGCACGGAGAACTTGCATTGCAATGGTGCTATGGTGGAAGTGCGCTACCAACTTGCTGCTGGCTCCCACAATGCGCTCCAGAATCAGGAAGGCTTTGAACCCGTCCTGTATTCCCAGCTGTAGAGTATGGGCAAAGCAACATACGGACTCCCACTCACAGGCCTGGTTGTCTTTGATGATATTTGCTCCATTATCATGAACACACACACTCACCCGGTCACTCTCCAACTCCCATTCCGCTACAACAAGTTTTAAGTTGCTGATATGTTCACTCCGTGCCTTGTCACATTTCTTCGATTTGTTGTAAAATCCCTCCTGCTAGCCTGTGAACTGCTAGCGGTAGCACCGATGCTGGCAGCAGCAGTGTGTCCCTCCAAATTGTTCGGGTGTTTCCATCGCATGTGGTTTCGCATGTATCCTGTGCTGCTGATGTAAGCCAGCGTTGCCTGACATCCTACACTCAATGGTGTTTCCACAAGCATTTAGTTCGAAAAACTGCCACACAGTGCTCCGCTTGTTCTGCGCCATCGCGTACCCGAGTCAACTTGTCCTGGCACTGACTGTGGCTGCGTTTTTTTTTTTTCTTGTTTGTATGAACGAAACATTGCGCCCTATGCATATATCATGTATGAGGATAATTGCACTACTGGGAATATTTAAGTGTATAGTTGGTTAATGTTTTTATCTGAAGCTCTGATGCAACATCATCACCCCTAAAAATACTATATATAGGCTATTGGTTGAGAAACGAATGAGGGGGGGAGAGAAAAAAATTACGTGTGCACGGTTATTGATTTTTCTGAACGGTTATGATTTGTTATCCGTGTACCCGTTTACACGTGTAGATGTTGACACTCCTAATGCAAACGTATCATTATACTTTAGCATGTTGCAGTGTTTCGCATAGACAGTAATGTTTGTCAATACATAAGGGGGAAGTATATGCAATAACAATTTAAATAGTGCAACACTTGAATGTCTTTCGTCACATTTAATTGACCTCATTTCAACCTAATTTAGAATTTTACATGGGCAGGTCTGCATTCACGGTCCTCCCTTTTTAACCTATGGTTTGTGAATGAATATGTATGCAAACAGTTAGTCTAAAATGATTGAGGGAGGTCGGATGAAGCTGTCAAACACGTGTATGTGTTATGTGCACATCCAGGCATCTGTGTGTTCTCTCACCCTTACAAAATCAGCAGATTTAACACCTGCTGATTCAACCCCAGATTCCTAACCTCATTTATCAGAGTGTATGCCAGCAGTGTAGACATTTAATCCAGCGTGAGATTTTTGGGCTCCTTCGGGTCAACAGTTTAGCTGTTGCCCCCCCCCCCCCAGCCTAGAGACAAAGTCTGCTTTCAATTATTTCTGCAAAATTGCTTTACAGGGTCCATGCATGATTAAATATTCATTATGTTAAACTAAGTACTTTCTTTGTATATAAATCCATATTAGATTTGGCTGGCAAGCTGCCTGAAACCACATGAGAAGCCTTTCTTGTGCGAAAAGCTTTGGAACTCCTTAGCGGCTCTTTTCTTCAGGGTTTGTTTGTTTTTGTTCAGATGTAAATGAAAACTTGTTGATTTTTTCCTACCTTTTTTCGTCTTTTCTATCCAGTCATACCCAGTTCTTTTCTGTCGGGCTAGGGTTGATGGAATTTAAAGTGGGTATGGGAAGAATGTGTGTCAGTTGTGGTAGCATGGGAGCTACAATGATCAATCCAAAAAAACTGGACTGTGTCTAAAGAAAAGCTGGGTCCCCAGCACAACTGTATGTATGTGTGTTCAGACTTGAAGTGTGCATATCTGTATGTGTACACACAGTGTGTTTAGAAAACAGGGCAGGGGTGAAGAGGGACGCTATTTCATTTCAATATGACTAGCTTCCCTCAAAATATTTACCTAATATTTCACTCTTTCAAAGCTAAATTGACTCTTTGATTGCACCACAAACCTCACTGAAAATAAATTCTGAAGTATTTGAAATTCCTGAGTGGATTTTCCAGGGCTCCCTAGCGTGAGCCCATGTTAATTTGTTTTTTTGTTTTTTTTACTCAAGGATGGACCATGCTTGTGTCGACCCAGGAGGTATTTGGTTTGTCTTCTGTTTCAGACATGAAGGGGCCCTGGCTGCAAATGTTCAGAAATGGGACAAACCTGAAGCAGCTGTGCACTTATATTTTATTTGAAAGAAAAAAAAATAGCCTGTCTCTTTGCCAAGTAATATGTTTTAAAATTTGCTGCTTTCATTTTGTGGTCTCCCATGTGCTTTTTTCCCCCCCTTCCTTTTCATTATTTTCCCTAAACCAGCGATAAATGCGTCCACTTTACTAGTATTTTTGCCTTTGGCAATGTAACCTGTCCTGCTTGGTGGAGTATGGCTAGTTGTAAGCCACTGAGGAATGCATATCATTCTTGAATGAATTGGACAGATACAGACCACAGGAAGGAGACCCTGGTGTTTCTGTGGAATAACATCTGAAGAGAAGGAAAATTTAAGAGCAGATGCTTGAGTAAAACCTCCATGCTCCATCCCCACAAGAGACCAGGAGAGGCAGTGGTACACACTGGAGTAAAACTGTAGGACTGCCATGCAGATATTCTGTGTGGCCTAACCACAGAGATTGTGTGTTCTTTGCTTGTAACATAACACTTTCCATTAGTTCATTCTGAGTGTCAAGGGACTACTATTACAGGGTTAGTTACATTTACATAGTAAATCAAACATACAGTTTATTTGTAAGATAATGAGTACATTTGTAGAAATGCAGGACAGACATAAAGGTTGGAGTTGATATGTTCTAATAAAGCTGGACCAGTCCCAATTCCTTCTCTTGGCCCAATTACTTGACTTTATTCTTAAATTTTTGCTGGATGGTAGCTTTCTTTTGGGTATTTAAAGAATAGTAGTGATCAACCCAAATAGCCCCCAACATTCTGGCTCAAGGGCTAGATGACCACTATTTGATTACCCAGAGAAATGGCACACCTCTCTATTCCTTGCAAAATGGAGACCTATGGCCAAAGTGTCCCAGTTTCACAGTGCACATTGAGAGGAATCAAAAATGCATGTTTACTAACTATGTCTCACATCTTACACAGTCGGAGCGTAAAATGTTAGCAGTGAGAAAAGGCCTGTTTAGCAGTGAATGTACAGTTTTTACGACAAACTTCAGTAATGAATACCACAGCTCTTGTAGTTACTGGCAGAGTCCCCTGTCTACTTTACCTCTGCTGTGTAAAGTGAAGGGACTTAATCCCAAAGCTAGCAGCAGCTTCAGCCCGAGAGGAATCACCTCGCCTCTGCCTACCGACTATGGTTTGGAGGCTGAAGCAGGAAGGTTTAACAGCGGTTTCTGCCATAGTTATCACCAATAGTGGAAGCAATAGACCAGAATAGCACGATTACTAAACCATCACAAAGATGTTGCAATTTAGGAGCAACAAGAACAGACAAAAACAAAGAAAATGAACTGGTTTTGTTGTGGTTGAACACTTCTGTTGGCATGATGTTTAGCTGCTAATGTGGTGTTGTTTTTTGTTATGGTTTTTTTAAGGTTATACTGTAGGATGGGGTAATTTCAAGAAAGAATTCAGTGCATTAGATTCCTAATATTTAGCAGTCAACACAAAATGATGAAAAACTAGTAACTCCATAATTCATCAAAAAAATTTAAGGAATGTGCCATTTTCTTATATATAATGTGATTTTAAGTAAATCTAATTTGCTTTGGAAGAGCATTATTGTAGTTGTCATCTTCTTATCCGGTCATTGTAGACATTCTATTGAACCACAAACTGGAGCAGTTTAGTAAACATTTTGTTTTGATTATTTAGTACCGACACCCTGTAATGATTATTTTACCCTTCAGTCTGTGCCCATTCAAACATTAAAATCTCAGTTCAACAAAAATCCAACGTACAGGATTTGACTGTCACCTGGAATGAAGAGGGCAAATGAAGAACAATGGAGGAACAAGAGCTTCTCCATTATGATAATTAATCAAATCGCAGTTTCGAGCTGCAAGCAGGTTTTGTTAATGGGGCTTGTACAGTCAATTATCTTAATTGTTCCATTTACAGAACCTGCTGGATGTTTCAGGGGCAGGCACTGGAGCTGGAGGGATGAGCTCAGTCACTATCCATAATTGTAATCATCAATAGATTCACTTATGAATGTGTCCATGAGGACAGTGAGGGTAATCGCCGGTCATTCATGGGTGGGAGCTTGGGGATGTTGATGAGAAGCAGATGGAGATTTAGTTTGAATCGATTGCTTTAGTTCGGACCAATAAGATGTTATAATAAAGATATTCAGCATTCTGTTTATATTTTACAAGTCTGATCTCAAATATTTAGTTTTTTGTGGCCCATCTCCAGTCAGTCACAGATTTTTCAGAGTATAATGCGGCTGGTGACTATCAGAAAGAATTGCATTCATTGGTGCGAGTGGAAGATTATTTTCAGCTACTTTACTCTGGGTCAGAATAGTGGTGTGGAAGCAGGAACCAACTGCAGGGTTAACTCAACTCAACTTTATTTATAAAGCGCTTTAAAACAACCTCAGCTGACACAAAGTGCTGTACAAAATAAACACAGCAACACAAAGAAATAAAACAATTAACACTGAAAATAGATGAAAAATAATAAAATTATTGTTTTATTGTTTTTAAAACAATAAAACAATTTGAAAAAGAATAAAAACAAAAACTATTTAAAAACAAATAAAACCAATAATCAGACAAACCTTAAAACCCCAAAACAGAAGCAGAGTCTCATGCTGGGTTGAATGCCAAGGAATAAAAATGGGTTTTAATATGAATTTAAAAAAATGGACAGTGAGGTGGATTGTCTAATATGGAGTGGAAGCCCATTCCACAGTTCCGCAGGAGACAGGTAGACATAGAAATAAATGGTTTAATGAAGATGACAAACAACGCAACTCAACAGAAACCAAGGGGTTTATATACACTGAGGGAACTGACAACACGTGGAGCAGGGCAGGTGGTGTAATCGGCTAACATAAACCAGGGGGGTATTCCATGAAGCTCACTAAACAAAGAGACTTACCGGTACCTGAAAAAGTCAGCCTCACTCAAGCGCCACCTCCTAATTAAAGGCCCATTTATGCTCAACACAGAAGACGGATACGCAGACGGACGGACAGATGGTTTCATATGGAGAGAAATTAGACTCAATATCATTGTGTGTGCGTAATACATGGTTTGTAAACCGTATAAACTAATTTGTGTG
>JAOXYM010000001.1:8878725-8890346 GCA_028567055.1 Leptatherina wallacei
CAAATTAGTTTATACGGTTTACAAACCATGTATTACGCACACACAATGATATTGAGTCTATTTTCTCTCCATAGTTTCATCCGTCTCCTGTGTTGGTTTTGTGTGTAATTTGGTGTGTTTTCAGGGTCCTTGCACACCCGTCACTCAACGCAGAAGACGGAGTAATACCACCAGAAACCGCGATGGCAGTGCTGAGCAGAAACAAACCAGAGAAGAGGAGGAGGAATGGGAAGGGATAAAATGCAGAAGAAGAATGAAGACGAGGACAAAAACTGTAGAAATTGTGGAAGCTTTTGAAATGAGGCTTTGCTGAGTGATAACAAAAAACAGATGGCTCCAGATCGCTGTCTTCTGACCCAAGTGTGTGGTGTTCACTACTATAAATAAAAATATGAAAAACTAAAAACTTGAAAAGTAGATTTTTATTTATTAAGTGTATGTTGCAACCAACTGCATATGTTTTACTTTTGCAATATTAAGTTCTTTATTTTAGAAACAACGAAGATGCAGTTTTTTGGATTTTAATATCTTGTTACATGACGTAAGCAATGTCAGTGTGGAATTTATCTGGAGGAACGCACTTTCGGGAGTCCTGTTTCGAGCCATCCTTTAAGATGAGCCTTGAATAAGGTTAGCAGTTAGCCTGGTCCGGAGCAGGCTTGTTCACCGCCATGATTTACCATTGTTACTCAGCCGGGACTTGGATAAACCACATTAAGCTTGAAATAAGCAAGGCTTTCCCTTAATCCTGCTTCATGGAATACTTTTCAGGTGTGGAAAACAGGAAATCAACACAGGACAATAACCCTACAAAAATCCAACAAACCCATAGACAATGACCATTCGGAAGCGTTGTCACTGTGAGCTGTAGCCCAGTCCTCAGTGAATCCTAATATCACTGTAGCCAATCTCTCAATCCAGGGGCTCACTTGTGCTGCTGGAGTCTGCGCAGATCCTGTAAATGGGGTGCATATTTTTGCTCCACCAAACACTGTCAATACTTATATGCTGTGATAATGTCACTATCAGGACACATAGTTCCACTGTACTGGGGATGGTGTGAAAAAAAAAAACCTATGAAATCTCCCTATGCACTGCTCATGTTCACTAGTTGCTGTAGGTATGTTTGATTCGAAATAACTGGGGAAGGATATAAATGGCAGACCTGTGAAGTAGGTCAAGTACTTGTGACTATTAAACTCACTTTTCTGAGATATCAAGTGCTTGATGAGTTGCTCCATGGTATAATCACTTGTTCTCTGTGCATTGATGGTCTTTCTGGATGGTGGTTTTCAATATGAGAGATGTTCTAAAACTCCAACGTTAAAAGAAGCGCATTGTAAGATGTATAAAGCCCTTCATCTGAATGTGACACTGGTAAAAGGCCTGGTGAGTGTGAGTGGGCAGATTGACTGCTTTATTGTCAGACTAGCTGTCACTCCAAAGAGTGACAACATCATTTGGGCACTTGCATAAATTGTGTTAATTTTACTTGTTGATTATTCTTGTTCTTTAATTGTACCAACAGTGACAGATATACCACTCTAAGTCTGAGTTGATTTTAAATCAGTATTTGATTTTTAAAGAGAGGCATACAGAGACCAATAAGAAAGTTTACTAAGCTAATGTTAGCTCCTTTACAAAGTTTTCCTTTTTTAAATGCACACAGTAACACATTTAAAAATGGTAACATAATTTCATGGCTACATGTTATTTTTTGTTTTTCTTTTGTGAAAATACTTAATTTGACAAATGTTGATGTCTAAATAGGAGCGACAGCTGCTACAGTTAACATCTTTAGAATGGAGCCAGGATTACTCCCTCTAGTAGCATTGTACTACAGGTCTGTCTTGAAAATGAGACATTGGTCCTCAGTGGTATCCCATGTATAAATAAAAGTTAAATGAAATTAGAATAAAATAAACATGACTCCATCATCTAGTTTATTAACAGCCTTGAAAGTATTTGACTGTCTGCTAAAATGGTTAAGGATGTGGACTCATGAAGCACCTAATAACCTTCAAAATGTGGTGGTAGTTGATTTTTAAGGTTCTTTTAGTGGTTTATGAATGTCTTAATGGTCTTGGGCCTTCTTACTTATCTGACCTGCTTTTAGATTTGAGCCCTTGCTGACCCTGAGGTCCTCTGGCACCGGCCTTTTAACTGTTCCTGAAGTTAGGACTAAAACCTACGCTGAGGACTTGTTCTATTATAAGGACCCTTGTCTATGGAACAACAGGTGTAGAAGTCTGATTGAGAGTTACAGAAAACACGTGATTGCATTGATCGCCTCAAAGGATTGCTCGACAAAATATTAGCTTATGAGTGACGTAACGTATATTAATTTCTCATATTTTTTGCTTATATTTTAAAAATATTTCTATTGAACCACAATTTAAAAACTGTCATGATTTTCATAAAATTTTTATCTATTTTTTTACTTTTGTCATTTTCAGCTTATTTCAGTGACAGCTGTTTTTTTTCTTTTTAATGGAAAGGTATGAATAATTTTGCAGACAAGTGTGTGTGTGTGTGTGTGTGTGTGTGTATGTATGTATGTGTGAGTGTGTATATATGTATATATGTGTATGTGTATATATATATATATATATATATATATATATGGGGTTCAAATGGGTGCAAATAAACGTAATTAACATGGAAGAAAATTTAGTTCAAAGCTTCATAATTAACCTTGGGAAAAAAAAAACATTTCAGGCTCTTAAATCACCAAATGGGTGCAGGTAAAGCTAAACCTGATTATGCATTTAAAAAAAGAAAAAAAAATCCCATTCCCATCTTTGAGGTAAGAAAATGCTGTCATTATTGGAGCTCAAGCAGCTCTCTATTTGAGCAGTTAAATTGTGACTCACACATCAATGCAATTAAACTTGTCAGAGAAATACCGACTTTCTGGTTGAATTCACAATGTTAATTAGCCGGTTGGGATTTTTTGAAGTAAGTTATTGCTCTGCTTTATCTTGTGCTCTGGGTGAGTGATTCTCATAAAGACTACAGCCTTTCTCTGTGCCTTCCTATCATATGCAATGTGTGGGTTGACGTTGCAAACTAATTGCTAGGAAGTGTGTAACTAATGATTTCCACAAAGCTGCAGCATATAATGTGTTGCTGTTTAAAATGCAAATTTCTCCTTGTTTATTTGAGCAGCATAATGAAGTTTTAACTTACGGACCTTGAACTGTTTCTCAACTAAGATACATGTCAGTTTAACAGTTTCCCTCTTTCTCTGCAGAGGCATTGTGGTTATTCTTTACCATTTTCATTTGATCCTCTCAAGGACGTATCAGCATTTCTCATAATTAGGTTACCATATTTTTTACTCAAAAATTACTCTTAAGTATTCTTGTTTATATGTATGCTTATATCATATGAAGCCTTCACCACACGTCAAATCCTGCATTATTTCTGAAGCATCTTTTTATCTAGTGGAGAGCTTGTTCAACTGTTTCTGCACTTTAAAAAGCAATTAAAATGGTTCTAATCAGGTTTCCTTTAAAAAGCTGAGGTTGTAGTGGTTGCCTCAGCATTGCCTATGACCTTTTTAGCTGCCACTAGTGGCCAGTTGTAATCTATCAAGATCTAAACTTTCCCCTGTGCTCAGTCAAATGTATGTCTTAGAGCAACCACTGACATTAAAACTCAATTAGCAAAGCCACTTTCTAAATAATACATTAGCAAAGTGCATTAGCTGCACATCAACTGTTTCCCAGAGCACAGGCCTTGCTCTGCCTCTCAATATGTCAGGCCTTCAACTGTCTAGAAGCTAATAAAATAGGGGAATATTGAAATGTGTAGATCCAGCAATTAGAGTAAACCATTGTCATTTAACATTGAGGAAAAAAGACTTGTTGGCCTAGAAATTCCCTGTCTTGCTTACAAAATGCTAATGAAGCAAAATTTGCATAAAGTCGAGTCATTCATTTCTTTTTAGCAACCTATATAGTTGTAGCTTGGGTAGCTGTGTATTCAGATGTTTAAAGAACTCAGTTTAAATTCAAAATGGCACATCATAGGAATTTTCCTATATTACATTTTTCCTTAATTTGTTGAAAAATAACAGTTCACATCACACTAATGCATGACGTTTATTCACTATACTAAACGAATGCTAAGCCAGAATTAGATGCTGACAGAACCAACCTTATTCAACCAATTGAAAATAATGTTGACAGATTTCCCTGAGAAGGCAACAGAAAAAAGAAATACTGCCAGTCTCAACATCCCAAACAACTGATCGTTGGCTTGGTGTATAAGAACCCTGAGAGCAAAACACAGGAAAGTCTGTGTTTATCTTTTTGGGTTTTCTGCTAAACCTTGCTGGAGCCACTACTCCTTCATTACTGGATGGGCTGTGTTAAGTACCTTGCTGCATTGGTAACATTATGAAATACAATAAAAGTGGCTCTAAACGTATTCACTGGTAGGACTCTCATTATATTCATAACTTTGAATTCTCTGTATGAAATCCCATTAAGGACTTCCAATGCTCAGCAGGGCTATGCCATCTGCCACGGCACAAACAGAAGACAGACAATACCATAAATAGATTACAGGAGGTTTTATCCTTTATCCACACAAAAAGATGCTCTCTGTATTTATTCAGAGGAGAGAAATGTGCTAATCTGGCTTTGTTTTACTTGGAGGCCTCATTTGTCAACCCATTGCTCTGTCTCTGGGTAAAGACCCCTTGGCTCAAAAGCGCACCAACTGTTAAAAGGCCTCATTGTAATGCACTGGATCACCTGGGTTGATACTCTTTTCCAGCCGTGTTAGAGCATAAACATGGAAGATGGAAGTGAAATTATTGTCCTACAGGAATCCCAAATAAACTCTCAATTTCTGGCTCTAGCCTTAGTAAAAACAGTAATTATAGGCCATAAAAGATAAATACATTTTCAAACGATTGTTGTGAAGCTGGTGCATCGTCAACACTAACAGGACATGAAGGTCCCTGCCAAGAACGATGAAAGCTCTTGGTTTCTGCATTCACAGGAAATATTGGAAAGCATTGTTGAGAAAAAAAACACTCAGCCAAAGTGGGTTGGATATTTTCCTTCTGCTCCTGGCACAGCCTTTAGGTTCTACAGCTGTCAGTGGTGTGGTAGTGCGAAGACACTGTGAATCCCAGGCGGACTTTTCACTGACTGGTGTCTGTGATGAAATTTTTGTGACTGATCTCAATCCACCCACATGCATTAATGCCTTGTATGCATGATTTTATCTTGTTCTCTTCTTCTGTTTGATATCCTTGTTAAACTGCTAGTCTTCTTTTGGGTTGTCAATTTTAAAACTATACTTTTGTGGCTTACTTTTAGTTTCAAAGTTTAGCTGCCGCCTTATAATATTAGTACAAATTCATCTAGACCATATGAACACATAACTTGCTCTACTTTTTTCACTAACTGCTTGGAATTACAGCTCTTTATAGCTCTAGGACATAGAATTTTCTCCAATGTTGTATTTTACAGAAAGTTTTTGACCCATCTGCAGAAAAAGGTCTGTGGAAGTGTGACAATGAGGGTCCTGTCACTATGCCTTCGATTGATCGTGTGCCCTGGCTACTTGGCCACAGGGGATATCCCTTTGGTTGACTGGTCAGCGCGCATCACTCTCACCCGGGAGTTTGTGGGTTCAATCCTTGCCCGGGCCCTCCTACGTCCTGCCACATTCTGCCGCTTGCAAGTAGGGTCCATGTAGCATGGATTCCAAATAGGTGGCTACATGCGATGCTTGTTCAGGCAACCCGACATCCCATAATCAGGCACAACAGTGAACATTTGTCTGTGACGTGTCAAAATCGGGCTAAATTCATTTAATATGAACCAGGCATTAGGAAAACGTCATCAGCTTTTAAGTCAATGACCTTAAGACCTAAGCTGCATTTAAAAGCTAAATGTTTTCTTAGAAAAATAAAAACTTCTCATTGTCCAATTAAATCTTTATTTCTCTTGTATTATAAATACAAGTAAAGAATTCTTGTAAGTTAAACTTCAAATTTGATTGTTTTTAGTTGGTAACTTTGTTTTTTTTCTCCCCATTTGAATGTGAAAGATACTGAATTGATCAACAAATGTCAAAACTCGATTTTCTTTGTTGGTGCAGTAACGTTTAAGTAACACAAAAGGAGGAACTTGAAAAACAGAACTAAAGCACTGGGACAGACAATAACATCCACGAGAAGTAAGTGTCTAGGCTTTAAGCACTTTAACTTCCTTGAAGTTGAGTTTATTAATTTTGGAAACGCAACAAACTCATGAAACATAACATTTTAAGGCCAGGCAAAGATGAAAAAACCTGGTTTCTGTCAACCAGAGGTCTTTCAGAGAAAGTCAAAGCTTTATCTTAACTCGGTAAGGACAAAGCAAATCCCAAACTCTAGCTGGTGTGGGTAAGGATTTGTGTCCATATTCAGTCTAGAAGTAAGGGTTTTATGCTATGTTGTAGATTATGTAAATGAAATGCAATGTCCGACTTGAAGGAACGATACCTTATTGACACAGTGATTCTCGCACTCTATAACGAGACCAAAATTAAAGTCATAAAATAATTTAAGAAAAGCAGGTTGAATAGCTTGAACCTGATTTACATCAGATAGCCACAGAATCTCTGTGGCCACAGAGAAAAAAAGAAAAGAAGCTACAACATAAAACAATTTGATCTAATGGCTGGACATTCTGGCTTTGTTGACATACCAAAAATATTGTCAAAAAATTATATACATATGTGTTTTTAATTTTTATTTTTAGGCAAGGCAAGTTTATTTATAGATCACATTTCATGTACAGGACAAGTCAAGACAAGTCAGACTTTCAAATAAATACTATGTAAAATGCAGCAGAGAAGAGGGGGGTCTTTAACCTGGGGTGTTTCTGCTGATCTGAGACTTTCTGGGAGTTTGTTCCAGACATGTTCTGACTCTGGGGACTGATAAAAGACCGGATCCAGATGACCTGAGTGGTCTGGTAGGTTCATACTGGGTCAAGAGGACACTGATGTAATTTGGTCCTAAACCATTCAGAGCTTTATAGACCAGCAACAGAACTTTAAAGTCTATCCTCTGATGGACAGGCAGCCAGTCTAAAGACCTCAGAACTGGACTGATGTGGTCTACTTTCTTGGTCTTTTGCCCCATTCCCACCAGCCCCTAGTCAGCTCTGCCTTCATTCAGCCGACACCACACTACCTCGGTTTCGTTTGTTCCGATTACAATAGAAGGCAACGGCGGCCATCTTCAGTGTGGGCGTGGCCGTCATAGCGAGGTTTCGTCAAGATTTTTGTTTGCAACACACATTGGAAAACAACAATGGAGGAAGTCGAGGTGATGATTTACCTGCTGTTCATTATGTTGCTCACAGTTAGAAAAAGATTTTCAGGATTCCATCTCTTTTTGCTCTGCTTCTCCTGCTGCTAATGTTTTTTCTGGTCGCGGCTTTGGGTTTGGGTTTAGCGCAGTCGGGAGTCACACTCATGAGTCTTCCTGGGATGTCAGATTCTGGCCAACAGTGGCCCGCAATCTGCACACGTCACCATTTTCGGCCCTAATCGGTTCCTTCAGAACCTCAATGCAGTAGGTACTAAAAGTGTATCGACTCACCCTGGGAAAATTGTAATGTGAACACAAACAAATCAGGCATTGTGGTGCTGGGCTAGGTTGACTAGGTGCTGGTGTGAAAGGGGCATTAGTGAGGACTCGAACAGCAGAGTTCTGAATCAGCTGCAGTTGTCTAATAGATTTTTTTGGTAGACCTGTAAAGACGCCGTTACAATAATCAAGCCGACTAAAGATAAAAGCATGGACTAGTTTTTCCAGGTCCTGTTGAGACATCAGATCTTTTAACCTTGATATATTCTTAAGGCGATAGTAGGCTGACTTTGTGATTCCCTTAATATGTTTTTCAAAATTTAGATTTTAGATGAAGACTGCCAATCTCCTGGTTCTTATCCTGACATCAACCTCATATCAGCAGAGATTGTGGAAATGTTTTTTTTTTTCTTTAGGTATTTTTCCTTATATGTTTCATTAAACCTGCACCAAACATTTCCTTGCATAGTTTTCTCGCCCAATGGAGATGTGTGATTTCTCATTGAATTTCTCATCTACATGCACTGTTATTAGTTTTGAAAAATGCTAATTAAAAGATAATTTAATGACCCCCCCATGTATTTCTGATAGTATACTTTCCTCTTGATTTAAAATCTGCTTTTTTTTATTAAGCAAAAATGTTCAGCTTTTTAAATGATCATCCTCCCTGTGTGGTTATTCTACAATTTTAGCCAGGGTTTGTACAGTGAGTGGCTATTGAAACCTTAGTCAACCTGTGGTGGAATTGTGTGTGAAGGAGCCAAAGTATAATTGCACCAGAAGCTGGCTGAAGCAGTGGAGTGTTTTTCATTTGTTCTTAGAACAAATGAGAATGAGTAGGACTACTCACATGATGCCACACAAGCTGTCCAAGTGGCTTCTCAAGAGACATAATTGCTTTTCTTTTTAACCGCTTTCACACCGGTGGCAAGAAAATGTCTTTTTTGGGTGTTTTTTAACTACGTTTTTTTTTTTTAAAGCAAATTTAGTCACATTTAATGTAGTTAATAGAGATCACGGAGTAACCTCTGTTATTAGCAACTGGCTCTTCCATGTCAGTGGTCCTTTTTCAATACATTGTAATACATACATGTAAATTGAAAGAAACATGTATTATTGGGGCTTAGCTCAGTGAAAGCAGTGGGAATATCTGCCACTGGAATTCAGATACATGGGTATTTTCAAAAGTCTTGTATCTAAGACAGATGAGAGATCTCTTTGAAGACCTATTTTGGTCCTTAAGCACTGAGCAGTGTCAGGTTTGTTTCAAAGCTCTCATCGTACATCTGTCAGTGCTGAAATGAAAGGAGCCATTTTCACCTCTGCAACATTATAGGTTACTACTTCTGTAAGACTTAGATGTTACAGGCTTGATGTGAAAGCACATATGTCATGTGTCTGTGCCGCTTGTGGCGGTTCCCATCCGGTGATATTTTCAGATGATATGGAAAAGAGGGCAGAAGGCTTCTGCTATCATGGAGATTGTGCTTCTATACCAAACACATTCTTAAGGGGAAATGGTGTAACTTGGGTTTTGATATCAAAGCTTTGGCAGTTTTTTTCTCACTTATCCAGTAATTTAAAAGTTTTTTAAAGAGGTTTTTAAAGTTTCCTTGTCTTTCTTTGGGGAGCTGAAAGGAAGCACGTGTAAAACTGACAGTACTCCTCTATTGCACACACAGTCCAATCAGTTCCCTACAAAATATACTGTTTAATTCAGGCATGCCCGCTGATGGGGGTGGGGGGGGGGGGGTCGGCAAACGGGTCTGTTGTCCCAGGCTCAGGGTAAAGGGGCCCAGAACTGGGCCTTCATTAAAATATGTAATCATTTTTTTAATTCTGTTTAAAATAGGCCTATTTGTGGGAAAAATATTAAACATTTAAGTTACATAAAAGCTTTTTATTTGTTTTCTTCCTAATTTTCCTTGAAATAGTGTACAAGAACCTCCCTACTCTCCACACAAAATGGTTTGGCCACTGATCAAACTTTATGTTGTCATTTAGTTTGAAGTTCAGCATGCTACAAATATCCGGTCAGTAGCTACAAGTCTGGTGGTCAGAAAAGAGAAGAAAATACAGGCCAAAGATTTTCTAAACAAATATGTATATATATCATCAGGGTCATATATATACATATATATATATATATAATGACAGTGAAGCTGGAACTCGTAAAGCCAACGTAGAGCAAGATAAGAAACAGTGCAGCCAATGTTCACCGGCCTGTAACGTATCCTGACTGGCCAGCTCTAAAGTTAACATCCGTTAAAAGTCTGACACAGCATGTTATCTTTGACAGAAACGGTTTCGTTTGGTAGCTCCGTCAGAGAAGAAGAGATCCAGCTACAGTCAGCTGACAGCGCGAGTGATGTGGGAGGAGCTGGCTGCTCCTATTGGAAATGAAAACAGAGACAACACATTCCATCATTAATTTTCTGAACCGCTTAATCCAATTCAGGGTCGCGGGGAGCTGGAGCCTATCCCAGCAATTATCAGGCGAGAGGCAGGGTACACCCTGGACAGGTCGCCAGTCCCTCACAGGGTAGAGACAATACAATATCACACTAAATATATGAGCGATTAAAGTAAATGATGTAATAAAGGACGGACGGGGTGTACACGCATTAACTTAATGAGCGGGTCAGGTTGCGGCTTTTGTAGTGGACCAACATGTTGGGTCCGGGTTCGACAGTAATATAGACACGGGTACCGAGTCGGGTTTGGTATTTAACAGGTTCGTAAAATTGGACCCATGCAGGACTGAGAGGCTACCAATGAGATAGAGATAGAGTCCCAGTCATAGAGTCTCTGCCTGTAGCTGGAGGTGACCAGCGGGCCTTCACCAAAATGATGATGATGATAATAAACTACTTGCGCCCCAACATGTCCCATGAGGCTCAACGGCTTGATAATGCTGTCCAAAGAGCGTTAACTTATCAAAAAACTGGACATCATAGAGGATTTTAATTAGGTCTTGCCGCTGTTTTCTCAGCAAAATAAATAAGCCTGACTTATCTAGAAGCTTATTTTCAACTTTTATGAACACCCAACTCATCCAATGTGATGTTGCTCTCATTTATAATAGTTTTGAATTAACTTGGTGAGGACAACAGTGTCGAGACGAAGCAGAATGTTAAACAAATGTTCCCTTTGCCCCACTACTGCTGTGTGGATGTTCGCAACTGGGCGATATCAAACCCTCTTGCCAAACTGTTTTACAGAGGTTATATTATTGTTTGTTCTTCATTACTGTTGTTTGCTGAAACCTTTAACACATGCTGTTAGTAAGCAATGCTTCCCTCTTCAACACCTCCTCTTCCTGTCCTTCCTGTACCCCCCGTCTTAACCAACTTTTACTATTCAGTGGCTGAATAAACTTCCTAAGATGGCCCAATGACTTTCAGTCTTCTAATAGGCTGCCGTGTCCTGCCAAAGCTAAGATTTAACATTTTTATTGGCAGAGGAGGGTTTAAAACAGGAAGGTTGTCCTGTGGCGCTGTCTTATACGAAAGGACTGCAGCTACAATTAACTGTCATGCATGATGCCAAACTGGAAGGATAATTACTTTCCTATTATAGGGAAGTGGTGCTGTACACACTGACATTGTTGTTCCTGTCAAAGCACCTTGAAGTTGACGCAGAGGACTCTGTTGACCAGAAAAAGTACAAATTTCCTTATAGTTCCACAGGTTGGGCCCCATTTATCAAAGTTATTACACATGTCTGCAATACAGCAATTTGAAGAACAATTGGGTAAATTCTCCTGTCTTGTATCTTTTTTATTTTTATCTTTATTATTAATAATACCATATTTCATGTGTAAAAATGAACTTCAATATTACAGATAAAGTTAAGGATTTCTGACACGGCTATATAACAGCATAGAGAACAATCTTATTACAGAGTAAATGCAGAAAAAATTAGATTTGACTTTGCTAGAGAACAGCTGTGTGTGTGTGTGTGTGTGTGTGTGTGTGTGTGTGTGTGTGTGTGTGTGTGTGTGTGTGTGTGTGTGTGT
>JAOXYM010000001.1:8915418-8925430 GCA_028567055.1 Leptatherina wallacei
CGACATGTAGTCAGGGGGAATCGAACCGCCGACCTCCTGATTAGTAGACGACAGCTCTATCCACCCGAGCTACAGCCACCCAGAATTTAATATTTAATATAGCACACTTAAACCTAGCAGTCAACAAAAATTACAGCTACCCAGCCCTCCTCTCTGGCAAAACCAGCGCATGTCCGATTGACAATCCCATTTGACAGTTCAATCTTTCACTGACAACATCCACGTGACCGGCGCTTCTCATCACCATAACAACCAAATTAAACAAACCATCAATCGGTGATCATTACTCCAAAACAGCACGTCCCTTACCAATCATATCAATTACACTTTGAAGCAAGCAGCCAAACCAGTAAAGCAGCAACATGCTACGTTTCTGAGCTCTTCGTCTGCACTTGTAGGTCTTATTAATCTGTTGCAGCACTGCGTTATAACATTCTTCCTCTGTTAACATGAACATAATGCCAGGTGAATGTGCGTATTATGGGGACTTGGTGCTTAGACGGATGCAGAGCAGAAACACCTGAAGAAACTGAGCCAAATGCCTTTAAAGACAAGATTTGCAGAAAGAGAATCTGCAGCAACTTCCGGGTCACAGAAAACTGACAAATTAGATATTAAAATCAAATTCTGTCTGTGTGTCATTTTTCTTGTTTAACATCTTCTAATCTAAACTTCAAATCAAAAGTGTGATTTTGGATTTATAAACGAATAATGAAAAGACAAGCTGCTGATTTATATTTTGAATATTGTTTTCGAATTGAATATTAAAAGAACGAATGGTACATGGATTCTGCAGGCAAGTTGAAGTCCAAAATTTTTATTGCAAACAAAGTGCTACCGAAGTAGGGTATTCAAGAAATATTACCCAAAATTTAAGCAAGTGATAAAGTTATAATGAAAAGGACATGACTCTTTTTTTAATACACTTGCAGAGAAAAGCTTTACTGTGGGGCTTTTAAATAAGTTTGACTTTCAAAGCAGTGCCAGGATTTAGTTTTCAGTTATAAGTGGAATAGTAGGAAACTGTTTGAACAGATGAGCCTGGAAAGTAGAGAAAAGAGTGCTTTAGGTAAGCATCATATGACCATGACATTGGCTTTTCACCACTCATTTTGACTTACAACAGATAAAGCATAGTTGAGCCAAACTGTGTTCAAATTAGCTCCATTTTGTTAAGCAAATATCTGCCATACAAGGCAGATATTTGTTTTATGAATTGCACTTGTCTTCTTACAATGATAATGACCATAATGTCACCATAAACACAAATTTATAACCGTAGTACATTAAAAGGGTCAGTCGCTGAGGATGCCAGCAGTGTCTCATTCTCAAACAAAACGTGGGCAGTCTTATTAGAATACACAGAAAAGCTTTTATTCATGGTTTTCCAACAGAAAATAAAGACAAACAAATAAGCAAAGACATGAAAACAAAGAGCAAAACCTTAAAATGAATGATTTTGATCCTTTCACATTCTCACCCTGTATCTAATCCCTTCTTCTAGTCCTCTGCCCCGAAGCTCCCCTCCCTGAGCTCATCACAGCTTGTCACATCACTTTGGGGTCACTTCATCCTGAGGCCTGCAGCAGGAGACCTCTGCAGGTTCTAAAAACAGATGTGACAGGCCTATTAAAATGAGTGATCTCTGCTGCCCTGCTCTTCTCTCCTGCTGTTGCCAGAATTGGTACTAAGCTGTCTTCCCCGGGGTAGGGACCGGGGCAGCAGACTGCAAAAACCTGGAAGATAAGGTGACGGTGGCACATAGCTGGCAATTTGGCAACTCTCAGAATTATCCCTGGATGAGATGATCAATTTTGGCAAAGGCAGTGGAACTTCAACTTCTGTGCTTGAAGGCAGGCCGAGAGAGAAACACAGACAGGAAATATGTACATATGCAAATAAGTGAATGATGTTTGAGTATAGCAACATCTAACCCAAAACGGGTGTGAGCAATCATGGCCATCAACAGATGAGTTGTAATTTACATTTGGAAGAAAAAGTATCTCAAGCAAAAATCCTGAATGAAATCTCTTCAATGTATCGTGTCTGGGGAAATCTGAAGCTCTGAATCAGAGAACACAAAATAATGATATTAAGGGTAGTATACCAGGAAAGAAAGCACTGGTAAAAGAAAGTTCATTGAAGAAAATAAAATCTTCACTTTATATTTGGAAAGATTACACAAAAATGTAACTGTTTGGCAACAAAATACAACTTAATTTTTCCCTTTTCTCCTATCGTTAATTCAATCCTTCTGCCTCTGAAAATAGAATGAATCACAGATGTCCGTAGTATGAAAGTTCTATGGATCGAGCCTGTCCAATAATGGCATGAAAGACTTGGCAATGAAACAATCTAAAAATTAAGTTGCAATTACGTTAACTTTTATCTCAGTGATGATGATATTTACAGTTGATCCATTTGGATAGCCAGTTGTGCGTCCCTAAGCACACTCAAGTCCACTAGTTGGTGATAATCCATCTTTATTTTTTTGTTCTAAAAGAGGTAAAAAAAAAAAGATCAGATGACCAGCTAGCAGACTGACGGAGGAAGCTGAGCAGAAATGAAAAGCATCTTTATGAAAAGCATCAAAACAGCAAAAAATTACTACAGTACTAATGTGATTTATGTTGCAATCATTATCAGAATCACTTTGTCAGTACAACCCGTCCAAACAGAATCAGGTAGACTGAGTCAGCAGCCACAGAGAAGCACACCCATTATTAGTATACTTTTGAACAGACAGAATTAATAAACCTGAACTAATTTCACTTTTTCTTTTTTTACCATACCAGCCCTAATGTTATATATTAAATTTAATTTAGCTCAATGTGAATGTTACTGCCTACGTAACTGCTCTCAGTTGTCAGCAGCGCTCCTTCAGAAGCAGCAGCGATCCCCACAAAAACTGTTATTAGATGTTCATTGAATAGGACAAATAGTCTGTTCCGCCTGCTTCCAAATGATCAGATATCAATCTCATAGCATCTGTGTATTAAAGATTATTTACAATGGATCCAGATGCAGGGAATAAGATATAACACATTGTAATTTTTATGCAGTTTGGTTCAGTTAGATTTAATGGTCTAATGCCTTTTATAGCAATATTTCAGTAACATGAATACTAATTATCTGTAATGAGAACAGCTCATTTTCAACAATTGTAACAAATAGTACATAACTTGAGATTTAATAATTTAATTATATATATATATATATATATATATATATATATATATAATATATAATTTGTTTTTTTTTTTTAAAGAATCAGTTTCTCAGCCTCCAAGAATGTACATAATAAATGTCACTGTGCCATCAAAACGAGTCAGAAATGCATATTTTTAAGGTTGGAAAGTTACACAGTGCTACTTTAATGAATGCTCAACAGATTTTAGTTGAACGTTCCATCCTTCTTATCCTCGAAAGCAAGGGTGCCAAGTCCAGTCCTCGAGCAACAATCCTGCAACTTTTAGATGCATCCCTTCTCTAACACACCTGATTCAAATGGCTGAATTACCTCATGTGCAGGGCATTCAGCTCTGCAGAGGCCTGGTAACGAGCAATTGATTTGATTCAGGTGTGATTCAACTGATGTGCCACTTAAATGGCACAAACTCCACTCCCTCAGTTTTATGACAGAGATGCTCAAGTGTTTGTGAAGGATCTGCAGTAAAACCTTTTTCGACCCTGATTGAACTGTTGTAATTATATCTTTAGTATTAAAAGGGTCTCTGATTTGCATCAGTTAATCTTTACTCTTTTAATAATAGCATTTTAATTATGGTTTACTCCCTTTTTGATCTTGACAACATACATATAAATATATATCTCTGCACTTCACTCTGACTATAGAGAAAAATGAAAGCCATCATAAAGTTAGAAATAAAATTTCAAAGTACTTTCAATTTCTTTGAAGAGTGACACTGTAGGGGCTTTCAGCTATTCAACGAATGTCACATTTCTCCTAAAAACAAATGAAAGTGTTTTGACAATTCCTCTTGAACACCTTGGTCCATGTTTGAATTGTAAATTTGTTGGCACAAGGTGAAGTAGGAGCTGCTACTCTGGAATTATCTATTCTGTTGGAAGGGCTGCCAGGATGTGTGAGAGGCTCTTCCTCTGAGGGCCGCGCCTCTGAGCTGCTGTCTCCTGCAATCCACCCTGATCAATGGCTCGCTCTGAGGAGCCAACTCCCTCACTGACTCGGGCTGAGGAAACGAGGTGGAAAAAAAGCATTTTTTTCCTCTCAGCATTATGGTATAAGATCAAAAACTTACACGTCACAGTTTCTTATTTGTCAGCTTTATGCAGCCCTTGTGCACATACATGCATGAGTAACCAACAAAATATGAATTCTGGCTGATTTATCTTCCCAAACTGTACTCTATGCCACAGTTTAAAATAAAAGCACTTGTTGCAGTCACGATACTGCCAAAAATGTTTATTCTACAAGTCAATTTTATAAAATCTTATTTGACAAAAAGTACTCTGCATAGCTGGATAAACGGGTGCATCTAAAGAACACTGAAGAAAAAAAGTTCACCATAGTTTTATTTACTTCCTAATCTTTATTTACTTTGTATAGTCTGTCCGACCTTCATCACATACATGAAAGTTGGACCGGATGATGGTCCGACAAATCTAAACATTAGCCATTGATTCATCGATGAGACACTAGCTGCGTTTACATGGAGCACTTTTGATCTGATCAAACATCCAATCATGTAAACACCTCTGCTGATCCGATTGTCTTCAATCAGAAAGAATTACCAATATGATTGAGAGGAGGGGTTCAAACCTTTTCACGATTGGATCAGCAGAAAAAAATAACCTTGTAAACAATTTTTCCGATCGTTTCCGGGTGTATGTTGTCTCTGCACATGCTTGAACCACGTGGGGGTAACATAACGAGTTTCAGTGGAGGATACAACATTTTTGTTAGAAACTGAGTTTCAATATTATTAAGCTTTTTGATGCTCAAAATGTTAGAAATAAAAGAAAACCTTCCGTCTTCCAAACTAGTAGGCACTGCACATGTAAAAAGTGTTAGAATCATATTAAATCTGTCCAGCATATAAACACAATGGATCAAATAATTTTATCCAGCATCCATGTAAATGTGTCGGCTGGAATCAGAATAGATTGCTTTCAATCGGATAGATTAAATATTTGTTAATGTAAAGGTAGCTTGTGTAAGAAATAGTTTTTTTTAGAATTTAAGTATTTCATTCTACTTATGTTGCCTCTAAAAGGTTATAGCAGTCATTTGGATTTCTAACAACCACTTACTGTATATGCTAAATTTTATTGCAGTGAATCAGCGTTGACTGGTTGGACAAATTTAGCTATTCTGTGTTCCACCACCAGTAAAATAAACAAATGGATAAATAAATAAAGCAAGGGGAATACACTCGTAATATTCAGAAATTGTCTGGCAAACCAATGACCCGTGCAAATTCTCTGCAAAGGGACAAATGGGAGGAGATGAAAGAGGACAGGTGTACCGGAGAGAGAGAGGAAGACTTGTGCCAGTGGAGCGGTGGAGGGAACATCGGGGGTGATGGAAGCTAAACTAGCATGAAACTGCCTTCCGTCATGGATTACCAAGGCACTGCTTTTCATTACCCGCCTTTCATAACAAGATATTTATGGCAACAGGAGGTGTTGGAGAAGCATGAGACACATGCAACCCATTTGCTTCAGAGATCCAAAGACTGTGTGTGACAGAGGGTGAGAGTAAATGATGCAAAAAAAAGTCAATTGTGTTGGGAAATGGCTGCTGCGATATGCTATATTATTACCTATTTCACAGTTGTATGAGTTTGCTGAGTAGATTGTATGAGTGTGTTTTTAACACAAGTATGTCTAAGTTGTGGGATGTGGCTGGTTTTAAACTCGGGTGACTTGCAGATAAAATATAAATGGTAACATTTGATAGTTACCTGATTAATGCCTTGCTAATCGCAGACCACAAATAATAACATGGTTATAAAGAATGCCATGCACGATCAGGCTCATAATGAGAATTTAAAACTGAAGCAGGCGAGAACCAGTTTTATCCCCCTTTTCAATTATGGAAGTGTGACTGAAATAAATGAATGTCAAACTTTTATTTCACATACTGCATCAGACATGACCAATATGTTTGTGATTGACTTGAAAGTATATTTCCCAGTTCTTAAAGAGGATGAATACTTTTTAAAAACGCACATGACCATATTATTTCCCTTGTTGCATGAGTGACAGTACTGAACTTGTATTTACTGTTAATGATACTCAGTATGTGCCTGTAAATAAAAGGCTACATAGTTTTAAATTGCATCTCTATCTATAGAGATCCAGTGTTATCAATATTTCATATTTCATCAGTTTCGAGTTTTAAAACAGTCAATGCAGTTTAATGATTACTGGTAATTATTTTATCGAGGGGTTGTGTGTTTTCCTTAAGAGAATGCAAGTTGCATATATTACCATACATGCACAGGAGTGGAGAGTGAATTAATAATATTATTTAGATAAAATATGTTTAGATTCCCCTTTTATATTTTTTCCATTGCAAAATTTGGACTGTATTTTATTCTTTTTTTCCATACATAAAACTTAGATTTTGACACTACTTTGAAACCCCACAAATATACTCTATTCCTTTTCTATTACCTGGTTGTGACATTAAAAGGAAAATTGAAAATGTTTGTTCTGGAGTCGGCCAATCATCATAACACCAGTGAGATGCTAGACATCTCCAGGAACAAAACAACCATGTCCTCCGCTCTCCCTTTCATAGACCACCAGTCTGTTCATGTGGGCGTTAGGAGTGTTGTGTGTGCATGGACTCCTGATCGGTGCAAACAGTGGACAACCCGATGCACTACGCTTGGAGGCAGCCATCTGTCAGCTGACGCTTGGTCGACACAGCAATCAGAACACTCTGCGGCGGGTCCAATCTGTTCCACCACAGGTAGAGCTGTGGGAGGGCTGCTATCACTCCACACACTCTCTTGTTGTTCCCTCTCTTTAGTCCATCCTTTTTTAACACTGTTGGTCACACATCACCTCTCTTTTTTTTATTCCATCATCATCCCTTTGATTTCTTTTTATCACTCTGCTTTAGGGAGTCATCAAAATATATGGAGTCACAGACAAATTTTATCCATTAAATCAAGATGACTGAGATTCTTAATGTTATCATGAAGCCTTCATTTCCAGAGGCCTCGCACCACTTCTGTCATTAATACTAGTGTTCTAAATGTGGTGGACACTGTAGACTAATACGTTCTTACCAAAGGCCATGACAGGAAACGCTCTCCCCCTCTGCTGGCAAAAAGCCTGACTCTTGATCTGATCGGAGCCATGCTAATGGCAGAAAGCAGGTCCCCTAAGCAGACTGTTAGTCAGGCCAAGAGGCCTGTGGCAGCGGAGGTGACATCCTGAGCTCTCCAATTCAATGAATTATTGAACAGAAACGAAACGGAGCCAACAGAGGAAACTTAACTTGTTGACTTTATTATAAGGCCACTGAAACAGATGTAAATACCCTTCCTGTGTCACAGTTGAGAATGGCAAGTAATTATGTGGACCAGGACTCAATTTAACTTATTAAAGATTGCTAATTTTTAATTTTAATTTTACAGGTCTCCAAACATGAGCAGCAATAACAGTTATTTTAGAGAAACATCAATGGGAAAAGTATATTGGCACTAAGACATGGAAAGACCTTTTCTACATAAGTTATTCCTTAAAGATTGTTCTCATATGAAGTTATTTCATAGAGTTTGTTTGTACAAAAATGCTTGGCTTGAACAAAAAAATCTCAAAATAAGAAACTAATTGCCAACAATACGCCATCTGATGTTGGAGTACTTCTAGTGCTAGGAAGAGGATTTTTGGGTGTGTCATACAACTGTCATGATAGAAAAATTATTTTAAAGAAATCCTAATCCTTTAAGCAATCCATCAATTGTAAAACTTATAATACTTTAAAATAGATGCATGCCAAAAGCCTCTCTTTACTGAAGCATGCTATCAGTCGGCATTATGGCTGAACTTAATGACTTCTACATATAGTTTAATACATTGTAAAATAGCTTTAAATTGTACTCATTGGGAGCAGCTTTTCTACCTTTTACATGTGTTCTGATTTTTTGGTTATTACTTCAGTACTTCCTCCTCCTAAAGATTAATTTTAGCAAGACTAAATCTAAATCATGACTAAATGGCTTAAGTGCCTAAATCTGATGATTAAACTACAAAAAAGCAGGGATATGTCTAAAAGGAACAAAATTAGAGGTCCTTATTATCATTAATGTTGTTTAACAGAGACTTTTTAAAAAATTTTCTTGATATATATCATAGAACTGATTAGTTTACTTTTTCCCTTTTACTGAATGTCTGACAAGAAAGGGGGCATGTTTGAGCAAAAAGAGCATCCTTTTTATTTTCCATTTCTGAAAATTTTCATTTAAGTTTTGAAAAGTTAAATGTTTAGTAAACTGTGTGTTATTGGTAAATTCACATAATATAGTCACTTAAGCAGCTGAGTTGAAAAACTCAAACCAAGCGACAACCTCTGACAGAGAAACGTGAAGCCTATGCGGAAGTGCCAAATATTGCAGTTCCCCCCTCATCCACTAGGGGATGGCTCCAAATAGGAGTCAATCCCCATAGACTCCCATGTTAAAAAGACCAACTTCACAGCAGAATTAAACATGGTTACAACCTGGTACAAAAAACATTTTAGGTTTAATAGGTCAAGTTTTACCTTCATGACAACTGTGGGGGGAGTGGATTTTCTTATAACTCATCTGTTAAGATGTTATTTAATCTTGAAATTCTTCATAATTAGGGGTGTGTCCTTTTGATTGACAGGTGCCAGATATCCAGCAGCAAGGAGGCAGAGGGTAGCACAACTGCAGTTTTTAGCCAGCTAACATCGGCCTTAGCTTTAGCCTGCCTACCTCAGTTAGCTGGTTAGCTCCCTTTAGCTCTGAGTTAGCTCAGTTAGCTTGTAGCTACAGGCAGCTCAGAGTTTGATGGTTGTCAATCATCCGTCCCCACGCTCACTGCCCCCCTCTCAGTGCCACCTCTTCGACGATTTTTTGTATTTTCCAAGACTGAAGAGACGCGTGACGCTGCCAAGATGGTGGGAAGCGCCCTACGAGCCTTAATTCAGCTCTTCATAAATCAACGGGGAGGGGCCGTCCATCTAATAATACAGTAAATGGGTAAAACTCAGATTGCTTTTGCAGTTTTAATTTCTGGAACTGCACCCCTTTGCTACAAACAAAGTCTGTTGCTTTAATTTCAGCCAGTCAATGCGTTATATGTGCCAAAATCACCCACTTAAAAAATAAAGATCGTCTATATCAAGTTTTGTCCATCAAAACTTTTATTTTCTTCGTTTGTGTTGGCACATTTCTTCAACTAAGTGAGCAGACAGGACTGGCAGAGTAAGAACATTAAATTCCCCTGTTAGTCATTAGCTCTCAGTAGCTCTGTTAGTGCAATTTAAATTGGATCACATAGAGGTTTCAAATTACAAAAGTTCAGGGAGGTTTTTTTTTTCTTTTTGACCTGAAATTTCCCCCCTCCATTTATGATAGTTTGCAATAAACAAGTTTGGTAACCGCAGTTCGGTGTGGCCTCTCTTTGCATTAAGTTTGTTCAAGTTAAATTCATCCACACAGTATATAGTGTACACTCAACACTGCAAGCCAAACCACTGTTGCTCAAAACTCAACCACAGGACACAGTTAGATAATGAACACTGGAACATAAACATAGTCTTGTTCGAAGCTGTATGTTCATTTTGTTTTCCTCCTTTTCAAACTCATGGTTTGTGGGTTTCAACACAGACCAATTTTATGAGAAAAAGACTTCCTACACAGAAGTTATAAAAAATACTTCAAAAAAATCATATGATTGGCATGAAAGTATATATAACACCAGTCCTCACTAAGACCAGGAAAGTGGATCATATAACACCAGTCCTCACTAAGACCAGGAAAGTGGA
>JAOXYM010000001.1:8925530-8939490 GCA_028567055.1 Leptatherina wallacei
GTAATGTTTCTAATGTTTGTATGTAAAGCACCTTGAATTGTCCTGTACATGAAATGTGCTATACAAATAAACTTGCAGAAAGTACTAGTTATTAAGTAATAGTTGTTCCTATGAGCTTATCTCTGAATATGAGTTAGATGCACTTTATTTGACAAGCAAATTGTCCAGTGTGGTGATTGAGGTGAAGACACAAACAAACACTCCTCCAGTGATAAGCACAGGTACTGTTACTGTCCCTCCCCTGATTGATATTAACATTGTCACTAATTAATGTTTACTTAAGACTGGGATAGACAGTTTTTGGTGTTATTTGACCACATGTCCATAGTAATGTTTCAGATTATTGTCATTTAAATTGTCTGAGAGGAAATTACAATTTTCATGTCTTCATTGCCCCGTGATTGTCTGTCATTGCTGTGTGAGATGGTGGGTGTTTGGCTGAGACAGCTGTCTCTCACCTGAAGGAGTTGGAATCCTGTTTATGGAAATCTGTTTTTAGAAAGTGAAATATGTGTTTTGGCTGCCTCCATCATTCTTTAAGCAATAAATACAGCGGAAGCAAACTGTGCCGGCCAGAATAACTATGACTGTGCTTTAAATCGGTGCAAACAATGTTTGATATTTTAACAATAATGTTCAAATATTATTACTAATTTATTTTCTTTCTTGGATGCTTTGGGTTGTTTAATTTAGTGCTTTGGCTTTTGAATTTTTTTGTCACAATAATTAAAGACTATAAACTGCAGGTGGTGCTTTTACAGAATTTAACCCATTAATAACTGATGCAACTTTTGAGTGTATTTGTACCCATGTTTCGAGAGTGTCTAAGGTATTTAAGAACTCAATAAGCCTCTGTCACTGAAACTCAATTCGGTCCTATGTGGGCTGCAATCCAGCAGGTTTTCAAAGTATTCCTGTTTCACCACACCTGAATCAAATTAAATGGATCCAACAGATCAAGTTCTGCACAATGACTCATTAATTTGAGTCAGGTGTGTTGGAGGAGGGATACATGGAAAACCTGCTGGATTGCAGCCCTCGTAGGACTGAAATGGTGCTCTGTTATAGGTCAGCTTCTTGGCTAACAATATGACTGATGACTGATATGTAAGAAAAACTGGTTGGACATATAACTTCATTTGAATCAAAGTCGGTTTATATTCATACTGCGCATATAGACAGAATATTCTCGGCAAGAATCAACAAGATCTTTACACTTAACCCTGCAATAATGAGGGCGATATGGCAGACCATAGTTGTAATAAAGCACAAAACAGATTTAATGATTCACTTGATCTGGGTGTAATGGCTCAGAAACTGACATTCAAAGGTGCATTGCACTTTGGAGTATTACTCAGAGGTTGACAGCTGGAGGCATCACTTGCCTGGACATGCAGGGATGTTCATTGCAGTCAGTTTTATGCCAGTTATGTTTATCTGGGTGCATTTTGGAACTCAAAAGTTAGATAATGTAAAAAAACTAAAAACAAACCTTCAGTATACCCCTTTATTACATTTGACGTTCCTTTCACTTTTCTCCAATATTCTTGATTATTTCAAATATATATTTTGTTTTTACATTATTTCAACAGCATGAAATATTTCTAGTCGCAAATGAGCTTCAGAGTTCTTGTTTTATCTCTGTTTCGTCAAAAATGGAGAAATGTGCTTAACAGGAAGCTAAAATGTCTTTTGATCATTTAATGCTTCCAATGTGTCAATTTTGTTCGCACAGCTTTCAACAACTAATGTTGCCAAACTGTTCAAGCATGAGTAGGAATGTCTTTCAGAGACATTGAGAAATCTAATACATCATGAGGTAAATAACACTTCACACCTTCCTTTGACACTATGGAAAATACCTGTGGCTCATTTCCAGCTGTTGTGGCTTGAGGCTTTTGCTCTGATGACAGATGAATATTATGTTTACAGGAGATAGAAGGAACATGTTTTTTTTTTTTTAAATAGGTTGATGGATAATAACAGCTATGGTGCACAGTGAAGCACATGTTATTATAAAGGCAGGTTTGTGCATATACCTCTTTCTGTTTGTTGGTTTAGGAAACGCCTGCTACTTTAGTTATGACTCACCAGCTGAAGAAATGACAAAGATCTCTTGCTAAAATGGTCAAACCCTTGATATTAATTTGGTGACTCCTAAATAAACAAAAGGTGATGAAGTGCATTAGCCATCTCAGTCATTGTGTGAAAAAACCTCCCTTTTCTTCTGCATTTGTCAGATTCTCCCATAAAGAAAATTTATTGCAGCAAATGGATTATCCAAAGCAAAGGGAAGTAATCTCCTAAAATCACATTATTTACATCACTATAACAGTGTTTGAACAGATTAACAGGTTTCCTGGTAGTCTGTGGGTCTCGGGTGTCAAAAATACTTTTTTAGGAGAATGAAATAAATAAGACTGATTTATTTTTGCTATCTGACTAATAATATTAAGATGGCTCTGGTAGTAACATACACAGGATGCATTGAACCCCCCCCCCCCACACACGTACTAAATCTCTCATCCAAATCACACCCTTCATCCTTCACCCCTCACATCAGCTGTTTCCCTCCCACTCTAAGCCATAGCTGTCACAAGGCAGGACCACAGGGAGCCTGCTGATGGTATTTATAGCATGCCAGCGCTCTAAGTGATAGATGTCACCTTCACGCCACTGCCTCTGGGGCAGTGCACCAACCACCCTGCCACACTAACAAGCTGCAAAGTGCTGTGGATGCACAGCGATGGGACAAGTGGATGTGTGGGGAGGTTGATGTTCAGTGTTTGAAGCTTTGTGCATAGAGGAAACAAGGGAGCTGATACAACAAAACAATTTAGTTTAGCAAATATGTTTACATTTTTTCCCAGCTGGCTTGTTTGTCTCCTAGTTTCTTGCTAATTAAAACCTTCCCTGGTGGGAAGCTTAAGATGAAATAGTTTCTGTTTGTGGCAGTTTTCGGTGTTGTGTTCCTCCCTTGAAGCATTACATAGATGATGAATGAAGAGGTGGTTAATAAAGGTGAACTCAACTAGAGGCTGTCACTCCACAGCTGATTCTTTTTCGCTGAGCTCATGAGGGTGACGTTTATAGGTCTTACGAAAGGGTTTCATCTCCCACATCAGTGTGCAACAGAACAACACACAGAAATGTACAAGTATTATTATAATTAAGTATCAGAGCATAGGAAGTATGAACAGTGATGAAAACAAGATACCACCGTCAGACGCAAACCTTTAGCTTTGCTCCACCGATGCAAAATAAAAAGCCCATAGCTACTGTCACTGTCACAGGGCGTCATCCTGACATTTTCAATCATCTGCTTTGACAGAGATATTTTTGGCCCAAATGGTCGAGTGGTGCTTTGAAGGTTTCTGTAATACAAAATTTAATTCTAGTCTGTCTGACAAGTGGAATAAGCTTGTCAAGAAGCTGAGGCTTGAGGAAAGAAGCTTGTGGCTGAAGACTCAACTTGGCATTGTTCAGATACCCAAACTCTTACCAGTTAAAGTTTCTCATGTGTCACACTTTCAACCATCACTGATGTCAAAGGGTTCAACTCGTATGTTATATTACTCGTGTGTAATTCACAGTATCATTGTGTCATTATATGAAACAGCAGTTATTATCTGAAAGCACAAGGATTGAAATATATATTCATTTAAGTCTTTACAAGAAGCCCGGAGCAAATGTTGTTGGTATTTGTGTGTTCCTACACCGCCCCTCCAGAACATACAGTGCACGTGTGAAAACGGATTAAGAGATATGTGCAAGATGTCCTATGGCATCAGTGTCATGACACACCAACCGGGGCGATATTTGATGCTGAGAGTTAACACTGCCTTGTTAAGATTTCCTAGAACCATTTTTGTAGACCATTGTTTGATTTCTGTTATTTACTTTAGTTTCATGTTTGCCTTTATGATTTAAATCCTGTCCCACTCCCACTCACCATTTAGTTACCTTTACTCTCCAAAACTGGACTGGTTAAGAGAAAACTAGCTAGGTTTAGACTCCTTTAAATGACTTTGTTAGGTTTTGGGATTAAAATTACTTTACTTTTCGTTGACTTGAAATACACTGTTTTATAATGTAAATTATTTGCTATAAAGAAATATGGCAAACTGTACTCATAACTCACATTAGCTCTGATATACAAACTACAGCATTAAGGTTACTTTTATTGCAAAAGTACCATTTTTATTATATGACAACCATGTTAGATTTTAGAAAATTATTGAATTAATTATCCATTTTATTTCATTCATTAATCAGCCAGTTAGTTTTAGTTTATGTATTTTCATCTAATACATGCTTCACATTTTAAGAGATAAAATGGATACTTTATTAATCCTTTAAAGGAAATTGTGATGTAGGTGCTACATATAATGCCACAATGAGTGTGTTAAAAAAGAAATAAAATACTAGATTAAATATAAAGAACATAAGGAATAGATTAAGTGTGCAATAATGAGCTGATGTGCTAGATAGTAGTCAAGCAAATCTAAACCATCACAAAGACTGAGGATAAGCTAAATGAAAACCAGTGACAAGCTTTACATTACTGTATTTATGTTAGACTTCCTCCAGGAACCTCAAGGCGCTCATGAACTAATCTAATACATTACGCTGATATGGTATGAAAATCAATGTATTTTTGGAAGATTATACACTTCTCAGTTTTTGTTTGTTGCCGGTATCTGACAGGCCTGCAGGATAATATGACAATTATTAGGATTTATTTCAAACCTCAACTTTTCATTACATTGCACCATAAAGTTCAGAAAAACAGATTTAATTTGTATTCAGAATTTTTTATATTCAGTGGCAGATCCAGTGACAGGGTGCGTGTGTGTGTGTGTCATGAAGGGGGTTGAGGGTCACAGAATGCATGCATGCCCTTCCAGACCAGTGACAAAATGGTTACTGAGTTGCGGAAATTCATCCCTGGCAGGCTTCATATGTTGACATGGTTTTAATTCAGCTTGCCATATGAGACCATGCCTGGTTCTCCACACTGAGAGCAGGGAGGGGGGCATGGGTATAGGCTGTCAAGCTTGGATAACATGTTGGAATACTTTATAGATGCCAGGTGAAAGGGTGGTGGCTGGGCTGAGGAAGCAACACACAGCTTTTAATCTATGTCACACTGTGCTATTAAGATGTTGCAACATAGACGAATATCTGTACCGTACAGGATTGTGTGAAAATAGTACAAACGTATTCGTCATTTAGCATCCCAAATGAAAATGTATAGCATTCAAAATAATACAAGCTAAGAGTAGTCGGTGTGGTCCAAACCATCCACAAACCACAAAAAAAGTGAATTCGACGTTTTGTTGACTATTTTGAAGCAAATAGTCTGTGCAGTGTGACCAGAGGGTGGCAGTATAGTTATGTTGGTAGTAGTTGTTATTCAGTAGAAGCAGTAGTTGTCTTGATCCAAAATCTGAATGGAGAAAAAAAAAAAGCAAAACTACAGTGAACATCCACAAGAGGTAAATGGAAAGAGAGCTTCACGATTAATTTTATTTCTGGCAATATCTGGGCTGCTACATCTTGGAAGATGTTGGTCGATCATTTGAATTTGTTTGCCAGGTGAAATACTCATTTTAATTTTCAACTGATTAAACATGGTTCTTAGAGTTGCTACCATTCCCCACTAGGTACATCAAGTTTTCTTTGAAATGGGGAAAAACACCATTTTTCTTGCAAGTTACTGGAAGGATTTCATTTTATTGGTCTGTTTACTGCAACCTATTCACATTGGGGAATTGCAAAGGAAACTTTTGATCCATAGCAACTGCACCATTTGATATTCAGCAAACAAATATAATTTAATCTTGAGATTGATTTAATTTAGAAATTTACAACACATTTCTTTCTAAAAAAAATCATTAGAAGCACTGACTGGTGTTATTTTAAGATGCAAATTTAGGATTTTGTATTCATTGCCGTGCAATAGATTATGCAGTACAGTGAGAGAAGAGTAGAAGTATGTTTCCGGCTGAAATTTTTACGGTACCATATAACTTGTTAACCAAGCTGTCTGTGTGCACCAGCTCTGTGACAGTTTCATCTTACCAGTGAAGCTTTCCCCGAGAGCTCACCTGATGTATAATACCTGAATGTGACAGGAAGTGTTTGTGTACGTTCAAGAGTGCAAGTGTCAACATGTTCATGTATAAAGCTTGTAAATGTGTGTCCATGAGTCAAAGTGAGATGCTGTAGACAGACACAGTGGACACACTATCTCCCTGCTGACAAGTGTCATCAACTCCTGATGCTTGGGGGTCTCTGCTGTGGTATGGGTGAGGGGCACAGACAGAAGTGCTGGTGTTGCAGGAAGAAATGGGGGCAAATGAGACAGGGAGCTGGGGGTTGGTACGTTTGTGGTCAAACAGTTGGGGGGGGGTGGTGACATGATCTGGCTGAAGGCAACTAGCAGACACCCCATTGGCAATACAGGTTTCATCACCAATCTTTCACCTGTCGTTTCCTCTTAAGCCCTCTTCAACCCCCTCTTATTTCCCTTCAGAGAGCAACAGACGCAGGGTGGTTGAACCTCCATGTTAAAGGCCACTGGTAAAAACCTAAAATGAGGCGCGACATAACTGTGGGATGTTTGCTTAGATTAGATTTGCATTGTCAGATGTTTTGAGGTGGACCAGTGTAAGGTATTTACACCTCTATATATAGGAGGCATATGGCTCCACCACAGCTCACAGACAGATGCAATTTGTTTCATCCACTTTCATAGCTATCACAAGCACCTATAAAAGTGCCACACTGTATGTTATGCAGTGCAGCTTAACTATTTTTAACAGTGCTGACGAAGCAGAATGCATCGGGGATCGAGTGCTGTTGGGTCTCCTTGGGTGGTGTTTGGGTTATTAATAATCTCATTTTCACTGCTCTGATTAAATCAGCGGTCGGGACAGTGCGTGTTCTGGACACCTGCCACGCGTTCTCCTGTTAATTAATGGATGTCTAATTGTAGCCTGTCTCTATGAATAATGCCACGTTGCCTTTGATGAATCATTACGAACGCTAAACATGTTGACAGCACAACTTGTCTGAACAGACAACCTTTTCTTGGAAAAAAACAAGGGCCGACGGAGGGCCTGTTAAACCAAGTTTCAGTCCACACACCCCTGAGACCCATCTGACCTCCCACAAATTTGCCTGTGTCCGTCAACAGTGAAATGCAGCTGGCACACGCATATCACACCTCCTGCGCACTTACACCAGGAGTCGGGTTTGCTCAGAGTGTGAAAATAAGATCCGCCAGCTTCAATAAATGCCTCTTAGCAGTGTGATCAGTCAGACTTTCCAGCTATGTGTGGCCTCCTCTGGCTAAACCATCTCATTAGCAACAGGGGACCTCATATTTGCAGCACAGTTTAACACCGTTTAGATTTACACTAGAAGGCTGGCGACATTAAAGCCTCTGGTCAGTTGTCTTTAGTTTACTTATTTTTGTATGATTAATTAAACCTATAACAAGTACCAACCTATATTTGTCCCTGACATTTAGGATATTTAGTACCCTTTGTAAAAATGAGCATGTGTGTATTTGCTTGTTTTTGTGTGGTGTCACTGTACATGTTCATCCAGGAGTGTCAAGGCATTCTGGGAAAATTTCCAGGACTACAACATCTTGGTTGGCTCCATGTGTCAACATATGGACAAGTATGAAAAAGGTAATTTGGTAATAAATGGACAACTAAGCTGATCTTTGTGATGTAAATCTCAGAAACTTTGTTTTGCAAATCACATTAATATCTTAAATGTTGGTTTTAAACAAATTGTTTTTATAAAAGACTTGCATAACAGAAAAAATGTATGCAGTTCATGTGACTTAGGCTGCTGTTTGGGGTTTTTGATTCCATTTCTCAGAACATTTGAAGACCCTTTTTGTTAATCTGAGTGGTTTTCCCTTTAAAAGTTTTTGCAATTTATGAATGTACTTTATAAAACTGATCTGCGCTTTTACTATTTGGTATTGTGTGATCAAAATTATATAGATGGTTCTAGTTTTATGTGTTGTTTTATCGTTATCTTAATCTTTCATATATTTCATACTCTCATTTATAAGGCCAAATGTTATTAGATCTTGATAAATTTCAAAAACAGAGGCACAGCAGTTAGTGGTGTAATATATTCAATATTATGCACAGGCTAACGGAGACATATGGCCTTGGATTCAAGCGATAGAAATTTCCAGGCTAACCCCAGCAGTTATCCGCAATGAGGAGTGTGATGAGAACAGGCACGCAGCACTGGCCAGGTGGCTCTTTGTAAGATAATGCCAAAAGATGAAACCACCTTAGTGTCAGCATTTTAATTTGATCTGCCATGTGCACATATGTTTTTAAAGTCTGCAGGGAGTCTCTTCACCATTGATGTTCTTCGCCAATGTTCTGCAGTCGTACAGGTTAGCACTGCAGGCTAATCTGTAGTGAGTCTGTCCCAAAAGCCTGCGCCAAGTAGATGGCAGGATGAGTGATCTCCACTCCTCTGATCCATGGCCCTCAGATGCCCATGGTGTGCCAACTATTCAGCTCCTTTGTAGTAGGTGCCAAGATGCCCAGACGGGTAGAGGAGGAGCACAGACACCTAAACAGGATTTGAAAAGCAGGAGTGCTGCTAGATACGGTATGAGGAAGTAGGTATAGTCTAAATGTTTTTGAGGGCAACAGCCATTATGTATCTTATTGGTGGAAATAAACTAAGCGCTACTTCATATGTGATGTTATAAAATGATCCCAACCAAAAATATTGTTTGTAGATTTTTCCTCCCATAGCAATATATTTTTGTCATCACAACACATTCTAGATGGAAGGCTAAATCTTTATTTAAAAAAAAAATGTTTTTGTTAACGGCCAGTTAAGGCAGGCATAATTTCTGAAGACTTATCCACTCTTAAAAACTAACCACGTAGCAAATAAGCATTATGGATAAAGGGCCCATCAGGAAACACTGACTTCCCGTGTAATTATACTTTGATAGTCATCTTTGGTGGTCATATAAAGCTTTTTCACATAGGATGTGTTTGTGGCTATGCTCCACTTCCAAACCCATTCATGTCTATGCTTGCACCATTCATGTTTCTTCTGTGTATACGAGTCAGGCTGCAGAGGCAACTGGTTCAGGAGGAAGACCGAGACACCCCTCTCTCCAAATACACAAAACACATATAGTGGACTGGGTGATCAAACCTCACACTGCTCCTCCTAAACCTGAGGTCCAGCAACAGGTGTTGTCCGGGACCTTCATGCGACACTGAAGCGGTGTGCCATCCAGAGCAGCCCCACAATATCCAGAGCTTCAGCAAATTGTTACAAATCTTGTCCATCCCTGAATCTTCAGACACTGCCTCCTTCGCGGAGAACATAGTGACCTGATTCATCAAAGTATTCTTTCTACTACTCGACAATATCCCCAGTTGGTGTCGGCTGCCTCAGGTAACCCCTCAGACAACCAAATCAAACCAAAATGAACAGCATCATTCTTCAGCTTGGCAGCTTCGCTCACTGCTGGTGCCCACCTCTGGTTGCTACTATACATGCATTGGTGACCTTCTGGCCACAATTACTGGAAGCTGCATACTTTATGTAGGCTCTGAACATGATCTATCAGGATTCCATGTCCTCATTGTCCCTCAGAACATGTGAAAAACTCTGAGGGTAGGTGCTCATACTCCGCTACCACAATAAGGTGGTGGGGGAGCATTCATATCAATGTGTAGTGCAATTTGCACTTTGCCAAACTGGGTACAGTGCAGTGTTAGGTGTGGTGTCAGTTAAACCGGTTTAACTTAGGGGCTGTGCTCTACTTTACCCTGCTGTAAGCGTAACACACACTATGTTAAAGCAGCTTAACAACTTATGTTCACTGCAGATGGAATTTGTCAGTCTCACCTGGAATTCAGATCCGATTAAACACGTCACTGATGGCATTTTTAAAAAACATAACGTAAGATGATTAGGTTCTTTCTATTTGATATATTAAATCATGTATTTAGCATTGTTCTATTCTACAGTCATTTAGCAGACACTTTTGTCCAAAGCGACTTACAACTGAAAGTGAGAACAACACAAGCAAGAATTCAAACAAGAGGGAACATCATGATTAAGTGCTAGTCAGACTGCTGAGTCCAGTTGGACTCAAGTGTTGCCGTGCAGTGCTGGAGGCAGAGCCTTTTTTTTTTTTTTTGCTTTTCTCCCCTCCCTACAATCATCTCCTGTTTAATTAGGTGATCACGTTTGGCATTACACAATATCATAATTTTGGGCGTAAGTGTATGCAGCTCGTTCAGTGCTGAGTTAAGCTAAGTGTGGAAATGCTCCTTAAACAGCTGAGTCTTTAGCTTGCTCTTACAAGTAGACGAGGACTGCTGATCGGCCAGAGTTTGGTAGATCGTTCCACCACCGGGAACAACAGGGGAAAAGAGTATAGCTACTGATTTTGCGCCACGTTGCGGTGGGACCACTAAGTGTCTTTCACAGGCAAAGCGTAGCTGTCGAGAGGAGTGTAGCTATGGATTAAGGAGTGAAAGTATACGGGAGCTGTTTGGGTTCTGTTTTGTTCGGTGTGTTTGGCAATGCAACAACAGCAGCTGTTTCACAGAATCCTCATTAGCATACACAAGTGTCAACCTCCCGCGGAGAAATGTAAAGCCTTTTCAGAAGTGCCAAACATTGCAGTTCCCCTCTCATCCGCTAGGGGCTGGCTCCAAAAGGGAGTCAATCCCCATAGACTCCCATGTTAAAAAAAACCAACTTCACTGCAACATCACTTTACAGCCTGGTACAAAAAACATTTTAGGTTTAATAGGTCAAGTTTACCTTCATGACAACCGTGGGGGGAGTGAATTTTCTGTTTAGATGTTATTTAATCTTGAAATTCTTCGTAATTAGGAGTGTGTCTTTTGATTGACAGGTGCCAGATATCCAGTAGCAAGGAGGCAGAGGGTAGCAAAAACGCGTTTTTTAGCCGGCTAACAGCGTGCCTTAGCTTTAGCCCGCCTATCTCCGTTAACTGGTTAGCTCCCATTAGCTCCGGGTTAGCTGTAGCTACAGGCGGCTCAGAGTTTGATGGTTGTCAATCTTCCGTCCACACGGTCACAGCCCCCCCTGTCAGCACCACCTCTTCGCCCATTTTTGTATTTTTCGGGAGTGACAAGACTCATGACGCTGCCAAGATGGCGACGGTGGGAACCTCCCTACGAGCCTCAATTCAGCTCTTTAGAAACCTACGGGGTCATGTGACGGAAGGTCTGTCCATATCTGTTAGTCTTTGAGCATACTTCTATGTCCCTATTGCTGAAAAACCTACCACTTCTGTGAAAGACAGTTTTCTATTAAAAAAAAGAAAAAATCACAGCAGTGAAGCAAACTCCATTTTTAGTGTGAGTCATGACCATGAAACACAACATCTCATGTATCCATTCAGTGTCAGAACAATTCCACCATTAGAGCTGTGTGAAGAGCCCTTCAAAGCGCTACATTGACGATGGAGTTCTCACTTCTCCCATCCTCTCCACTCCACAGCCTGCCCACATTAACTCTCCAGCCCATTCAGCTGTGATTAGAAAAGCCTCTCGGCTTCCAGAGTTTGCAATCATTTGACCATAATGAATTCCAATCACTCCCTTCTGCTGCCCTCTGCTCCCACTTGTGCCAGAGAAGTTATAAGAGGGAGAGTGCACAATTGAGAGACAAAGAGTGCAAGGCAGTCAAAGAGACTGAAGTGTTTAGCAGCAGAGTAATAGATGGTGCAGTCTCTATATTTATTGTACTAAAAGTTTAGGAGTCGAAAATATGCCAATATTACATCTGACATTTTTTGCTCTATTTTTATGCCTGTATTTATTTCTTTATTTTCCTTTTACAATTTCTTATCCCCAAAATTATTTATTGTATTTTCTTTTCATCATTTTCTGTGTTTTTCATCACTTTTTATTAATTTTTTCATTGACACTTTTTTTAAAATCAGTCATATTTTTGCTCTCATTTGCAATTTTGCATTTTCTTCCCCTATTTCTCCAAGTGTATTTATTTCTGTCTTACCTTTTTACATTTCTTTATGCATTTTTGCCTCATTATGTAGATGAGGGGGCGGACTTCCAAGGCATGTCTCATCGGTCAATCAATGCTGAGCAGGTTACAACTATGCAGCCCAGCCTGCCTGGTTCAAATGAGACAGAACCAGGCTTTAGGAGGGAGATGAAGTTTTGTAAGCGGGTAGAATCCCCACAGAAATGGACGCAAGTTAACTATATGGCTGGCTATGTCTTTGCTCTTCTCTCCACGCTTTACACTTACGCGCTTTGCATTACTCGCTTGTAGTTTCCATTGTGCAAAGCGAGGAGTGCTTTTTTAGTTTTGGTTCAAAAATATGGAATTCACTAAATGCAGTGAGTGTATCTCATTACGTAAGTGCACTGGAATGTAGTGCGTACTGAGCACTTGCTTCGGTAAGTGTTGACCCAAATGGAACACTGACATTTTGCGCTAACCGGTAGTGACGGACTAATTTGACCGCGATTCTCCAGCCCATCAAAAATATCTGACAAATAAAACATACACGAATGATAACATTAATCATTTGCAACACCTAACCTATCTACTTCTGCTAAACTGGCTAAAAACTAACATTTATGTCCTCACTCTACTGAGTCAGTATAAGTCTCTCCTCTTTGTTTCACACTGGATTTTTGGCCAATATTAGGGTAGCATCCAGGCACTTTCAGAAGACTGAATTTTAGCTTAAATGTCAGTGTGAACGCACTGTGCACTTAAATATAGTGTTTGAAAGGGCACAAGTGTGCTGATTGAGGATGTTTACTTTTTAAACAGGAAATATAATTCATAGTGAGGCAATCTGATACAGTCAGCATTATCTAACAGATATTCATTTTCCATAGTAAATAAAAAACACATATTTTTGTAAACGGGGTATTGCTTAGCTACCTTTTTAAAATAGAGATTTTCAATAAAATACCAGGGATTTGCAAGTATTTTTTTTCAATCATTGCAAAGGGGAGGAAAAGCTAATTACTAATTTTTGTCAGATTGTTGGAAAGATGGTTTATTTCAAACATGTCATTTTACAATATTTACACATTATATTCCATGTCTGAAAAGCTTCATTTACTTAGACTTACAAGTATGGCACTCGTTTGTGTAGTACAGAGTTACTGTCTAGTTGACATCTGTACTGCACAGTATCATGTCATTAAAGTGATCCATCTCAGACAGACTGCAAGTTCATAAATGCAGTTGATCAGGCAATAAAAGTTCCTTTGTCCTTCCTTAGCCAGCTGTGGCTAAATTCTGGCTGGAAAAGGCTTCATTATCTGTATGTCTAACACATGTGTTGTTGTTCTTGCCTGTAGGCATATCGCAATTAACATCTCATCCTGTAATAGCAATTATTTTAGGTAATTGTGATCTCAGTTCTATAAATATAACTTAGCTTGTTGTTATCTTATCTGTCTTCTAAAATGGCAACAACATATTTGCCTTGTGCGGTTTTTGTGAGGAAAGCCTAAACAGATTTTTTTTTTTTTCAAATCTATGCTTAAGTATTCATGTCCCATATGTGGCTGTTATTCAGTTCAGTTCAATTCATCTTTATTTGTATAGCGACAACTCACGACAATGTCATCTCAGGGCCCTTCACAGACAATCAGTGTGAGCCAATCTGATTGTTATGATTTGGCTTGTATGAATCAATGTATGACAAATAGCCTAGCTAAGGAAACCAACAGACTGCATTGAATTTAGTCTTCGATCCAATCCCCCATCCTGAGCAAGCTTGAAGTGGAAAGGAAAAACTCCCTTTTAACAGGAAGGAAAAACCTCGAGTAGAACCTGGCTCAGGGAGGGCGGCCATCTGCCTGGACCGGTTGGGTTGGAGAGGACAGAAAGAGAGACAACAGACATCACATTT
>JAOXYM010000001.1:8994223-9005435 GCA_028567055.1 Leptatherina wallacei
CAGGCCACAGCAGGTGAACTGTTCGTATTTTAAGTGAAATCGTTTAATTACCCCGTTTTTATGTAGCTACTAGAGCCACAGTCAGTGGTTTTTGTCACTGTGGAGAAAAAGTTAGGCCACATGTATTCTGAACATCTGCTTGGAAGGTGTGGATTTCCTGTTCAGCCTGTTTGGATTGAATATCAAACATAAATGAAAATTAAATGCTATTGAATATGTTATTATCATTTAAGAAATTAAAGTGACCAATAAAAAAAATTATGGCAGATTTTATTTTATGACCCTCAGTCAAAATGACAGACAATAAAAAAGTCTAGCGCAACCTCTGCTTTACATAAAACATTAGAAGCATTACAGCAGGGAAGAGAAGAAGAGTTCAAAAATACATTAAAAACTCAATTTTAAACGAAATAGAAGAAATTAAATAAAAACAGAAAAAAAAGTCAAATAAGATGGGATAAAGTATAAGAAATAAAAGGTAATTAGCAGTTGTTTTGATAAAAAGGAGAAATGAAGTGAAAGGAGAAGTGAAAAATGAAGCTAAAAGCTGGTTATCCTGTCCACTGATAAACACAACCGGATTATCCAAAAATCTTCACCTAGGAAGGTGTTTGAATAAGGACGAAGGCACAAGCACAGACAACAGAAATAATACTGTTTTACATCCACAGGAGAATCTTACCTGGCCACTTCCTGTTTACCGTCTGTTTCACATGGTGAAGCATCAGAAACAAGTTGAACATCTGTACCTACGCAGGCTTTATTCACACACTTACCAATGACTCTTGCCAGATGCTTGTAGTAATGCCATCACTGATACGATAGATAGATGGAACCTGCCAAAGCAACCATAGCAAAGTCTTCATCCTAGAAATCATCAAGAAGCAGGAGTTAATCAGAAACGTTTCGTCATTTTTACAAGCTAAAGAGTTTGCTGGCCAACAGAGTTTAAACAGTTATTTCAAGCATTTGAGCAAATGTCTCATCTTTTACTGGTGAGGACAGTCAGTGAGTACAGACTGTAGACTGTAAATCTCTCAGGATGAGCCGAATCCCCTTCAGGCCATTTTTGTATATTCAGCAGCTTGAAAACTGAGATGACATCTTGGTCAGGCTGTAACACCGGGTAGAAGAGTACTTAACACGAAATCATGTATGATAAACAACTGGAATCTAAATCCCTGTGATGGATTTGCATGTTCTGAAATACAACCTCTGACAGGAGGATGACAGTGCAGTCGATCAAACTTACTGTAGTAGGACTGAGTGTCTTAATTCTTTTTGAACTGGTTTAAGCTCAACAAGGCCTATGCAGCGCTCATGAAATTGTGCTGGTGAGGAGGAAAAAGGAGTCTTAATGCATTTGCATTTACAACCCAGATAACACACTTTTGCGCGCACGCACACACACACACACACATTCTGCAACTGCACACGTCTTCTATTAAAGCGCTCCTGCAGCTCTCGATAAGAAAGCTAAGTCTGGGATTTAGAGCTTTAGCTTATCGTCATCTTTATGAAGCTTTCTCTGCAAAGTGCAGTAAGCACGGACAAGCAATCTGCATAGAATTTACAGGGTGGGGCGGTGGGAGAAGAGAGGGAGTGTCATTGGGAGAGGGGAGAGGGAAGAGGTGGTTATGGTGTGTGTGAGTGTGTGTGTTTGTGTGTGTGTGTGTAGGGGGGGGGTAGTGACAATAAATACATTCATCTGAAAACCCGTCTGTTCTGAAACAGGTGGATTTACATTCCTCAGAAATCAAAGCTTTCACAGTGGATAAAACCTGGCCTGCTACTGCGGTATTTGTGAGCTAGTGAGCATAGTGTATATATGTGTGCCAATGATTCATACTGCACACAATACACAGTTAATTCCTTAACACACGCTTAGACGGAGAAGGCTCAGTTCTGTAACAGGGGACTTTTCATTTACTCTGAGAAAAAAAGCAAAAAGATGAGATTATAGAGAAAGCTCATTTCCTGCTAAACTTGGACTCTGGTTTCCCAAATAAAATTGCTTTTATTCTTCACAACATGTGTTCCCAGAGATTAAGGCCCTGTAATCTTGCAAGGGCTTAATAAGACTCAGTATGTGGAGTGGAGGCTAAAACAGAAAATGTGGAACGAGCTTCGCTTAGCTCTGCTCTACCCAATGACTTTAATCCTGTTTATTAAATTATAAAGAACCTTAAAGGATAAAGATAAAGAATATTGAGTCGTGGATTTAAATGATTCAGGGTTATTTTTACCCCATCCTGTCTTAGTGTGTGTTATTTGATAGCGCTGGATCATGTTTAAAGATGGCAGCATGCAAGAGCTGTGACACTTTATTTTTACAAATGGAGCTCTTTCCCCTCTTAGTAGGAACCTGCATTAAGTATGGACTCAGCCTCGACTCTGCTCCGACTGTTGGGCATTAAAGTGTAAAGTGTTTTCCCACATGCTAGTAAATCCGAAGTGTCACTGATCCTTTTGACAACTTTTAAACAGTGACATAAGGCAAATTAAATTTTGCAGTGTGTGCTGTTCTATATGCATTGATGTAGCAAGAATCACTGCTGATCCTTAAGAAATGAGGATCTGAAACAATACAATCACTAATTTCTTTTACATAATTTTCACAAACATCACAGTGGACATGTTTACAGTATCACTCCAAGATATATGCAAAACTGTCCGAGACAGATATAAGCAGATTACCTATAAGCTGTGAGAGTTAATGGCCAAAAGAGGGAGTCTGTGCAAGCTATGTGGACTTGTGAACTTGTCACTGAGAAGTTCCACTGAGCTATTGGGCTAAGAGGATTTTGGGCCTCTAATCCAAATCAAAAGACATACCATGTGAATTATTACATTCTGAGACAGATTATTTTACCCCCAGATTAAGAGCTGATGCCAGCTAAATCTTTTCATGTCTTGCTTGAGGAGGAACAGAATATGCACGTTTGGAAAACAGGCCAGTCTGTGTGTCATTTTGTTATTTGAGTCCATCATATCAACACATACAGAAGTTTGCAAAGCTTTTGTGCTGTTGTTTCACTTTATACTTTATACTGGCAATCTGGCTCTAAGCATAGGATGTGTCTACAGCATGAATGAAGTTATCAATGGGGAATTGCTTCACTGGGCTGGTGGTCCTTTTTAAAGCTATTAGATAATGATGTAGGTACAGTATTTAGTCATAAGGATGCCTGGTCTTATCCAATCAGATTTCAGGTATTGCTGTCCTGTGTCAACCGTTCTGTCCAAATAGTGTCACCACTGACTCCAAGAACAAGGTGGTATTATCCAAATGCCAGAGTTAATGTTTCAGAACAGCAGTTCACAAACCACTGGGTTCTGTTTGGGATGTCGGGTAGCTCGGCTGGCTCAACAGGTGTCCTATGTACAGAGGCTGAAACTCTGAAAACAGACGCTATCATTAAAAATGTTCATTCTTGAGAGAGATGGACAACTTTGTATATTTATGAAAAGTAAACATGACTACATTCCCTGGAAACAAACTAAATAAAGATTGAGCATGAAGATATATTCATCACTGCAGATTTGAACTGATGGCGAAGTCAAAAGTGACCATTTCTGTGAGGTGCAGTCAAAAGCCTTGGCTGAGTGTCTGATTTGAAAAACAATAGCTTGTTTAGTGAGTTCATTAAATGTGGTAGAGGGAGGGAATATTGGTAATCGGCCAAATGAGCTGTAAAATATTGGCATGTTGGATATTCTGTAAATAAAGATTAATAGTATGGTTGTATACGCCATAACAGGTCTTTGTGGAAAAATGATAAACACATGTTTAAAAAAGGGAAAAAAAGAATTTACAGCCAGCATGGATCATGTCCGCAGCAGGAGAGGAGACCTGCCATGGCCGGTGGTTTTTTTCTCCACTGCTTTGTGCTGCAGTCACTTTAGTCTTCATGGAATAAAACAAGATGGTTTAGAACTTATTGGAGTTTTAATTCTACTGAAACTCTTTTGTTTGACTTTACAGATCAGTAGAACTCATCCCTGATGAAACGCTGAATCCAGCTCTGCTCCGCTTCCCTATGGGGTTCCACAAGGGTCCATTTTGGGGCCCTTGCTTTTCTCCTTGTATTTATTGCCACTGGGATCTATCATGAGAAGGCATGGCATCTTTTATCATTTTTATATGGATGATAGTCAGCTATATGTGCCACTTAAAAAGAAAGATGCCTTCTCCCTTGCACCACTTCTGGCATGTCTTGAAGACATCAAAGCCTGGTTGGCCCTAAACTTTTTACATCTCAATGAGAAAAAAACTGAGGTGAATGTGTTTGGTCCCAGTGGTATTTGTGAACTCCCTCCTGTTGACTTGGGCCCTGTGACTGGTTTTTTGAGGACATCGTTTTCAAACTTGGGTTTTAAGATGGACAGTGATTTTAAATTGGATCAGCAAATCGGCTCTGTGGTGAAGTCCAGCTTTTACCACATCAGACAGCTGGCTAAGGTCAAACCTTTACTTGCACAACGGCACTTTGAAGCAGTAATCCATGTCTTCATTACATCTCAGCTGGATTACTGTAATGCACCTTATTTTGGGGTTAGCCAGTCCTCCCTCGCACGTCTCCAGTTGGCGCAAAACGCAGCCTTCTAACCTTCTAACTTTATTCTTTTTTAAAATTGTTTTATTGTTTTTAAATTGTTTTAAAAACAATAAAACAATAATTTTATCATTTATTTTCACTGTTAATTGTTTTATTTCCTTGTGCTGCTGTGTTTATTTTGTACAGCACTTTGTTTCAGCTGAGGTTGTTTTTAAAGCGTTTGATAAATAAAGTTGAGTTGAGTTCATCTGTTATATCAGCTGATTACTCTGATCAATCAGCTCCTGTGTGAAATCATTCTGCTTTCAGATATCTGACAACGCTGATGGTGTACAAAATTATATTTCATAACAAACGGAAGTTTCTTTAATGCACTCAGTAAAAAGCCACAAAAGACCTGAGCTGAAAGTTAGATCTGAAAGGATGTGGTTTTTCTGGGAAAGCAACAGTAGCGCTAATTTACTTAATGTGTCTTTGCTGCAAATGAATTCCTTCATGGTGATGTTATCAGAGTGGCAGAAAGTGTTCAATAAAAAATTAAGTTTGAAGCCATCCACCTCTGCTCTTGCTATGGTCAGATTTATTTCCTCCAGGCCAAACCTCTGGGATCTAATGTAATTCCAGCAGCTATATCTCTTTGATACTTTTGAAAGCCCCACAAACTCCCCAATGAGATATTAACTGCCAGCTTGTCGCTTTTACAGATAAGATGAACATGAACATTGTTTTTGTTTAATCGTTTTTTTAAATAGATACATTTTGGAAATATTCAAAATGAAGGGAATGTTGTGTATTTCAGATTTTGTTTTGCTATCAGCTGTATTGTTAACATTATCTTCACTTTGTCCTTAAAGATTTCATGTTTCCAGTTAGCTTGAATAAAATCGGCGTGGCCATTCATTGGTCACATTGTAATTTTCCTTCTAAACAACCACTAGATTCTTGTCTGGATGAATCGACTGTTTTGTGTACAACTTAAAAGTTAAGCTGCTGTTTTCTGCCTATAAAGACTTCTGGAGATGCAAGTAAAATAATCCCCTTGACGATTTACTCTGTCTTTCATTATGTAGACAAGGAGAGTCATTGGAAGATTGAAAAAGAAGCTGAAAAAACCCCAAAATAAAACATCTGCAGGGAGATAAAGACTGTTCTCACCAGATTGTTGGCTTTTTCTATTCAGTACACGAATGTGTTACATTTTGTCCTCTTTGTTCTCAGCCAACCCCTTGTCAGTGGCATTCTACAATGTGGATGAGAGCACATTCAGACATGCAGTCTGTCTGTGAGTGATTAGCTACTGAGAGGATTTACTTTAACTGCACAGCGTCAGGTCCTCTGGGTTTGTGAAGTCTCAAATCTGCTCTTTGTTTACATGGTGCCAGGTCAGCTCATCACTGATTATTTCTTTTCATTCACTTTTGGTCCCTCACCACTTCAGAGGCCTTTTCTCTCAGTTATGTGCTTGCAGACACCCACTTATGAGCTCTCCACTGTAAAGAGGTGGTGACTAATTGACAGTTAAATAGCCTACCCCTTTCCTCTTCTCGAGCTGTCACAGTTAATTCCACCAAATCACAAGGTGAAAAAGTCGAGCAGATTTTTGATGATGCCGAGAGCGAATTGGGGAGTACGTTTATTTTCTGACCCATAAGGAATGATGCAGCCTGACAAATGAAAGTGTAATTGAACAGTCAATATAGCTCCTATATTCCGATATATTGAATCAAATTAACTTTTTATTTTTGCACAATACAAAACCTGCCAAACTCTGTCAATTAACATGAGTGCCACCTCTACCTGAAACCCCTCCACGTGTGAGCTTTGATGCTCAACAAGAATTTTGACTGATGGTAGCCATGGCAACTGAATATGACAAAATAATACCAAAGACACACAGTAGTGTTGCTTCAGTGATATTGTTTAGTTTTTAGGATGTAAGACAGGAAACAGACCACATATATGAAACTTTAATATGATGAATTAGCAAACAGCCTAACAGAATCGTTATAAGCAACAGGAAATACCTGCCGTAGCACGTTCAGCTGAAGAAAATTACAGAAGGGTTCATGTGTCATATCAGGAAGAATCACAGTGCAGCCACAAAAGACATACTATTATTACGTTTCTCCATCCATTGTCCCTTTGGTTCTCTGTTTGGAGGCCTCTCTGTCCATACCGCAGGGGTCTTCTGATTGGTAAAGAAAATGTTTCCTTTGGCACTGTGGACAGACAAAGTAGAGCGTGGAGTGCTCCCTGCCTTTGCCTTAATTTTTTCACCATAAAGTACCAGAAGTAACAAAAAATGGCTTCCTGTAAATGTTAAACGTCAGTTTAGTTCTGTGAATAATTATTCATGATTTCCTGTGCAAAATGTCAAATTTATCAAATCAGCAGGCAAATTATTCACCTTGCAATTCCACTTACCTGTTTATCATTAGTTTGTAGTATTTTCATTACTTTATCCATTTATTGATGGATAGTAGTGTTATAATGACAAATGGCAGATGATGGCTTAAACACTAGATACATGATGAAACATTATAAGGTTTTAATCATTTCAGCCGTTTTAATCAAATCAACTTCCTCACATTACATGATAATTTAGCAGACTTTTTTGTCACTTCTTTCTCTTTAAACAAAGTTTTTTTTTGTCATTTACATTCATCATTGAAATTGTTACTTCTGTCTCTCATACATCTGTCAGTTATTCTAACAACTAGTTATTCTTTTGTTAGCAAAAGTCAGATTTTACAATTTCCCTTGGGATCAATAAAGTATTTATCTATCGATCGTTATCTATCTAATAAGGTTTTATACAGTACTGCGACAGTGACGGTGCAGGATGAGTGACCAAAAGTTGCCGTTCTAACGTGACTTACAGCTCTTGGGTTGTTCCCTTCTTGAGTTTTGTTCAAATTAGCCAAATATTCAAATGATTTTAGATGGTTTATGCTTTAAAATGTTGCACTAAAAGCAGAGGTTGGAAAGAGGATGATGATTCAGCTGTATTAGAGCAGCAGATCAGTAAGTCTTTCACCAGCTGAAAAGCAACAGTCGAATATTTCATTCAAATGCAGTCCTAACGCTTTCCCTACTTTGACTGTTTTGGCACCTGCTGTTAGGAAAATAAATGTGGGTTATACAGATACTATTCCATTGCAGCTTATCTTATCATCACAGCACTCTTTCCATAAAAACATTCATACCACACCCTGCTTCCCACAGTATGTAAACCTACACATGCACTCCCTAATTTTCTGTCATCTTCAGATGATTCGCTTGTTCTGATACTCTTCCCACACTACATTCTTTATTTTGATTTTCATCTGCTAAATAATGCTGTCCAGTAACACTAAATGAAACTTTCATGGAGACTGTAGTGTTCCATAAATATCACGTAAACATCAGCTGACCCTCCTAAAGACACAAACACAGACTTGATTTCAGTGAATTGAATTCAGCGCTTCGTACGGCTGTGCCTAAATAACTTCAGAGCAACTGATGACAACAAACCGTAACCAATGTTGGACACAGTGTTATTTACATTTTACAAACACCATTTGCATCTTCTACTTTAACACTGGCAGTTACAACAGGATAAACAGTCACTGTTATACATACACACACCCCACTTTTGTACCAACACACAGACTTGTCTTCGAAATGATCTTTTGTAGTTTTGCTGTATCTGTTTCTATAAGGGGAACTCCAACATGCTTATCTTACTTCATTGATGTGTGTGTGTGCATTTTGATTCAAGGCCAATGATGTTCTGCAGACCTTCATCATAAGAGATGTTCGGTTATGAGGTCATGCTTGTTTGATCACTGATAGGCAAAATGCAAACAAAGTGCTATGAAAGCAAAATGAAAATAAGGTGCTGCTGGCTTGATATTTGCATAGATAGCAGATGACAGATGGCAGCTAGTTGATTTTTACATAAACGGCTACTAAATACAGCGGGATATAGCTGACACCGTTACAGGAACAGACGGGGAGTACTGCAAATAAACATTTCACAGCTACATGCTCGCACACACACAGGCATGAACAAACAGCGGGGAGACCAAGCATTGAAAGCACATTTTAGAATGTGTCTCTGACCACACAGTAGCCCCACTAAACAGTCATTCTTGTCAGCCATTTCCATTGTTGGTCAAATTTTTGGGGTTTTAGTTTCCATCGCTCCCGCAGAACTCTGTCAGTCTTGTACAATTTCCTCCATCGGAGCTAGTTGACATCACTGCTCTCAATCAGAGAGCTCCATGTGTGAATGTCTTCATTTGTGTGTTCTTGTTGCATTTGGTGTGCACGACCTCACACAGGGAAAATACCGGGACCCCAGTCAGTAGTCATGCATGCTACAGGCTGCTGTACAAAACATGTTTGAGTGATGTTTGTATTTCTGGCTGGTTTTCAAAGTGGACCTGGCATGATCATTTCCACTCAAATAATTCTTAACCTTGGGTACCTCCTGATTCACTTTGCACCTATCATAGCTCCAAATTGCACTTCTCATGATTCCAAATAGTAACTATTTCTGAAAAAAGGGCCACTTTTTATTCTGGGTACCATCTCACTCTCAGTATATTTAGAAATTGTCCTCTGACTTTTTGAATTCTTGAAAGGAGTGGTGGTTTATGAATGTGTACTGCTTGTCTGGAAAATTACCAGTTTATAAACAAACAGAATACCTTGCAAGCATGACATAACCTCAAATACAGTGACCCAGAATTGGATCAAGAATGTGAAGGTGAACAACATTATAAACCGCCGTTACATGAATTACAGCAGTGTCTGTTTGGTAACTGTGCTCATAAGCAACAGTTGTGCAGTATTGCAGATATAGTCTTTCAGTCCTTCATCATATACGTATTTTTTCTGTATATGTTTTTGAAGAGAATGCAGTCATTTGGAGTGAGTAGGACTCTACTCTGGACTTTCTATGACTCTGTGGTAGCGTCTGCAGTGTTCTATGCTGTGGTTTACTGGGGATCTTAAATCTTAAAAGCAACATGTGATTTTTTTGTCTTCTTTTCTCTGGGCAGGAACACAAAACATTCAAATGTTGATTTCTATATTAAAACCAGTTACATTTCTAATTGAGCTTAAAATATCTTCTACTACTGCAATCAAGGAAGTGTTGTAAATTTAAAATCTGTAAGCCTTCGAGGAACTCCCGTAGAATCTATAGCTGTGTCTCAATTCAGGGTCAGCCTACGAAGGCTACAGGGTTCCCTCAGTAGGCTGCGCACGTCGAAGCTGTTTATTCGTTTGTGAAATGAGACAGCCTACCTAGTGTACGAGAATTTCTTGTGGTGCTCCAGTCACCTGTTGCCTAGCAATTGCAGATATGAGAGTGTTCTCATTCTTCCCGCTAATTGCTTCAGATAACTGCATTAAAAAAAAGAAAAACAGGATCGGAAATTTCCGCCAAAAGTCTCAATTTAAAATTTGCTTCAGTGGCTTGCTTTAAAAAAAAAAAAAAGCTGGTTGACAGTTAATTAACCACTTACAAATACAGAAAAATGAAATGTTACACGATTTCAATGCCATGGTTTAACAAACTTGTTTACAAAGATTCTTTTTATATTCTGTCACATCTCTAAAGTAAAAGAAATCCTCTGCACTTGCTGCCTGTCATCAGAGCTGTCATCTTGTTCGAAATGTTTTATTGGAGAGAAGAGGCCGTGAAGGTCAGTAGCCTTCGTTTCAGGCCAAACAGAGTATGGGTTTGGAGGGTGGATTCGGAGGCTCCTTCGGAGGCTTTTGAATTGGGACAGCATTTGGCGCATCGCTGTGATGTATGCAGCCGACGAATCCGCACTTCAAAGTGTGCAGAGCCTGAATTGAGACACACCTTATGATTAGCATGAAACAAAAGCCCAGACATAAGGAAAGGATGCTCATAATCCTGGTGCTGAAATGCTGAAATTGTCAGTTTCTGTGCTTTCAGCAACTGTGTGGTCACATCTGAGATTTGTTTTAGGTTTTACAATTCAATGCATTGGTCCACATTTCAATACACCGTACAACCCTGAATATGAAAAAGCTGGGAAAGTGTGGAAAATGAAAAAAGAGCTGGAGAAAAAAAACACATTGATTGGCTTACATCAGTTTTTTAATTCAGATCCACGACACACTCTAAAGAAGCTGGGACAGGAAATGTTTTAACATTTTGTGATGTCAATTAGTCTCGTGACACTTAAGACATTCTGACATTGAGGATACCAAATGCAGTTTTGTTCCAGTCCTCCGCCTGTAAACACCTCTTCAGGTGTATGATGGTATATGGGAGTCTTTGTCCTTTTTTTCTAGTATAGAAATTCTCCACACATTTGCTGTTGGACAAGTCAGAACTACAGGCGGCTGCTTCAATACCTGTACCGTTTTGTTCCTCAGCTAGGCCTTTTGTAAGAGCATCGCATAAGACAATGGAATAGTATTAATGCCTGATGCAGTTGTAGGTTTGCTCTATGATAAACTGATGACCTGTCCAGGGTGTACCCTGCCTCTTGCCTAGTAGCTGCTGGGATAGGCTCCAGTGGGTAAAAAAAAAAAAGATGGATGGACGGCAGTACCGTACCGTACCGTACCGTCCTCTTCCGCTTATCCGGGGTCGGGTCGCGGGGGCAGCAGCTTGAGCAGGGAAG
>JAOXYM010000001.1:9022055-9035829 GCA_028567055.1 Leptatherina wallacei
AAAAAAGGAAAAAAAGAAAGAACCAACAACATTTCAGTCCTCCCTAGAACCACCAGAGGGGCCATTTTGACACCCTGCAGACATAGATAAAGGTGGTGTTTACAGAGGCCATTTTCCCCCCTTGGAATCTTTTTTTAGCATTCAGTAGCAGACAAAGCTTCAAAAAATAAATAATACATTGATTGGCATGTGGGAATACTTTGGGCTTGTATTTCAAATAGAAAATGTCAAACACTTCCTGGCTTACAACTTATCAGCTAACACATAATTAAATTAAATGATTTTTTTATGTATTTATATTTCTTATGAATTATTTGAGGGGGAACAATTAGAAAAAAAACATCATATAATGCTAAAGTAAGGAAACTGCATTGGATGTCAGCTCATATTGATTTACTGTATTGCATGTGGAGAGCTCAATATTGAACACACGGCGTGTGATTCTGACATCCATGCAGCTTCGGTAGAGGACACATGGATTCAGTGCAGCCATGTCAAACACGTAATACGTAAAATTTAATAGTACGTTACACCGCAACAGGCCATGTTCTAGTTACAGGTAGATGTTATAATCCGACATTCTTTGACCCTGGATCATGTTGATATTCTGGATCTGGTGATCCAGAAGGTTCAAAATGTAGGGGGACTGTTGGGCCTTTTGGGGTTTTTCTCAGGTGAGTGAATCCAGGGTTTGGCGGAGGTCTGCGCTCTCTGAGTGCTTCTAGTTCAGTGGACCTCAAATGGCGGCCTGGGGGCCGGATGCCTCCAATATGTGGCCCCCCAAGGTGCATTCCTTCCAGTTTATCATTCTCCGTCCCACAAACAGCTGAGAGATCAGAGCGCTCTGTTGCTGTTGTCCCGCCTCATCACATATTTCAACTGATATGATTGGTCCTGCTGTTTCGTTTCTTGCTAACGGGATTGGCTGTTCCTGCTGTCAATCATTCTGTTGAAAGCACACCACGAGTGCAGTTTTTAAACCGCTGGCGGTGCTAGCTAGCAGCAGAGTTCAGAACGTCCGAAGCAAAGCAAAGAAAGGAGGACACCAGGAATGATTAATCTCAGATGCTATTGAGTCGTTAATAATAATAATAATAATAACAATAATGATGATGATAAGTCACTCATTTAATAATCTTGTTTCCTCAGCAAGTGTCATTGTGTGTGGTAACAGAATTAAAGTTGCAGTTTAGAAAGAGGAAGAGGAAAGTCAGGTGGAAAGACAGGACCACAGCAGGTGATCCTTAGTACTCAGAGATCTGACTGTGGCTACAGAGTTAATTAAAATGTTGTCAAAGTTATAATGTTTGATACCAAAGTGTTACATGACCTTCACATAATGTTGTTCAGACTTAAAATGACATTTATTTGGTTCAGATCCCTGAAGAAAGGATAACAATTTCAACATGTTTCAATTAAAATAAGAATAATAATGACATAAAAATGGACATTTTCTATTATAAAGCAAATCGTATGTAATTCTAATGAGTCAAATTGATCACATTTATTTATTTTTATTATAACAATGAGGATAATTATGTACTATATAAAAATAGTTTATAAAACTTTTAATGGAGACATTTTGTCCCATGTGGTATCAATATGTTCATTGTCAGGTGACAGAAGGGGCTGACGGATAGTAATGAGATGAGCAGATGGAGATGGAGGGACAGGTGGAGAGACAGGGTCACTGGTGAGGTCTCAAACTTTTGCTTGTTCAGATTTTCTGTCCACTTAAGATGTTGATATAGCAAATGTGCCAAAAAAAAACCCACATCTTAACTCTGAGAACAACTTTTACGTCCCTACCAATGTCAGAATCAAACCTACGTCCCTGTTCTGAGATCTTTGGTATCTTTGTTAAACAAAAACTTCTGTGGAGGCTTTGATTCTTTATGTTAAACTGAAAGAGATTTTTATTTTATTTTAGCACCTGTTTTTTTATTACCTTCATAATAAACAGCAATACAATTTTTGGTCTTTTCTTGAGGTTCTTTATATCTATATTTAACAAGAAAAACGTTCCCTAACATCCTACAAAATATTTGCTTTGTATTCATTGCAGGGCTCTTGTTTTGCTTCATTTGAGCTTTCATACTCATTTATTTCTAAATGGAACATGTATTGTATTTTTGTGTTTGTTTTGAATATAACTATTATGACGCGTCGTAGCTTGTAGGATTACAAAGGGACCTTTTGACTTATTAAAAGTATTAGTTGTGGCCCTTAAAGATTTGTATGTGAGTACCTCTGTTCTAGTTGCTATTAAAACTGGGTGATGAAATAATCTCAATGTTGATTAGATTTACAAGGGATGCATGATGTATCAGCATTAATATCGATATCGGCATGCGCAATCGTCATTTGTGGCTGCCGCTCCATATGAAAACATTCAAAACAAAGCAGAGATTACAGCAGCAGTTTCACATTTCATAGAAAACACATGAGTCCCTTGCAGTCATTATTAGTTTGATTTTAAAACCAACAGCATTAACAAACTCTGTTGCGATCAAAACCGACTGATCTACAAAATAATATTGGGATAATGTTTTTCTATGTGAGCCAGACCTAATGGCCACTAACCTACAAAAAGACTCTGCTGTTTTTATTCTGTGTTGCTCCACTCCTGAAACTTTTATAGCCAATGATCAGTGAGGAAAAAAATAAAGTTGGACTGGAGCTGGAAGCAGTTTTGTGTGATCAGACGGTGACTTCTGTTCTAACATGTCAGGAAACTCAGTATGAGATTCTTTCCTGCTGGCTTCAAAACATCTCTGGCTCAAATAAAACTTCAACTTGTCTCATAAAAACTTTTCCTACAAATCCTCCTTATGTCTTTAACTTTATTCTTTCTGACGGGTGTGCTGTTGGTTCCTCTGAAAATAATTCTACAATTATCAGATAGATTATTAGACCTAGTTTTATTAAATCTTTAATAATAATAATACATTTTATTTATAGAGTGCTTTTCAGTAATACTCAAAGCTGCTTTACAGAATAAAACAACAATTTAAAAGTAAACAAAAAAAAAACGCAACATAAAAAGTTAAGTAAAACACACAATACAGATAAAATTTAAGTAATAAAAGCGGAAAGAAACAGGTGGGTTTTTTAATGTGTTTTGAAAATATCAGGGTCTGTAGTGTCATGGATGAATTGTGGGAGGGAGTTCCAGAGGGTGGGGACAACAACAGAGAAAGCCTTGTTTGCCAGGTTTGGTGCTTGGTCCTAGGGATGATCAGGAGGTTGGCATTGGAAGAGCGGAGGTTTCAAGTAGGGGTGGAGCATGTCTCTTAGGTAGGAGGGGTCCTGGTTGTGGAGGGCTTTATGGGTGAGTAGGAGGATTTTGAATTTGATGCGGTATGGAACAGGGAGCCAGTGAAGGTTTCGAAGAACCGGGGTGATGTGGTCTCGGGAACGGGTGACGTGAGTAGGCGGGCGGCAGAGTTTTGAATATACTTTAGTCTATTGAGGAGGTTGGTGGTGGTTCCATAAAGGATGCTATTGCAGTAATCTAAGTGAGATGTGATGAAGACATGAATGAGGGTTTCGGCTGCAGGGAAAGAAAGTGAGGGGCGGAGATGGGCAATGTTTTTGAGATGATGGAAAGCTCTTTTGGTGACCTGTTTAACATGTTGGGTGAAAGTAGGTTTTGAATCAAAGATTACGCTGAGCAGGGTGAAGGGGACAGGGTGGAGTTTTCAAATGAAAGGTGGAAATCTTTGACTGTAGAAGTGATGGAATCGGGACCAATGACAAGAAAGTCAGATTTACTGGAGTTGAGTTTGAGAAAGTTATTTTGCATCCAGAGACTAATATCAGAGAGGCAGTTTGAGAGAGTACTATGGGTGTGTGGGTTGATAGATTTGGTGGATATATAGGCTACAGTTGAATGTCATCAGCATAACAGTGGAATTGAAGACCGTGACGTTGAATGATCTGACCAAGGGGAAGGATGTAAATAATAAAGAGGAGAGGACCAAGGACCGAACCCTGGGGGACTCCTTGGGACATGGGAGCAATTGACTAGGAGCAGTTGTTGGTTTGGAGAAACTGTTTCCGGTCTGTAAGATAAGAATTCAGCCAGGTGAGGGCGTTATCGGTGATGTGGAGAAGGGACTCTAGTCAGGAAAGTAGGATGGAGTGATGGATGGTGTCAAAGGCGGCGGTGGGGTCCAGCCAGTTTAAGAGCACGGGGGACGGTGGAGGAGGTAATGGAGGTGTTTACTATACTAACAATAAGTGGGGAGATGGTGGGGAGGCAGTGTTTAACAAGGGAGGATGGGTTCAAGAGTGCAGGTGGAGGAATTCATAGAGGAAAGGATTTTGGCCAGATCAGCGGGGGAGATGGCTGAGAAATTGGAGAGAGGAGAGGTAATAAGAGGAGTGGGACAGAGGGGGAGACATGAGAGGCAGGAGAAGTGAATAAGGAGTTATAGATGGAGTCCATTTTTGACTGCAGAATGAGAGGAAAGAATGCCATTTTTCAGTGGTAAATGAGTTTGAGGTGTTATCACAAGGGTTGAGGAGTTATTGATAGTTGAGAAGAGAGCCTTTTGTTTGTTGGAGCAAGTGTGGATGAGGTTGGAGTAACAGGTGGATCTGGGGTGGGAAAGGGCAGTTCTGTAAAGTTGAAGATGGTCCATATAAGCTTGAAGATGAACAGTGAGTCTGGTTTTCTTATACAGTCTTTTAAGCTGACGTTTTCGTGATTTCAGATGGTGGAGATCAGGGGTGAACCAGGGAGCTGAGTGGTTTTTATGGGAGCTAACTTATTGAGGCAGGTGGAAAGAGTGTTGTTGTAATGGTTAACCAGTTTGTCAGGGTCATTAATTGATGTGGGGGGAGACGAAGCTATTGTAGAACTGAGCAAGTCAGAGAAGTGTTGTGTGGAGATGGATTTGATGTTTCGAAAGATTATGATGCGTTCTTCTTTTAAAATGGGGTTGGGAAGGTGGATGCCTAAAAAAAACTATGGCCAGGTGGTCGGAGATAGGGAGGTTGAAGCTGGAGAGTTGTTGGATAGTAAGACCAGTAGAGCAGACTACGTCTAGGATGTGGCCATGGGAGTGGGATGCAACTTGAGTTTGAGTCGTTATTTGTTGTGTTAATAAAAAAAAAATTTCACTGGTTTCCAGTTCTGATGCGCTTTATTGGTGATGTAATGTAAAAGTGTGCAGCGAACCACAAATATTGCAGTTTTTTGTGTTTTTATATGATGGAGACACTTGTCTGTTTTACTAGCAACTTGCTAGTGGCCATGTTCATCTTTTATATACAATCTATCATCTGTACATACAGTCTGTGCTCTCACACTTCATATTCAGTTAGCTTCCTCCTTAAAGCTTTTCTTTAGTTTTTATCTTAAAGGCTTACCAGTTCCCCTCTAGTTTCTTGTGCATAAAAAAGCTAAAAAGAAAAAAAAAATCCTGTTTGAGCATTGCTCACAACTCTGTGATCATAGATCAAGGGAAAAGCTTTTATATCAGTAAAAGCATTGAATTATACATAACAATATAAAAACTCAACACACACACAAACACACACACACACACACACACACAGTCCTCCTCCAATTTGAGACACTGATCCTGAGTGGGCTCTTGTGTCCTGCGGAGATTGATGAAAGCTTCTCATCTTAAGGACAGGTCAGATGTACCAAGGCCAGAATACTTTCAAAGGGACCCAAATGACCTCTGGGAGCTGAAGCACCATCGTGCTCTGCCTCTACACAATCTCCCTTTAATCTCCTTCTGCTCTCTGCGAGCACTTGGTTATCCAGTGACTGAGGGAGACTCCCTTGTTTTTCATGTGTTGTCTTCGTACACTCGGTATTTCTTCAGGGCTCAGTTCAGCCCGGTCGATGTGCTCAAAGAGGCTGCCATCACAGAAGCAGACACATTATGAAGCAGGAGACAACGTTGTGGAGGGTGTAACCATTGACAAGATGACACGAGGAAGCAGAGAAAAGATGAAAACATACTTGTCTGTGTGAAATGAAAGGAAAGCATCAGGATTTTTCTCCCATTTCATTTTAGAAAAAAAAAGACATGAAATCAGAAAGGTGTCGGCTACTAAAACTAAAAGTGAACCACTATTTATTTTCTGGAATCACACTAATGTGATTGAGTTGAGCATGTTCACTGCATTTGATCATCAGTCATTGATCACAGTCAAGTTGAGAAGTTTCATGTCTTAGCTGCGGCTGACTGTTCAACTTCAGTCGGCTACATATAACTTGCACTTCCTCACATAGAGTTGCATACACAACTTCAGCTATCTCCAGCTGAACTTTTCCATACTGTGAATATCTGAGTAGAAGTTTAACTAATTTCCCAAAGATATTGAGTTAATTGATTTTTTTATATTTAAGTGTGAAAGGATCCAGGCAGCTGTATTACTGTCTGACAGACAGAATAGTCGTTTGAATTTTCAGTAGTTAATATATTCATTCATTATTCTGCTGTAGAAGCCAGCCTTTTTTCATCTTCAGGTTTTAAACAGATGGCGTGATGTTTGCTTTCAGGACTTGCAGGTGTTTGAATGCATTCTCTCCAGTGAATGATTGTGTCCCATCTCCTGCGTAACGTTTGGAGAAGTTCTCTTGATGAAATTCTGCATTGTTTTTCTTCCAAATACACCTGTTCATCGCAGCTGAATGGCGTTTTCAGTTCACAGGATTTGTTTCCAGATTGCATTAAGCTTGTTTAGATTTTTATTTGCAAACTTTCAAAGCAAATTTGATGATGGACGAAAGATTTTCTTCCATGAAGATCAGTGGATCACTGCTCAGTCTGAAAGAACGCTGCAGTCAAAATGAGATTTTATGCCTTTTTTTTTCTTTTTAAGCATCACTTTGAGCCGTTCGCTCTGAACACCTTTCTTAACAATAACTGTAATAAGAAATAATGATCATGGGGAGCTCAAAACATTTGCCCAGGGCTCCAAAGCTTAATTTTAGGCCTTATTTTATTAAAGGGGGCCAATTATGATCATTTCAGGCTAATTCATTTTTATATACGAGTCCACAAGTGCAGGAATTCATCAAGCATTTTTCACAAACCCCTTTATTTATTTTAAATCAATCCTCTCCGTAGGCCCTCAGATCAGCCTCTGCCAGAAATATGTAGGATGAGACTCTTCCGCCCTAAGCCCCGCCCTCCCCCCTAATGCAGGCTGCCTCTGATTGGTCAGCTGCTGGGAGTAGTTGTTGGGAGCATGCACATCAACTGTTTTCGTTGTCATAGAAACACCGACAGAACTCGTAAACAAAATGAAGTGAAATAAATACTATGAAATAAAAATGTCAATAAAAATATCATACAGCCGTACACGTTCAAGCTCCAATCAGACCCCGGAAATGAGAATGCACTCGGCAACCCGCAGCAACGACTACAGCAGAATGTATCTTGTTTGGTAAACACTCTGCTTACCAGCCATAGTCCGATATAACGTTATTTGCCGTCTTTCACCCGCCTTATATGTTTGTACATGCCCCTGCTAATAGGTGTACATGTGGTAAATGTAGCACAATGCCAACAGAGGTGGAAAACATCTGCTGCCAAGAATTAGATAAGGTAATGATGCTATTTGCTAACACTTTTTGCTAGTTTGCTCACACACTAACATAGAAAAAAAAAAGACAACAGACAGACAACTATTTTACTCACAGCTTGTGGCTCAGGATCAGAAACGCGGTCCCTGATTGTAGGAACAGACCCTCCTTTCAGCAAAATCCTGCTCGCAAATCTGTTGTTGTACTGGTCCTTATTCATCCAGCGGTCTTCGGTGAAGTGCCGGTGTCTGGTACAAACCTCTGTGGCTGGCTCCCAAAAATCAAACTCCACCCATTAATGTCTAGCTGTTGTTTCCTTCGGGAATGTGAACAGATGTAGCTTTCCCTCACAGCCGAAGGAGCATTTATTGTGACACTGAAAGCGTCACAATGTCCATCGCAGTGTTCCACCTTATACTGAGCAGTGAAGGTGGGTGTGCCTTTCTTCTCGGGACTGTGCACAACCTGGAGAAGATGACCAATAACTGAGTGCCCCCCCCCCCCCTCGGGACGTCACTAAAATATTGAAGTATAACCGATTGTTTTCAGCGCCATGGAAACAGAATGTAAAGACACACTGGGAAACTCAAACATGACTAATGTTACATATTGAAACATCTGGGACATGTTTACCTTCATAGTTACCAGGATAAGCTTTTAGTTAAAGTCAGGGTAATAACATCAAGTACCTGTTTATTTTCTCTAAGTATCACAGTATTTCTATCTAAACAGCCTCAAATTTCAAATCTGTTATCAGTCTTTACATTATACACCCCAATCTTTTCCATTTGAGCCACTGTGCCCTTAAAAGTTATGGAGACACATTTTTCTGCAGTGACTTCATGGATTCCTCCCTTTGAGCTGTAAATATTCAGAGTTGTTTTTAGTGCAGGAAATCAGAGAAACAAGTTTATTTTTTGAAGTTTGTGTTTACTAGTTTGCTGTTCAGTGTCAAGCCTGCGACGAGGCTCATGACGACAGCCTCATTCAGCTGCGAAACCAGACCTTATTCCACTGTGTCGAAGACATCAACAGTTGAGATGAACTATGTTTCCCTGTGTGCGGCGGACAACAGTGGGTCTAAAGCAGGAGCAACTAAAAGTTGCAGGATAGTAGCTCTGGAGGACTGGACTTGGGACTCCTGGCCTAAAGCAACACAGCTTAATCAACTGCAGCCGTTGCTCCTCCTGCCCAGTGTCTTTAAACTGGTGTCTTATTTTTCACTTTGAAGAGTAAGACATCAGTCTTTTTACTTTTTTATAAACTTTTTATTCTTTAAAATAATTTTTTTTTTTTAAAAATCATGACTTTGTCCGAAGCTGAGTAGATGGATGTCCACTCCTAAAAATGTTATTTGCTTACATTTACAGTACATAGCACCCATTCATAACTAAAAAGTGTTTCACATAAACTTCAGCCGTGCCAATGAGGATTGTTAATGTATACAGAAAGCTACCAATAATTGAATGGCTATCAATCATTTCTACAGCAGAGCTAAGACATCACATTGTTGGTTAATGGACTATTTGTTCAGCCTCACAAACAGCTGCTTTTGTCACAGTTAAACAAAACAGATGCATCAAAAAAATGTGTGTTATTGAATAAATGTCACTGAAACTGAACAGTGGAGGGCTGAATACAAATCCTGTATGTTTTCTGTCGTCAGACAGGGATTTTTGTGAAGCCCTTGACTTGGTTTGCTAGATACAGTAAAAGACCAGCAGCTTTTATCGGCCGTAAACAGAATCAACACAGCAGAAACATATGGAGTAGAACTAACATTTACACCGGGTCAGCTGGAGCTCCTTGGGCTGGTAAATGATGTGAAGGTATCTGAACAAAATATGTCCATTTATGCATTCATAGCTCAGCCATATGTACAACGCCTTCAACCCACACACTCAGCTGAAATCACCCCACGCTGCATCACAGCCACCCCCCCCCTTCTCTCTCTCACAGGCACAGTCAGAAATCACAGTCTTACAGCCAGCACCCCCACAAAAGTGAAAATGAATGTACTCACCTCCTGTGGTGGGAGCAGAGAGAAAAGGAAAAGACATGGCAACGGCTCAGGGTGGTGAGTCAGTGTGACATGATTCAGACATTAATAGTGTGTATCGTGAGTAGTTGGTGAACTACATGTCAGAAAGAAGTTCCAGCTTCATCGTCATGTGCTAGTTTGGATTTGCTCATTCGAGACTTTTTTATCTGCAAGTCGTGTTTCGGAATCATCTCTGATATCAGCGCACAACCACAAATTCCCAAACTAGCTTCTCTGAAATGGGTGTGTGTGTAAAAAATGAGTGTGACCAAATGTGTTTCTGCTGGTTGTGTGATTCAAGTGAAGCAATAGAGAAGTCACTCACAGTTTCCGTGTGTGTGAGTGTTTGGTTTGGCTGGCCACACTGATCTCAAACTGTGTCTCATCCCTCCCACAGCGACTCCTGTCAGCAGCTATGAAACCACAAACCATCCCGTCTGGAAACAAAGCCATTAAGTCACAATAACCGCCTCTGTGTCGTCCACACCCTTCACTTCAGTTTAACCTCCTCGTTCTATCACTCTCCTCTTGGTTCTTATCAGTGCGTGTAGTGACGAAGATATTTCTGTGCCACAATCAACACTGAACTGCTCCCATTATCAATAATTGAATCTATAGTACCGGCTTGTCCTGTCTGGTGAAAGTGGAATTGAGTTACTGATTCATTTATTTTCATCCCAGTCTAATAACGGCTCAAACATGCAGAACTGGACCAGGTTTTGCTGATTTGTGTAATCAGTTCCTACTCAAATGCATTATTAATCAGACCCACAGTCAGTGTGATGTTTCAGGTATTCAGTGATGAAAGTGATGCCTGTGGGTTGCAGCAGTACACTTATCAGCTGTTAACCTTTGCGTTGACTGACTTTAGCAAAGCCTGAGATGTAAGTTCATCTTATCTTCTGACACAAACGTCCTCAAACTGTGTGTTTTCTTCAAACAGGTCATCGTGCACAGCAGCTAAACACCCAACTTCACACAGAAACCAACTAAAAGGACTGAAGGAGTGCGGCCACAGTGAGGGTCTTCATGCTGAGGTGAGCCAAAACACACTGCTCAAATACTGGTTTTCTAACTCGGCTTGGCAGTGTTAAAAGATGTGTGGTCCACATTCAGACTTGGATATTTACAGAGGCAACGAGCTCCCTCGCTGCAGCCACACCTTCTTTACATACTAAAACTAAATCCATTCATCTGGTTTTTAATGAACATGCTATAACTTCACTTTAACAATCCAAATGATGTTGCTCTAACCAAACTAAATGAAAATAGAAACCTGATCATTTGTGCACAAAAGTCTAACTTAACATGCAAGTTAGAAAAACCCCACACACAAACCCACAGGATTTCCATTTAAAGGGAATAAGTCAACATTTTGGGAAATTTCTCTCTCAGATAACACTGCTGTAAAAATATTAACAATTACAATCAAATTTCTGCTGTTGGAGTTACTCTAAAGTGACATCCTGAAACCAGCAAATAACCTGTAGCCCATTTAAACGTGTAAAAATCACTTCATTTTTTAACTTTTCGGTCAGATTAAAGACCGATTTTATCTTTGTTTACTGGTTACATTTGAATGACAACGCAGAGCAATTTTAGAAAAAAAGAAAAATATTTAACTATGTGAAGTTCTGGACGTACCAATGATTGGTTTTTGTATTCATTTCAGTAACACCAGCTGAACCCTCAGATCAGTCACGAGGAAATGGGACATTCTAGAAAAAAGTTTTATTGATTTATTAACAACCAAAGGTTTGTTTTCAGTGCCGACAGCATTTGCTACATACTTTGGTGTGAATCAGAGCTGCATTTTGCCCCTTTTATCTTGTGGTAAATGCTGACAGGAACAGTGTACAAACCAGAATTATTCACCCTCATCTTGATTTGCTAACTTGAGTATTTGTTTACAGCTAAATATGCTTCCCTCTGTCCTCGCGAGCATTTACAGGCACTAAACATTTCTGTGAAGACAGACTGATGTGTGCGGTCTGTCTCCCTGTAACAGCCAAACGAACATATTCCAGGAATATTGATAAGATACAAAAGGCAGAGGGATGCCAATGGCACAACTGGACTGTTTGAATTTAGCCTGACTAAAAATCAGTGGAGCAATCGACATCCGTATTACGTCAAGTTAGCAAAAGCACACAGTCTTTCAGTTTGTGCCTGTCGCAATGCTTCTGCTGTCAACTGAGGTCCAAAGGCTAGGCTAAGTGTCAACATTCCCCCCCTCCCCCACAATCAAACAAGGTAGAACAAAAGCACAGACAGACCAGAACAATTTGTACACTAAGTTTTTTTTTCCTTTGTACATGTAAGTAAATTTACATCCATTTCTGTTCCTCCCTTTGATCCCCAAGTGGTCCAATTCAGCTGAGGCTCCATCTGAATCAAAGGGCTCCATGCTACTGATTAGACATGTTTTCATCATCAGGTAAGATCTCTGTGACAAAAGGCCATTTTCAAATCTCCACAGAGAGTCCTACGTGCAGAGATCCGTGCTCCTCAGTTTGATTCTTGTAAAGACCAGCTTGCAGAATGTGCTTTAAGAAATTCAGAGTAAAATAGCTTAAAAGTTCCCATCCATGGTCTGGTTTCTCACTCTGTTATCATGGACATGAGTGAAACAAAACAATAATCACAAGTACACCCAGGACATGAAAATATATATATTTTTATAATATATATAAAATGTTTTTATTTAATCGGATATGTACACTTTGCACAAGATGTCTGGGAAATAAGTTTCTCAAAAATGAAGCTCTGCTTCACCAGGTTACATCCAAACATTCTGAAAGGGAAAAAAAAAAAATCTCAGAACTGACAAAACGTGCCACCCTAAAACAAAGGCACAAAAAAGTAACGTTTCCAGTACATCCATTGGCCAACAGCGCTCCTTAATCCCACAAATGTAGTTTGCCTCAAACAGCTGTAGTCCACAGTTGGTCAGGGAGAAAAATAAAAATCCTCTTTAGTAGATGACTTCGTAGACCGTGGCCTTCTTGTCGCCAGATCCTGTCACGATGTATTTGTCATCTGCTGAGATGTCGCAGCTCAGGACGGAAGACGACTCCTTTGACTGTTAAAGCAGCAAACCATACGAGTTAGGCATTTACAAGCTATACTTAAGCCAGAGCCTTTCAACATTGAGCTCCCCATATACTAACCAGTTTAATGAACATTAACCCCAGATAAAAATAGTGTATAGGTTTAACATGCAAAGCTTCAGGAGTTGATGCCTGTTTGGCTTGATTTCTCTTCAATTGCAACACAAACCTGTTAATAATTGTTTGTTTATTCCAGGTCAGGTCGTGGGGCGGCAGCTTAAGCTGGGGACACACTACATGACTTTCACAGTCTGCTGATTTTAGAAAAGACAAGGAGCAGACTGACTGGCCATGGCAGATTATTTTTTTGACAACTAAAGACTAAGTATCACATTTAACAAATGCACCAGATGAGGGCTCAGACTACACGACCAACTGACCACATCAAACTCACGGTGTAAACAACCAACCATGGCCGGCAGACTAATCGCTGCTGCTGCTATTTGCTCTGAGGAATCAACTAAAAAGAAAGAACAGATGTGGATCAAGTCATGTCAATGTTTGCAGTGTGGACATTTCACTCTGCAAAAGGAGTTAGAGGTGAACGAATTAAATACTTTAAGGAAACGCGGTTCATCAGCTGTTGGTGACGCGTGTATTTTAGTTATCGGTAAAACACACACACTACCAGATTCACCTTGAAAAACTGCGACCTGTGGTCTGTTTGCCTCACACACCAACAGATTTCTGCCCCAACTTGACGTGCCGACAACAACTGGAAATCGAGGGGAAAATGTGGCAAAAAGTTGTGTAGTGTGTCCCAGACTTCAGGTGTTCCCAGGCTGGCCAAAAGAGTGTCCCTCCAGTGCAGAGACTACCAACTCCAGACTTCTTTGCCCACCTCATCTTGCTCCTCCTCTCAGCTGACTGAACTATTCGCCCTATCTCAAGAGTCCAGGGCCATAGGTGAATGTAGCTCGACTGGTAAATCAATTCAATTAAATTCATCTTCATTTATATAGCGCCAAATCACAATAATGTCATCTCAGGACGCTTCACAGACAATCAGTTTGAGCCAATCTGATTGTCATTCATTGATTCATACGAGCCAATTCATAACAAATAGCC
>JAOXYM010000001.1:9047601-9059225 GCA_028567055.1 Leptatherina wallacei
CTAAATTATAATTTAGCAAATTTATATTTATTATTACTTTTTTCAGTCTCCAGTTATTTGAATTACTATTAAGAATTGTGCCTTTTCTTTAACGGAAGGATATGAATCATTTTGCAGACAACTGTATATGTGTTTAGTAGAGTGACGTCAAATGCTACTTTATGCCCATCGCTGACTTAATGTTTTTAGATTGGTGGTAAACCTTAAAAAGACCAGAAAACTATCCACATACAAATCATGTATTTACGTCCAGACGTGGCTTTTAAGCCACGTCTGCTCTTGTCAGAGCAGTGATAATACCGACTGTAAAGCCAAATGCACAGTGCTCCTGGACTGATTTGGGATGGGAGGGGAGGGGGGATTCTTGGACAGCTTAGCCTTGTTGCTACTGCCAAAGCAGTGGAGCAAAGAAACAGACGAAGCAGCTAAGCAAAACCACAAACCCACAAAAATACTGGAAGACAAAAACACTAACTGGCATGATGATTCGTGGAGCAGACTGAGTGAAGGGGGGGGGACGACAATATGTACACACACAACCTGACATGTAATCTTGTAAACTCAAAGTAGAGGCCAGCTTAAAGTTACATTAACTATAAAAATCAAACAAGAGCTGCATTCCTGACTGATCATGCAGGAACAAGCAATTATAAAAGGAGAAGTGACTGAGACACACCAGTTACACACCAGTGTGTAACTGTAAAACCCAAGCTAATAACTGCTCTTGTGAGACAGGTTAAAACAGAGAGAAAAAGGATGAGGAAGAAATAAAGAGGCCATTGAGGGAACCAGGACAAGAGAGCAATGTGAAGAGGGAAAGAGGGTGATGCCAGAAAAGAAAGGAGCCATGAAAGAGGCTGAGTGAGAAAATTGGGAGGTAAAAAAAGAGAAAGAAAAAGACAAGAGAGCAAAATGAGAAAGGAAGCTGGCAAGCAATGAGAGCATGGCAGTGTGGCAGTGAGTTCTCCCCACTAGTGGGAATGCCCGGACAGGCTGGCACTTTCTCAGAAGCTGCAAACAGGGTTTTTGTAGTCTGGGAGCTGGTGTGGTGGGGTGGCTCTGCCAATCAGACCGAAAGGCAAAGACATGGTGGGTGGGGGTGAAGGCCAGAAAACCCTGAGGCCAGCTCACATTATCAAGCAGCGTGATAAATCTCTGCTGCCATCAGAAACAAAGAGACACGGTGAAAGAGGGAGAGGGGAGGTCTGAAGAAAAAGATGAGCGGTACAGAGAAGTAACAGCTTGAAAACATAATGAAAGGATGGTATTAAAGACAAAACCTGAGCCAAGCAAAGTGGAGACTATTAAAACTGTGGTTGAGCAGTGAATGGCATATTCCTAGACCACCTCCTTTACAAAGAGCCCCTTCCTTGGCCACCAAACAGAGGGTTAGACTTTCTCTTACTGAGTTCATTTTGCTTCCTTCTCAGGTCAAAATAAGGAGATTTGTTCAGCTAATGCTGCAGAAAAGAAAGCCACCACAAGTTTTATTCTGGTTTAGTGCAGAGATGCTACAGCATTACAGTCTGTATCTGAAGCTGAGACATTCAAGGATTTCTGAGTTCAGTAATCCTGCACTTCTCTCCAACTGTGCTATCAGATAACCTGAGACAACAGGACAGGAAGACTGTGTGTGTGTGTGTGTGCTGAATAAAGGGGGAGGAGGGTGGCGTTGAGATCAGGTAAGGTGGTATTGGCAGTCGCTTGTCACCAAATGAGAAGAGAGAAGAGTTTGTGTTTCCTTCTGACATGAGTGGGCTCATTCAGGATGGTCAGTCAATGGGAACTTAATCTGGCTGAGCAGATCCAACAGAGCGTTACACTCCAGCTAACTGAGAGCTTTAAGCCAGTCCAATAAACAAGGACTTTAACATGAGAGGGAACAGAGATAGGGACAACCAAGACAGAGGATGAAAGAAAAGTGATGGGAAAGGGCAAACGACTGAGATAAGAACAGAGCAGTAAATAAAAGAACATGCAAAAGAAAAGGGGAAAGGTTTATGAAAGGGGGATGAAAATGAGTCAGGTATTGGACTCATGAAACAGTAAATCCTCTGAAGTGATTAGGGAGAAAGAGAAGGAGAGTCAAAGTCACTTTTAATTGTGTTGAAATTAAAGGAGGTAGCAGACTACTAATCCTTATCCGGTGATTGGAGTCATTTTCCACCTGGATTAGATGGCACTGGCTTATTTGGCCAGAAGTCATTTGATTTCGGTCAGCTTATCCCCCCCCCCCCCCCTCCAGTACAAAAATGTGTGTGTTCTTACACAAAGAGCATGAATTTCTATTTAACAGTAGGCTTAAATCTATGTAAAGTACACCTAATCAGCAAACACAGTGAGCCTGTGACCAGCAAAGTCAAGAGACACACGGGAAGAGTTGTAGAGTCAACGTACCGTGCTGGACTCACGTTCTTTCAGAGGAATGGCCATAGGCGAATGAAAAGATGAGGGTCCAGGAGGGAGGAAAACAAACACAAATTAGTATGGGGTAACAGAGAAACCGTAACAAACAATGCTAATTTTTGCAAACTGGCACAATTACGTTAGTTAAAACTTGCTAACAAGAAACTCTTCAGGGAGCATTTAAGTCATATTATAGTAGGAAGCCTGTAGCCTTTACAATCCGTTTGTCTGGAATAAATCCAGTGAGAGACACACTACTCAGCTTATGCCATTTTCTCAGTGACACGCCCCCTATTGACGGCTAATTCGGCATCCATCTTGCATCTTACCTGTACTGTGAGCTCTCTCCAGATAGTATTAAACAGTCTTTTCTTGACTCTTGTCTTATCTCTTACCCCGTCTCTCTTCTGTTTCCTCCGATAATGTCTTCTAACGTTTTTTCTCTGAATCTGCCGGTGCATGTTCAAAAGGGCCAGTTTGTTTACATCTGCTTGCTAGCCTGTGACGCACGCACAAAGCCAAACTCGGGACGCAGCCGCGGGATGTTGCTGGGCCGCGACGGTCTCCAGAAATGCACATAATAGATGTCACTGTGCCGTCAAACGAGTCCGTAAAGCGGAGTTTTACGGTCGAAAAGTTACAGAATAGGCATTTAATATGTAGGATTTATATATTCTTTACACAGCAGAGGGAATGCATGTGGAATGAGACTTCTTGTTTACTTTACTTAGTTATAATATTCTGTTATGTTGGCATCAAAAGGAGTTTCCACCTGGTTTTACACATTTATAGTGTTAGGAAATTAATTAACACAGAATAATCATAATTGCATGTATAGTGTTTTATTAAGCAGCTGTTTCACCACAATGGAGAATGAGATAGGCATAAAAATCTGTCAATTATTTATAATAAATGTCTAAGTCATGAGTAAATAATTTGCCATGACACTTCTCGTAAATCCTTTAAAAAGTGATGCATAAACATCCAACAACAGATTTATGTCAGACTAAAATTACCACTTGCATCTGATGAATGATTCATTCACCACCAGATACAAAGACATGTTTAAGCAGGAGTGTTCAGTTTTTTAATGTCATTATGAACCTTCACATCTCCAATTATAATGTGAGGCAAAGAAAACTATTGAAAACTGTATTAATATTTCCTCAGAGAGTTTTTATATGCAGGAACACTGTGCCTTAAAAACATATGACGTGTTTCCAAGACAAATTATATTCAGCAGGTATATCCTGTTCTTGCTGCAGGCTGTGCTCCTCACCTCTGTGCTCCAGGTCGTGGTGGTTCTTTTCATCCTTTACAGGCAGGTGGGCCTGGCTGCCAAGAGCACCCAGAGCCAGCAGGCCGGAGCCAGCGCCTGTCACGGGGGGGATGCCGGGCGGCTGCAGGCCTGAAGGGTGAGGGGGCAGCTGGACCGGGGGCCCGTGGGCAGCGTGAGAAAGGTGCTGAGCCTGAAGCTGCTGCTGCTGTAAACAAACGCAGAGAGACAGGAGACAAGACAGAGGACAAGTGGGTCGGCTGGGAAATAATTCGCTGAGTGACCGCACTGGACTCGTGCTTTACAGCTGGATTTGACAGCATTTAGTTACAAGCCAAACCATTTATTCATAAAAGCAGGATGGTGGTCACTGCCAGCATGCTGCTCCAGCTCACTCACTGTCTGATGAGCAAACCGTCATTCATAGCTAAACATATAGTTACAGCCACATTTACTTCAATAATGTCCTAGTTTTAAAATATTTAGCACTTAGCTGTAAATTGTTATATAATAGGCTCGATGTAGCTTATGAAGTGACAAAAACATTTACTCTGACTTATTACATTACATACAAACCAAGAATAAAACATTTCTAATATGATTGTGTTAAAATGGCAGAGTTACAAGTTACAAGGCTACAAGATAAAGTTTATCTTATGATTTGATGTAAAATCATATAAAATAATGACAAATGTAAAAAGAAAAGCAATTTACTTATTAAATCTTCAGTATAAAATGTAAACACACATTCATATCACATTTGAGAAGCGTAAACAAAATATTAGATTCTTGGCTAATTAAACCTGCAATGACAAAAACTGCTGTTAATTATTTTTCTGTTAAACTTTCAGCATGAATATGAAGCTGAATTAAACTTTGTGCAAAAGGTTTTCACATGGAGGAGCTACAAGGACTCCTCCGGGTTTATTCTAGAGACCAGACTTCTTTACACACCATGTTCTTATTTATTCCAGCACTCCTACAATTATCACCATTGTTTTACAAACATATTGATGATACATGACCTTCTGTTAGCCATGTTCTGTTCAACAACACATCACCTCTAGCTGCCAGAAATGATACCAAAATGTGTAGCTCAGTCTCAAACTGCCGTGTTTCAATCATAGTTGGGACAGTTCGGGGGAAAGAAAAAAAAAATAAATCAATAAGTCTACACTTGAAAACCGAAAAACCTTTCAACACTGGAAAACCAAGAAAGCACGCCGTGCTCCTGCTAAATACTGCCGAGCACAGACAGTGGAGAACACACACACACCTCCCAAGAGGATGTGAATGTCTGTGAAAGGCAACCAGAGCTGAGAGTAGATAGACAGGAGTTAAATAGCCACTCAGGCAAGAGGGAAGCAAGTGCTTTAAAACAAGGTTAAATAACACTTAGCACATCCATCAACTGGCTCTCCAAAAAGAAAAATAACATGATTACCATTCTGCTTGCTAGAAAGAACTTCAGTAACCTCATCCATACATTCATTACATAAAATTGAGAAACTAGATGAGGGTATTTCTCGTGGCTTACCGCATTTAAAAGTTTATTTAGCAGCTGGCCATTATTCAGTCAGCTCATTACGTCGAGATAGACCTGAAATCACCCCGATGGATATAAGCAACTGAAGGGCAGCATTGTTAATCGATATTGTTCTGGTGTGCCAAGCAGCCCATTTGTTGTGAAAAAGTAAAAGCGATCAAAAATAGAGAAACGGAAGGGCCCAGTCAATACTGAGGGAGGGGGGATGGGGGTGGAGGAGGGGGGGGCAGAATCACAAAAATAACAAGAGAATGAAAGAGAGTGGGCGAGGGATGGAGGCAGGGACGTCCCTATTGAGTGTGCCTAATGAGGAAAAGCGTGCAGGGATCATTATCAAGAAGCCTCATTAGTGAGCTATGGCTGAGGAGAGGGGAGACGAGGAAAGGAAGTCATGAGGGGTGGGGAGAGAGAAAAGATAGAAAAAAAACTAAATAAATTGCTTCCAATTCAATATTCATGGATAAAGAGCTAGCTTTCTTTCACACTTATCTTTTTTCATTATGTGTAAATGCTGCAGCAGCTCAAGCAACTTCCACAGGAAACAGGCAATTAAAGTTAACTAGGCGAAGCTGGCTCCCTGCAGAACTGTACTGTCAGGTGGAACAAGCATCAACAGCACCAGCACAAACCAGCTGGCAGACTGGCTTAATAAGTCTGGCAATGATCGACACATTACCCACTGAGCCTTACAGCAGCTCTGTAACTCATCGGACTGCATTTTCTTCAGTCGTCAAGACACAGATTACACTACAAGCCATGTTAAAAACAGAACCGATTGGACTGAGACACAGGGAACATTTTAGGTTAGTAACCAGGTAAATACAATATTCTGTAAAATCTTCAGGCTTAGTATTGTCTCCTTTCACAAAAACAGATGTTAGACAGCAAACTCAAGCAATCCAAAACACTGACCATGAAGGCTGGGTAGACATTATGAGGTGGCGGCTGCTGCTGCTGGATCGAAGGAGGGGAGAGGAGATATTTAGCCAGCAGTGAAAACAAGCAACACCACCAGGGTTGCACCTGTTGGTCCTTTTTCGTGCTAATTTTTCTTTTTTTTTTTTTTCTTTTGGCCTTTTAATCTTTGTCTACAGAATCCAATATGACCAAATTTTCCCTTTACATCAATAAAATCTACAGTGAACAAAGTATTTCAACAATCATTTTCAAACAGTATATACAGCACAGACGGTATGTATGCCCAAAATAAAACATGCAAAGAAGGGGGCATTAGAGCAGGTAAATGAAGCGGAGTGATATCTGAAACCAGGCAGTGTAGACGTTGGTGCTGCGTTCCACAGATTAGCATTTACATGATTTATAATCAGCAGCGCACCATCTGTGGCTGGCTGTTTAATTATTATCTAAATACAATCTTGCTCCATGTTGAAGTCATGGAAATGAAGGAAGGAACATAGACATGAAGCGGCACCTCTGACATTGTCGAATCAGACTCAATCATGTCACCTGTGGCCAAAAAAATTTATGCAAAACAGCAGAGATGCAGAACAGTTTGTCCATCGTCTCCTCCTGTTTTTGTCCAATATAAAACAAGGCCTTACGTAAATGCATCACAGTGTTGATCAGTACTTTAACTGTGGACACTTTCTCAACTTCTTCCTTCCCTCTGATGCATTAACAGATTTTCTTCTATCTTGATGGCAACTGTCTGACAGTGTGACAGCAAACTAAATTATTTAAATTTCAATTAAATGCCGGTTTAAACATCAAAAATGTGTTCTATTACAATTTAAAATTCAAAACGGGGTTTGAATGCTACATTCTTCCGTTTAATGTTGTATTTGACTCCAAACATTATTTTGGATCAAAGTTTGCGTTCATCTATAGCCGTTATATTTGTTGTTGGCAAGTCTGAACATAAATCTAGTTTCTCATCCAGTGTTGCAGAAATCTGCCTGATGCTTTGTTTCTTCAAGGCTCTAATAACCAGACAACACTGCAGCACAGTCTCATTCACCCTGTGGAGACTGGAGATTGATCACCCGCCACGTCTGCAACACAAATAATTATAGCCTGTTTTCCTCTGTGCATGTGTTCGGTGTGGCCCTGCCCACTGTCATGAAGGCACGGCTACTTTTGTTGTAGAGGACAGTCTCTCTGCTGATTATCATATAAATATTTAACCCTTTAAGTCCTAAAGTGTCACCGGCTATGCAAAATGACACTTTTCATCCCATTCCCATCCCATTACTTAATGGGTTAAAAAGAAAATGGCAACCAATTACCATTAAAACTGGAGGTTGTTCTCTTGGGTCACTTCCCTTAAATCGAGTTTCAATATGTGATCATCATTGGACTCGACCCCCCGGGCACTGGGACAAACCAACCACTGACTAACCTCTTCTAAAAGAGGGCTAATCAAAGGTTCATTTATCCAGCTAGGCTTTCACAATTTAAATAAAATAGCAGAAATCATTGCGAATTACTAAGAAGTCTTTGTCCAGAGAGTGATTTGTGTGTGGTTTAGGTTGTGGAATCTGTTGAAGGTCAATTCCTGGTTTTTCACACACACTCCTTTCCTCCATTTAAATCTGGGCTACTGCAGATCTCTAAAACCTAGAAACTCTAGTGAGAAACAATACTGGAGATGAGGTATTGCTGTATTATTCACATGTTTTGTTTTGCCTCCTCTGTGAGCAGCTGAGTGAGAAAAACTTGTTTACAACAAGCTGTGGGTTATACCAAGCCAGAGTTGGGAGGGATTTCTATTGAAAAGGCCTAAAGTCAAAATAGTACAAAATGGCTGCTTATTCTCATATGCAGGTAGTGAAATCCGATAATACCGACAGGTAGAATTCGGCTGCTTTAAAGGTATTATGCAAAAATAACTGTTTCTGTCTGGCTTTACCCATTCACAAAGGTATAATGATACATGAGTAGTCACTGATATTACTTGATATAGAAGCTGTGTTAACCATCGGGGAATAATGGATATACACACCAAAGTGGGAACAAAAGATTTTTCTGTTCACCCTACTCTGCCAACACTGATTGGAGGTAGCCTAAAACCTAATCTCATACACCTTACAGACATTCAGTATGTGCAAAGTTCTTGCTGCTGTTATCTCTTTTGCAATCACAACACTTGTCCTGACCTGACCACTTTAATTCCTCCTGCTATTGGGTCAGAGGTAGAGGTAAGCCTGTTGGCTGGAACATTTTATGTAATTAAAGTGCAGCCACGGTGAAATGTGAGAAACCCCGAGATCTGATCTCAGTCTGGGCTGTGTCACATTATATCAGATGTTCTTTGACTCTGTACAAGATGAGGAAAACCAGAGCTGAGCTGCAGATAGGAACTGCACCCGGTGTGCTGACAGGTCATGATTAACCAACAAATCAGAGAAAATACAGCTGTGAACACCATATTGAAAGAGCATTGCAAACATTGTCAACTCAAAAACATGATAAACCACTGGAGACAGGGACAAGTCTGCACAAGTAAAGAGGACATGGCATTACTAGTTTTTCAGTCTGAACATTCAAATACCACACACAGGAGGAGGAAATGATAGCAGATTAATACGCTAAGCTGCTTTTATCTCCTTTTCACCCCCATTTTCCTGCTAAATCCAACACCTTTTCCCTAGTTATCCTTAAAGAGCAACACTTCAGCTTAACTGCATGAAGGTGAAATAAACATAGGCATAATGTGGCAACTATGAATAGCCTATGTCAACATTAGAGTGCCCGTCCTCCTCTATGCATGCAGTTTTGCCCCTGTCCTCAGGTAAATGAAGTAAGAAAAGCGGGTATACACACAGTTAGAGGCAGATTGGGAAGTCCACGTACCCCGATGATAGCATTTAGCTCAGTCATTGTCACTTGCTTGGCTCGTTCAACAGCCTGAGCCACCTGCTGTTGATGCTGCAGGATAGAAACACAAAGATTAGCTTCCGGATGAAGAAGAGTTCATTTAAAAACAACAAAGCTCTGCCTCTTCTGCTTCACAGATCTGAAAAAGGACATTTTAGCTGAGAGAGGGTTAAATGCTTCGTGAGCACAAATGTGAACTCATCTCAGAAAAAATAAACAGCCCAAGAAATGTTCTACGCACCTCTACACTCAATATGATGCATAAAACTCTAGAAAGAAAACCTGAGCTAATCTCTAAGGGCTGCAGTCAGAACAACAGCATGAGGCTACACAAACAGAAACAGGGGTCAGAGTAAACAAACAAGCAAAGCTGAGACCTGGTGCAGGAAACAAGTTTTCTTTATGACAAAGGCACTGAAAACTTCTTTCATCTGTATTATTTACTTTCTTATGCAGGAAAAAAAGCTCTAATTAGCTCTAGCCAGGTATTGATCAATTATTACCTTTAAATCAGCAGTAGTGAGTGATTAAGATTATCCTATTTTTTTTATTTTTAAGTAGTCTCTGACATTCACCTCTGGATCTGTATTTCTATTTGAAATTAATTCACATCTTGCTGTAAATAAGATTCCTCTCCTTTCCACTATCTTGGTCTTTCAGTAACAGGTACTGTCACCATTTCACATGTCACCTTAATATACACGGTGGGGGAAAAAACTAGTTTCATTTTTTTATCCGTTATGTGCAGCTGGCATAGTTGACACTCACCTCTTGTGACAAGAATGGCATGATCTGAGCCAGAATTGCATTGAGGCGTTTGGCAATCTCCGTCTGTGGGAGAAGAAAAGGAAAATATAAGAACAAGAATATTTCAGTATCCTGCTCGTTACAGGAAAATACTTACAGGAGAACTTAAATAAAACAATAGTGTTTTCAGCATCCATCAGGGTGGGCCATGTATTTCTAACTAAATTGGGACCGCCTTAGAACAAATTCACTTCCCCCTCTCTCCTGCCTCCATTAGGCTCAAGCCTTATTTCATTAGGAGGCTGAAATATGCTAATACCATCTGGCTGGAGAAAGCCTAATGAGGTCCATACTTCATAATTACGGCCCATAAAGAGGGGGGTAGGGCACACTGAAGCAGACAGGTTAACTCTGGTCCTATCTATCAGAGGCATCTTTGGTATCGACCACATAATATTAGCTGGCAGAGTAAGATGATACTGCAGGGCTCGATGTACATGGAGCACTTTACAGTGCTGCATTTGGATAAATGGATATGCTCTCTACCGAACTTGAAGGTCCCAAGACATTCTGCCAAAGCCCATTTCCTTTTTTAAATTATGCACTTTCCACACAGAGACGAGGAAGATGAAGAGTAGAAGAGGAAGAACACAAAAGTGGAAGGCTGAGCAAAAGAAGAAGCTGGGTATGTGGGGTTCGATGAATGGCGAAGTGAAACCCTCTGGTTTGAAACTAAGGTAATGTGGTTTGACTGAACCGGGGGAGGTGAACTAATTGATTGTGAGAGATTAAGGGTGGAGGCCCAGCAGGTGTGTGTGGGCTGAAGAGGTCCTTCCCGCCATTTTATACACTGCTGCTGCATTCCACTCATTTACTCCCTTAACCTTGTTTGACTGTGAAAGGAGGGAGGGAGAAGAGACAGGAGGTGCCAGCAACTTTCTGCACAACCTCTATGTCACTCATCTCATTTTGGGGGGGGGGGACCTTTACTGGCCTGTCAGGAATTATCTCACAACCCCTGCCTGACCTCAGACACACTGTGCTTTCTCCTCACCCTCGTCCTCCAAAAGATTCTTCACACCCCTTCATGCTAATCTCCGCTACTCTCCTCTGTGCCCTCCCTTCTTCCTCTCATCTTCCCCCTCTTCTGTTGCTGGGGCAACGCTATCTGGCACGGCTTATCGTTATGTAAATTGGGCTGGGGCTCTGACCAGAACAGCCTGTAAAATCATATTAGGCGAAGCACAGAGGCAGGTCATTAAATTGAATTTTCGGCCTGTCGATCTGATCGGCACGGGAAATTAATGAGGGATAACTGGGAGGAGAGGCGGGGGGGGGGCTGCACTGGGAGCAAGCTGACATAAAGAAGAGGTGGGCGACTCTTTGGGGACTCATAAAGCATCATCATTAGCGGGGGCTGTATACAATGACACGGGTAGGAAAGAGTGTTTCAGTGTTGCGCTGCATCCCTGGAAATGGCTGCGAGGGGAGCAGCATGGGGCTTGTGGAAGCAGCAGTATGCTGATATACTCTACTATTAGAGGGACTACATTATAAACCCTCAGTCACACAGAAAAGCATCCATTTGTTCACAGCAAATCACCACTTCAGAGCTGCCATTTGAGACCAGAAACATTCATGGAATTCAGGTCCACTTTGGCTTTTTTTCTGAATTGTTTAGCATGTTATGCTAAAAATAAAAATTTAAAAAAAGCAGGTTTCTCACAAGCTGCAGCACCAAGGGGCAACCTCCCGTTCGAAAAAAGGAAGCCTATGCGGAAGTGCCAAAAATTGCAGTTCCCCCCTCCTCCG
>JAOXYM010000001.1:9059325-9071444 GCA_028567055.1 Leptatherina wallacei
GAACCTCCCAATGAGCTTCTTTTCAGCTCTTCACAAAACTCCCGGATGGTCTGTCCATTTCATTTTACAGTCATTGTGCAGCACCAATGCATGATAAGGCTGAAATCACACTGTGCTGCATTTTAAAAGTTAAACGTTGCAGAACTTTGTCTGGCTTTGTGTGGATTTTACAACCAAGCTGAAATAGTACTTTGGAGGCCAGGAATAAAACAATAGAACGGCCATCCTTTACTTCCACTTTTGTTTCACTTTGAGTGGACCGGTCATTGGAACGTCATGTTCCAGCTATAATTTAGGAGAATTGTAGGGCAAACATGACTCACGTCAACCTGAGAATTTCAGCGTAAACCCTTCAGCTGAAATGCTGTTATCAGCTACACCTCGTCCCTTCTTTTCAAATATAGACAGCACTTTGTTGAGAGTTCACACGTTAAGCAGGGCAAAACGTATTTGCACAGAATTTTTGACAGCCATTTCGAAGAGGAAAATGCTCTAAAACACATCCAGTGACTCACAGTACTCAGAACGACTCCCACTTTACTTTAGAGAAACTATTTTCCACAGTGCTTTTACTGGCAGAAAAGACTATTGTCACTTAAAGCTGCTGAAAACAGAAGCCTTTGAGCTAGCAGACGCTTTTCACTGCAGCTTCACAATTACAGGTACTCAGCGTCGTCTAGTAGCACCACAGCTTGGAGAGGCTCTCTCTCCATTGCGTCCCTCTGTCAATGGTGCATTGAAAGCCATTTGGCTGTTTGTCGCTCCAGGTATTAGCTCCTGAGTGAAGAGCAGAGTCTCTGACGAGGATTCAATTGGTGAGGAAAAACAAGTGGCATATGATTGGGTGGGTGGGTAGGTGGGGGGGAGAGATGTCCGTCTGGGAATTATCTTCTCAGCCAGTGCAGAGGAAGAAAGAGGCACTTAGAGGTATCTTGTTCATTACAAATGCATGAGGACTATTTTGCATCTGCATGTCTTTCTATTTTGAGCTCATACTCGCAAAAGGGAAGTTACATCCTTTTCTGCAGGGAAACATATGGAAATAGGTTGTTTTCCAACACATTACATCCGATTTCGTTAGGGCTCAACTCATGTTGATATTTATATACTTTTCATTTTGAATTATGCAGCTTATATGCACAGACAGGGTAAGTCTCACCATAAGTTGGTTTAAGGACACATAAACAGAAACAATAATTGTGTAGCATTGCACCTCCCGGCTGCTCCAGCCTGGCTATCATAATAAAGCACGTCTCACAGCCTCCAGTAACCTCATCAGCTTCCCCTGAGAGGCTGTGTGTGAGTTCTTCTAGTCAGTTTGTTTTGGCTTTGAGACAGATCGACCATCATCACCTTGGCAAACAATTCCAGGAATCCTGTATAAATTATTCATTTGCATAAGCTCTGTTTCTCCTTCCCTCTGCTCCTCCTTTCACCCTCTTCCTCCAGGAAACAGACACGAGTCTTCTTGATAAAACACTTTCTCAGTTTCCCCTGACTCATTCAACAAGTGAGGAAACTGATAAAAAAAAAAACAACCAAAAAAACAGCACATTCACAAAATGGCTCCTAAGGTGAAAAAAAAGTCCAGCAGCCAAATATAAAAAAGAGGTTTGGATCCATTCACAGTTCATTCTTGTGACTAATCTCTAATTTTCTCTTCCTGTTTATGCCGAGTTACCAAAGAAAAAGCTGAAATCAAAATGTAAGCAAATGCACAAGAGATCAACAGAGACCACAACAGCGAACAGAGGTAGTGAAAACAAAGCAACCCCCACCACGCCCACACCACAGTCAGCAGGGCACGTTGCTGAGGCAGCCTAATGAGCTGTGCTAATTAAAATCACTTATTGACAGCAAGCGAGGGTGATTACCTCCACCCCACACTCTTCGCCATCATAAGAGACACTGTCAAAACAAATTACCTCCCAGCAGCCGCACAGATCCCTTTCATAGCAACCATTCAGCTCAGAAGAAGCACGCAGGAAACCCAGTGCTACAATTTGAATTACAGTGCGTTTGTGTTAAAATACACAAATAGTGTCACCGTGTAACATATGTGTGTGTGTGTTTATGCACATTCCCTTCCTTTCAATCCAGCTTTGTTGGGATAACAACAGAGTGAATTTATAATGTATTTCTTACACTGCAACAAATCTTAAGCACAAGCAAAGTAATACGCCTGCCTGCATGCAATAATCCAGCCTCCCTCCTTTCATGCCAATAACAGGGGCAGCTAAGGACCGTCTGTTTACCTCTCGCTGATGTCATCACAAACACTTGTTCACCAGGGATGGGAGTGGAGAGAGAAAGGAAGGAGGGTGGCAGGAGCCATGCATTATTCAGAGAGCTCTCCACTGCGCTTATTGACAAACAAAGGAGATGCACAGGACAAGTCGATTAACCCATTTACCCCCAAAGCCTCCCCTCTCCACACTCCATCCACCTTTTCTCCACCACCACCACCAGTATCCTCCCACAATGGCCAGCTCCACCCCCCACCATGCATTGCTTCAACCTCCTTACTGTTGACAAGTGCTTGACACAAAACACTCAAGAAGGTGGAGGGGTGGTGTGGGCAGGTTTAGCTCCTTAATAAACAGAAAATATGCCTAGTTAGCGCACACACACACACACACACACACACAACATGCGCCAACAGAAACGTCTGCACCTGATGAATTGCACACTGTGCTGCTGTTCCAACTGGGCTACCCTCCCACCGATGCCATTAACCTTCTGGATCCGAGGGCCATGAAGCCTCCACCCCTCCACTCTCCATCTCTCCTTCTGCCTCACTGACAGACTCCCACTCTCATACATCATATCGTACTACTAATGACTTAAGAGCCATCATTCACATCACATCCATGAGACACAAGGGGGAGGCAATGAAAAGACATGAGGACACAAAGAGGAGGGTGAAAAGAAGAAACTGAGGAAGCAAAGGTGACAGAAAGAAACAGACCGCTAGTCTGAATTACAAAAGCCTAGGGTCCCAACTTTAGCTAATAATCTTTCGAGTTTAGAGGTTCAATTAGACTTTTTTGGGAGGAGTTACTCTTCATCAACAACTGTGATATCTACAGTAGGGGAAAGATCAGCAGAAGCCTAAACCTAACTAACCCAAATGTTATTCATCAGATTACAGTCAAACAGATGACATACTTCGATCCTGTGTATGAACACTTGAGAGGAGATGCTTAAAAACTTCCAGATATCTTCCAGATTAACTTTCTCCTGCCATGAGATGACATTTCTTTTCATTTGTACAGCCTGACATGCAATAAGATGCTATAAACAAATTTGTTATTTAGTCTTTAAAATTCCAAAGAAAAACATGTAAATAAGTACTGTCACCTAATAAAGTTATTTGCTCAGATCCAGATAATCATCAGAGGTCTTCAAGAGGGTGCACCTTTACAAACCTGGGTTTTGTTTTGACCAACCTACCATCAATACTACTTTAAAGTATCTACCACATACTAATTCATTCACCACTTCCAGTCTACTGAGATAGCTCTTTGTTCAGTGTAGTAGGAACTGTGGGTGTTTTTGCCTTGTTTATCTGTACCAGCTGGTTCTGCTGCTGCATGATGCCCAGTGCAGGGTGGCTGCCGGACTAATGAGCTTTTAGCCTGACCGGCACTGAAGATGAAGACAGAGCAGCACAGGCATTTATTTGCACACACACTCAGGAGGACAAACCACTCAAAAACACATCCTCTCAGACTGTCTGCCAAATACTTCACTTTAATCTTATCAAGCCATCCCCATCAGACAGCGTGCCCTCAGCGCTGTTTAGCCTGTCAGCATTTTCACTACAGGAAGCCGGTATGTGTACGTCTCCTAAAGGCTTTCAGGGATAGGGGTAGAAACTAAGGTCGGGTACGCTTGCATGCATGTGTTCATATTCCACAAACACTGAAGGGGAAAAAACAAGAGTGTTTTGACTGTACACAGACCATCACTGATATGGCTACATACCTGTTTGTGCATCTCAATGTTGAGCCCGTAGGACATCTCATAGTACTGTAAAACAGGAAATGAAAGGTTTTTTTTTTTAAAATACAAAAACTTAAATTATAAACCTTGAATTATTAAAAGGTGATATTTGTTGTCAGTGATGCACTCCATCTTTGTGAGACAGGTCTCATAAAACAGCAGTTGACTGATAAGACATTTTAATCAGGCCTGTAATAAACACTCAAACTATAAAACAGAAGCTAGATGTTGCAAAACAGGGCTGAACTAAAAAGAACACAGAGGTTGATGGCTTCATGTACTTTTTGCTGCCACAGCATACTGTTCACTTCTGCTTGAGCACAAAAATCATTTGACTTCTAAAAACCAAGAAAAAACAAGGCCATCTGGGAATGACTGCAAAAAACTGGGGCTGCCAGCAGATCTACAGCGTGATCTATCCGTGTTGTTTGTCTTCTTTATCAAACACCCTCAATTGATTAGATCTACTCAAACCACCTTCTGGTTCAGGAAAACATTTAATAAGTGCATTGTTAACATGTCATTCCTTTTATGCACATGTAAGATAAGCGTGCACATACACAATCCAAGTCTGAGGTTAGATCTCTTCTCAGGTATAAATGCTGTTTTCTTTCTACATGCACACAATGAAGTTTGTCATTAAAAAAAACAACTTTTAATTTGGATTGTATTTATTACAGATTTAGTTGTGTCTATTTGATCCTCAGGGAGCTATGAAATTACTCAAATGAAAAGCAGTTTCTGTGCTTCAGATATATTTAACTTAACTCTTTAGCACTTTTATTGAAATCAGACACTTATCTGATTTCTTAAATGTGGATTCAATAAAACTGCAAACGCTGTGCCTGATGCAGAGCAAAGCAAACTACGCTCCAATTTTCAGTGAGCTATAGTTGGGTAATCATTTAATATTACTTACTGATCTTTAGTAATGGAGCTGTAATGAATGTTGCAACTCAAGCTTGTAGTCATCATTGGATGTTCTGTTGATTATCTACAACATTATCTGACATGTTGAAGGCAAACACAACAGAAACTTGACTTCCAAACTAACAACCTAAAATCCAAAGAAATTGAGTTCTAAACCATGAATAAACAAATGCAGCAGAGTTTAATATCTGAGAAGCAGAGAGCTCCTTTTGGCCTTTCGAAATGGAAAAGCTGTGATAACATGTAGTTAATGGAGTTGAATACAATTATTATAACATAACTTGAATATGTGGTATGAACTAAAAGATCTCAGACTAATGTAGTAGCTAGACTAAACATTTGGCCCCCAACAAGTCAACTTTAGTTACAAACACTCAGAGTTCCTCTTTGTCTGAGAAAGCCATGGCTAAGACCCCCGTGGTTCACTTTATGAGTTGGCTTTAAAAAAAAAAAAAACAGGAAAACCTCTGATTCATACACAAAGCCAGCAGAGGAGTCATTATCTCCCAGTGGGTCATGTTGGGGGTGTTAGAGAGGGTCACAAAGAGGACCCCAGAGGTCACACCCAAAAATCAATAGTTGGACATTTGACCCCTGGTGAGGTTTCAGCTGCCCCTCAGCTCATCCACACCCTGAACCTTTCCCCCCCCCCCCCAACATAAAAACACAGGGCTGAGTCAACGATCTAACCCAGACCGCACCACCTGTGACTGTTAACCTGAGGCAAAAGGGAGGGTCCACCATTAAATCAAATTCACAGCTTCATGGATACCACACTTACCATGACGTAGTGACGCTGCATCTCTGTCTTTTCATTGGCCAGTTTATCATACTCCACTTTGAGACTTCAGGAGAAAAGGAGAAAAAGGAAGTCACGTATGATGATAAAGAAGGATTGTTAAACACCTTCACTGTAGGACACAGAGGAAAAACTAGTTTTAAAGACTTGTTTGTTGTGATAGAGCAGTTGAGATTTTGCGTAGGCTTACTGGTGTGAAGTTATAGTAGTGGAACAAAACAGAAGCAGTTTCCTCTTATTGTTTCCAGGAAGGCAAAGCCGTTTACAGTAGACTAGTGATTACCTGTGATACTGGGCCTGTAGGAACTGAAATTCGTCTTTGATCCTATCGCAGGACTCTGCCACTGTGAACTTGAAGCCAGGCTGCCCTGGCTGGTGAGGTGCCTAAAATGTAAGAAGTTTGGAAATATGGCAGGTGTAAATGTCATTGTTGCATCTCCGTCTTTCTGGGTAAACTGAGTACTTCATCTCTTCATGGTTTGTCATCTCACATCCCCTGAGCCTCAGCTGACGGAGGAGAGGGCTGCTTTCACTCATCAACATGAGCAATAACAAAAGGTGAAGCACTTAATCCACTGAGAAAGAGCTGTTGTATGACATGCAGGGGAAAACTACGGGTTTCAAAAATAAATAAACACACAGCTGCTGAATAGACAACTATGAAACTACAAAAATATGACATTCATAAATGAAGTCAGTTAAAGGATAATGATTTGCTTTAATGGGTGACATAAAATTTCAGATGTTTTTGTAGATAAACACCATTTCTTTTCCCTCCTGCCAGAAAAACGTCTCAACAGCAGCGATCCAGACCATAAATAGTACGATCTGGACCAGTAGCTCCATTCTGAGTTAATTAAGCTATTTTGAAGGCTGGTGTATTTGCATCAATTAAACAGTGACAAAGACAGCTACTTACCGGATGCCGGCCTTGTGGATACATGTCGAGTCTTTTACACAAGGGAATGGATGTGTTTTTCTCCCCCTTTCTTTCCGTAATCCCAGTGAAGGTGCGGTAAATCACCGCCACCCCCTCCCCTATGTACGCAGGATGGCGGCGGACAAAGCCTTTTCTCGGCTGCGAGGCGCACTCTCAGACCCCAACCACTGGATGTATCACCTCCTCAGCCTTTCTTTGTACCTAAACAAGAATGAAACGGAGCGACACTGAGGAGCAGGATCACACCGACTCCACGTTTAGCGACAGAAAATTTACTTAATGAAGCCTTAAACGACCAGATACGGTCTGTTACGTAAAATTAAAGTCGTTTTCATTTTCTCTGTGGTGTTTTTTTTGTTTGTTTTTTTTTGTTTTGTTTTTTTTTTGGGGGGGGGGATATATCTTTTTAGGAAAACATTTCCCCAAGTTATAGCTATTTTCAATCTGACGTCCAGGTTTATGGTACATTGAGGAAAAAATAAACAAAATCTTTAAATCCCAAAGTTTTTACTTCTGAGTAGAACCGCAGCGGCAGGATGTCTTGCTTTTCTTGTAAATCTAACGAGTTGGCTTCCTTAAAAAGAAAAGAGCACACGCAACTGTGTTTCTGGTGGTCCAAAGAGATCAGAAAACAAGAAGCTGCTGCTTTCAAAGTCGGCTCACATAAAGCCACACCACCACCACCCGCCTTGTTAGCGGCGCTTCATGTAGCCCCCTTTTTTTCTTTACCTTTGTCTCGGCTGATTCCTCCTCTCCTCCGCACAGGTAAATAGTATCCACACAGTTTTATATCCTTGACTTTTTACCGCCACCGCGGACTGACAGGGGCGAAAAATATCTGTCGTCGTTTGTGTTTTTCATACACTTCTTTGGCCCCTGAGAGTCATAAAGCCCGGTGATTCCGAGGAGAGCGTCGCTCCGTCCGGTCGGACGCTGGAAACCCCTCGAAGACGGGTTGTTGACCGCAGACAACTTCAAACACAGCCCGTGTTAGATCCAGTAGCAGCCCGCGAATCTTCCAGAAAGTCCCGATATTACGACTCCGCAACAAAACCAGTTATTTTTGTTTAAAATGTCGACCGTTGTGAAAAGCACCGCGAGCCTGCAGTTGGGTAGCCAGTTCCTCCGCAGCGCGCTGTACCACACACAGACTGTGCACCGACACGAGGACCCGACTGCCGAGAGAGGGCCGCGCACTAACCAATCAGGCTCTCCGGAGGAGTTCAACACAAAGGGCCAATCACTGTGCGTTATCCCCACGTGGGGTTTGAAGCAAACAAACGCTCTCATTGGGCTGCAAATATGTGACCTCACATGTTCGCCATCTTGGATGTTAAGTGGCATTGTGTGCGTTCAACAACTTGTTCAAAACAAAAAGGTAATAATTTATATGTTTGAGCACTATAGCCAGCACTCTGGAGTTACACATTATAGGAAAGTATATACTAGCGCCTTTTACCACATCAAACTGTGGCAACCCAAATACACACCCCTGGTGTAAACAGGGAAATAACCACGTTTTAAAGGACAACATCTATCTCCTTCTGACAATAAAAACATCAGTCGGCCACCATTGACGATGAAGCCAATTATATGTAAAGCTACTGTGACCTTGAATTAATTTTACACGTCATTATGTTTAAGACATATAAATGCAGAAGATAAGTATGCTCTGTTACTACAGTAAGAACAAGATGAATTCAGTGAAATTCATTCAAAACACGCAGAAGATGCGAACGCTGCTTCATATACAGCAGAGTATCCTTTGAGTGACTTGAATTGATCGACCTATTTCTAACGAGACCTCAAGCATCTACAAGCTTTCCTATCAGCAGCACTAGGTAGGCTTGAACACGTCTGCGCCTCAGCCTATCACGTGTTGCTCACTTTGCCCGCCCCACGTGGGTTCTCTCATCCCTCCCTCTGCTTTTTATCCAATGGGCTCGCAGCGTTCTTGCTCTGCGGCTTGCTATTGGCTGAACGCTGGAAAAGCTGTCAGTCAGGAGTCCTAGTTGTCAATTAAACCCACGTTGGGTACGGCGCTGACAAATGCCTGTGCTACTCTCCCTCCTGCCTGCGAACAGGGCCTGGAATGGCTGCTTAATTAGCTTCGAATGGCTTTTCCTTTCAGCTCAAACAATCTGTCACTACCATGTGGTAAAAAGAGCCCCGCATAAAACAAAAGCAGGAGAAAAAAAGCCAGTAGGGGCTAAATATCAGTTTGATTCCCCCCCCCCCCTTTCTCTTCAACCCCTCCATGAAAGCATTTTCTGCTAAACAAAGCTTTTACCTCACTCAAACACTGGCTCCTTTCACTCATCCGTTTCCGTCCACATTTTTTTCTAAAACTGAATTTATTTGTTTATTTGGGTGTCCATTTAGGCTTTTCACTTTTTTTGCCCCTTTCTCCAGGTAGACCGGTTTTCCTTAGCCTAATGATATTTATTTTGTTTGGAATAAATGCAGTCAATTTTGATAGTGTTTTCAGAGTTGAAATAAATTTACTTCCACATCAAGATGGTTTTAAAAGCAAAAGTGGGCGTTTACCATTTTCAGTGCAGATTTAATTACAGACACCTGAGTTATGCAAGACAAATAAAAAATAAATATTACCATTACTTGCAATGACCTTAAGGTGTAAGATTAACAGAAGAAGGAAGCAGACTGATGCAATCTGGCACCTTTTCCACGTCTCAGACCAAAAAATGTACTTTGTCTATTTTATGATATTCACAATGCAACAGTTTCCCTGAAATTCAGTATCAAATTGTGGCTAGCATGCTGCGTGCTTCAAATGTTGCTTAGCAACAAATGTTTCCCTCCTGCAGATGTGGCGACATCAGTTGGGATAATAACTCATGTACTGAGGGCATGTCAGTGAGTGAAACCCACGGGGAGACTTTAAAGACAGCCTTCACACAAAACTGCAAATGATAAACTGATCAATTTTGTCATTATAAAACTTTAGAGGTGAACGGAAACATAACAACCACAGCACTTCTCAAAATCCAAGCTTACTATGGCAACTTTGCTAGTCCCAGTTGCAAGTCCAAATCCCAAATTTGTACTTTTTTGTCACTAAACAAGAGGCTAAAGCCGAAGGCCTCGTTATCATATAAAATCACTGTTAGAAGAGACCATTCCTGTTCTGTAGAGCATTCAGTTTTAATGATGGCGTATTAAGACGTAAAAGTTGCCAGATATGTCCTTCAAGTCTAATCTAACCTGATGCAACAGATGGTTAGCTTGGCAGAAATTACCTGGAATTTACTTCACAGAGACAGTTTGGAAAGGGGTGAAACTAAACAGATGCTTCACAGGTGTCCAAATGAAGCATCATTGTGATGAACATCTACCATAAGCAGAACTTTAACCAGTAAAATGAAACACTACAGACACGGCCAGTGAAAATGAGGAAAGACCAACATAACTCTTCAATACTTTGTACATCAGTGAGAAACTCATTTAGATGGTTAATTGCTAAATATCATACTGCAAGAATAATATGAGAACATTACTGTTTATTCTATTTTAATGTGAAGTAATCTAGAAATGGAAACTCGGCTGACTTGAAGAAATACAATAACATCCTCACTTGGGGTTTCAAAAGTTTTAATAACCACAAACATGACAATTATCAAAACAAGCCGCCATCTTCTGGTCTGATACACCAGAAACCATGACACTCCCACCAGTAAGACTGCTCCGTCTAACATGATGACAGTCATAAAGGCTGTCATTTCCATCTATAAACATTAAACCACTGAAAATCACTGCTGTGGGAAACAGTGCCCCCTAACAACTTCCAGCAGATTTTAAGGTGGAATTATTTCTGGCATTTTGCATGTGTTGATGCTGTGAATCAACCACTTTATAGAGCAGCAGGATAACCTTGACCTTTCTGTTCCATTTCCTCTATTTTAGAGCAGATATGTTAGATGTGTTTATGAACTGTAGCCGGATTCTGCGAACTGATTTTGTCACCTGAAAGGGGAAAAAAAAGTGTCAGGGCGATGTTCCACTGTGTTCTTGCAGCTCGAAAAACAAAGGTTTAAGAAACAGCTTTATCAATGAGGTTGCACAATATAATCTGAGTTATGATGGTGGTGATTAGGTCCAATCTTTAATGCTTTGTAAGATATAAAGTTTCTAATTTTGTTATGGAAGGATCAGTGGTTCTCTTCACCTCACAGACCCTTTCTGTTTGTTTGTGTCTTTTTCCACTGCTAGCTCCAGTTTCCTCCCACATTCCAGGGACATGCCATCCACGTGTATTAACAGACTTAACAGCCCTTAGCTATGTGTAAGGTGTCTATCTAAACATGTTGATCTGCTACCTAAGCTCCTGACCTCTTCTAGAGATTAACACGACCCTTGATATGATTAAATATCCAAGTATTATAATGTGTAATGAATGGGTTAAGTTTTTTGTGAAGAGTAGCAGCACTGCCAAGAACCAAGCAGGATTTCATCACCTGCTAAGCCCCCATTTCAACCTCTTCATGTTTACTCAGCCAGAAAACAACAGAGATGGTTTGAGGAAGTTCGACTCATGTATAGAAACTATCGACTTCTCTGAAAAGCTGTAACTGTCATCTACTTGTTACTATTACTAATACACGCATCAGTAGAGTATTTCTGAATTACCTTTTATTTTTATTTTTTTTACAGCGTTTAAAAAAATGCATATTAAAAAAAATCCAAACTGAGAAGTAAAAAACTGTGCTGAGGCTTGAAAAAGACACGAAGAGTCTAGACTGAGCCGGATGACCTGAAACCCGAGCAGAGGCGGAGAATATACGATACTATGGTGCAGGCTGCAGTATCATGTGCCGCCAATTAACCAGCAGCTGCAGCAGCTTTACTATTTTTTCTACAGTGCAGATAAAACTTGCATCAAGAACATTTGTCTTTTACAACACATGATCACATAATGTGTTCTGAGACGTTCTCCTCAGAATTCTCCAATCTGAAGAATAAAAAATGAATGGGATGGATCCTTGGCGAGAGGAAGAGACGGACACATGCCTGAAATCCACCTCATCCTCCATTCATCATATCTCTACTCAAGTGGACCCGTAGTGTTGATTTAAGTAGAACGGTTGGTCAGTCGTGTAGATATTTGTCAGTTTGCTTTCCGCTGAGCTTCCTGGGATTGGTATGTGTAGGCCCAGTGTAAGGATGTGGGTTATCTGGGAACTGGCAAACACAGCGGTGGTCTCTGTAGGCCCGAGACTCTGATTCAAGAACCACATACAAACAAACATTATCATACGGCTTCATCTGACATATGGAGGCCTGTGGATGCGTCACACATACAAACACTCACACAAAGATTCACTTTTCATCCCACTCAATAGAGAGCGGCCTAGATTAAGCAGCAACAAAGGAGTGGGCTTCACCGCTGGGAGGAGGAGGAGGGGGGGGGGGGGGGGGGGGGGGGCC
>JAOXYM010000001.1:9087619-9099014 GCA_028567055.1 Leptatherina wallacei
CAGCATAAAAAAAGAGCGCTGGCAACCACAGACTGGTGGAAGATCTGCAGCAGTTTTCTGCAGGGGTTAAAGGCTGCTAGCCTCCTCAGGAAATACAACCTGCTCTGCCCCCTCCTGTAAAGATGGTCACAGTTCACCAAGCAGTACACTTTGTCATCCAGCTGCAGACCAAGGTACTTATAGGACCACACCACCTCCACCTCCTGACCCTCTATGAGGATAGGCTGTCTTGGCAGTCTCATCCTGTGGAAGTCCAGTACCATCTCTTTGGTCTTAGAAGTGTTGATGTACAACTGGTTCTGGAGACACCACACCACAAAGTCCTTTACTAGATTTCTGTATTCCCCCTCCTGCTCCTCCCTAATGCAGCCAACAATCGCCGTGTCATCCGAGAAGTTCTGCCGTCCTTCAGCCTGACAAACTGCGGTCTGTTAATGAGGTAGTCCGTGGCGCACGAGGTGGGCGCCGACCTGCATCCTGGTCAGCTTGTCCTGCAGGAGGGGCTGGTTGGTGTTGAAAGCACTAGAGAAGTCAAAGAAAGAATTCTCAGAGTGCCGCTTTCCTGGTCCAGGTGTGTGTGGACTCCATGAACGAGGAAGAGGGTGGTGTCCTCAACCCCCACTTTCTCCCTGTATGCAAACTGGAGAGGGTCCTCAGCCTGCTGAGCCTGTGGTCTGATGGAATGGGCGACCAGCCGCTCCATCGTCTTCATAAGGTGGCAGGTGAGCGCAAACGGTCTGAAGTCACTGAGTCCGCTGGGATGTCTCTTCTTGGGGATGAAACACAATGTCTTCCACTGGGTGGGAACAACACTCAAACGTAGGCTCAGGTTGTAGATGTGTTCGAGCGGCTCTACATGCTCAGCAGTACAGGTTTCCAGCTGCTTTCCTGGCACGGAGTCTATTCAGTTCTCTGCAGACCTGCTCAGCAGAGATGGTGGGGGTGGTCAAGCACCATGTTGTTTGTGGTGAAAGAATGAGGATGGGTGGGGGGAGGTGGGGCAGAATGGTGGAGTGAGAAGGGGAAGGAAGAGAGGGGCGGGAGGTGGGGTTGTGGATGGAACGCTGGAGGCCAAGGGGCATGGGGGGCTGGGAGGCAGCGTGGAGTCAAACCAGTTGAGAAAGGTGTTGAACTCGTTGACTTTCTCCCTGCACCCTTCTGCTGCACAGCCGGTGGTCTGGTTACAGCCTGTGATGATTTTCAAGCCGTTCCAGACTTCCCGCATGTTGTTCTGCTGAAGCTTCTTCTCCAGCTTGGTCCTGTACAGCTCCTTTGCCTCCCTCAGAATGTGCCGGAGCTCCCTCATCTTGTCCTTGTTCTTAAAGGCCATCTTCTTCCTGTTATGAACAACCTTCACTTTGCTAGTGATCCACGGTTTGTTGTTAGCAAAGCAACAAACTGTTCTGACTGGAACCACCATGTCCATGCAAAAGTTGATGTAGGCTGTGTCTCATTTAAGGGTCTGCGCACTACGAAGTACGGATTCGTAGGGTGCACACGTCACAGTTGCGCGCCAAGTACTGTCCCAATTCAAAAGCCTTCGAAGGAGCCTCTGAATCCACCCTCCAAACCCGCACTTCATTTAGCTTAAAACGAAGGCTGCTGGCGATGTATCCTCTTTTCTCCCATAATTCATTGCAAACAAGATGACAGGCAGAGCCACGGCTCTGATGACAGGCACCTGCAAAGTGCTGAGGAGTTTTTAACTGCAAGTATCTATTTTAATGTAGAGATTGAAGACTATAAATTGTAACTAAATTTGTTAAACCGTGGCATTCAAATAATGTAATATTAAATATTTGTGGATTTGTAAGGTATTACTGACGTATTTACCGGCTATTTTTCTTTTTTCGACTTTTCTTTTCTTTTTTCTTTTTATAAACAAAGCCAGCCACTAATGTAGATTTTTAAATGAGAGTTTTAGCGGACATTTCTGGCTCCATGTGCAGTTATCTGAAGGAATTAGCAGCAACACTTTGGGGACTGGAGCATTACGCACTTCGTAGTGTGCAGACCCCGAAATGAGACACACCCATAGTCTGCTACACAGTCAGTTACACTGTTGATCTCCTTATCCTCATGCGAGCTCAGCAGTACACTCCAGTCAGTAGTTTCAAAGCAGCATCTGAGGGTCTCCTCAGCTTCCGGGGACCAAATCCTGAAGGATCTGGTGTTGGGGGGGCTGCCTTTTCTCCAAAGGTGTGTACTGAGGCTGGAAGAACACTAAAGTTCATGGTGAAGACTTTTTCCAACCAAACCTTAGGACACAATTTAGCAAAACCAAAGTCCTAAAACATTTATCACTAACTTTACTGCAAAGGCTTTACAGTGTGCTGATGGTGACAGATATAAACTAGTAGGACCGGGTAAACAAATCTCAAAAATAGATTGCGATAATGTACGTCAATCTTTGCAATAAGCATGAGATACTGTCAGTGAGTCTCTACAGTCAGCTATGCATCCATCAGCACACTCCAGTCCACTAGTTGGCGATAATGCACCTCTGTGCTGGTTGCTAACCACTGAGAAAATACAAAAAGAGAAAAAAACAATAAAATATGATGACTTGGCAGCAGGAAGGAAACTGAGAACATTGAGAAAACAAGTGCAGCCGAAGACAGCCAGGAGAGCCGCGGCGAGATGGAGAGTGGTGAAAGTGGTTTGGATTCAGTGAAAATGGTAAAGAGCAGATTGATATGATGCACAAACTTTGACATCGGTTGATGAATGCAAAAACGGAAACGTGACCCATTTATTTGATCACCTGAAAAGGTATCAGCCCAGCAAACACATAGAAAGCATGAAAAAGAGAGCCAAAGCAACACAGTGCACCAGTTCTTGCAGTGCAAGAGTCAAACAGAAAAACAGAATCTCATCATTCGTGGCTGCCATCCTTTAAAAAATATTCAAAATGAAGCAAAATGATTAAGACAGCAGTTTCATAATTCATAGGAAAAGACACGATGGCTCCTTGCGGTCATTATTGATATATTTCTCAATTTACCGTATTAATAAACTACATCACGATCAAGATCTATAAATAAAGAACATTTTTTATTTTTTGCCATTTCTATCAGCAAATACCAACTAGACTCTCACACTGACAGATGTTTATCAAAACTAATCAATGATTTAAAAAGTACCAAAAACCTTTCCTGGTCTGTCTCTAAATGTTCAAAAGCAGCATCACATTTATAGAGATGACTTGTTTTAATTTAGAATGGAAAATTATATGATCTATCATCATACTAGGTCTCTCAGTATCAAAATTTATTATTCCTAAATATCATTATACCCCGCGTATCTACATAGATATGAAATAATCTGAGGGGGAGACAAACATCTGGGATTTTTCTATCCGACAATGAATCCTTAACACCTCATATAAGGAATCATCTGATGACTCTTTTGTAACTTAATTTGTGTCTGCAGAAAAAGTGAAGCTTTCATCCTTTTCATGCTCAAGTTCATTTATCATCAACGTCGAAAGCTGAGGAAAAAAAGAGAAGCTGCAGCTCATTTATCTCAGGAAACTTGTAATTAAGCTAATATCCGTGTATGGTATGGAAGTTGATTGGCTTGGTTTGTTTTGTCTTGGCCCGCACACTCAACCCTCCTCTCTCCGAGTGTGTGTCACAGCACTTTTCCTGATGAGTCCGATGTGATCTGTCGTTCTCTCTGTCATTCACTCTCTCCCTCCATCCCTTTCTCCCTCTGGACTCCTTCCATCACTCGTCCGAGTGAGAAAGTGGCGTGACAGTGATGTGATGGGGCTACACAGACTGTCAAGATGGATTGCTACCCTGGGAGATTTGCAGGCACACACACATACAGAAAAAAGTGTGTGACACAAACACACAGACGGAATCACACTTGTGCGCATTCACCCATATTCACACACATACACGCATATTCGCACACATGCGTGACCATACAATCACAGACCCTGCTGCATGCACAGACACACACACTCACACACACATACACATACACAAACACGGTCCAGTGAGCTCCTGGGCCTGTCAGCCGAAGGTCGCTCAATCTGACACAGTGTTCCAGTTGGAAACAGGCCCAGGGAGGCATCATGGCTTCACTGCCTTCACTCCAACACGAAGCACACGTACACGCACCGGAACGATTTTCTCGCTACCTTTTACACAAGCTTCCCTAAGAGAGCGGCTTTTCTCCTGTCATCGCCACTTAAAGTGAGGTTGATGTGGTTTTCATATGCAAACATGAGCTCAGATTCCTATGCAATGGTTCAAATGTCTAATGTGTAAATATTATTGTTCCGACGATATGAGCATATTTGTCCCCTCTAAACAGATGATGCACGATGGCCACACATGAACAAGTAATGTGATATTTTATGTTTGCAGCAGGCCAAACTGTCACAGATCAAATTGCCTTCCTTCATACAAAGAAAGCTCCATGCACCCACACATGCACCGAGACACGGAGCAGTCAAGGATGATCAGTGTGAATTGCTGCCAAACAGAGCTTCTTCTCCTTCCTGACACACACACACACACACACACAGCCAAAGACACAAACGCAAAGGCCTAACCCCACAGGACAGCATGTCAAGCAAAGATCTGAGAACACATTTTCGACTTGGCTGAGCAATCGAGCAGCCCGGGGGTCCACTCGGCCGCTGGTCTCTGCCCACCCTCCGTCTGCCCCTCCTTCTGCATCGCCGATCAACAGCGAGTAGCCGATGAGGTCAGCCAGACAGAGATGAATCTATACTCTGCTGGCAGAGCCGCATAGAAAACTCAATTGCTGTTTTTATTTGTTTTCTGCGGAACACAACTCTGTTACACTCTAGACAATCTTATCCAGACATCGTGGCATTGGCAGCATGATGTTTACTCGATGGATATTTAAGCGATGATGCTGGGTTGTTTGATGACACCTTATGTAAAGATGAGGTCTAAACCAATAAAGAACTGGCGGCGTTAAAGATGCAGCGTTCTTTTAAATTAAGATGTTTCTCCATCATCAAACTCAGACAAGAGCAGCCTTCTATTATCATAATTATTCAATCACTTATTTAGTAGGAATATAGCTCTCAGTCTGGTTGAGGAGCATGGTTAAAAAAAGATGACAGTACATCACTACAGATGGAGAAAATGCTAAAACTGTAATTTGTCTGCAATCTGTGACATTTACAGTGTCTGAAATCAACTTTTGACTCATGTGCCAAGGGAGGTAGATTAAAAAAGAAAAAAAAGAACACATACTCCAGCAATTTTCCTTCCAGGACAAAATTAAAAGTGATCACATATATTCACTCATTTCAATACATTTCACTATAATTAGGCATTAAATGGAAACTTAAAGAAGAGCTCAAAGGAACATTTTGAGTAATATTGCAAGAATTCAATTCTTAACTCAGATAATGTGAAATCGAACTTCTTAAAAAACTACTGATCTTTTGATTTTAATGATCACATATACAGAAGTCAACTTAAAGATTTGGGAAATATGAGATTCTTGATCATTTTAACCAAATTCGACCAACCAAAAGCAAACTTATAAAATGCATGTTAACATGTTAGTCGGACTGAAAATGTGCAAAGCTAAAGTTAAAAAAAACCCAGACCATCACACTCTGATAAGGCAGTAAGGATACTCAACGAGGCCTAGCCGCTCCACACAAGCTCCAAAGTTTCATCTTTTCGATGACAACTGTGTTTTTTTTAATGCAATAGAATTCCCAATAAAATTGCTATCCATCCCATATTTTGTTTCCTCTGTCAGATGGCTTAATGGGTCAAACTGAGACTGAAATGGAGCCATTCAGACTACAGGTAAGATTGGGGTTTCTTTAAGTTATTCCAGTTAATCACTTTGCTCTGATAAAATCTATATTCCAAAACAGCCCCATCTGTACAGAGAATCCAGCTACATCTACGTGTACCCATGTATGGTTCACGGCATTGTGGAACTGAACATACTTCGGTGTATGTATACTAGGGCAAGGATGTTGATCCTATTAAACGGCCAGGTGGAACTGTAACCGTAAGGCGTAGATCCCACTTCTACTCCATCTCTGATTGGATAAAGTTTAGGGTTCGACAAAAATATGAACACCTGAACCAATCAGAAGCAAAGTAGTGAGTAGTGATTGTATACCCATCAATACAAAAAAGACACAATGCATTTTCCTATTTTATGGCTAGTTTGGTACAAATAAAGTCTTCAGAGAACGCGACAGAAAATAGAAAACTGACCGATATCAGATCCCAGTGAGTGTTTCACAGAGAATCCAACAAGAGAGGAAAAACACTTCAGTAAGAAACTGTGACCTACTCAGTAAGTGCTGAATCTAATTCAATCTTTCTAAAGGGCAGAGTACAAGTAAAAAGGATACCGAGGTGCAAAGTAAGTCCAGGTAAGGCCTTTTAGAGGCGTTTGAAGACGAGGAATTTTTCTTTTTAACTGCAAAGCCATCTTTCAAGCAGATCATGTGCTCATCATGCAGTGAGAATACAAAGAAATAGCACTACAGCATCAAAACATGCGAAATTTCCAAACCTAAGAAGTAAGTTTCTATACCCTTACACCAGTTGTACCGATGAAATTAAATCTTTACTAACTTTTGTGATTTTAATTGCAACAGGAAAGTTGAAACTAGATCAGTCGATTCACTCAAAATATATATTCTTTTGATGTTTCCATACATGTAACTTAATTTCAGGATTAGAGGAAATATTACTAATTGGATACTTAAAAAAAAAAGGTGATAATAAGCTGCAGTATAAAATGTTAAAAGTCGGAATATTATGGAAATTGTTCAAAGGAATACGTCAGTCAGCAATTAGCTGGCAGCAACGAGATCCTTTATAACAGACTTTGAAGTGAGCAATCAGTAAGTTTTAAGAGGATAAAGTTAGAAGTTTTCTTTCTAATATGATAAATCTAAAAATATTAACCTTAAAGTCAAACTTGTAATTAATATAAACAAATGTCTGTCTTTAAACATTCATACCACACAGGTCAGACAAAGAAGGACAGACTAATTAACCAAAAATATAAACATCAAACTTTTTTTTCCCCCCAGCATTAATGATTGATTAGCACAACATTAGCTCAAGAACTAATTAGGCCTCAGGAGTGTGGACAGTGTTATTAACACACACTTGTTACTGCGACACCGAGGAGAGCACATTTCCGTCCCTCTGCCTGGAGCCAGGTGGCCTTTGTTTGTGAGCTACAGACGTTCTCAACAGCACTCTTTCCTCTGAAGACCTATCTGCTCTCTGTGCTCCACTTAGACCTCGAGTCTGAAAGCCACAGGGGAGATGAAACACACACAGATGCAGAGGAAGTGGTGGGGGAGGTCACTCCAGTACACAGACAGTTTATGGTACAACACAGGCTGCGTCACAGACAAGGCCGTGTCAAAACACAGACTCAGAATGCCTCAGCCACCACCGGTGCAGTGTTTGTGAATGTGCATGCAGATGTGTGCATTAGTACCGTGAGAGAAGGAGTCAGTATCTCACAGTTCCTTGTCGTTATTTTTAACCAGAGCTGTGGTGGCTGAATGAGGAAGTGTGTCTGTCTGGTTTGATGCCTTGCTTGAGGCGCACCAATAATTTCTTTTTGTCTCTTTCTCAGCTATGTCTAAAAGAAGAAAAAGGCAAAGTGAGAAAGGAAATAAACTGCATTTTAAATCAAAATGTATGTGTAAAGCTGCTACTATGTGTTTTGATGCCGAGCTGAGTGCCGCGCTGTGTTTAACAGGGTTTTGCATGAAGTCAAGTGTGTTGCTGTGCGAACGTGCGGAACAGTAGGCGAAGTAAGAGAGAGACAGTCTGCTAATGAGCAGTGTGTGTGAGCTCTGCGCTAACCCCATCACTCCCAGACACACTCGACACTCACACACTAACATGCACACGTCCTGAGAGAGAAGTGTGGATAAAGAAGTCCCGGTGTGAGAGTAGTAATTAGACTCCCATCCATTAACACAAAGGGCTGTGGAGGAGGATGAGCAGCAGGTGTGTGGGCGTAAGGGTGTGTTTCTGTACATGTACACAATAACAATGCACTGACACGTTGTTAATTGCGAAGCCTTTGTGCGTCTGCATAGTATGCATGCGAATATGTAGCTGTATGCTAATGACACTGCGTACGGTGACCCTAAAGTATGGATGCATCTGTTACAGGAACTCAGCAGCAGGTGTGAACTCAGAACAGAGAGCAAGAAACCGTGTTCAAAGACATGTTTGTTTACACATTCAAAGTCAATGAGGCACAGAAGAGGAAAGCTCAAGCAGTTATTTCCACAGCACACCGTGGGTTCGTTGTTTCTCACTGCCAGTAGTCTAAATAAATCATGTCTATTCCAGCAGCCCGACCTAACAATGTAATTGTGACGTATAGTAAGATTAATTTTGAATGGATGCCATGCAGATTAGGAATCAGAGAACAGAATTTGAGGCAGAGTGCACCACTGCAACACTATCGTTTAAACATCAAACATACCTGCATCCACACATAAAAATCAAAAGGCAAGATCAATGTTCTGAGGATAGGCACTTTGTATTTTGATTAATATTTTCAGTTGTTATAATTCAACGTAATTTATGCAAGTTAACAAAATAGCATATATAGCATGAATCACACTTGTGCGGTGTGTACAATCTGCTAATGCTCGTAAGAGACTAAAAGATACCAGTGTCTAGCTGTCATAGTTAAAACCCCAGTAAGACAGATTAGATGTGTACTGCAGCCGCAGGGCTGCTGATAATAAACAACAACTTGTATCTTTTAGGTTTCCTATTAAGGACATAACAATAATATTTCAGTGACCTTATTCTGGATTTATCAGAGGATTCAGAGCTCAGCTGCAGCTCATCTGGTCAGTCCATGAAGTGCTGCTTTTCCAACGCTTGGTGCAACTTGATTCTACTCGATCCACTTTCGGTGCCAGAACCTTGTGTTTGCTTAATATTTCCTGCTGCAGATCGGTCCGGGCAGTTTAGGCACGTGTGTTTTAATCTCATATTCGGCTGAAGGTTTACAGAAACTATATTTAATGTAGCCAGTATCAAATAAATAGTAGATTGGTTAAATATAAGATATTAACTGTCAATCTCAATTTCATTTCTAAATCATGTTATGCAACTTAAAAGGTGCAGTTTTTACTGTATTCTTTTAATGTCTCATTTGCATGAATCAGTCAAACTAAAGTGCAATAAAAAAGTCCATTTGATCCCTTCCCAAACAAACATTGGCTCAGGGAAAAAATGATCAAATACAGACATGAATCAGACTGTTATTGTAAAAAATAAACATAGCAGAGGATACCATGTGATGATCTCATGCCACTACCACATTCAGTGTTGGCATAATGGGCACATTATTTATAGTCACTAGCCATCAGCAAGCCATAACCACTGAAAGGATCAGTCTGTTATTCAAATGATATGATTGCATATGCTGTTATGGCCCAACTACCTCAACTCTACAATCAGCATTCATCATGGTCTGTCTCACAGTTGCAAACAGGGTGTCTGTCTGAGAGAAAATCTAGCTGAACTGATCTCTGATTAGTCCCTCGGGCCCGACTGGATGAGAATACAGAATGATGCAACGTGGAAATGCCACCTGATGGGATTCTTTTTATTCACTGTATAATGAGATCCCATTAGCTTCGATATTCCCACAGGATTTGGAACCAATAATTCACGAGATTACTGGTTTCTTGACGAGGTCAGTTGATTTTCTTGGTTTAAACTCTTGCTACAGATTATTTACAGAATTGTGACTGCAGACCTTGTTTCGGTTTTACCTGTGAGGGGAAAAAACCCATCCAAGTCACTACACAGTATATATGTAATGTACATTTATGTGTCTAAACTGAAGACATGAGCCAAATACTCAGAAAGAGAAGCGAGTGGAGTGAGTCTGAGTGTGTGTGAGACTGAAGGAGTGAAAGGAGAAGCGAGTGTGTGAGTATGCTGTATACAAACCACAGCTTTGCTCCATGCTGTAATTCACCCTGCCGCCAAAACCGCCACTGCTGCTGTAGCGCTGCGGCAGAGTTTAGCTTCTCTGGCTGACTCGCTGGCTGAGGCGGGCTAGTGCTTGTAGACAGAGGCTGTGCTAACCCTATAACTGTTTGTTTATGTTGCAGCCAGAACCGACCATTAAAAGTGGGCCCTCCGTCAAAAGCACAAAAACAGACGCTTGTCATGTTCGAGGGCTGTAATTGTAGCTCTTGTGTGATGTTTTTATTTTCCCTCTGACCTCGCTGGATAAACTCAAGAAGCCACTTAACATTGGGCTTGGCTTGCCAGAGCCCAGAGAGAGAATTAAGCAACATGCAGTCAAAGGAAACACATTTGCTTCCCCTCCCTTTATAATTCATAGCTGGGAGAACTTGATGTCACTTTTCTCTTGACTGCTCACCTTGACTTATGACCATTATAACATCCCACTGCTTTTATCAATAACACTGAGATCAGCAACACTGAAACCTTGTTAAATGCTACCACACAGGTTGTTAATGCTTTGTTTACTGCGGGAAGCAGGCATCTATAAATTAACCTCCTGCAGATTGCTATGTGCATATAACAGCCCAGCCCCACAACTGCAGGGATGTGGACGAAAAATACAGCTTGTACGTTAGCGTCATCCCAACACAAGTGAGCCCGCGCTGTCTCACTTCCTTGAAATGTTGACAGAAGAGAGCTCAGAGGTTCCAAACTTCACTTTTGGTCATCATCAATTAAGTGGGAAACAGTGCACTGTGGAAACACAAGCGCCCACTCCCTTCCCTTTTATGCCCTCCTTTTCATCTGCATCTCTGTCTTTTTAGAGTCATTTTGAAATGTGCAATTACAGTCACACTACAGCAGTAGGCCTTTATGCCATTTCAGCTAGCAAGAGAAAAGAAAAGAGCAGAAAACATCAGAGGGAAGGAAAGACAAAGGACTTCAAGGGAGAAAGAGAAGGGGGGGGGACTAGCTTGGTTACCATTTTCAATGTGACAGGCTTAATTGACAATTTTTAGCAAGGCCAAGGGCGTCTCATCTGGAGAGGCAGAGGAATTTAGTGAGATTAAAGGTTAAGAGAGGTTAATTGCTTCAATAAGACATTCAGACATGTTAAACGCTATTGTTACATCAACCTATAATCTAGCAGTGAAAATTATGACTTTCAATTTAACGGTGCAGGGAAAATGGAGAGAAATGCTTCTATGACTAAGTTCTGAACAGCATGAAAAGACTTCAGGTTCCAGGTTGATCACACGAGGACTCAAGTCATGTTTGGAACCAGCCCCTTGCGACCATCGGTAGTATTACACTTTAAAGGAGACATATTATGCAAAAATCACTTTTATAAGTCCTTGGAATAGTCTCTTACAATGTTCTAAGTCACG
>JAOXYM010000001.1:9121440-9134259 GCA_028567055.1 Leptatherina wallacei
CTTCTTGTATCACCCCATCGTCTTAACCTCATCTTGTCTTCTTGTTGTTTTGCCAACTGTGTGTTTACTTTTTCATAGATACTCTTCCATATTGAAGTCCTTCTGGTGACATTTAGATTTCTTTGCTGGAGCTCAGTAGTATTTTTATTTGCCTCTTCCGCTAATATATGGATCTCAGTCAGGCCAGATTTCATTTTGTGTTTGCAACCTTCCTGCTCTGCTTCTACATGGCAAAACCATAACGCACGCTAAATCCTCATTTGAATACTGCCGTTTGCACCTGTTATCAATTGCGCCAGCATTCTTAGTAAATCACCCGCAAATCATAAACAAGCGAAGGCAATTTATTTGGATGTGCACACAATTTTGCACTCTTTACCAGGGATCTTATTAAATCAAGATAGTTAACTTAGTAGATCAAGATGCAATACAAATGCAGCGTAAACCAAGGCAAGAACAATATAGCGACTGATTTACAGCCCACAATGAAAGAAAGCTGAAAATGTTGTGTTTTTTTCCCTCATAACATTTTATTCAACAATGAAAGCTCAAAGGCAAAGATTCAGGATTAACCAATGCAACCAATAAATCAGAAATGATCCATTTTTACAGCTTAACCTCCCACTCCCATATTCTGATAGTTTAACAGGAGTGGTTGAACATTTCTCCCCAATAGGCCTGTGATTATCGGACTACAATGGAGGGAAAACCTTCTGATCAATAGAGTACCAGATAGAATCAATACACTGCTCTATTGAGGGTTTCTATGGCTACCACTTCCTGCCAGGCTCCCTCAGATCTATTAGTCTACAGAAACTATCATCAAAAATGATGCATTTCTTCCTCAGTTCCCGTGAGAAAATATCAGGTTACTAATGAAAATGTCTATCATTGTATTTCTTTGTCCTTTTTTTAGATAAATTAAATTGGAACTGACTTCTGCCACTGGAGAAGGAGGGAATAAAGCATCATATGGAAATACACCGTTATGTGAGCCATTTCTTCCCTGGCCTGCCACAACAGGATGTCTGCATTGTCATCAGTACTAGAAATGTAGAAATAAAATTGGCACAATTTGTATTTGAGTTTCAAAACTCTGAAATAGCCCAAAATATTTAGATGTTGCAACCAGTTCTTACCAATGATAATCATTGAATTTCATATTAAACTTAGTTTGTTATTGGTGGTCTTTTACATCTTTAAAAGTTGTTACCGAGAGCCTCTCCAACACTGAAACTAGATGAAAAGAAAAATCTAACAAGCAATCACAAGGCAAGGGCAGGAAGTGGACAAGACATGTCAAATGTCACTGGACTGCTGCCACATAGCAAGCACCCAAACATCATTTCCACAGGTAAGCTGCACACAAGCATTTTCTGAACAAAAAGATGAACAGGGACTTGAGCATTGAGAAGAATCAGTTTTTCTCCCATGTAGAGAACTGTATATCTTGTAACTCAGCAGAAACAGAGCATATATGTTACTGGTACTGTAAAATAAGCTGCAATTTCTAATCTGACCATTGGGAAGCTGTAAATTTGTGATATCAATAATAACCAATAATTTCCCTGTAAGAGGGAAAAATAAAGTAATTTTCATTCATTCATTCATATCAAGCCCCACTAAGGAAATTTGTTGCACATATTTAATGCATCAAGAAGGCTTTTTATATATATATATATATATATATATATATATATATATATCCATCCATCCATCCATTTTCTGTACCGCTTAATCCACACAGGGTCGCGGGTGGGCAGGAGCCTATCCCAGCAATGTATATATATATATATATATATATGCAAATAATTGTACCTCTGTAAAATGTCCTTGGGTGTTTAGAAAGGCGCTGTCAAATAAAATGTATTATTATTATTATTAAAATAAGGGCACATACTATATCAGTATTTCTATTGGAAGCACAGGAAGCACCACACATTTGAAATTAACTTTTTCAAATTCAAGTCCTTTTTTATCACAAAGTAAAAATCAAATACATGCTTATTAGATTTCTGGGTGATGATCATGCCTAAAAAGGAAAACACAATCCCTCAAGAGATACGGTCACGTTTTAAAACAACGCAGAAGAATCTGGCAGTTTTATTTCTCTTGAGAACCTCCTTTTAATGTCAGATGCAACACCAGTGTTGAGAAAACAAATCCCTGACTGCTGCCTCCCCCTTGAAAGCCGTACACGTGAATTTGTTGTCATATGCAGGTGAAGAGAGCACCAAAACTGTCAATAACAACGCAGGGAGATGTTACAGGAAGAAAAAAGACTGAAGATTTTTTTAATGATTCTATAATGAACAAATGCACTTTGATTTTTCTGATTTACATTTTTGAAGCATTTAGATGGAGAAACCAGTAATTGTGAGTGAATTCAATACATGTGCAACTGTACTATGTAATGCAAGCTGGCTGATAAACTTGAAATGTTCTGAGACTTCAGCATGAGATCTGCAGAAAAACTAAACATTTGAATATTTTTGCATGTCTGGAACAGGACTGAGGTGGCTGACTGAGGGCTCATCTGTGAGGCAGGGACGATAACGCATAGACAAAAATTGTTCGAATTTTTTAAGAGAAATCAACCAGTGTTTACACTTCTCATTCACAACCTACAGACATACCATAAGCTAGGATTTCTCACTTATTAGTAAAATTTTGGACTTTCAACATTTGGTAGAAGATTAATCACAACCGGGCTGGACACATGCAGGTCACAGCAGGTCTCAGGAGCAGCAGGTAATGATAAAAATAATTTTAAGTTGCAGCACAGCATTAACAATTAGTGTCCTTCACCATTATATTAATAACACATTCAATGAAATGTAAGTAAATAGCAGGAATAAACAATGAAAACCATATATTTCCCAAACAGTTTTGCCTGTATACTGTAATGGGCAAAAGCTCTCATTAAATCCTATGTACTGGAACTTGAGACACTCTAATCATAAGTGTCTAATCTAAACATTTGAGAGCCCAGTATTAGAATAAGTCTGGGAATTTTATGACTGTGAAACTTTTGAAATTGCATTTTTTCTGCATGTTCATTTTCAACATTTTATTACAAATTGATATCACCATCTTCTTAGTAAACAAATTGGTTGTAGCCTGGCTTTGCTACAATTCCTCATGCTGAAACACTTTAGAATTTGAATTGTAACCCCCGGCTTCAAAACAGGTGTCACTGGACGGCAGAGCTAGGATCACCTGACGAAAGAGAACCCCGTCTCTTGGTGCCTTAATAATTCAATAGGAGTTTTATTCTCAATCACAATATCAGTGCTCGCTGAGCCGTTTGTAGACTATCCCTCAGGCCTCAATAGTTATTAAAGACAGGAATTATATATTCATAACACAGGATATTGCTGCTTGTTTATTTATAGCTTGCTTCCATTTTCCAGTGGTATTTTGTCAGTTGGCTTCCAAGCTATCCACCTTGCTTTGCCGTAGGCCATATATACCTCTCCCACCGCACCCCCCCCAATAGGGAGAAAAACCCCTCAGGAATGGCTAAATTGAAAGTGCGCTTTTTCCATTATTTTCAGGTTCGACCACCGCCAAGCTATTTCCTTGTTTGCTTGTGCCCAGACTTTGCAATGAGGATGTCTCTTTCTTTCACGGCCTTACAGACGGCTTGTTTGGTTCAGCCGCTGTCAAGGGACTGCAGAGGATGCTGGCGAGAGCATCAGGTCCAACATTGTTTGCTGTAGTCATGGGCTCCCAAGGACAAGATGATTTTATCACACTCACAAGGATGTGTGTTTGTGTGTGTACAAGAAAGTAACAACCTTGTTTCCTTTTATGCTTCAATGCAATACGTAACAATGAGTAAGGAGGAAACAGTCATGTTCTTTCCAAAAATGAGTTTCATTTGGGGCTTAAGTAAATCATGCATCTCATCACTTTGACCTCTGCTTCTCTCCTTTGTTTGCCCGACTGCCACACAAGCATCCTGCAGTACACAGTCCATCAGCACAAATTGTCTGCACCAATAAGGCAACAACCAGAAACCCCGAAAAGCGACTTTCACACTTTTTGTAGGACCAACACATTGATATTCTATCCATTTCCCTCTTTAAAAAGCTGTTGTCACAGCACATTCACTCCTACTTAGCACTCAACATTCAAATAAAGAGTGAAATCCTTGTTTTTCCCTGTGATTAACAGGAGGGAAATAATATATATATATTTCTTAAGATTGGCTACCTTCCAAAACACATTTGTCTTCATTTGGCAGAGGTTAGCCACTCAGTTTTGCTGTGCAGGGTAGTTTGAAAGCAGCAAGTTGGCTCAGTATTGACGAGTCAATCAGCAAAGGTCAGCAGGTTTAGGGGAAGTGGGACACCTGAGCAGGACTTAATCTTCTTCGTCCTTTAAGTGAAGAATTTTGGATGAATAAGCAGGCGAGGAAGGCTATTACCGACCCCCCTCCCTCTTAAGTTTGTCATCAGCCAAGGGCAGAAGAGCCTGGAAAGATGCCAGCTGCACCGACTAACACTCTCATTCGCATTTATGGAAGAGTTAGAAGTTGCCACCTGCCATTCTGACTCTCTGATAGGCATCTAATGTAACCACACTCTGCTCCTTTACCTCTCCTCCCCTTCTCATCCCTTCTTCTGGGAGCAAATCAGAGTAATGGGTGTACAGCTGCAACCTGTGTCCTCTGCTGAATAGCTGACATAATTGTTCTCCCCTCTGCTTTTTAATGGAGACAGTGTGCACATCTGACATCTGTGTAAGTGTGCTAATTCCAGAAAAGACATGACAGTGTTTGACTCCGCAGACCTCAACAGTGTTGAAAGTTTCCAAATTTGTAGCCAAGGGAGGAGTTTACAGATGATTGCACTGTATCCAGTAACACATGTGAGATGTCTGAATTTATGAGGCAAAACAAGGGGTTTGTATGAGTGAAGGAGGTTAATAGTTACAGCAAGACTGTCCACCCTGGAGCAGGGGTGATCTTTAACTGATTAGATCATCTAATAAAGAGATGCTGAGTTGGAAAAGCATGGCCGTGCAAAGTTTCACAACATCCTGAAAGTAGAACGTGGAGCAACAGAAAAGGATGTGAAATCGTCACATTTCTCCATCGTGGCTGAGAGTGACATGTTTTAAAGAAAGGGAAGAAAAAAATGGATCTGAAGTTGCTCTGAGCTTCTGGCTCCACACAGAGTTTTATAACAGACTAAGGCTCTGTTCATACTGCAGCTCAATTCCGATGTTTTTTCGTGCCCATATGTGACTCGCATTGGATTTTTTTGATGACAGTCTGAATGGCACAAATCTACAAATACTTAAATATTGTTCATGTGCAGGTTGGGACTCGCAGATTATATCCTACATCGTCAGGTCAGGTCCAGATTTGACTGGTAGATAACTACGGGTCGGGTTTGGTAAACATCCTAACTGGTACCGGCAGGCATGGGTTGGTAAAATTGGACCCATGTAGGACTCTGCTCAGATGAACTCGTTCACACTTCTGCGTGATGCCTTAAAATGTCAATGTGAACGATCATGCAAAAAAATTTGGATTTGAGCATAAAGACGTGCAGTGTGAACGTCGCCAAGCATGTGATGGTGACAAGAGCCAGGGTGAAAATGCGAGTCTTCAGTTCAGGGTTTGTTTTCTTTTTGTCACTCCAACCTTGGTGAAGTCAGTTCATCTGGTTTAAAACAACACTTTGCCTAACACAAGTCTAGAATAATAGAAATAGATCACACAATGGTTTCATAATCAACCTGTAAAGGTCAACACTTACATACCTAAACAACTATCTTCATTTTTGTTTCTAAGTTTAAACTAGATTACACAACACAGTAGTTGTTTAAACTCACCCCCATGCAACCAAACTGCGCACCTTTCAGTTTTTAAATAAGAGCTTTTATTGGTACAACAAGCCCAAGAATTTACATCCACAGGCTACTTGCTTAATTTTGTGATTACAAGCACAGTGACCTGAATGGGAAGGGATTATCATGTTAGCACTGTTATTGTAAACAATAGGTTATAACATTAGTTTAAAAAGTATTTGCAAAGAGCTGGATTAAACTTCAAGTAACATCAATTATTACCATCCATCTTGTCTGAAGTCCATGGAAATCCATCTTATAGCCATCAAATTCCCACTGTAGTCCAGAATCATCTTGGCAGCGGAAAAAAACAGCAAGATTTAAAAACAGACAAACAAATTTCTTTGGAAAAGTCTTATATTACAACAGATTACATGCTTGAGGAAGAGTTAAGCCCACTGCACATTGTGTGATTCTCATCCATCCCACAAGAAAGATGATCAACATGAAAGGATTGTGAAGAAATCTTTGATCACAGTTGAAAACAGTGCTCAACTGCACAATAAGAGGTTCAAACACTGCCGTCATCACAGTCTTGTGACGAAAAAAAAAATCAAACACGAATTTCTGACACTCAGAATTTTCGGATAATCATTCTACGATGTTTCTATGACCTGTGTTTTCTAGCATCGATCAACACAAAACTATGTCGTTGTCTGAAAACCAAAACAAACCTCTACAGCAGATCTATTCAACTAGTGGCCCACAGGCCAGAAACAACCCTTTTAGATTTTTCCATGTCCTGCATAAGATTGCCAGAAACTCAAATTGGGGCAAAATATTATGGTTAAACATTAAAATAATAATACTATTCTGTTTACTGTCCATGTGAGATACTTTGGGACATAAAACATCATGTTAAGCAAGTTTGTGTACAGATACTATTTTTTTTAACATTAAGGTACTACTCATGGCCACACAAAGACAGGCACTGGGCATGAGAGTGATAGAGGCAGGGGTGCACAGCACCACACAGGACCCTAGGTGCGTACTATGCAGCACATAGTAGCCGGGTGCAAGATGCAGGCAGCTATGGCACACATACAGGCCCACGACCAGGTGGCTGGAATAGTGCATAGGAACATCTGTACCAAGTTTAGACTGGAACTCCCAGGATCAAAATGGGAAAAGCCATTAAAGGTGGTGAGCTAAGATCCTGTGTGATTTCAAGATCCAGACAGATTAAATTAATGATAGCTAACCAACCAGACAGTGTTGGCCGACAATCTACAGAAGGCAGCAGTAGTGAAAGATGTAACGATCCCGAACTACAGCAACATGATATTTGGCAAGTTCAACAAATACCAAGGGCTGACGGAGGAAGATGAAAAGATGTGGGGAGTGAAGCCAACAGTGGTGAGAGTGGTAATCACAGTACTCTGGGCGGTGACCTTCAAAGTAGGGAGAGTGGCTCCAACAGGTTTTAGGAATACCATTACAGATTTCTGTGCAGTCCTAGTACGGCATCTACCACTTAGCAAGTATCATCCTTATCATACAGTTTGGATTAAATAGGATGTCAAAATCACACATACACCGCAGTGTATCTTGCAGGGGATGTATGTTAGATTCATATGCAGCTGCCTTTATATGATCTCTATTACATAGTTTCACCCTTTGTATCTCTTCTAGCCGTTATTACAGAATATTTCAGTCACTGAATAAAATAGACAAATTAGGACAACATAGTTAACCTCTTACAGAAATGCCGTCCTGTTAAACTTCTTGCATACCGTACAGCCATTGGTTTACCAGATAAATTGATACCTGCTAGTATACACATATTTCCCAATAACTTTCAATGGAACATGCTTTTGTCTGATGAGAGAAAAGGTTGAATGAATTAACAATGTTGGCAAAGCAATATCTATAATAGGACACAGTTCCAGTGGAGAATAGACTTCGAGCTTGGCCATAACCCGTTAGCAATTAAGACTGAAGCAGACAAATCACTATGTCAGAGGTGTGATAGAAGAGCTGGCCAAACACACAGCTGAGGGATGTTATGGCTTTCAGGCTCAGCAAATTTTACACTGCTGACAGAGTTGTTTTATCAGCCACTTTTGTTTGTTTTATAGCTTTTGCCGCTTAGTATCACTTGATAAACTCCTAAGGAAGATGTTTGTGATTAGGAAGCAAATTCAGTTGATAATGCTTTATTATGGCATCATTAGCAGTCATAAATCAGGAAATTAAGTGTGGAAAATGGATGTTAAAAAGGCATCTTCTTCATTAAATAAAGTGTATCTCTGGTCATTTTAAATCTGTTTTATTTGCCAATAAAGTACCGTAAATATATTACCAACTTTGTGTTGGCTGAAAATCAATGGTGCAGATTACAATAAAAACTTTATATAAACTTACAGTTGCAGCTGAAGCTATTTCCAGAGACTACTTGGTAATTAGTGGATAATTTAAACCTTAAGGTCCACCCAAACAGGTGTTTTAACTTCTACCTTGCATTGCATTAGAGCAAGCATTCACTGTGGGATTTTTTAATTACTTTCTGCAATGTCACAAGATTGACTTCCATCCAGTGTTGAATTATTTTTTCACCAAGATCTTGTATTGATGATGGAAGAGTCCGACCACGGCGCTAAGCCTTCCCCGGCACATACCAAACAGTGATTTCCCTAGATTTTTGGCATTGGGGTGGCAGACGGCGGGGACTCTGTGGTGGCCAACTCCCTGAACCACTCTCTCAATTTGAGCCTGATGAATCCTGGCATTGTTATCTTGGAATATGGCCATGCTATCAGGGAAGAAAAAAATCCATTGATGGAATAACCTGGTCATTCAGGTAGTCAGCTGACCTCATTCTTTGGGTACATAATGTTGCTGAACCTAGACCTGACCAACTGTAGCAACCCCAGATCATAGACTGCCCCCACAGGCTTGTACAGTAGTCACTAGGCATGAATAAGTATCACTTCATCTGCCTCTCTTCTTACTCTGCTGCTCCCATCACTCTGGAACAGGGTAAATCTGAACTCAGACTGCAGCACCTTCGTCCATTGCTCCAGAGTCCAATCTTTATGCTCCCTAGCAAACTGAAGCCTTTTTGTCCAGTTAGCCGCACTAATTAGTGGTTATATTCAGGTTACACAGCTGTCCCAATCCCTTGAGTTACCGTTGCATTTTGTGTATGGAAATGCTCTTACTTTCACTATTAAACGTAGCCCTGAGTTCTGTTGCTGTTTTTCTTCTATTTGATTTCACCAAACATTTAAATGATCGCCCATCATGATCATTCAGGTTTTTCCCCCTGATTTTTTAGTAGTGTCTTCATCACTTTAGATGTTGTTAAATAACTTGTTGCTGGATGAAAGATAATAGCCCGGCAGTAATTATCCAGTAGGAGGCACCAACCTTTTAGTGTAGTTAAATCCAGTTGGTGAAATTTTTTTTGCAAGGCAATGTACCTTTATCACTCATTATGAACTTTTTCAAAGCAGATACTTCAATTTTTTTTTTTACATGCTTTCATTTCTTAAAAAAGAAGGATGTGTAATTTCTTAAAATGAAAACGTACATTTCTTTCTTTGGGGGCTTATGTTGTCATATTGTTTGTTGTTGTCGTTTGTTGCTTGGTTATTTCTGTTTGTGTATGTGTGTACATTATGTACATATGTGTCATTAAAAATGAAAATAAAAACGGTCAAAAGGAAAACCTTTGTGTTGGAAATGTTGCATTGCAGTTGTGACTCGCCAGTCTTATCTGACAAATCAAAATACGTACATAACTAGGGATGTCAAAGTTAATGCGTTAAAGCAAATTCCTTTTAATTTCAGTAATTTTTTTAACGCGCAGTTAACGTGCACACCGTCGGCATAATTTCAGGAAGTGATGTAGAAAGCAGGTTGTGGCTCTGAAGCAGAAACCAACACAGAATGGATCTTTTACATGGACAGTTTAGTTCTAAAGTTCTGCAAGATGGTTTTCTGGACAAGACTGAGGTATTTTATCAACTAAGTTCTCCAAATAATGCAAGAGAAGGCGACTCAAACTGGCAACGAAACTTAAATTCATGCTAACATGCAGCTGTGGTGCATTCAAGGCAGCTCGGAAATTACAACTCTAACAATCTACCTCACACAAGGGCAAATACAATATTAAAAAATAAAATCAGGATTAATTATCTGTTAGAATCCACGTGGGCTTCCTAACATTTTACTATGTTATAAATGTTACTATGATGTTGTTAGTGATATCTGTGTTTTACCTGCTATGACTCGTCTTCGTGGAAGAAAGAAAAGGTGCATTTGTGCGTTGACCTCAGTGATTCATTCAAGTCCTGACATAGTTCAACCCCACTTAAGTCTGAGCAGAAGTGTAATCACTCAGATACCGAAAACAACCTGTGTAGGTGTGCAGAGCCTTTGAGTTACAGTTTGTGCCATGGCAGCACATGATGCCAACACATGCTGTAATCTGACTGATCGCAGCGGCGGTGCTGCTATTAATGACGGAACGAACAGTCAATTGAAACTGCTGCTGTCTTTTTGTTGAGAACACTGTGCATCTTTTTTAAAAAGGTTTGTTTTACAACAAATAAACCATGCTGGAGGTTTGTTTGGGAGGTATTTGGCTGAGAGGGGTCGTCCTTGGTGGTCTTCCTCTGTGTAGTTTATAGTCACAGACTGAAGCTCAATACAACAGGTGGTTCTCATGTTTGGATACACAGTAAGACAAAGATAAACTGGTGTTATCTCTTCAAGAGGAAACAAAATGGCCAATAATAAACATGGTAGTAAAACTGGATTAAGACAGATCAGGTTTTATGTAATGTCTCTTGTTTTAATGAACTAGGAGAAATACGGGAAGTACAGATTGTCCTTATTTCAACTCCTTATTTACACAGAGCTGCTGATTAAACTCCTTCCTTGTAAATGAATACCACATAATAACCTCTTCACAAGAAAAAAAGTTTTTTAATATGACCATAACAAGTTTTCTTCATGTATCAGAAGACATCATCATGATCAATATCAGCCATGATGATGCGGCTAAGGATTTCTGCTTTGAATCTGCACAGCACCATCAACAGTCTCATATGTCCACACGAATGTGGATATTCAGCAAAATGGAGTTTTTCCCTCCAACATTCCCCCCCCCAAAATAACATTCAGATGGCACAGTTTAGAAATAATCCACATGAAAACACACCGACATGACCAAACACAGAAAAACCCGTGCTTGTCAAAATACCCATGCATGTTTGTACAGGTCCTCAGAAGAGCGAGGGCTGACCACAAGGGTATGATCCACATAAAATATTGAAGTACAAATCCTGACAACTTGCTGTGTGGGGATTTTTGCATCTGCTGAGATGGACCAGTGAAATTAAAAGTCTAGAAGTTTAATCCAAGCTATAAACAAATCCACACAAACACCAGAGGTAGACCCTGCTTTATTTTAATTTTGGTTAAAAAGTGAATGCCAAGAACATAAACCTGTACTTCATGAAGATAGCCTGTCTGTGACATGGGGGGAGTGGGGGCAGTGGTTGACATTGTTTCTCCGCTGATGGCAGTGTGTTCGCATTGGGATGGAAAATTGGACATACAGAGAGGAGAGGAGAAATTAGATGCTGCCATGACAGAACAAACACTGGATTTTATTCCTCAACAACAAAAACATTAGGGGTGGGAGAAAAAAAAAATCTAAAATAGAATATCAGGATTTTTTGTTTCACAATTTTTAAATAGAGTTTTTTTTTTTAAAAACACTAGCAAAAACATTTTTTGTATAATTTATTGTTTTTACCCCACAAAAATCGTCAATATCAAAAAAATCACAATTCAAATCGAACCGACACCCAAAAAATCATAAAAGAATTGAATCGGGAAGAAAGCGTATCGTCCCAGTCCTAAAAAACATGGCAAACTTTGGTGAACACCAAATTCCATGTATCCATGTTCGGGTCAAGCTTGATGTGACGCAACAGGTAATACTTGTTATGCTAGTTGATGCTAATATATCAAGAGACAAGGGACAGCAGTGTAGTTCAATTTAATCATATTTGCTCTTAAGGGAAATTATTCAGTAACACAAACATATCACGTACACGGTGTCCTGCAGCCTAAACTAATAATAAACAAAAACTATGAAAATTTACAGCCTTTGCAAATGTTTGAAGCTATTTCTTGACTAACTTTTAATAACTTACAATAATAAAATTTGCATGTTCTGTCACTTTGAGATTGACAGAAAATATATTTATCAATAACTATAGACAAGGTCTGACCAATATGGGGGAAAAAAAAATCTAATTGTGATTTTTCTGACCAATATTGCGATTTGGTTCGCGATTAAATCTTATAAAATTCCAGCTACTGTTCAGTGTTCCTACAGAAATATATTTCCATGTGAGATGGAAGATTATAATATGACATCTAAATATGAATTTCTCTATATTCTAACAAGGAGACAAATTTGAGATATGAACGGCTTCACTTAGCAGCTGCAAGATGCAACACTGAAGCCTGAAGGTAACATTTCCTCTAGAACAGGTTTATACTTTGTCCTTGTAAAAACTAAACAGTCTGTTGTCTATCTCATTTATGCCACAGCACCTCATTTCTCTGATTTCTATACAGCACACAGCAGAGTTTCACCCCGATGCCACATACATAGACACGTGTGTGCATGCGCGTGTGCGCACACTCCAACCAGTAGAGAATGCATATCGGACTTGTGGCTTCAACCGCCTGTAAATCAGACCGAAATCCTGGAATTTAAAATTCCCCCGAGGAGGTGAAGATGGAAACACTCGTGTTATGCTGAGAACTTCACAGCCGTCATGGAGACGCAGCTGAACAAGCTGTATCTACCATCATAGGCTTAGGCTTAAAATGGATCCAATATTCTTTGTAGGTTTTATTAAAGGAGACATATTATGCACTTTATTCCCAATCTTAAACAATTCTCTGATATATCATTTAAATCTTGGCACC
>JAOXYM010000001.1:9134359-9148215 GCA_028567055.1 Leptatherina wallacei
TTCGTGACTTAGAACATTGTAAGAGACTATTCCAAGGACTTATAAAAGTGATTTTTGCATAATATGTCCCCTTTAACCTCAACACGTTACCTGAGATCTGAACTCTATGAATATTTAGAGCGACTCCACTCAGTAAAACCATCTTCATTCACTTCATCAGGACATTTCAGAGGTTTTGTTTCAGCGTTTCAGTCTTTTATGGAAAATTAGTCCATGATGAGGTCTGAAGACATGACTTCACAGCCTGCAGCATGCAGCTGTCACATGAGGTTTAATTTAAACATGTAGCCTACCTCGTCTTCTATTCATCTTATTACGGTGTTGGACCTTTTCACCAGGAAAAGTTTGATGAATATGAGGATGGAGGATAACTCGCACAGTTTTGTGGTTGCCTCCTCACCCCCTCCCTCTCACCAGCTGTGAGAAAATGGATAATTATAAGCGAGTGTGGGGAATGATACGCAACGCAAATCTGATGTAAACATATTTGAGGCTTAAATAAAGCAGAATCACAGCTGCTGAAGACAAAGGATAGGGTTTTAAAAAGTGCTCTGTTATTCATAGAAGGTAATGGTGAGCCGAAGAAAAATGTCCACTTTGGTGGACAAGAAAGAAATATTCTATTCCAAAATAGTTTTTGACTGGCAATGTGCACAAAACTAAAATAAACAACCGCTTCCTGGTTAGATTCCTCATAGGACAGAGTTAAAAACCTCAAAATTACATTTACATATTCTCCTTCAAACTGTAAGCATACTTGAGATACTGTATATTTAAAGCTTCAAAATTTACTTCAATGGAGAAAGAGCAGATGAGTAAGCTGCTTGAATAAACGAATGAATAATGCTCAAGCTAAAAGGCATACACAAACATGCTTCATCTGTTTATATGGGCGAGGATACACATCTGAGGATCAGCTCAGACTGAGGATGTGTGTTAATATCATATTAACTACAGACATTAAATTTAATAAGGAATTTACACATCAAGTAGAGGGCATGTCTTCAGTCAAATGTGTTGATCTACAAACCACAATCTCCTCTGTAAGTGTTAAACATGTATGTATGAATAGAAATCCCTGCAGAGCTCCACTGAATTTAACTGTAAAAATCTTTAGGCACTCTGACTAATTGGTCCCTGCCTGATATTTCTTACACATCCCTTGAATATTTGTTCATATTAATATTCTATGAATGAGATTTTGCAGACTTTGGCCAACTTTTGAAAATTAATGAGCTGAGATGAGGAAGCATAAAATCCCATGCCAGCTTATATGGAATGTGATATGACCTACGACTTGTGCGTGCATACATTTTGGAGGATGAGCATTGCTGCGGTTTGTGTGTCTGTATAAATAGTTTTATCGCTGTAAATAAACGTAGTTATATTTTCTTCTAAATGCAGAAGCAGGAAAAAATGTAGTCTTGAAAATGTTTTACAGGAAAAATGAGAAGCAAATCCATAAGACATCCTTTCTGACAGATTTATAAACCCCCCACTTGGTTTTCTTACAAATCTCAATACATTTTTTAATTGTCGGCACATGCACAAGAATCACTAAAAGAGTCACAACCATCAAATGTGAGGCAGTAACTATGAGAAAATGACCCTGAAAGAGGTAAAAAGAAAAATAATAGTCAGACAATAAACCACATCTGCATGGTCTACCGAGAGCAGACATCCTTGAATCTGACTGCTTCAGCAGCTCTAGAGTAAGAAAAGGCCAATAAACAGAGTTAATAGTTGGCTGAGAAGCAAAAATTAATCTTTACAAAACGATTAATAAAAACTCAAGATGTGACGAATGTTTAAAGGTAGACACCTTTTCACTCAATATTTTGTCTTTATGAGTGCCAATTAGTGTGTTTGATAAACGGTTTATGCTTTGTTTTCTAATGCATCAAACTACAATGCATTGATTCAATGGTCAACGAGCCAAAAGCATTGATCCAAACTGAAACCTTTGATCGAACAATGTATTGATCATTTAGAAAACATCCATAAGAAAAGAAAAAAACATGTGGAACTGGTTATATTTGGGTTATTTCCAACCAAAAATTTTTTATCGTGACTTGAGGAAAAATATAGCATTTATCCAAAGATGTGTCAAGCTGTGATACGGTCCAACTCTACTACCTTGTTACTAAGTTCTTAAAGTATTTTGTTTGAGCATCTAACTAGGAGGAAGGTTCACACAAATTCCATTTTATCTATGAAAATAAAATGTATTGGGTTGTTTTTCAGTTTGTATCGGTTTTTTTTACACTTTGTAAACATTTTTAAGCTCAATATACAAAATATGGCCCCTCATAGTTTATTTTTGTTTAAAGGACATTGTTTTTCATTTACACGTCTGATTGTGCTCAGAATATTGATATTTTAGTTTCTTTTAGGGATTTGGTATTAAGGGAGGCGATTGCGTTAACATGATATTTATTGTCAATGATTCTTCAATGTAATTGAACCAAAATCCTACTGAGGGAGAATTTGTGATATTGGCAAACAACAAATCATTATTGTGTCCTGATCGAACTTGTGTTTTACACCCCTAGTAATAAATGGGGTAGTGAGGTAACTTCAGCTTCAGCTCCGGTTCTCAGGATCATGAAGTTGGTTCATTTCTACTATGGTGTACTGCCGTGCCAGGTTATCCTAAAACAACAGATGAGGTTTTGAGATAAGAGATAAATGTGTAAAATAACTGCCTCCCGACCATTTATGTAAATAAAAAAGAGACATTAGCGCTTGGACAGTGAGTCTTTTTTCTTCTGTCAGTCTGAAGCATTTGGCTTTCACTGAGATGTTTCTTCAAGATCTCTCAGCAGAAGCGAATGCTACTGTTGAAGATTTTTTTCTCAGAAATCCTGGGTTATGTTACTGAAGAGAACATCTTGGTAGTGCTAAGTGAGATCTTTATTGTTAGGTTTAGTCAGAGCCAGAGACTAGAAATGTTTAACACAAACTCGGTGTATGAGGAGGCCATTTTCACTGGTTTGAATAATATGAACAGCAGTGTTAGAGCACCAGTTTAATCTTTACAATAGGAGCTTACCTTTATTATTAAACATTAAAATAGGTTAAGATAAAAGTTGAAGTCTCAGGTGATTTTCTTTTTCTTTTCAATATCAGAGCAGATTTTCTCAAACATTAAAACTTTTGAAGATTGATTTTGTGCAGTGTGCAAGCAAGAATTTCAACAAGGTTTCATACCAGCCAAAGAACTGTCTTCTATTATAACTATTATTTTCAGGCCCCATGGTGAGTTTTTTCTACCTCAAACGAGGGCACCATTATAGAACTTATCAACACTTCACTGTGATCAATAGCAGTTTTGAATTTAAAGCATTATTACGTTTTTCTGAAAAGATTTTTCTGTAGACACACAATGTGAAGCAACCCATTGTTCCAGGTTATTCACCATGCCATTTTTGGCCCCTTTGATCAATAATACATGAGAATCAAAAAGGTGAAGGTGAGCCTTTTCAGCACATGCAGCTGTGGTCAGACGTAATGAACTCAACTCAGGACACCTCTGGTAACAATGAAGCCATTCAGAGCTTCTTTTAAAATTACGAACATCATGAGGCAATTATCAGTTTCCTGCTGACCTCAGATGAAGCCTTTATTATGCTGAAAAGGCTTCCGACCAGAGCCCTATGAAATTTGTTTTGGTTTTTCTTCATAAATTCTGTATTTTCTGACCCCCCCCCCTCTGAATTCTGTGTTTTACTATGTACCCTCGTGTTGTCCAGGGGTACAAGTCTAATCATGTGGTGGATGTATACAATTTCATTAGTTCAATAGGAAAATATGACGAGACCTTTATGACACAGTTGCTGGAGAGGAAAGGGGGTCACAGAGAAGGGGTTACCTGCAGCAAAGTGCTCTCGGCCCGGGATTCAAACTTGCGCCAGCTGCATCGAGGAGCTGTTGTCTCTCTAGCCTACGTGAGCCATCTGCTCAACCAGATAAGCTTAGTACTATAAAAATCCTTTTTTTCCCCCTTCAAAAAAAAATCTTTTAGTTTGTTTTATGCATCCATTTCTCCTACAAGTAGCTTTGTTTACACCACTGATATTTTTCCCCACGGATGTTCTTCAGGACAGCCTCCAGCTGCAGCTCAAACACTCAGGGTAAGTGAGTCTGATAGAGGCTGCTCTCATTTTCTGACAACACAGCTTGTTTGCAACGCTTCACCAAATATGGAGGCAGCTTCTTCATTTTTTTCTAGAGACACTTCAGGTAGCATTCTTCAACTTCTTTGCCCAACCTTGGCGTTTCTGTTTTTCACATGCTAGTAACTGGATATCAACACACTGACAGTTATGAACACCAACAATGGCTGATTGAGGAAAGAAACCTAAGAGGACATTTCTGGAGGAAGCAGGAAAGAGAGAGAAATGACAGAGCAAGAGATAAAACAAGAGTCAACATGGAACAGACTTTTACTGGCTGGAGGGAGCTCAGAGAAGAGACAGGAGGCAAGACAAATGTCAAATAAGCGTTTGTTAGGGGAAACCAAAGTGTGAGTTCAGTAGTGCTCGTCTAAGTTAATCAGGTGTTCAGGTGGACCTTCACTGTTGACTAGAATGTATTTTTACTTTGTGCTGTTCAACTTGTGAATCATCAGACATGCGAAAGACATTTGTAGGCCGTCGTATAACCTGTTACATTATGTTAACTTTTCATGTATTTTTCAAAAATATAGATGGAAAAGTTTGAAAAGTTTTCGTACTATACGAACGACTTAATGTTGTTATGGCAAACAGCAAAACATTTTTGAAAATATATTCAAACGTTGCAGTAATGATTACAAGCGATGATGGTGGAAAAAAAACGGAGGCAACTGTGGGAGACGAAAGGGGGGAAAAAATCTGCATTAGGAATGTAAGAAAGCCAGGAGGGAAAAAAATAGCAACTCAGGGGGCAAAGAAAGCATAAACACAGGAAATTATTCATAGACTGAAAGTTGTGTTATTCACAGTCTTGGCAAAAACACTAAACGAACACGACTGAACACACACAGGCACAAAAACAGTGCACACTTGCTTTGCTTTGCTCACACTGTTTGGAGGGACTCATCTCCAGAGTGCAGTGCAGTCTTCCAATCCGCTCAATATTGCATGAGCCTCCGCTAAAGTTGAACCTTGCCTTTTGTTTTAGTTAAGCAGCAAAATAAATAGAGCATAGCCGCAGCATCATAGGGACAATTAAATAAACAGCAGCACAGGGTTTTCGGAGACATTGTCGTGCTAATCACTTGCTGCACTGAGTGCACTGTACTGTGATACAATTAAATCACAGCCATTTATTTCACTGTAAACTAGAGCCTGGGAACAAAAGAGATGGGGATTAAGGATATATATTGTCTATCGAGATGTGGAACATGGATACTGAGCATACTTAACTGTAAAATGGGGAAGAGATTGTGTATAAAACAGGCGCTTCTCAAGCTGAAGATTTTTAAGCAGCACATGGGATATATCTGAAATAATAACTGATGCAAAACAGCGGATTTGGAGAGAGATTTATTCGGTTCTGCACCACAACCAGTGAGTCAGCCTTTATTCCATAACCAGAGCTTATCTGTCTGTTAGGATGGGTATGATAATACTGTACCAAAGAATAGATGGGATTGCAGAGAGGATGAAATCAAGTACACACATATATGGGGTTGTGTGGGGGTGTCATGTTTGCGTGTTTCTTTGCACAGATTCATAACTGCATGTGGTATACCAACATCATGGCCAAGATGACCTCTTCTGAAAGGTACGTAATGTGCACTGTGCTCTAAAATTACATGAGACAGCAGAGAAAATGGGTAAAAGAGACCACCAGCTACTAGCTACTAAATGACTCATTCAACCAGTCAAGTATGTACTGCTATGTGATGGAATATCATGGTATAAAGTGTTGACAGAATTGCTTGAACTACGTCAAAGGGGTACAACCCGTATCCAGAAAAGTTGGGGTGTTCTTTAAATTTGAACAAAATGAAAACTGAGTAAGCATTGGCCATGATTACCATGGTTACCATGGTGTAGCATCTCCTCTTCTTTTCAGAACAGTTTGTTGAATGTTACTGTAAATATTAAACGTGCAGCGTGTAACAAATTCAAAGGTCAATGACAAAAAATCCATATACCATTAAAAAAAATGTTTCCACCGGCATCTAATCACTTTGCAAAAATAACTTAGGTTTTTATCCTCTTTATATTTGGGGTGGGACTTGATTTTAAAAAACATCTATTTAATTAGAGGCTTTTTAATTAATCATGATTAATCACAATTTAATTGCATAACAATAGTTGCACTGAAAATAAAATAAAAAAAATAAAAAAAGGATTTTAGTGGACGACTGAATTAAATAATAGCCACAGAGATTAATATTGTAAACTCAAGTTCTAGTAGGCTACAATCAAAAGAGTCGATAAATAGAAAAAGAATATCCATGGCCAAAACTGAACAGACCTAAAGTTAAAGTGTCATTTTAAGTACTTTAACAGCTCTGGCTGTTCTATAATCAAGAGTCTACAACATGTTCCAGTACTTTTAACTTTTTAAATGTTTTCGTCCACAATCTTCATTAATAGGCATTAATATCTGACAGTAGTACAGGGTGGGATCAGCCAGCAGCAGCTTTGAGTCTGGTCATGGAGCAGAGGTGGACATCTCCTGCTCTGACAGCTGAGACTGACGCTGCATGAGGACGCTTTTGGACAGGGGCGTGGCCTGCGCCATGCTTTCACGTCAATCTCCAATAACACCAGAAAAAGTTTCTAGATTTGATGCTAGTCACTTTTTTTTTTTAAAAAAGAGTTGCTAGAGGGGTCTGAAATATTCCTAAATATAGCGACAAAGTCGCTAAATAGGCAAAACTGTGTTAGCCAAGCTCTGAAAATCTTTCAGTGTAATCGGTGAACCGGAAATCATGCACTGACAAACGTGCCACCTTGTTTGGAACTCAAATTAAATGTTTTAATTTATTTAACGTGTAAATTTTCTTGTAATAGTTAATAATTAACATGTTTAAGTCCCATCCCTACTTTATATACCTGCCATGGGTCCATATCCATAGAAGCAGCCATATTTATGTAACCATTTTTACTACGATGTCTCTGAATGAGCAACTCTGTTGGAAGTTAGAAGCCTCTGAGCTTTAAAACTGCAGTTCTCTCCATCTATCAATCAATGAATTTCGAAGAAAAACCAGGTGATAGAGCATCGTTTGGGATAAGTAAAGCCTCAAAATGCACAATTCTGAAGTAGTTACCTGTAGTGCAGTCATCGCTACACCCGAGGCCCCTGGATCTACTCACAGAGGAAAAGATATTCATGTCTGGGAGAATTATTGCAAACATCCATCCACAGGTGTACTTGGCATTGAATCAATTTCTATGCACATCTTTACCACTAGATGCCAGTCATTTTTACACACTGTACCTTTAAACAAGACTTTACACAACAACAATGTTTCCATGATAAGGTGAAGCAGGTATTATATAAGCTATATTATTAAAACATATTAATATACCATCTCATATCAACACTACACTCCAGCTGAAGTTGATTTAAGTGCAATAAGTTTGAGAATTGTGAAAATTAGCTGGAAAAATGTTAATCTAAGAGTGCTGATACAAAGCATACTAAGGAATCTGTGATGTGAACACAATTCATCCTGACAAAGTAACATTGCTTCCAAATTACCATCCACCACATGTACAAATGTCAACCAAGTGGTAGCAGAAAAGCCATTAATTCCATGTCTGTACATTACCACCTCAGAACTGCACTGAACTGTTGAACCGCTTTAAACAGCGTTTAAAAGGCTACAAAGGGAAGAAACCGTTCCTGTCAACATGTGGAGTAGAACTTCTCAGAGCTGGTGACCTGGAACAAGGTTTATCTATCATTAGTAGCATTTACATCTGTGTGCTAACGCAGTCAAGCTGCAGAATCAAATATTTGAGCAGAGCTAAAAGTGAAAAGCTTCAGCCAGTTAAATGGTGGACACCAAGTCAGGTTTAATTTACATATGTACAGATAGACGCATAATAATATTAAAATGTAAAATGTAAATAAATGCTGAGGCTTTAATACAAGCAAGTAATGCTCAGTAAAAATAGACTGGTGTAACCATGGATATACCACCTACTGGTGTGTACACATCCACTTTAAAACCAACGGTTTAGCAAATTTTGGAAGCTGTTAGTTGGCCTTATGAAACCGAAATAACAACAGTACACCACAATCATCCATACATAAATAGTTATTGTACATATCATATCCATTATTTGATTGCATTTGATCCAAGCAGACCCAATATGTACTTAATTACGGCAGTAATTAAGCTGGAAAAAAAACAAAAAAAAACAAGCACTGCCAGATGAGCACCTTTGAAACAATGAGTGCTCGATTCATTAGCATCTGCTGTAAGCTTATTAATCATCTAACAGGCAATTAGCAAGCTGTTACCATTGGCGGCTGGTATGTAAATATATTCTTGGGTTAATTTCTACCTCGGATAGTAAAAGAAACATTATGAAAACGAGATCTACCACTATGTAAATGATCAATGCTGTTAATTGCACTGCAATGTTTCAACTTGGATCTGCAAATGGCAGTGTGATGGGTTGGCACTGAGATTATGTGCCAGGCTGCTGAGGGAATGAAACTGGTAAGCGTCACACTGCAGCTTGCATGACAATTTATGGGGTGTTCAAGTGCCTTCCACCAGCCCTCCTGTCAAATAGATAATAAACCTTGGCTGGCAGAGGTGAGCCCAGAGGGACTGGCCAAGTGTGAGAGAGTGGGGGAGTAAGAGCAATACATGGAAGAAACATGGATTCATTCAGTGCATAGAAGGACCAAAAACATACCAACACAGATCCTCACAACACAAGCAAATACTCCATTACAACCAATTAAGGAAAAATGGTAAAAATAACTACAAGGGACATTTGAAAAAAAAAGACACTTTACTGTGACAATTCACACAAATATGCTGTATTTTCCATTAGCAAATTAGTCTTCACTGCACATGTGTGCATCTCCTATGCCATGGCTGCACTAACAGGATATCAAGCCATGCTGAGAGGATTTTCTGGCAATCTACAGCTGAATTCGCAGCACAACAGCACTAATGACACTCGGGCCCGACATCCATCACGGCAATGTTCATAAAGCCTCTGCCAACATGTAGCTTCCCTTCGGCCCTCAGTGCTAATCTATGCAGTGCAGGCGCGGAGAAGCCATTACAGCTCTGAATACACAATGAGCCTCACAACTAATACTTCTCTCCTCACCAGGGGGAGGTTGGAGGACGAGAGGCAATATAATTGAGGCCAGGAGCCAGATTGTGATCTATTGACATTAAGCCAGGGCTCTTAATCTGACAGTTGTCCCCTTAGAGATGTTGACAGACAGCTGGGTGGGCTGCTATAGCCTTCTACGCAATCCTTACTGTAATACTTACACCACCTGCCCCCACCCTGGCGTATGCAAGACTCTGACATACAGTGATTGATAGCCACAAGACATTTGCCCTAGACAGGAAGTATTTACACATAGACTTTCAAAAATTTGCCAGATTTCTTTTCTTTTATAAGTGATTTATTATTTCAGACTTCAAAAGTACTAAAAACTTCCTTTCAACCTTCTCTATGGTGGATACTGCTCTTCACTGCTCCTTGTGTTGTCTATGTTGTAGCCAAGGATCTCTACATGATGCCTGCTGCTGTGGTGTACTTCAACTTAGTGGTCTAGGTATAGTATGTAGTGCTGCATTCACATCTAGCATATTTTCAGAAGGTACCTTGTCTTTCAGCATTGGCAAACACTCCGAGTGTCCAGTTTGTCTATGATCTTCCATCTCGTGTTTGCTGCCCTTGTGTTAAGTGACCTGGTATTCATTTCATATGGTGGAGATGATATATCCCCCCCCCCCAAATCCATTGTTCTCCTGGCTCCAACCTGCTGTAGCATCTTTGTTGTGTCTTGTCAATGTCTTGTTAAAACAGTGAATTCTGTTCCAAATGTTAGAGCAATGGATTAGACGTTTTTTTTTATGTTTCAAAATGTCCACTGGTCTCATATTGTCTGTGTGTATCCTCTCTCACTGGCATTGCTGGTATAGTAACACTCCTTTAATGTGATATTCTCTGCTGTAGTCCAAGAATGCCTTGTCCCAATAGGCCACTTGTTCCATTTGTGCTCCTGGCCTGTCTCGTTTTAGGAAAATATATCTTTCTAGTATCCCACCTTTCATTCGTATGTCCTGGTCCCCCAACATCTGACCCGGACCTCGTTCATCTGGGCAACATCTGAGCCAGCACAACTTTTTTTTTTCTACATCTCTTTTGTGTCTGATTTCCTTGGACTGTGTGGAATACAAAACAAGCCATCTAAATATTCTTCATTCTTTGTGCACAGAAAATTGATCAGTTATTTCATGAATAGTTCAAAACGATTAAAATCATGATTGAATCCATTGTCTGAAAGCCCTTTCATACTGAACTGCTAAACAGTTTTTAGTTTCAGCCTCTCAAATCATCATATTCACAGTTTTTTAGTCTTATACATAATTTTAAAAAAGAGTTTTGTACTGTTAATTGGACAAAAGCAAGACATTTGAAGATACAACCTGCTGCTTTTATTCAGACAACTGAGGAAATAATTGTTATACCACCTCCTCATAATTAATAGCACATTGTTTAGCTTTTGAGCACACACCAAAAGATAATGCAAGCACAATGTCGGATACTTTCATTTTCAAGCTTGTGCAGACACACTGCTTTGTGAAAGAGGAACACATACTTTCACACAAGCCATTCTCCACAGCCAATTAGATCATATTGGCGAGTCACATGCTAGATGACTTCACCATTTAAGTGTCCCCAAACGGCAGCCATTTTTTCCACTGTCTTGGGTGCATAAGGCTGTGATGTGTGGCCCAATCAACAGCAACACAGAGCCCTTGTATATTCAAATATGCGTGACTACAGGGCATGTTATTCTCCCCACATGTTCTCTGGTCGGCCTGCAGAGCGTACTGATTTATTGACGCTCAGTGACATGGGGAGGAGATAGCAGATAGCATAGCAGGAAACCAATGCACCACAACTGATGTGAGAAGCAGCCCAGCGCCTGAAATCATTTGCAGTTGCACTCCCGAGGCCCAAGTGATTTAAAGAGACATACTTCAGAGGGCCTCGGTGCTTGGCAGGGAAATGTAGTCACATCACATTAGAACCAAAGACACGCACATAAATGGTAGGCCAGTGGAATCAATCCAGGCACATCACTGTTTCAAGGTTTCATTTTGAATCCAAGCAACTTCAAAGTGGGCTATTGAGTTTTATTTTGCACAGCCCTAACGCCGACATCACCGCATCTTTGAATATCATTTAATGGTACAAGTACCTCGAACTGTCAGGCGGAATCAGTCCACACAAGAAAATTCACCAGATATCTAAAAACAGACTCATTTGCATCGGCCACATTGACGGAAACTTCGACCACTCCTTTTAAAATCCTCTACCGTGCAATCAATGCGGAGTTTGAGCAATGTCAGGCCCATTAGAGCCAATCAAATTGCTGCAGGAGGGAGGGAAATAGTGTCATCTATTGTGGGAAACGATTGCTTAATATAGCAGCGGGGGCTTGAAGGAGTGCTTACAAGAGCACAATCCACTAAAATCAATAGCAACAGTCAGGCTATATTGTTTCAAATGAGGAAAAAGTTCGGCTACGATAGAAAACACTCAATATTGGTGTCTGGGCTGGGGAGACGCTGAGTCAGGAGTAAGTAATGCAGTACTAGAGGGAAAGGTGGAAGGATGAGAAGATAAACAGCATGAGCAAGCTCCATCCATTTGAAGGTCAGAATACTCTACAGTTTACAGTATAAATACATTCATCCACAATTTATTTAGGAGCACTAATATTTTGTCAGCACACTTTGAATAAAAAAAAATAAATAAAAAAAGTTTTTCCCTAGTTCTAGAAAGTTTCAAATAATAACTCCAATTTGATTTAATTAATCTCAAACAGAACTTTAATCACTAAAAACTCTTCTATACAAAATATATTTTTCAAGTCTATGTAGGTCTGATTATGTTTACACTCTGAAACATGCTCTATTTGTTTATTTCTGGTAGCAGGTGAGGACCAGAAGTTTCCAGCAAATGTCAAGATTAGAATCCTTCCTTTAACAAAAGATTGCATAACAAAATAAAAATGTAGTCTCTCAGGTCAAAATGACATTAACGATATTAACAAAAGAGACATGATGGCAAGTTGATTGGATCAGCAAGGAAATATGGTCGGACATACCAAAATGAGGATGTGGGAGGGCTTTGTAGCTTCCAGGAACGTCCAGGGTGTTTTTTTCCTCAGATAGGGACGTAAACATGCAATGAAATTTAGGTAAAACTATTCTGAGTTTGCCTTTTGAGCAGGGATGAAGCCAGGTCTCTGCAGAGATGTGGGTATAAATAGCTTCCGCTGCCGTTTCTCGAGTCTCATCCCACCCACTGCGCAACATCCTCCTGCCAGAAGTAGGCTGTTTATAGGAATAGCCCTCGGACTAAGACGACTCCGCTTAACACTTATCCTGGCTTTCCTCCCTCCATTTCTGAGTCCTTACTTGCCATGACATTTGATCTGGCAGTCTAATATGAAGTTTCTCAGAGCAGAGACGACCTGAAGGTCTCCTTCGCTTTATCCAGACACTGCACTGACTCTTCAAACATTGATGAGTGTATTTCTGTTATGAATAATCTTTAATGATTTATGGATACAAAAAAGAAAAATCCAAGTTGTAAAATTTGAGACCTCACTGTGGTTACATTTGAGATGCAGTGAAGCAAACTGGCAGCAGTTGGAGTCCTGAAACAGCCGCAGCTGTAAGACATTAAAAAGTTCAACGGTAGCGAGGCAGGTAATAAAGGTATTTAGGTCATTACGAGTCAAAACTTTCATGTCACACCTGAAAATAGCAGCTTTCCCTCTGAACATATGATTGCATCTATCTTTAGGTATAAATCATATTCATCATCACAGCAGTATTAGACAAGAGTCTGTGTAGAGGTATTGTTCTCTCATATGTCCTTTAGCCATAAAACATGCATAAGCTTTACAAGCTTGTTGCACAAAACAACAGCTTAGATTATGTTTAAAAAAAAAAAGGCTTTGTGTTGCACTTAGTTATCGCAGGGAAAAGTAGCGAAGTTTGGACGGTACTATTATTGATATGGCTCCAGTTCAACCTTGTACTGTGTTGAAAGTAATACGGAAATGTTATCAGGAAACGTTTCAGAAAACCGCCAGTATGCTCATTCAGCCATGACACGGACATGTTCAGTTGCTGTCAGATTAGATGAAAGCAGCGCACGTCTGAAAAGGACTTTGTGAGGAGTCTTTTTGCTGCGACGACATCAGACGCTGCTTGTCAGAAAATGTAAACATGGGTAAAAAAAAAGAAAAAAAAGACTATAGTTTTTCAGCTGAAGATGGTGTCTTTGTTCCACCTGATTGATACCTGGACTTTCAATTAAAAAGCATCAAAATAATCACAGTAAAACTCAGGTTCATTTATATTTGAGTCTCTCCATTTTATTTAAAAGATATGCAGCTTAAGAAATATTCAGTACATTTCCCTGGTTAAAAAAAAAATAAAAAATTCATTCCACCCACAGACCACAGTTTCACTCTGATCCCCTCATCCTGGACTCAGCCAGCCTGCATGTCTCTTTGAGCTGCAGCCTCCAGTACAGCTCATCTCATTGATGTGTCCCCAATCAACGGTTGATTCTGCATCCATCTTTCATTCTACCCTTACTGTGAGCCCTCTCCAA
>JAOXYM010000001.1:9148272-9164402 GCA_028567055.1 Leptatherina wallacei
TTTCTGTTAGACTTGTTCCCAAGTCTAAAGTGCAACTACACACAAACTCTGATACACGTTAGTAAAACTAAATGCCAGGCCATTACTAAACAATGGTAGGCCATACTAGCCACATTGTCCCCACTACCAGGAAGCTAGTTTATCAATATTGAGAATATATTATAGAACATGCCTCACTTGACATTGTGAAATCAATCTAACTTGAAAACATACTGAAGTATTGAACTTCAATATTAAGTTAAGCATGTCCTTTTAAAACTTCTACCTTACATATGTAGTTACCTGTCATGGTTGGAGTTGCAGATAAAAACTCAATTCCAAGTAGGACTCAATTGGTAACCATAGAAAAAGATGCATGTCTGCCCCTGTTTTGATGCTGGCACAATGCAAAGAAAGAATACCTCTCTGAAAGGACCTGTGTACATGATTACACTGAACCTGTCTGCATGATCATGTTTTACATCAAAGTAAATAGCTGCACAAATAGCTAATGATTTATGAGGTTTTCCTGTTAATCAGATTACCTTTTTACCATTAAAACAGCATAAGTTGTACAATGTTGACAGTGTTGCCACACCCATCTACTTGTTGCTTGGATCTTTTACTTTCCACATAATACTTACTTGCATGCATACAAAAGACCCAACTGTAATCTTTGAACAGTAAACAAATGTCAGGATAACACTGTCTTTAGTGAAGGAATCGACTCTATGCCTTATCTTTTTGGCAGAAATATTGACATATATCAGCATAATTGTAAGGGCTTTTCCTTGCCTTACATAACTGTACATTAAACATGTGTAGACTGAAACGACTGATGAAACCCAATGTTTTCAGAAAGTATGCAAAATAGCACCTCACAGAATGATGTGCAAATTTTAACGTAATTATTTGTATTGCCAGGTTCACATTGAATTGATTTTAAAAAAGAAACTATAACTATGTTAAAAAACTAAAAGATGCAAACAGCTGTTGCAGAGGGTAATAAACAAATCTAATGGTAGACACAAAGCTCACTAGAACAATATGAATTCCCACCAGTAATAACTTTTCTTTTGAAGTGATTTGTGAAAAAAAGAAAACTGTAGGTACAGACCACATTAAAAGATTTTCTGTACAGCAGCTGCTGGCAGCCCCTCTTTCCTGGAGGTTTTAAGTGGCATCAGCCTTAGAAAGACGGAACACATCCTCGTTGAGTAAGACGACATCTTAAATATATTCTGAATCATTTTCCAGTTGTCATTATTCCATCCACTGAAGAGCTCAATCATAATTAGGTAATTAAGGTTAACCCAGATAACAAACTGTACAGTAACATGATAGATTCAAATAAATTCTACATGGAAAAAACAAAGTATTCAGCCTGAAGGATTGTTACCACATACAGCTCACTGTGAGTAGATTAGCATTAGTTCAGTCGGAGCATGGAGACAGCACTAACAACATAATATTATTGCTTTGTCCCAGAGGCTAGTAAAAATTAGCCTTAGCCAGTTTGGCAGAAGGCAATTAAGCCCAGTCTGCTCCATGTCACAGCCAGATCAACACCATGCAAAGTCATGCTAATTGACTTAGCACTAAACATGTTTGAAGTGTGCTAGGTAGCAGCACTGGCCTATGACTGATACTTAAATTTGGCCTCATCAAAGGGATGCCTGGGCAGTCTAACTTTTGCTTTAGTCATACATCAACTAATTTATTCAGGAACTGCTCTCCACTTGTTACTGAGGTTTCCAGACAAGACAAGACTGGTAGAAAGCTGCTGGAGGAGGAAATCAGAGAGGATTCAACCTTACCTCCATGAGCAAAAACCACCGGCTTAAAGCAGGGCACAAAACCCCTGAGCAGCTCAACTACCAACGGTGAGTCTGTCAGAAACTATCTTTATTTGGTTGTCATGCATTCCAGGAAACCCAACAATACAAAGTACAAAACATACAAAAAAAAACAACACTGTCCAACTTCATGTAGCTTTTGGGGCTTTTTTATCCCTTAACATGACAAGATATCCAGACACTTCACCTACCCAAGTTGATTATTTCAAACAGCATCTTTTCAAGGATGGCAATGCTGTGGAATATATTCAAAAGAAATTATTAATACAGGTGTGTATACTGAAAGAAGAAAGTCTTGGCTAATCCCCTCTGGTCTGCCAACAGGCCAACAGTGACTGCCTTTCCAAGAACACATTAGTATTCCTGCAACGCACACCAATCCCAGCGCTCCTTGTTGGGTCAGAGAAATCAAAGCGCTGCACATCTGAGAAATATCAGAGAGGGAACGCATAGATTTGTGCCCACGGGTTGTATTGGTAATTAAAAAATAAGAGGGGAAAAACGATGATTGGCTGCTCTATAAGGACAATCTGCTGTCAAGTGATTGGCTTCAGGTAATCAATAGGCTGGGGGGGGGGGGGCAGCTGAAAAATGGGACCTTCACTTTGAATTATTTCAATAAAAACAAGTGAGTGAAGAAACTGAATAGCTTACTTAAGAAAAATGTGAAAAACACACATGAAACTTTTATTACTAATAAGAGGAACGTCCAATGGTTGCCTGGTGACATCAGTGGGAACAATAAGTGTGGCAAACGTAAACCATAGGAGTGAGTTATGGAGTTGAGGTGCATATGTGTGTGTATGTGTGATATACATGCCCTGTAGAGCTAGTCATTGATCTTGATTGTTTCGAGTCTGCTGCCGAGTTTTGGGGATTTACATTAAACAAATGTCAGTCCCATCTCAAAACAAAGGAACTAAATGGCACTCAATGCTTGGATCAAACCCTCAGCTGTAATGTCTTTGCCCAGAAAACATAACGCAGTTACTTAAAAACAACAAACTCAAAACCATGTTGTGATTTATGTTACATGGAAACTATTTTCCCTCTGTTGAACAAACCGACGCATCACTCCAGATGGAGAAAGTGCATCACATTATGTGATGCTCATGCTTGTGACAACATAACTGGATGTAAACGTATGACATTGTCCTTGTAGTTTCTCTATAACCTGTTAAAAGTTATCTCATCTTTGAGAGTATGCAACCACTGAAGTAACTGGGCTTTACCCAGGCTAATAGATGTCCATTCATTTTAATAATTGTGAGTATAATTCAACATGAGAAACTTTATAAAGTTGGAGACCAAAAACTGAGCTTCAACATCCACTGATATTCATCATGAGGGTATAAAACTGACTTTAAAGTATCACATGGCTCAATATCTGCTGGATGTTTAAACATCCAAGTGCTTCATAAACGTAGAAAAAAAAGAAAGAAAATCTAATGGGAAAAAAAATCCATATTAATATCTATTCAAATTTTTGTTGTAAAAAGCAAACGCTAATTTATTCAACATGAAAGTTGCCTCCAGCACGCTGAGTCTCTAGAAAGCTTTGTAGGTCAATGAAACAAGCTAATTACAGTAGTTGTGTTTTTCAGAATCAACCACCTCAAAATAATTATGAAATATTTGTTCAACCTTAAATCAAATGTGGAGACAGTCAAATAGCTAAGGGGTAGAAGCAGACAGCTGTTTTATCAACTGAGGCAGCATAGTTTTATTTACAGACCACCTACTACAACCTTCCCATGTAAAATATGCCTGAACCCTATCTGTGGGGATAACAAAGCCCTGCAACACACATGCTGTGCTAATACAATGGGAGCACAGAGGACTCCTCATAGCCCTGTTAATCCCGCAAATCCCTGCTGTGATCATTGCATGTGTCCTCAGAGACACTGACAACAAGAGAACAGGTAAATCTGCCTCACCCTCTCCAGAGTCCATCATGCCCACCTCAAAACACCCATCGCCCAACAGAACCAACCGATTTAAAGCCAGCTCTTCAATCATTCATATCCTCAACAGAAAGGTGCAGTTTATTACCCAAGATGCACTATTAACTTTGCATGACTGGAAAATTCTATGCGAGGCTAGACAGGAGACGTAGAAAAAGGATTAGAGCAAGGGCAGGATTGGACACAGCCTTATTTACAGCTGACAATGTTTTTCTGTAGAGAAGCCACCCTTAATTTGCTGCTTAATAACTGACTTCCACCACCGTGTTCAAATCCCCCTGAGAGGCTTTTGTGGTTTGTTCACAAGATGTCTCCACTGCTTGCACTGCAAATTAGCCTTTCAGAAAAGCACCTCACCTTCCGGCCACAGCTTGCCACACTGACTTTTTTTTTTTCCCCACTTTACCCTGCTCTTTTCTACTTCTATCTGGCAGTAATAACCTTCAACTAACCTTTTAAGCCACTATGAATAATTTAAATCCTATTTTCATATCAATGGAGGAGTCAAGCCAGGCAATTATCTTTTATCTGTGTACTTTGCTGTCAGAGCAAAGCATAATAAACTCTTCCCAAGAGGGAAAGAAAGACAGGAAAAAAAGACGAAGCATGGATATTGTGAAGAAGCCATAGGACATAAAGGGCACAGAGGTGGAAGACAGGAGAGAAATCTGATGAGAAACAAAGAAAAACAGCATAAAGTACAGATATGCCAAGTGTTTACGCTTGTGACGCTATCTGTTAGGCTCTAATGAAAAGAATGAATAATTCACTAATGAGCTGCACAACTGTCATGGAAAGAAACACAGCTTACATCTGTGCTCGTTTCCAGGAAGGGAATGTGGTGGGTGCCACATGTATGGCTCCGTGGCTGGTGGAAAGCAGAAAAGATAAACATGACAAATTGGCAGTTCAATTAGAAGTTTTGGTTCGCTGTTTTCTTCGTAGCCATCACTTCCATTCTGTCCAGGCCAGAGCAAGACTGTGTTAAAGCTCATTTATGTGACAGTGATACAGGCCCATGTAGTAGATGGGTGCATCCCAGAGAAAAAGAAAAAAGGAAAGGGAGCAAGGGGGGGGGGACTTGAAGAAATTCCCCCTGGTACTCATTAAAATTCAGCAGTACAGCAACACCCCCTCGCTTTGCTCTTCTTTCCCCTACATCTCTCTCTCTTTCCTCCATCTGTTCCAACCGCCATCGCCTCGCCTTGTTGCCTCCCCGCGTGCCTCCCTAGATTGTCCATGATCATTTTGATGAATTCATAAAACTTGCGGCATTCTTGATTGAGATGGAGCGGTGGAGAAAACAAGGAAGATGGAGAGAAGAAAAAGCAATATCCACAAGCGGAGAGGAGGGATAGAGAAGGCAGTGGGGGAGGTGAGAGAGCAAATGTGTTTGGGAGAGATGGGATGCAGAGATAACAAGAGGAAGAGGGGAGAGGATGAAGGAAGCAGCTACAGGGTTTGCAATATTAATCTATAGTGCAGAGATAAAAAGAACAGGTGAGCACTGCAAGTGAAAGCAGGATTTCCTTTGGTTGAGAGTGAATGCAGGGCACATTATTAAAAAGAGTTGCCATCTTTGAACCAAGACCAAAGTTTTCAGGACGTTCGTGTGTCTGCTCCATCAAATCCTGAACAGGCCAGAGGTGCAGCATATAACAGAGAGCAGGTCACATAAGGGTCTTCAAGTGTTTACATAAGCTACTTGGAGAAAAGATGCAATATTAACCCTTAGAGTCGTGGATCATATTGCTGACACTGTTACATACTGTTACCTCAAATCACCAGCTGATTTACGAGCCAAGCTAAGCAGCATGCATGATAAACAAGCTGACATATTGCAGGGTGATTAGGCCTGAAAGCAAAGATGTCCAGCATGGAGACTAGAGCTGTTAGCAAAGTGGTCGCTACTGAGAGGAAGAGCTGCTGTTCTTGTCATTTATGACAGAAAAAACATCATCATCATCATCATCATCATCATCTTCTGTCTTTCTAGGCTGGATTTTCATTTAAATGATGATTTTAGAAAGTGTGTAGGTACACATCCTTTCAGACTGCCGTCATTACTGTCCTGGCTGATACAGAATTTATCTATTTAAATTCTGCTAAGCCAAGACATGAAGACATGACACCAGAGGGAAAAATAAACTCGTGAATCTCAAAAAGGCAGCAGTCCTCACTTTTGAGTTTAGAAAATGCAGAACTCTTATTTAGTGTCACAAGCCTGGATCTCTCGTAACAAATAGAGAACATAGTTATAATCCAAGAATTCACATGCGGCCATATCAGGATTACTTGATTTTACAATTTATGTCTGTAGTAAACTATGTGATTAATTAATCACAGAAATACGTCAATATCGTCACTTTCCAGAAAAGGTTATGTCTGACATGCGGAACGAAAACAAAGTTACACAACATTCCTGTTGGCGCATGTGTTGGGTTGTTTTCCTTCAATATCAGTTACACAAGAGGCATGTCGGAGAGGGAAAGTATGGCTGAGGAAAAGTTATTCCCTCCCTCTGAACAGATTGATAGATTTCTTTGGTTATAGAGGAAAATGACCAGGGAGTCATTGTGGAGGACGGATCACCAGACGGTTCGGCAGTGAAAGGAGGAAATACATCCAATATGTTTCACCTCCTGCAGGATGACAGCTTTTTATGCTAAAGTAAAAGGTAAATGCTCAGCAACTGGGTTAAATTACGTCAGTATCTACCGAACATAACACTGAAATTAAATGTTAGTGTCATTTGCAATTCAGACAGTAATTGTGTACGACTCAGGTTGGCCTTAGAGCGCAACATGAGTTAAATAACATGAAAAAAATAAAAACCTCCATCTTTTTTGATGAATACTTTTTTTGTTCAAACATGATTGATTTGGTGAGAGGTTGACACATTTTTTGTTGTCAGTGTGCAATGCTCTAGAAGAAATCATTTTCACCCTCAGTTCTTGTTTTTCATTTTCCCTGTTCCACTATTATTTATGTTTCTAACAGCAGCTATTCTGCTAAAGGGCAGCTTGAAGTCAGAAGCTAGAAGGATTGGTGTTTTTTTTTTACCGTGTTTCTAAATTCCCTCGACTCAGGTTAAAAAATTGCTCAAAAGAATTTTTATGAAGTCGTTTACAGAAAGAACCCTCTAGTCCACGTAAGGTCCTGTATCCCTTTACATCCATCTGTTTTCATGTAACTTTCCTTGATAACATACAGCATTTCTATGAGATCATATAGTTATATAGTGTCTTGGAAATGTCTAACCTTTGTTGTCAAAAGCAGCGTTAGGATCAGGATGTATCATTTTAACAGCCAAACAGGTCTACATCTTACTCATGTCTTTTACACTTTGTTTACAATCAGAGGAACTTCTGATTAAGTATTGTCGTATAACGTACTAGTAAAATAAAAATAACTTATTGAGGCGAGTGAAACTAAGGTTAACACCGAGTTGGTGTCAAATAAAAAAATATCCAGATATTAGCTTACAGTTTGCACAGGTCACTATTCAAACCGAACATAGCATTCTGGCTGACTCATTAGTTAAATATCTCCATCATAAAATGCTGTGTGGGCATGTGGCATGTGAAAATATATCACTAATAGTAATCAGTTTACAGGATATTCTCTATCGGACACAGTGAATGGCACTGCCCAACTCAATTAAATGTATTTTGTTTCATTTCCTGACATTTACCACCACCAGTCTCATTCACACAAACACAGAGCACAAGACACAATCTTTATTTCCCTTTGGTCTTTTTTCAGCTTTTGAATTACACAGACTAGCTAATTGACCAGCAGCCTGGTGCAGAATCTATCCCCTGAGAAAGAACAGTGAGGAGGAAAGAGGAGGCTGGTTAGGCAGAATCACAATGGGAGCAGACTTAATGATGTGCTGAACATTAAAAAAAAAAAAAAAAAAAAAAAAAAAAAAAAAAAAAAAAAAAAATAAAAAAACTTAATAAGCTGACAAATTCTCTTCGTATTTTACAGGACGCTTGTCTTCCAAACACACTGCATGTTTTCTTTAGGAGAGCACAATTAGACAATTACACTAGAAAGTATGATATCATTAAAACATATCCAGAGCTAATTAATTTAGAGGATATAGCATTCTCATGTGGGGAAAGATATTACAAAACTGAAATAACAGAGGCAGTGACTGTTGCATTCAATTTTCTTTTTTGTTAATATGCAGAGTTCCCGCTGGGAGTGGTAAAATAACCCCCAGTCAGACTTCTCTCTTCTTTTGTTGTTAATATTAATAGAGTTGCTTTGTCAAGCTAAACAAATCGCAAGTCTGATTTGCTTTGCTTAGGATGTGCATCACTGCAGAAAAAGGGGAAAAATATCCTTAAAAGTAGCAGCAGCTTAGGTGAGCCTTTGTTTTGCTTTGTTACCCTTTTTTTTTGTACTTGAACGTGTTTATAAGTTGTCTTTGGATTTCAGCACAAGCATGGAGACACACTCTCTCATTCTTTTATCAGCACTTATTTTACTACTCCTCCCTCCCTCTCTGTGCCATTCTATAGTCTCTCACCCACATCTCCTCCTGTTTCCTCTCCGTCTCCCAGGGGAAGGATGCCCAGGCTGTTCTCATGTTCCCTACAGATGTGAGCTGCACATCATGCCTCTCTTCAAGGTGACAGACTATCGTAGACTGCACTTGAACCCAATTTGCCTCTAAAACACACCCCAGTGTTTCTCTCACTTTCTACAGAACAAAGCACCCACCTCTTCCACAAATCAAACACCATCTTATCCTGGTAAACTTTATCAAAGAATAGCTCAGAACAAGTACAAGAGAAATCTCTTGATGTCCTGCCATAGGGCACAGTATAAATGAAAGTGAATGGAAATAAATGAATGCGTTCAGGCGTCCGTTTACTTGAATTAGACAGTTATTGACTTATTGAGTTATGATGTTTTCTTTACGGACTATGCCCACAGTTAACAATTATCTCCTAACACTGTTATTTCTAAACCTAAAGAAAGAGAAAAACACTGTGACACTTCAACCAGAAAACAGACCAAGTGATTCCCTCAATGGTCATAGTTTAATTTGCAGATCTGTGCAGCTTGTTGCTAACTTTACTACAGGAAGAGCTTCCAGTGACGGAAGCAGTGACACCGTGTTTTGTTAGAGAGATGGATGGAGAAGGCCAAAGTTCGCACATGAACAAAATTTCATAAAGAAAATAAAAAATGATAGTGAAGGCGCCGTTTCTGAATGAGATGGGATTAACAAATATTCTGTGGGGAAAGAATCAGAAAAAAGCTGATCGTCCACAGTAAACCTAACAAATATTTATTCTAAAGAGATTGATGACTGTTTTGTATGAACACTGATTCGTTTTTTTGTAATGGAAAAGAAGTAATGAAAAGAGATGGAAACTTGTGCTATGGAAGCTTCGTATCAAGGTCAAATTTCACACTTGTGAAGGAAAAACTTTGCTTCCCTGCTAATATCACCACATCAAGTGCAACAAGCAGCACAGGGGATAGGTTAGGGGAAAAACCTCAAGTCTTTAGAAGCATTCAATCGTTTGCTATATAAAGATTTAACAATGTGTGTGTGTGTGTGTTGTACTCCGGTCATCTCCGCTGTGTGTTTAGCAGCTGGTTGTGCTGCACTTGCATGTTAGTGCATGTGAGTGGAACTGGGAGTGGGCAAAGTCCCAGTGTGTCCTCCTCTGAATAAACCATATTCTTCACCACAGAAGCATCAACAAAAGGGATGGAAAAGATCAAAATGAACATTTCTAGTTCTCCTCAGACAAAGTCACATATGAGCTGAAGATTTTTTTTCAAGAACAGGTTATAGTAAAGAGAGACCAAAATAAAAACACTACATTAAGTTGATATAAAGATAAAAAAGAGGAAGTCACAAAAAAAAAAGAACGTGAGCCGCTTTATGTCAGTTATTTCCACTTGCTCGCATTTACAACACATCAACTTGAACAACGTGTTACAGGGTTTTAACCAGACACTTGAACATATCTAAAATATCAAATGAAGGTGAAGAGAAGCTCAGGATGACACTCATTATGCTTCTCCTCCTTCCTCTTTTCACCTCAGGCTAGTCAGAGCAAGTTAGCGTCTCACCCATGATGTGTTCATAATTCAAATGGGCAACACTGTCTGAGGCTGTGATGGGCCATGTATTATTCAGCACAGTCCTTTTTGTCAACAAACTGGCAAATGCAACATTATCATGGAGGCACTAAAAGCAAACAGCCCACAGTTGAAATGCCAGATTTTAATTGTTTAAATTAGGAGACAAAACAAATGGATTATTGACAATGATGTAGTTGTCACTTAACATCAGGAGTTATACATTTAAAATTGTGTTTTACAGGTGCGTGAGATGCCCGTCAAAGTTAATCTTCCTCAATTAGAGTTTATTTCTGTGCATAAATCACTTATCAGTCTTCAAAGAAATTTGCTTTTGAGATAGCAAAGTATTGTAGATGATTAATGTTGGGTGATGAGACAAAATCTAAAAAATTAGACCGTAATTAGATTGATCTCATGGTAAACATGAAACATTTTTAGCCTATTAGTGTGAGATATGTATCCTCCAGTCCACAAATTGAAATGAATCTCTAAACTCTAACCTTGATTCAAAATCCTTTTAAAAGGCCTAACATATATAGACTTGCAATATATCAATTTATTTCAAACCATTTATGTTGCTGTATTTATTCTGACTTTGCCTCATGGTCATCGTTTTGACTGTGACGGCATCCTTGCCCAAGTTGCTGCAAACTTCCCTGCTGCGCCAACACTTGGTTTATACGATTAATTATCAATGCTGTTTTGACCAGAGGTTCTGTTGTAGTATGATCTTGAAGACTGACAAACTAGACTGCCCTCTAGGGAATAAAAAAAAGTCTGATCTGAACTAAAAATGCTGCAGCAAGAAAAAAAGAAAAAAAAGGCATGAGCACATCACCCCTGTGCTCGCTTCCCTTCACTGGCTTCCTGTTAGGTTTCATATTGATTTCAAAATCTTATTGTTAACATTCAAAGCCTTAAATGACCTTGTCCCAGCATATCTCAGATTTAACCCACCCAAATACCAAAAACCTAGGGCAAACACTGATATCCCTATAATATCCATTTCCCATTTCGCCCAGATCTACAGATAATATCAGTAATTATGCACAATTTTTATTACCACTTAATCTGAAGGTTATTTTCTCATTTGTCATTACATATTCAATTTCCAATACACAAAACTGAAAGGATATCACATCTTTCAGACACAGGGATAAAGACATTTTTTCTTTAAAAAGAAAAAAATGTCTGATTTCTTTACCATTCATATGGATTTGGGCCAAATACTAACTGCTTAGAGGTTTAGCAACAATCAAATAATGTAATGACCTGGGAGTACGCTGAAACCTCTTGCTCGATAACCCGGGTCAATACTCCTGATACAATGATGGGTGAGTTTGATGTGGGCCAACAGCACACAGCTTTGGCTCCGGGTTGATTAAAGGCTGACTATAATCCCAGACAGAGTGCAAGAGTCTGAGTAGACAAACACTAGAGAATAATCACTTTTATCAGGTGCCCACTTCACTCCATTGTGATCAATCAAATTACAATCAAAGGGAGCTCTAGGACATACTATTCCGCTTCCAGTAAGCAAGATGTTAAGTGGTTAGCTGTTAATGCAGCCACATGACCTTGCATCACCCCATATCATACCAAAAAAATTACTTGTTATGAAACTACTTCACCTTATACAACGAACACCAGTCTGTGGTAACACCCACAGCTTAAACTGAGAGGTGGTAGAGGTGGTAGAGCACGTCACACAATGACCCAAAGGTTGGCAGTTTGAATGCTGCTCTCGCCCCAGTCAACTGTCGCCGTGTCCTTGGGCAAGACACTTTACCCTCCTTGCCTCCAGTGTTGGTATCACTGGTGTACTCAACTGTAAGTTGCTTTGGATGTTGCTAAATGACTGTATAGTAGTATAGTATAGACAACTATACATGCAGCAGACACTGTTAGTGGAAATGTTGAGCGGTGAAAACGGAGGAAAGTTCAGAAAGTGAAGATGCAGCAGACGCTCAAGTTGAACGTGATGATACGAAAGAACTTTCACCAAAAACAGGAGCCATATCTGTTTCTGGAGATCGGACGTGGATCAAACACTAATTTACTACAAATACTGTGGAGCTAACGTTGTCACAGAGGCAGCAACAGGAGTAATTAGCTGACCTGCATGCTTTGGAGTGCCAAGAATGTATGAAACAAAGATTGTCCCCCTCCACATCCTCTGGTAAAGCTGAAAAAGCTAGAAGACACTCGAGTCAGATATCACTTATGTCTGCTGGAGGGACTGTCTACTATAAATACAGCAAGCAACGGCATCACAGTAAACATAGCAAAAAGACATGGCTCCGCTAAGTACTGTGGAGAAACACAGATTCACGGCTATAATCAACACACAATGTTCTCTTGGAGATGGGAGAAGCTCTTCTTAGTCGATCTACTTCAGTAATTCTTGTCTCAGTGGAAAATGTTGTTGACACCCAGTCATGAAGAAAACAAACAAACAAAAATACCCTGAATCCAGCATCATTTAAAAAAATTTAAAAAACACAATATAATTTTGGTCATACCACCCTGCACTAGCTTCCATTATACCATTCCTGTGGTGCTATGGGTGTTATTAATGACTTGTTTGTTGTGTGCATAGAGCACAAATGGGTGTGTGCGGTTGTGTGTTCAAAGCTGACACACTCCATTGCACCTTTCTAAAATTATTGTATGAGTGCACAAACACTGAATTAACTGAATCAATATTGTAGCGATATTTGATTTTTGTTCTTAGCAGTAGTATTGCTTATAACTTTACATAAAATTTATTACATCATGTAAAACATTAAATGTCTGTTTTTTTGTATGAACAGTGCAAGAATAAATAAATCACTTCTTGTTTTTTTATTTATTTAACCAGGAAAAGCCTTGTTGAAATTAAAAATCTCATCCAAGAGTGTCCTGGCAGAGACAGCAGCAGCACAGTTCAAAAATTTTACACAAACACACATTTGTCTGAAGACAAAGTAAAAAAAATACATGAGTTTAAATTTCCACATCAAGCAGAACTTCTTCAAACAGATGTTACGGCCTCTAAATCAACAACAACAACAAAAAATCTTTCCCCATCTCAGTTCGTACCCTTGGGACAGAAAATATTAAAAACTCTGAGGTCCTGATCACTTCATATGGAAAAAGTTGAGGAAATGGACCAATAACAGCTTTGTAAATAAGAATATACCAGTCTATGTCCAGCCAGTAAAAGTCAGTCCAATGTTGACCCTGGTCTCATCTCTTGTCCTGACCCCCCCCCCCTGATAAAGTCCTCTCGTGTTTCTTTGCTGAATCGTGTTGGGGGGGGGGTCTCGCTTCACTTCCAGATGAACCCTGATGCGGTTTGCTTACCGTGTCAAAGCAAACAGACCATCCAGTGAACCAAGGAGAGGAAGTGATGTACAGCGTGTCGTAGCGCATGGACCAAAACAGTAAGAGCCTGATAAACTAGTAGCAGTGGTGAGTACACGTCAGTCAAAGGGAGGGGTTTTGTTCCACCCGACAACTTCTCCACCGACCTGACACAGCCTTAATTTGGAGAACGGTAGTTTCTATGTTTCCCAGAGAAACAGAGCCCCCAGGTAGGTGTTAAACCAGTCTACTGATGTCACATCAGACATGACGCTGCACAGCATGAACACATAAGAGGATCTGCACAAACGCACTTCTAGTAATGCCCAAGGCTTTCGCCACAACAAATATCTAAATATGCATGAATGAACCAAAAAAACACAAAAAGAGTGACAAAAAAAATTAAACAACAACAATAAGACACTTATTCTAAAAAGACAGATTTTATATTGCAAAATGCTCATGTCAGATCCCGCCCTGTAAAAATTATTCTGTTCCATTACTAATAAATGAACAATAAAAGAGAAAAGATTCCCTTCAAATTTGCCTGTTACGTGAATCTTTTATGCAAATGGAATTTCCAATGAGGTGGCGCTATCTTCAGAGACCTTGACAGTATTTCCATGGCCCCCTTAAAATTTATGCCACCACTGATTTATAAAATTTATTAATAGCTTGCTGCTGAAGAAAAAGAAGCTAAAGTGATGAAACAGTCTCACGTCTGTCTTTCTTCTCTGCAGTCCCTCTTTCCCATCACTGGTCCAGCAGGTCCCTCGTCACTCTCTCTCTCTTTTATGCTCCCTCCCTCTGCTTCTCATACTCGCTCCATGTTACTCTTCTGTGGTGTCTCATAGTGATTTTATAATTGGGCTCTGCTCATTGTTATTCAAAACCCTGTAGAACCAATTAGTGGCAGACCTCCCGACCTTCAGTTGCTATGTAATGGTGGTAACTAAAGACTCTAAGTGAGGCAGCTGAGAGCAAAGGTCTGAATTTTGTTATTTTTTTAGTTCCTGATTAATAATTCTGTCAACCCTATCACATGCAGACATTAAACTGAATTGCTAGTTTGAAGCTCATTTCTTTTTATTTTTTTTAGGGCTCTATTCCTCTTTATACTGCCTTTTATTAATCTTTAAAGTCGGCCTGAATGCTCACTGCCTGCTCTCTTGTCAGATAAATGTTGTGATAAAAGGATAATGAGACTTTGCAGGGAACCTGCTGCACTCAGGGAGGAGTGAAAAGTGACCTCGATCTACAAATGGCGAGTCAGAAACTCTATGGAGAGAAACTCAAAAGACAAGAGGAGATTTTTATCATTGCTGGCATTGTTAAGAGGCCCCCACTTGTCTTTTATCCCAGATCTTGACTTTTATTAAAATCAAACAGATGTTTCAACTGTGGACAGCGAACCTTTTACGTGTATCGTCCCTGTACCGGCATGATAATGAAAATGTGACCAAATTCATGGTTGCAGTTTGCCGACAGAAACCATGACACAACTTGTAACTTTAAATCCAAGTGAGCATGTTTGTGTTGTGCGCACAGCTTAATCCATTGTTATTAAATGTAAGATACTGAGCAAAGGCAGAAAAAGAAAGCAGGGTTATGAGAAAGCCAGTGTTGAACTTCACCTGAAGTTGTCCTTTGACATCCAAAAGGAAATGTCTGTATCAACCTAACCTTAACAAAGACAGCCTGCCACAGCCTATAGATGTCTGTCTGGTCATGCTCCCAACAAACAGAAGATGAACTTTCTGCGACCTTGTCAACACTGAGTCACAGTCGGGAGGAGAAAAGAAGCCTTTGTTCACCTACAACAGTAAATACTGACAAATGTCATCAGACAGTCCACAGTCACAACAGATAACTCAGATATAGCATTAGGCATAGCCAGACGTCATTCAGTAACACTTAGGCAGTACCTGACAGCACTCAGCATCACAAGGAAACATCAAAGATGCAGAAAGAAAGCCTGAGGAAATCCCTATAAATATAGCAACAGAAAGACTGACTAACACATAGATGTAATGTTGACTTACAGAAGGACATGCAGATGGATATTAGCTGACAGATGAGAGGTTTTATACAGAAAGGTTCACACAAAGCAAGGTCTTTTTGTTGTTTCTCCAAATTTAAAAGACCGTTTAGATACTAATGAGATCAAGCTGCGCTCTTACGTTTCAGTTTTGAAATACAACCCTAATCAGAAAAGGCTGGGATGGTACGGGTTAAAGAAAAAAAAAAAAAAAAAAGGATAAGTGATTTTTATTTCATTGCACAGAAAGTTAAAAGTGGAAATTCATCATTTCTAGATCGAAGAAATAAAAAATGTCAATGCGAAGAACTATAGGTGTAATTTCATCGGAAGTGTAGCACGACGTCACACACTGACCCTTGGTGTTGATCTCCAGCCTCGTGTTTACCAGCTGGTGCAGCCACGCGTTCATGTACATTCATGTGAATTGCCACCTCCTCCCGGAGCCCTCGGCCCTGCTTCCCTGTAAAAGATGACAGCCACAGAGGATTGGCATTGTTTTTTTTTCGAAGCAAAATGGCGGAGAGCAGAATGAAATGTTCACCTGAAGACGACCAGGATCTGATATTACTTTAAAAAAAGAAAAGAAAACAGTCGTTGGGGAAGAACTTGCCCAGAAAGGGACATAACCCTGATTAACATTGGTGTTGTATTTCCAAAGTGGGGACCTCTGCGAGAGCTAAAGGGGCTACCATTTGACTCAGAGCTAGCTGCTCTTCCCCTGGACAGGCAAGTAACAACAGAAACGTTATAAGTTACTTTGGCATGTTCGACAAAATGGTGATATTGTTTTTCTTAGTACATTTGGTTGCAGAGGAGGTGGGGAACAGA
>JAOXYM010000001.1:9176328-9199371 GCA_028567055.1 Leptatherina wallacei
CGTGACTTAGAACATTGTAAGAGACTATTCCAAGGACTTATAAAAGTGATTTTTGCATAATATGTCCCCTTTAAAGGTGATGAAATTGTTGTTTCTAAAATAAGTTAATAAAGAAAAACTTTAATACTCAACTATTGCAGAAGTCATTTTATTATAATTAGCTCAGAGAAAGCCAGCAGACATCAGTTTCTATGGAGTAAATGAATCAGGGTTTCATTCGTGCAAGTTTTATGAACAATATAATTATCACAGATGGAACCTCATGCTCCATTTTCTAATTAAAAATAATTGTGTTTTACTGAACATAAGGTTTAATTACTATAAATTTCTCTGAAATAGAATTGAGTTTTTTTTTTTTTGCTTCAATTAGCTTTACATTAAATTAGATATAACTTACCTGCAACCATATTAGTCAGTGGGAGAGAAAAACGGAAAACGTGACACTCATCACATCTGTTACTGATGAGTTTCCTTACAGAGTTTTTTCTTTTTTTTCTCCCCATCAATCAGTTACGCAGCATCCTGGTCACATATTTGAAGCATTTTTCCTCCAAACCAAATCAATGGAAATCCATCAATAAGTTTGTCATTTGTTCGGTTTTTTGAGGTCAAGAATCCTTGAATCCCATGTGAGTGATCCAGTTTTTCCCAGCTAGAAATGAACAAGTACATCACTGTGGTCCTCACAGTTCTGAAGCATTCTTGTGTCATATTGCTTTTTTTAAAGGGATATCCACAGATTTGTATTGATATCTAAGCTGAAGGACTGAAAGAGCCATGGCCAAATCTGCTCCTGTTGAGATAGTTTAAAAGTGTGTTTTGGATCATTATCCTGCTGGAGAAGTGAAACACTTACTGTGCTGTATTCCAAGCCCAAAAAAATTATTGATCCACCTCTGTGTTAAGGAGTGGAAGAGGTTTTCTTTCCATTAAATCACTCATTGCAACCAAAAAGTTATATTTCAGCATCTTCTGGCCATGTGATCCGTTTCCAGAACTCATCAGGATTCACTGAAAGTTAATTTACAATCTTCTGACGCTGATTTTCAGGACACATTTCTTCCTGTTGACTCCTCCATGAAGGTGATATTTTTGCAGCTCTCTGTACAGCAAAATCCCCATAAGCTGCGAAATAGGGTTTTCTGTATTACTGCAGTCATATAGGGCTTTTTAATTTGGTTTTCAAATTTGAATTTGCTTCGAATGCAGCATAGCCATAAAAAGAGTTTTGCACGGTGTCTGTTTTCCTTTTTATTCTTCTCTAAAATTGTACAAAAATAAGTAAATAAGTCATTCTAACTTAAATGCTGGGGAAAATGGGGTGTCCAAACTTTTGCATAGCAGTATAGTATGGGTTACAGCTCTTTAAAGGGCAGGTGCTGAGACAGAAGAAGTGGAAATCCTTTTTGACCATCAAACAGTGTAATCATTGTTTATAATTTCCTGATATTTATGTTTCCATTCATAATGACCTGTAATGTATTTATTTCACTGTGTTGTATGAACCATTAATGTGGCTTTTGTCTGCCCACAGATCAAGCTCTCGCTGTAGAGATTATTTCTGGGGGAAAATAGCAACATATGAGTGTATTTCAGGCTTGAACTCACAGCAGGCTGTTACAAAGTGGTGGATAAACATGTTGGTGATCATATCTAAGTAGACAGGTATCCACAGAAGAAGAGCTCTTAGAGCAGGGGTGTCAAACTCATTTTAGTTCAAGTGCAACATACAACGCAATTTGATCTCAAGTAGGCCTGACCAGTAAAATAATAGCACAATAACCTAGAAACAGAAAACAAAACAAAAAACTTACTGCAAACAAGTTCAAGTAGATTAAGTCATTTACATTTAATCAACTGTCCTTTAACAAAACCTATTATGAACTACATAAAAGTTTTCAAGAAAAATAAGCACAATTTCAACAATATTTGGCCTATTTGATGTTTTCATGTTCATTACAACTCACAGATCCTGCCATAATACAAACTAAAGATCTATTAAGTCAGAAAGATATAGGATTTTAAAATATGTATTTATGTAGAAATAAAACCTCCAGTGGATAAACTTGGAATTTCAGTTACTTTTATTGAAAAAATTTGGATAAATGTGATTTTTCACATTTCCCAAATTTATCCCGCAGGCCAGATCGGCCCCTCTGGTGGGCTGTGCTTTTAACAGCCCGACGTTAAAGCAGAAATTACATCTTTGGAAAGTGTCTTTTGGCTTGATGTATCTTTGTGTAACCCTCTCCTTACACCGATTCTCTGTCATGTGGTTTGAGAGTTAACAGTAGTACCACTATAGCCTTGTTACAGGGAAGTATTTCTGGTTGAGTCGTCCTGCACGTTAAAGTCTAGTTGCTACTGTTGGGTTTTCTAGAGTATGTGCCAAGAGTATTGAAACTGACTTCCATATTTAGCCTGTTTATCATCAACATTCAAATGATAAGAATAGCTTTTAAGAGAAGTGAAAACCTAAAGGGCAGATGATTTAATTGGTACAAAAGCAATGAAAAAAGATATTTAAAAAAACACAAGAACAAGCATCACTGCACTCAGGACTATGGGTAGTTTTGAAGCAAATATCTGCTTTCTAGCGCCTGCTCAGCCAACATTGAAAATAGTTAGCTTCAGCACTAAAGATTATAATACAAATGAGGGATTAAAGAGGCTGAGAAACAATAGAGGTGGGGAAAAAACTAATCTAATTAAGATCTCAATCACTCAATTAGATTTGAGTAGGAGAAACAAATGGCAAGTAAATTCTTTCATCATAGCAGCCGGTTTAATTGCTCCAAGACGGAGCGCTGACATCTGGCATGTCCCCTCCAGACTGCCAAGTGTGTGTGTGTATAAACACACACAGAGCAAGAGGGAAATGTGGTACAACAATATGAAGGGATTGGGGGGGGAGTTCAACGATGAGTGTGCTTTCAGTGAGCCCTGACTGCGTTTATGAGCATGAAGCTGCCCGAGTGCAATGGAGCAGCAGCCTGGTTTATGCATCCGCACTTCACCCACATGGTCAGTGGAGAGAGGTCGAATTAATGGCATTTGGGGCTGTTTTTCTCATGAGAGCACGGCACTCAGGCTGAGAATGAGGTCACTCGTATTTGAGGAGGAGGAGATGCGGTTTAAGTCGACACATGAACATGAGGCCTGGTCCTGGACGGACAGCCTGAGAGGGTTTGTTGAGGCACAGGAACCGCGGCGGTGGCCTGAGGTGCCACGCCAAAAAACAAAGACAAACTCAAAGGGAACAGCCACGGTTTCTCAGCACGCAGCTGCACCGCGTCTTGTTGAGAGTCTGTCTAACCACTTCCTCATGCTGCAGGCAGCGAGGTCAGGGTTCAGTCAGGTCCTCTGACAGCCAGAACAGGCTGCAATAACAAGAGTCCTGAAAACAAGAATTCTCTCTTCATTTTCTCTTCTCAGCTACTGCTTTTCTTTTTTCTCTTCTACCCACAAACCCTCTGCTTTCCCTCTTGTTTCAAGAAATCACTTTTTTTCCCTGTGAATTTGTCTCTGGGGCCTCATTATTTACAGCCTTGTTACATGCGAGTATCATCCTCACACACTGATCTTTGTCTTGAGTAAATGAAGCTCAGAAACACACATAATCTGCAAGAATTCTTTGAAATGACCAAATCTGTCACAGATTTCGAAAAAAAAATCATGCAAGAAGCAGGATATGCTGCAAAACAGTCATGACGACAAACATGTTTTGTTCTGTGCTAATGGATGGTGCTTCTCTGATCTCTGGGTTTTATACATCAAACGCTACCTTTACCGGGGAGAGGAGCACCGATTCTGAAATCTATCCTCTCATTTTGCTGCTTCTCAAAGAGGTCTCGACCACATCTGGACTAAAGAGATAGTGATATGCTGCCCTCTGCAGGTTAAAACTGATGCTGCAGCTGTCAACACAACATTTAGTAACAGGCGGTTACTAACAGAGAATGCAAACATTATATCCACCTATGAACGGTGAAACTGCACACGAGGATGAGGCGTAAATTAGACTTTTAACATGCAAGCAGGTGTATTTAAAGTAAAGAAAATTATGTATGAACATCTTTGAAAGACACTTTTTCTTTACTGTTGCTCATCTCAAAGATGAAGTTAGACAATGAGATTCCTATCATACTAGAGGGACGCCTCATATTATAAAACACAACCAAAAATGAAATATTTCAAATACATGCTACACATACCTATAATAATTTTTTTTTTAGCTGTTTCCTTCCTCCAGTATTTCTTTATCACTTGATATTATTAAATATAATTCGGAACGTAAGATTTATCAGCAATTCAACAACGAATAAGTGAATGAATAAGTGTGTCCGGACTTTGGATAGGACTGTTTTTAAACAAAATCGAAATTTTGAAGATGGATTGCGCTGAGATGGAAAACTGACTTACCGGTATATTGTTTTTGAAGCCCTGTGGACTGACCCCCCCACACAAAAAAAAAAGCCCCTATGAAGTGCATTGGTACACATGACATGGTTAACTTTGCACATCCATAAAGGCATTGTCAATGCTGAACATTATATCAAGGCTTTGGAGCAAAACATGCAGCCATCTTGATGTTTTTTCAGGGCATGTTTTGCTTATTTCAGCAAAACAATGTTCAAAACGGGCCCGCCTGTTGGTCAGTGGGTAAAAGTTAAAAGCTTGGTACATTATGGAGAAAAAACAAATGACAAAAACACAAAGGAGGCCACGTATGTTAAGCAGGAGAAGGTCTATAACGAGCAAGAATAGGGAAACATTTCCATTAAAAGACGACAGCAACGGGAACTTTTCTGTTTACAGTGTTGTGAAGAAGTGACGCAACACATCAGAGGACACGGTCCTACTGAAATTATGATTGTTAAAGATCCTGTAGCAACACATTCAGGGTAGTATAAAGTAATCCCTGACACATTAAAGTTATTCATTCTGAAGTGGAGCTCATATTAAGTTTAAACTGACTATCAACTCAAGTGGCTGTGACAGCAACAACAAAAACAACACAAAGCAGATGCACCGCGGTGAAGAAAGGCTGCGGAGTCTGGATGCTGAAAGCTGTTTCATCGCTCAAGTACCAGATGTTTACATTTGATCTTCCAGAAAGCAGCAACTCACAATCCCAGAGGGATCGTGTTGGTATTAATAGGTCAAAATGGTGTGTGTGTGATATACAAGCCATCTAAGTGGGTCAGAGACGAGGTTCAAGATACACTCTGGTGGGTCACCAAGTGGACTTGGAGGTGTATTTGCACATTTCTGGCATGGGTTTCCCCTGAACAGCTTTGCCCTTGCAGGTCAGCTTCAATATTTGTTGTGCGAATGATTTATAAATATTTCCCTTTGGTCTCACCAAGGGCAGAATATCTTACCAGGGGAGAGCGCTCTCTGATGTGAGGCCATGAAAGTCATGCCTGCATGCTTAAACACATACACACACACACACAACCTACAGAAACACTCATCTCAGGCAGGCACACACACACCTCTGCAGCCAAATAACTCTGATCAGGTGAACACTTCTCTCTAGATTACAAACCGTAAGGCCCGGAAACTTCCAGTCACTGTGAATTTTCATCAAAGCTCAAAGACACAGAAAGGCAGTCACCACCCGGCCAGGCTGAGATCACAAGGCTGAAAACACTTCAAGATCCTGCCATGAAAGCAGGCACTTAGTACAGTTTAAAGACACTAATTACTTGTTGTCAATGAGAAAAAAAAGAGCAGCCATTAAATAGGGTTATACCTCCCAGCGGGGGAGATAAGAGAAGGCAAGATTATTTTTACCTGAACATCAAAAGGTTGGAGGCTGTGATTAAAAGAAGATGCCGTTCAGTTTGGAAACATCACAACAAATTATCAAGATTTCATCAATTATTCATCTTTGCAGGGTTTTCCTTCCCCAGGTGGTTGTCAGAAAAAATACAAAGCTGATATTACTGGATCAGTTTTTCTGTAATAATTTTAGAGATCCTGTTGTTGGTGTGATATTCAGAATTAGCATAATCTGGGCATATTTTTCAAAAAGACACAAGTTTAGTTTGAGTTTAATTTCCATTTTCTGTTGGGTTTTTTCCATTCATTTATCCCTTTCTTTTGGTTTCATGGCTGCTAAATCATAACGACTATTTGCTTAGACTGAAGCAAGACAGTTTGCTGGTTTGTGTTTGATACTAAAACTATTCAGTTTGGCATTGAATTAAAAACCACCTGATTACATTTCTTTAAACCCCCACTCCTTTAATACACTAACAATGGCATCATGTCATTACAGCAAACCATTTGATTGGTTGGCCAGGAGTAACTCTTATCAGTTCCCAGAGTCAGAAGCAGACATGGAGAAGCTGCATTCAGCTTCTATGCTCCACATGTCTGGAACAAACTCCCAGAAAGTCTCAGATCAGTTTATTTAAATCCAGGTTAAAGAGCCTCCTGTTCTCTGCTGCATTTACATAGTTTTTATCTGACTTTTTAATGTTTCCTTTTAAGCTTGAATTTTAAACTTGATCATGTTTTTAATCCTTTCTTAATCATGATTTTAGATTATCATTATTATTTATTTCTATTTTTCTCTTCTGTTTTAATGAACTTTTCTGTAATGTAAAGCAACTTGAATTGTCCTGTACATGAAATGTGCTCTATAAATAAATTTGCCTTGCCTAAACATGAGAATCCACAATATGAACCAGTTAGCATAGCAGCTACCACTGGTCTATATGTGTGGTAGAACATTGCACTAACTCCTCTAGGCTGGTGTAAAAAACCAATATAAAGTTATTTCTTTATATCTTAATGATGTGGTTTTGTCAGTGTAGAATAAAAACTGCGCTTTTCCCTGAAATTTTCCCCTGAAAGTGTTAATTCCTCACTGTAACTTTTATTTCTTGCATTTTATTTTATTCTATTTTAGAAGTTTTTCAGCCTTGATTTATTTCATTTCTTTATGAAGTTAGTTTTTAAAGCTTCCTCTGCACCCTGCTGTAATGCTGTTAATGTTTTGTGTAAACTTGCCTTGAAACTGAAAGTGGCACATTATAAAATTCATTACCTATAATGATGAACTTTCCACCTCTGAAACTATCAGCCTATTTATGAAATCTTTGAAAATATTTGACACAATATCAAATAATACTTGGCCTTAAAATGAAATGAATTTATTTTTACTTTCATAGCAAGTGTTTAAAAACTAATGTTGGGTTTCTTCACGTATGTCTAATTAGATGGTGTGACAATACAGCCGTGTATAAATTGTTGAGTTCTTAGCCACCGACACCATCCTATAAAGCTGGTCTGAAGTCAGACAGAATTAATCTGAATGGTCTAGCGTGACCATAACTCAGCAACTGAAAACCACAGCTCAAACAGGAAGGCGGTTTTGAGTGTTTGACCTGTTGACCTCCTCACTACTGAAATCAATGCTCTGTTGAGGAAATGAACCTTCTGAACCACTATATCATCATCAATTAACTACAAAGCTAAACTAATTCATGTCGGGCAAGAGGCAGCAAATTAGAGAACGAGCTGGATGCTCTAAATTAGTCTCAGTCTGGTCTCTGCTGAAGCGAAAACAGTCAGTCACTGAAGCTTAGACAGATCAAGAGAAGGGGATTTTTTGTGTTGTTCACACATTCTTCAAAAAGAAATAATATTTCCAAGTATCCAGCTGCAGTTTGCAAGATACCCAGCCTGGTCAAAAAAAAAAAAAAAAAGGTAGCCACCTGGATTTAACGAAGCAAAAAAATATGAGCCTCTTATTAGATAATTATTGTATGGGTGATTATCTTTCACCTGGCACTAAGTTATCTAACCCCAACTGATGCAATGAGTAGCTTCTCATTTCTTAAACAACCATGGAAAGACACATCCTGTGGTCGTGGAAAAGGTGTTAGTCTGTTTAAGAAGGGTCAAATCATGTTTTCATCAAGCAGAGAAAACATCTAAGGAGATGCAAAAAGTACTAAAATTGGGTTAAAAACTGTCCAACGCATTATTAAAAACTGGAAAGTTAATGGGGAACCATCGTCTTCTAGAAAGAAATGTGCTCAGAAAAAAATCCTGAATGACAATGATGGGCGGTCACTTAAATATTTGGTGGAATTGAAGAAAAACAACATTCGAACTCAGGGCTATGTTTAATAGTAAAAGTAAGAACATTCCCATGCACACTATGTAAAGGGAACTAGGACAGCTGTGTAGCCATAAGAAAACCACTAATCTGTGAGGCTCACCTGAGAAAAAGGCTTCACTTTGCTAGGGAGCATAAAGACTGGACTCTGGAGCAATGGACAATTGACCCTGTTCTAGAGTGATGGGGCATCAGGGTAAGAAGAGAGACAGATGATGTGATGCAGCCATCATGCCTGGTGACTACTGTATAAGCCTGTGGGGGCAGTATATGATCTGGGGTTGCTGCAGATGGTCAGGTCTAGGTTCAGCAATATTATGTTCCCAAAACATGAGGTCAGCGGACTACCTGAATACACTGAATGACCAGGTTATTCCATCAATGGCTTTTTTTCTTCCCTGCTGGCACGGCCATATTCCAAGATGACAAATGTCAGGATTCATCAGGCTCAAACTGTGAAAGAGTGGTTCAGGGAACATGGATTGGTCATCACAGAGTCCAGACCTGAACCCCATTCAGAATCTTTGGGATGTGCTGGAGAAGGCTTTGCACAGTGGTCGGACTCTCCCTTCATCTAATCTTGGTGAATAATGAATGCAACACTGGATGGAAGTAAATCTTGTCACATTACAGAAGCTTATCGAAGCAATATCGCAGCAAATGTGTGTCATAATCAAAGCTAAAGGCGATCCAACAAATATTAGTAGCCTATGACCTATTCTTTTGGTGGAGACTTTTTCTTTTTGGCCAGGTAGTGTATAATCCTACATGTAACAAAACAAAATGAATGTTTGTTAATAAGATTTAGAGGTGAAGTGTAGGTTAGCATGAAAGCTTGGCTAACCTGCTGCATTAATGACTACATATTTATTCTGAGACAAGTTGTATAGTTCCCCAAAAAATTCTTTGCACCTTTTCCCTTTAACTTTAACAGCTTCTGGCCAAAAAAAAAAACAGATGAGAAAATAATATCACCCTCATATCTAGCTTTTAGAATAGAACTGGAGCTAAAAGGTAAAATTAGCTTAGTGGAAACAGTTAGCTTCACTTCAAGTTTGAAATAAAAATGTCTGCGGTGCAAAAATTAGCTGTATATTTTGTCTTTTTTATTGATTTTAAAAAAGGGAAATGTGGTTTTGTGCTAGTGGTATGTTTCAGCTAAAGAAGCACCGCTAAAAGCATACCATTCCATAATACCCCTGATACCGCTGCGGCTCCAAAATACCAACATGAAATCAGCATCAGCCTCAGAGCTTTTCATAGTGTTCATCATGGAGTCAAACACAACCTTTTCTAACCTCACCAACTAGCTTGAGCTAACACCCTCAGGCCTAAACCAGTGTTTTTGAGATGACTGAGGAAGCCAGAGGTGGCCTCAGCTATGTTTCCAAGCACCGAGCAAAACCCCAAAAGCCTTATCCTATTAAACCACATACACTATCTTATGTGTTGCACCACAAGCAGACATGCAAAACCAGGGCGATTTTCCGTTTGAGAGCGAGAGATTATTGTGAAAGGAATGGTGGGAAGGATGGCAGTCAGAATGGAGGGGGAGATGTGGCGGTTTGAGCCCATCTGTTTCTTGCTAAGTCAATAAAGGGAGGAAGAAAAGCTGAGCAGATACACTAAGCATTAGTGGTTAACCAACAACTAATGAGGGAAAAAGAAAAACATTGAACTCAGATGAAACTATTTAGCATGCAAGGGGTGTAGGCCTACGATGTCCTTACAGGGTTTCAGGGGAAGATGGCCAACACTCACGTAAGCTTTGTGTAAAAACCAAAAGGATAAAAAGAAGAGGAGGTTGGACCTGTTTTAACGCATATATCCCACATGTTTATTTCCACACCTTTGATACAGGAAAAGTCTGCGGCTCTTGGCTCTCATGTAAGCCTGGCATGTAAAGCCTGATCCTTTTGCCAGCATTTGGGGTTTGCTGGTTTTCATTCCTCTGATCGCCTCTCTTCCCTCATCTACCCCAACTAACTTCCCCCTCAAAGCCCTGGAATAAATCCTGGGAAATGAGAGGGCCTCTTGCCCCCTCTCTGCTACTCATTCCCAGGTGTGCAAATCCCAGGTCAACCCAGGATCAGGCCGTTACACTGCCCAAGTGCTGCAGAGAGGAATAATAAATGACGGTAGATGACAAGTACAGAGGCGAAGAGTAAGAGAAAGGTGAGAAGTGGAGAGAGAAAAAGAAATGAGATTAAATAAAAGAAAGAGACGTAGGACAGGCAGAGAGACAAGAAAGCTGGTTTTGGGAATGTGTCCCATGCTGAAACCATTTAACACAAATCAGCACCATGTGTCCTCCAGAGCCTTATTATCCCATAAATGAACTTTATTGAGGCAACAAAGTGCTTTGGAGCTCTGCAAAAACATTAAAGGGGCCCCGCCTGTCTCGGCCTGGAGCCAAGAAGAGTCCGGTTCCTCAGGGGACTAATGAAAAAAAAAGTGGGGGCCCCTGGCCTTGTGTTTGGTGCCCTCAGTGAAGCCTCACAAGCTGCCTGGCCGGTCCTGCCTGAGTAATAGCCCATTAGTGACAGAGAAATAGTTAGCAATTACACAAGGGAGACAAATATGGCACAGACCTCTTGACTGACCTGACCTTAGAGGTTAACCAGGAAGGAAGGATGAGAGACGAAAGGAATGGAGAAGAGGAAAAATAAATGTAAGAAGTGACAAAAAGACTGAACCGGAGAATTGTTGGTGTTTTGGGGACAAATCACATCTTTTGCTGCATCAGCTGATAAAATCTGTAATCATATTAAACTATTTTTGCCCATTAGTACATTGCAAGTTGCTCGTCTGTTGCCCAGTCTCGCAGTTGGATATGTGCACCTATTTCATGTCAGCCCACATTACCAGGCTAAGCAGAGGGAGTCTGGTTCTTACACCTTTACAAGGTCTACATTGCACTTCCCTGAACAAATTTGCATAAATTACCAGAAAACCAACTGAAAAGCAGAAACTGTGTGACATGAAGTTGTTCCGGGAGAAGAAAGCTGCTTCTGCAAGCTACACTGCATTACTCTGTGCATCACGCTGTGGTGAGTGTGTTTGTACTTACTTACAGGGGAACTCTGCTGAACTTACACATCAAAGTGTGCTTACAGGTCTTGCGGAGTACACTTCTGTATATGAGAAACAACTTGTATGAAGGCTTTTGTGGTTTAGAGGGAGCTGCAGAAAGTCTAATAAACTGCCTCCAGTGATGAAAACTACAAGTTTGAAAATAAAAACCATCTGGGGGTGAAGAGATGTTATAGATATCTGAAGACTGCTTTTCTCTGCTTGAGGCTAGAGGCTCAAACAAAAGACGGCTGGTTCTGTCATTGCACCTTAATATGGGTAAACAGTGGATGTTTTGACATGTACAAGCTTTTACAGGTAAATGTCCGTAACAGGGAAACTTAATGAGAGCAGCGCTTGTTTGATAACAACTTGGAGGGAAGTAAGGGTTAAAATGGAAGGGGAAAACTAACTTCACAGCTCATGAGAATATAATTATCAAACAAGTGAAGTAATCGCAACCAAAACTGATCGTAATTCAGACATCCAGAGAGAGAGAGAGAGAGATCTGAGTTTTTTTGTGTGGCTGGTAAAGTGCAGCCGTTCCACCGGGGAACAAGTGTCGAGCAGAGAAAGAAAGAAGCAGCCGCTGAGGTGGAAAACTGCTGCACAAGATAACAAACGTTCGTGACAGCTCAGAGGTCTGCGAGCAAAGATGTGGGCGTGTGTTTGATGTGTATATAACCACCCGCCTGGCTCCTCAGCCAGCTAACCACTCACGAGGCATGCAGCGGACGGCCGGGGCCGATTCCAACATAAATAATGGCTCTGATCCCTCTATGGACAACAAATTTTATAAAGATGAGATTTTTTATTTTTTTTTTCCCCCTTTGTGGTGGGGGAAGGGGTTACAATGGTTAACCAAGCGGCCACAAGTGGATATCTGGGACTGATTAGGACCCTGGAAATGAGATTAAAGAGAGATCTACCAACAGACTGAAATGTATTTGCCATAATTGCTGAGAACAGCTTATTCAGTGCAGACCGCAAAAAAAGAGAATCATAAAACTGAGGAAGGAGAAAGAGGAGGAGGTGGTACAGGGCTGGGACTTGAAACCAAAAAGAAATCAAACTCAGGACAAACCTTGAATCAATTAGAGGGTGTGTGTGTGTGCACGTTTGTGTGTCTGAACACAGGATGAGACAATAGATGGATTAGCTCTCATTCAAACCTTTTATATATTTAGTTTTTGGCAATATTAATACTTTTGACTGTATTCAAACTGAAAAGCCAAGTCAAGCGCACCGTGTGTTTTAAATGAAAAATTCTCCTGCGCTCAGCAACTGCGCTCGGCAAGAGTTTATTTCTGGTGAAATAACTGATACAGCGCTGACCTCTCCTCTCAACATCTGATGAAAAGATCTTTAATGAAAAATAAATCTTGAAAAGAGAAAAAAGAGCAACAGACAAATCAATAGAGGCACAGGCTTTAAGATAAAAGTAAGCGCAGTGTGCCAGAGAGCTGCTCGCTCTCATTCCTGGGTTGATTGTACTTAAAGTGAAACCACATGAACTGAGCTGCTGCCTCAAGGGAAGTTAAGAGTATGTGTGGAGCCAAAAGTATACACAGACTTCAGCACTTACAATGTCTTCATAAATATTAATGACTAAAAGTGATGATGATGATGATGATGATCATGATGATCATCATCATCATCATCATCATCATCATCAGCTGCTTTATCAGATTGTGTGCTGATCAAACATCGCACATCCGATCAAACATCCCATTTGGTGCAGACATTTGCGAACATTTTCCAACAAAGTCACCGCAACATTGAAGAAAAATACGAAAATACTCCTGTGTTTGTGCAGAGCCCCCTCTTCCTCCTGTCCCCATCACCCCCCCCCTCCTTCCTCACAGCAAGAGGCTGATTGAAGCAGGTTTTCAGGGTACAACAGGAAAACAAGACACGGATAATGGTGTAGTTTTCTATGTTAGGCACTTTTATTGATTTTGTATGACTGATTAACACAAATTGTTACCAAAAAAAAACACCATCCGGTTACAACACGTTGGTTAGACAGTACACTTCTTTAGAGATTAAACAGGGTTCAGTTTGTAGTCTTTTAACAGCTAAGGGAAAAAAATAATATCCCAGAACAGAAGTGTTAATTCTTTCAATCTGCAGAAGGAAATGGAAAAGGTGCTGCTGTCCAAACTGAAAGGTTTTGGCCAGACGGCAGAAAGAAGAAGACAGGAGTGCTTCGAATAATTAATTGTTAAAGGGGGAGTAAAAAATTTGTTCATATATATATAAATATATTGGATCTATTCAGTACTGAAATGGGTCTTCCAGGAAACGTTACCCTGAATATGTTATGTGCCGCTCTACTTCCAGACCTGCTGAATATCAGATTTGTCACACTGTTGTACAGTAATTAAAATAGTACAAAGCTATGAAAAATAAATCAGTGTAAAGGCATGAGACTGGCTCAACAATCACAACACTACACTACACCATCAGGAGTCACACAGAGCTGGCCCAGGGGAATGGATATGTTGTTCTAAGAGAGCTGCCATATTCACCGTTGCATGGATTACAATTTTATACAAAAATGATCGAGCTACGGTCATCTTAAAAAGAGGTTAGGTTTTAATGCAGTTATGCAAAGTAATAGATATCAAAAGATGACACAGACAATTTAGTTTTATATTAACCCTCTTCAAATAATTTCCCCTACTGTTACGAGAAGTAAGAACAGCTTTCAGAAACAACTACCTACCCCTGAGCCACAATGATTATTACCACATCTATTAACTTGGCCTGCCAAGTCTCACCACTAGAGGACACTCTGGTTTCAACAGAAAAAAGAAAAAGAAAAAAAAGAGATGACGCTCCACTGCAAACTTTAGGGACACTGCAAGAGATCTCCACTGACTCAAATCCAGCTTGACTAATGCACAGACTGGTGTAACCTGCCAGCTACAGAACCGGCAGGAAGGTTTTAAGTTTTGGATTAACCTCAGGTCTTTGGTAATGGACAAGTTTGGACCTTCATAACATCATAGCTGTGCCACAAAATGAGTCTGATTCACAGAAAGTAGCAAAAGTGTAAGAACTGACATAAACAAGGTTAGAGGATAGATTGTTTTTAAATTTTGCTCGTCATGTGTGCACTGACTGATTCCTCTGAAGCCGTTACTCCTTCAGCCCATACAGACTGAAAAACTAGTCTCTGAAGCAATTCCAGTGTAAGAAATGGGAGATAAAATGATTAAATAATTCATGCAGAGGCTATAAAATAAAGCATCAAACAATCATAGTAAAAATGTTTCCCAAAGCTGCAGATTTTACTTTAAAATGAACTCATGTTGCGCCACATTCCCTGCAGAGGGAATCTTCAAGTCAAGAAAACTACAGATGTGAGTGAAACTCTACAGCTTCTCTACTGCCAGCTTCACTTCACACCTTTAAATTAAAATGTCCATATACTAAGATTTCATTCATTATATTTAAGGATTTTAAAGCATTTTTATTTGCTACAAATCAACAGCTAAATTTCAGCTGGGTCACAGTATCGTCAGGAGGAATAATTACAGCACCCAGAAGCTCCTTCAGTGTACACATGGTTTGGAGCTGAAAAGATGGGAATCTGTCCTTTCATTTAGCAAATGTTGCAGTTAAATATGAAAACCTGTTTCATGAGCGCCGACTGTCAGGTGGGAATGTGATTAAATGGTCTTGCTGTTCATGTCCAGTTTACAGTTCAGGAGTGTGTTAATGGAAGGAGCCCACACTTCAAATAACTTCCACGTTACTGAAAACAATGGGTCAAAGCTGGAGAAAATACAGATTTGCAACAGCAGTTATAAAAGATTTGACATATGTATAGGATTTAGTTAGTAAAAGATACATTTCTTCCAGTTCAGTTTGCAGCCTGAACTGATAAAAACACAAAAACAAAAACAAACAAAACACATTTGTACCTTTAAAAGCTGCAGTAATTCATCTTGTACCAAAAGTACAGACTTAAATATCTGGTAATAAAATTGCAGCAATAAAATGAAAAATGAAATCTGAACAACATTTTGGGAGAAACTTGATGACACACACGCACACACTCTCTCACACACACACACACACACACACTGGGCACCCCCTGGGGCCACAGCAAAGACATTTCAGAGGGAAGGTAGTGACAAAGTGTGAATTTGAGTCAGCAGATGTTCTGAAGCTTCAACACACAAACTCCTGTCTCATGCGGATGATCTGTAGTAAGGCGGCCTGGACGTCCTCATCCATGTGGCCCTATGAGACAAACATCAGAAATGAGCTTTGGCTACTCACACTGCATCACATATTTGTTGATTTTATGTACACTCATAAATTTAATGGAATTTCATCCGTTAGGTTTTACATTTCCATCCCTCTGTCCCTCCAAATGATCAGCTGACTTTTATAATGCATCACTGCTGTGACATCTTACAAATCGTTCAGTATTTGAATGTTGTTAAAGTTGTTACAGGTAGTTCTTTTCCCAACTTGGCTGATCTTGATAGAAGTATAAATATGATTTGATAAAATGGGCCTGTGTTCATGAACATGTTTCGCCTGTTTGTTAAGTGGTTCAAGTCAGAATAAAGTAAATTTAGAGGTTTTTTTTGTGGAAACGTGTTTTTTGCATTTGACAAAAGTTGATAAAAAAAATATACAGAAACAGAAGTGTATGCATTTGTTTTCACTTGTTCACTTGCTGCTGTTACAACTGAAATTTCCCCCAATCTGGCACAAAAAAAGACTCTTATCTTATCAAAGGTCAACCACAACCGCCAACACTGTAATGTTATGAATACTGTTAGTCGTTTACAAGACGTAAGCCTGTGATGATCCAACCCTGCCACCTAGCTGTGTACCTGAGAGGAGCTAACCGACTGTCCTGCCTTCATCACCGAAGTTAATTAAACTCTGTAATCTTGTTAAGTTAAGCACAGCAATTTGATTTATCCTCAATGGATCGAAGGGCCAAGTAAACACTCTCATACTGCATGTAGACTAGGAGTGTAAATGACAATATTACATCGATTTGATGTATTGTGATTCGATGTTTGCAGACGTCTCAAATTTAGTCACAATCCGATTAGATTTGATTTAAGATCCAACGATTGACATAAAATGATGTCACAGGTAATTGAACAATAATTTTCATTCTTATCAAAGTCCCAAAAAGCAACTAGAATATCGATTAACATTTTTACTCCTGAGCTCGGGTATTTAAATGAATCCATTTTAATTAAAAACAATCTGTTCATATAACAAAGACAGACTAGTAATAAAGGGAAATTGACGTGCCAGGGGAACTTAAAATTCAGCCATTTTCTAATTAAAAGTGTGTTCGATAATCGGTTAGTGTATCGTTTTTTGAACGAAGTTTGCATTTCGGATCGATGTCGATCGATATTGACCATATGATTGATATATGGATGTAGATTGATGTATTGTCTCATGCCTAATGTAGACGTACTAGAGGTGCTACAAACAGTAGATTAATTTTGCAAAGAGCCAACAGAGCAGTGTGGTGGTTCAATCGCTGCACACGTAAACAGGTAGTGTGCTCAAAGAACAAGTTTCAGGAGGAATTATGGTCAGGGAAGGTTTAGTGGATTGATTTTGTGCAGAACCACAGTGATTCAGAGTTGAGGATCACCACCGACACCTCATTTTTCTTCTGGTAGTTTTTAGAAATCTTGACCGGACACACTGCTGTGACCACCAAACTAAGTCTGACGCTGCATCGGTATCTCTGCTGATTCCTCAGCAAGACATTCCTACTATGTTAAATAGTTCAATAATGATCGATAACTTAGCTCAAAGCTGAAAGGTGAGAGAATTATTGCCACGTATGCTTCACACACCGGAATTTTTCTCAGCATTTTTGGTGCAGGTGAGCACGTCCAGAATTAGAATTTTAAATATAAATTACAAAATACATACAAGGAAGAACAAGGTTCAAATTAAAATTAAAAAAAGGAGCTGTGCTCACTGAATCGCTAAGAGCTCTTCTCGTGTTTTGGATCTCAACACAAATCATCTACAATACAATCAAAAGTCTAAACAGAACCTAAAAGATTTTAATCGAGAATACTTCAAGGAATGGGGGAAACTTCCCAGCAGACAACGTGCAGAGTTTTAAGAAAGAAAACCAGACAGCTCGCTGCAAGAGATTAAAGAGATGAACTTGCCTGTGCTGCACTCAGGAGATGAGTCCGATAAATTGAAACCACCTCTCTGTGTTGCCTTTCAGCATCCTTAGAGGAAAAGGAAAGGAGACATGAAAGACATGGCATTACTTTGATGTCTGAAAAAGCGGCAACCGAAGTCGACGCTTGATGCAGTCGATGAATTTGAGCATGATGTTACCATAAATCTAACACCTAAACCTGAATGTCAGGATATAGGAAACACTCATTTTTATACTCTGCTAGTTACACTGTCAGATTTTTAGTGGAAACTTGAGATATGTTGCATTATTTCCAACTTACTCATCAACACTACTTTGAACAAATGACTTAATGTAGTGAATGTATGTTTCAGTCAGTGATCTTCTTAATAAGCCACTATATAAAATGCAGGAGTACATTATGTCCACTTACAGCCAGCTGTTGCTGTAGGCTCTTGATCTGGGCTTGAAGAGTGTCAATGTGCTGCGTCTGTCTTTTATTTGGTGCATTGCTTGTGTATGCCAGCTGAGAAAGACCATTCAGCGCCTGTTTCAATCGCTCCACATCCGTCAGTAACTCTGTAATCTGAAACAGAGATAATAACATTCTATAATCTCAGAATTACATGTAACATACACGACCTGTATCTTTTTTAATAATATGCTATCATTCAGAAAAAACAAACATGACTATTAGAACAACACAATGAACATTTTCTACCTTCTTGTCTTTTGCTTCCGTCTGCTGAGCTGATGTCTGAATCCTCCTCTGAAGATCACAGATGGTGCCGAGCGACTCATCATACCTCTCTTTCAGCTCCCTAACTTCCCTCTCAATGGCTCGTCCCTTCTCCTGGACGGCCTCCATCTCGGTCCTGGCCCTGCTCTCGCCCTCCCTGGCTTGCGTTGCCTCCTGATGGGCCTCTTTACTCTCTTTTCCTAAGCTCTGCAGCTTGTTGCTCAGGCTGGCGACCTCTTCCTCTAGCTGCTGCTTCTCCTTCTTAAGCTGGTTCATTTGGTCTTCTTTACAGTGAGTCTCTTCAAGAGCTTGCGTGGCTTGAAGGAGCTCAGACTGCAGGGCAGATACGTCTTCAGCCCTCTGGGAGTTGTTTTCTTCCTCTTCACGGAGAGCCATTTTAAGCTTGGTGACTTCGGCCTCCAGGGCTTCCTTGGTCTCGGCGTGTTGTTGCAGTTGGGAAGCTTGATCCTCACGGCGTTCCTGAAGTTCTTTCTGTAAGGCACAAACCCTCTGGGCTTCCCCTTGCTGAGCCTCTCTTGCTTTCTTGCAATCAGCCTGTACTTGCTGCATGGTGTCATGGAGGGTCTTGAGCTCCGTGTCATACGTTGCTATCCGAGTCAACTCTGATTTCAGACGCTCCTGGAGATTCAGGATCTGAGTGTTGCAGAGAGTATTCTGGTCTTGAAGTTCAGCTTTCTGTTGCGTCACCTCCTCGTTCTGCTGCTCGAAGCTGACCAACTTCTGGGCCAATTCCTCATGTTTATTCTTAAACTCTTCCTCCACTTCTTTGTGCTTTTCACTGGTAACCAGTACTGTGTTTAATCTCATCTGAACAGCCTCCATATCAGCTTTTAGTTTCTCTTTCTCCTGTTCGTTGCTCTCTCTGGCAGACCTCTCTTCATTATACTTCTGCTCCATTTCCAGCAGCCTCTCTGTCAGCTGCTTCACCTGGGCACTATAAGAGGTTTCTTTCTCCTCAGCCGCTGTTAGTGGGACAAACTTGGACTGAATGGCATCTTGTATGGTGTCAAGTTCTTTCTTCTGGGCCTCCAGTTCTTGTGTAAGCTTTACCATTTCCTCCTGAGCCAGTGCACGCATTGCTGATGCTTCATTTGCTCTGTTTTCTGCCACAACCACGGCAGCATTCAGCTTTTCTGTGGCAGCTCTGTGGTCTTCCATACTTATAAAGTCTTTTTTCATCTCTAGCAAAACGTTTTCCAATTGGTCTTTCAACTTCTCGTTTTCTTCTTTCACATTCTTCAGTTCTTCCTCACTTTCTTTGTCCTTGGTCTCCAACTTCAACATATCCCCTTTAACACTTTCTAAGGTGGTGCTTAGCTCCATCTTCACTTGCTCATGCTGCTGTCTGGGAACATACTGTTCCTCCATCCTCTGTTTTAGAGTCTGGTTCTGTACGCTCAGCTGTTCACATTCTTTATCTCTGTCTTCACATCTCTTCTCTAGAAGTTCAAATTTCTTCATTAGGTCGGAATTCTGAGACTTTAGAGCGCCCGTTTCCCTCTGATGCGTCTCACTGACGCCTTGGAGACTCCCAATGCCCTGCTGCAGCGAGGTCCTCTCGGCTTGAAGCTGCTGGACCTGTGCCTCTGCTTTTCCGTAACGCTCGCTGGCTTCCACTAGTTTGTCTTCAAGGTCTTCCAGAGCCGTTAGCATGTTTTTTCGGATGTCCTCGTGGTCTTTAATGGGTATGAAGTCATTTCCAATACTACTGTTGAGCTCCTCCAGTTGCTCTCGCATCACGTCCCTTTCCTCCTCACTCTCCTCCAGCTCCTGAATAAGATCCTGGCTCTTGGTAGTTACATCCATCAGCTTCCTTTTCAGTGAGGCGTTCTGTTCTTCCAGAGCTGCCCGTATCCTTTGATGCTCCTCAGCAGACATTACCCCCGATCCTCCCTGGGACGAAGGACTGTCTAACTTTCGATGGAGATCCGCCACCTCTTCCAGCACACGATCGTAGTCTTCCCTCAGCTCAGCCAGCTGTCGTTCCTTCTCATCGACTGCGTTGGTCAACAGGCTTTTCATGTTGTCGAACTTCTCGGCAGGTACGGTGTTGCCATGTTTAGTCTGCGCTTCTTTCAGTTGGGTTTCCATCTCTAAAAAGGTTTCTGCGAGTTCATCTCGTTCTGCGTTCAGTGCTCCCAGCTCTTTGTTCAGCCTCTCTGCCTCTGCTGCCAGCTGGCTCTCGCTGCCCTTGTATTCCTCCAAGGCTTTCTCGCTTTGTTTGAGTCGGTTGCGAACACGGCCCACTTCGGCTGAAGCACCTTCATACTTGGCCTTGACGTCCTGGAGCTGGGCACGCAGTTCTTCTGCCGCCTGCCCTCCTAAGTGTTCTTTTACAGCGACTACATGGGCTTGCAGCTGTTTGACTTTACACTCAGAATCCAGCATCCTCTTCTGAACATCCCCCAAGGCGTCCTCCAGTTCTTGAACCTGCTGGTCAGCCTGTTTCTGGATGGTATCTCGGCTCTGAACCAGCTCCTGGCACTCTCGGTTTTTACGGTTTAGTGCAGACTGAAGCCGTGCCGTCTCCTCCTCGGCTGCCTGTTGTCTTCTCTTAACGACGTCAAGCTCACGCCGAAGTGTCTCCACTTCACCAGAGAGGTCCCAGCCTGCTGTGGTCGGACTCCTCTCCGGGGGTCTGGATAGTGAACGTGACATGGCAGGATTCTGGAACATCTGCAGAGATAGAATAAAAAACGCTGATACAGCTAGTTTGTAAAAATGATTACAATCAGTACATCTTTATAGAAAATCATCGGCTTTCTCTGAAGGAAGAGAATATTTGTTTTGTTCTGTGAAGTCAACAATCACATGTTCTGTGATTGATTACTGAAGAAGATAATTGTGCTTACGAGTTATGATTCTCTACTGTGAGCTAAAGCAAAACCACATCAGGGTTTTTAGATTTTAAAGTCCTTCTGCCACAATTTTTAACTCAGACTCCTGAAAACACTTTTAAGCAATGTACAAATCATATAAACTTTAGAAATGAAATGAAAAATTACCTGATCCGATTCCAGGCTGTGAGCTTGCTTGACTAAAATGTTTTCTTTACCTAAAAAACAACGACACAATACCACAACATTGAAACCATCCAAACTCTGCATGCAAGTAGCAATTCAAATAACAAAAGGGAACTCACCTTTGATAACAGACTGGCCAGAGTACTCCCCCTGTGGATAAACCAAGTCAACAATGAGTTTTTTTTAATCTAAATTCTACCTTTTTAACAACAATGAACTTATAAAATATATACAGTAAAATCTTTTCCATTTAGTTTTTTCTTTAAGTAAATAAAAGTTGCCAATACATTATGCACAGCTAAAATAATGTATTTAACTCTGCAGAGCTTTGAAGTCATACTACAAATACTTTGAAGTCAAACTATAAGTGTATTTATTCCCAGAAATCCCATGTGAGTTATGTGACTAACCAGAGCACTCCGGAGCTGGACCTTTACAGTGTCTGGGACTCGACCTCCTTCCTCTCTTTCTTTAGCACTGAGTAACACTTTCAGCTGCTCTTTCTTAAATCAAAAGGAAAAGGCATGAATGAGTCAGTAAACAGTAGCCAGATCATTTAAAAAAAAAAAGTGACATACTGAATGATAATTCAAGATAATCATCATTTCCTTCTAGGGATTAATAATGTGTTATTTTTCATGATAGCTGGTATAATGGGGATCTGTTCTCACTTCCAGTGCAGTTTATTTAGTAATAGAAGTATATACACTACTGACTACTCACAAAAATTTACTGATATTTGGCTTTTTGTATGATATTTTTGGTAAATTTCACCAATAAGTTAAATATTCTTACTTTCTGGGAGTAGTGCATATGCTTAAATTCAATTTAGCTTCAAAAAGATTACATTAAAATCTGAAACATTGATTTGTTACACTTTGAGAAATGGGTGGAAAACAAAACTGCCACATATCACAATCGAATATGAATTGTTTTCTTTTAGTCTTTGACAAATTAATAACACCGGACAGACACTCATTCATTTATTCATTGCTCTGCAGTTGGTGTTTTTGTGACTCTTGCCTCCATTTTAAGAGTATCAAAGCAGATTATTAAAGATGTTTAAGGCAAAATTGTCCCCAAAAGCACTGAAAGACCTGCAGTGGTCGTTCCTTCAGATGTCATTTCACGGTGACCGTATGAAAAGGCATTAAAAACATGGGGAGGGCAGAGAGCAGGCAACAAACTGAAACATGAATACACGTGTACATGTATCTTACACACAAACTGCGGAAACAGAAAAAATTTAAAAAGTTAAAAAAGAAGGAAAACTTTTTAAAAGACTATTTGTTTCATACCTCTTTTTGGGAGTCTTCAACAGCTACTTTTTCCTGCACACAAAAACGATTACACAAACATCATATTAAGAGCTTAATAATTGATAACGTACCAATTAATTAATTTTTGTTAATTGAGTTCCTGTGTATAAAATCTTTTCTGGCAGGGAGTAAAGAATCTGTGGTGCGCACCAAGTACAGCATAATAAAGAACATCATCAAAATTTTATACAGTACTTAATCAGTATTAAAAACATGTTCCTGAATCCTTTAGAAGTAGCAGCAACTTTTTACCTTTATTACCTCAACAGACTCTCAGTCCATCACATTACACCAACATGACTCAGCCTAGCTTTATCATCTTACTTATACAGTATTCTTCATCTGAAATCCTCTGATGTTTCCACTGCATGCAGCAAGGAAACAAAAACAAAAAGGAACAAGAAACATATCTGGAAAGTTCACTAAGACCAGGAAAGTGGATCATATAACACCAGTCCTCAGATCTTTACACTGGCTTCCTGTTTGTCAAAAAATCGACTTCAAAATCCTGCTGTTAGTTTACAAAGCACTGAATGGTTTAGGGCCAAAATACATTCAGGAACTTCTGG